>CM065176.1:25486856-26086856 GCA_033026295.1 Channa striata | reverse complement strand
GAATGATAGAAGTCGTGTTCAAGTTTCCTTCAGTTTTCTACTGTGGACGTGTTTCATAAATCAGTGTTCAAAAAGCTACAAATCACAAACACAACAACCAAAGTTGAGGTGGATTTAGCTTCCAGTTCCTCCCTGAATGGAAAACCTGGGGCCAGATGTCCAATACATCCACACAAATACCATGAATCATCTGGTATTTGTAGAAACCGAATGTGAGCACGTCCCACAGACTTCAGACCAGTTTCCTCATGGTTTTCTAGAAGCAGCTGCAGGTGATAAGGTAGAAAAGACTTATTGACGTTAGTGTGGATCATTGGATCCTTCTTCTTTCCATCAGAGGCTCATTTAGTTCTTTACTGTGAAGAACTTTGTCAAGTCCGTTTCCAGAACAAGCCAATAAACCAAATCCCTGATCATCTTTGGGAGCTTTAATAATGCTGACTGAGATCTGCTGCTTTCCATCTCCATGTGCTGAATTCATGAAACACTCACTATAAATATCCACAGTCCTGCTCAGTGGTTGTGTGGAATGAAGCTGCTCTGACATTAGTAGAGAACTTTGTGGATGAGGCTCGATGGGAAAACGGCACTTGTTTGTCGCCGTTCTTTTCCCTGACAGGTCTACAGACGCTGAAGCAGACACAAGGATTGATGTGCAAACTAATGAAACAGAACCATCTCAGTGTTTCCCCTAGAAGATCTTTCAGCTACGTTGGCAGGAGGATAATAGAGGTTTTGTATGAACATCTCAGAGGCTTTAACTGATGCTCCCAGTGAGACATACAGCACAAATTATTTTATTGATACACACATTGTTTTAATTGTGCTTTACACAGAATTCTCCAACCAAAGCTGCTGCATGAGACATAAACAACCAAACATTTTTTTTGTGCGCCTGAAAAATCAGGGAAACGATGGTTATTGTTTCATGGTTATTGTAGCTCAATTCTCCTCAGCGTCTTTCTCATATTAAAGAAATGCCACTTTTTTAGATCAGGCTTTAAAAATAAATAAATGATATAATGAACTAATCTCAATAAAGTCAAAGGTTCTTTGTGTTAAACCCAACAACATCTCGGTGAGTTTCTTCTAGTGTGCAGCATGTATATGTGGATGTGCAGGAACCAGGTTTCTTTAATGCGTATGAACCTGATTACAACAGATGGTTTCTCTGAGGAACCTGGTTCCTGAAGGAGGGGGGGCAGGGCTGCATGTGCACTGAAGCAGTATGTGTCAGACAGAGGAGGGAGGCTGCAGCTGCTGCCACTTTATTAGGTACACCTGTACAATCTAATACAGCACCTTCTACAGTGTCTCCTCTGACAAACTGATCCACCTCCACACCTTCCAACACCACATTCACAGAACCTCTGTATCCTGGGTTCTGGATCAGGTCTGGTTCAGTGTCTCTGTGCAGTGTGAAGGTGTGAGAGTGTCTCCTGTGGACAGAAACTCTGCTGACTGAAGATCAGCTGCTGAAACCAAAGTTCCCTCTGTTCACCATCACACACACTCTGCACCACTGACACTTTGACTTTAGACGAACATCTGGATGTTTCTTTCATTGCTGCCATTAAATCAGGCTGGTGTCAGGTTTGTGTTGGTGATGAAGAAAATGTGTGGAGTGTTTGTGCTTTACTAATGGGAACATGACAAATGTCATTGTTGTAATGTCTTATAATATTTGCACATTTCTACATAACTTCAGACTAACAGCAAAGAAAGATGAAAACAATGTGCAGAATATAAAGACTGTGATCCTGCCTCCTGTATAAGTAGGAGAATAATGATCCGTCTGATGTGGAGGCTGGACTTGTGTGTTAAGTGTGGAGCAGAGTTGTGTCATTGTTTATAACTACATTATGATGTTGTGTGGGACCTGTTCATTTGTGTTTATAAGTCAGAGAAAGATTTAGACAGTTTGTTTATCTGCTCAGAAAATGATTCTCAACCTGGAAAATTACAACTACAACCTGTTTTTATGAATTAGATAAACACATGTGGGAAAATGATCTGGGATCCTTGATGCACTTGGGAGCTTCTCCATCTTTCTGCTGGTACCAGTATAAACGTGGTGTGAAACATGCTGGTTTACAGCAGGACTGGTCTGACATGTGATGGTTGTGGTTCCTCCCAGAGCAGATCTCACTGTGTCCCTGTGATCATTTACACTTGTATATATAGTCATTAAGACATCACATGCTCTAGTGTTTCTTCTATTGTAATGTCAGTTTTCCTGTGGTTCTTTCTAATGATGGACGACACGGGAATAATGTACATCTAGAAAGAATGAAGATTTAGGACGGAAATATGTTGAAATGTCCTTTAATAAAGACACAAACACTGTCTCTGTCTCTCGGCTGTTAAGAGACCAGTGTTGATCAGGGTCTGTCCAGGCCTGTCAGAGCCACTGACACGCCGGCAGCACAATGACGATGTCTCTGACTCTGCTGCCGTCCACCCTGGGGCTCCTCGTTCAGGGTGAGACTCTTAGCAAGAGAGACATTGACGTCTGCAGCTCAAATGTGAGTTATAGTAGAATAATTGCATTGTAAATCAAACGTGCAAAAATTTCCATATTTTCCGATTATTGTCTTTCAGTAATTTTTCAGCTTCATTCTGAAGTTCAACAAATGCCATGTATCCAGATAACTTGTATTTATAAGAAACACTGACAAGTTGAGAATTATCCCAATTCATATGATGCAAAAACGTTTCCTCTGATTTACCCGACAGGTTCATTACAGAATCTGGACAAAAACCAGCAGAGTCACTTTGTTAAGAAGAGACACAACTTTAAAATCCCTTAAACTTGTGACAATAGCCGAGTCCTCAGCCACATCTGTTCAGATGAGATTTAGTTTAACTCGACTATTTGAAAGGTTTGTTATATTAAAGAAATCTGGGGCCAATGTAGCAAAAGATATAAAGACCCTCATCAATTATAATATTCACTACTCGTTAATAAACAAATTATGGTATTTAATTAGTTTCAAACTCTCTAAAGTCACATTGGAGAAAATCACTCATTTACATCTTGCTTAGTTATAATCTGATCTCTCCAGTTGCACTCAGTTCATTCAATTTAAATCATTCACGTTTCACCCACTCCCAGTCACCACAGGTGAACCCCAGTGTTCTGTTCTGGGGGCCCTGCTGATTATCATTTACTTACTCGTTCTTGGTCACATTTTTCATAAACATCGTATTCACTTTCACTGTTATACAGATGACGCCCAGCTTTCCATCTGCACCAAACCAAATTTCACCCTCCCTCCCTCTTTCCTCGCTCTTACCTCGCCCTCCCCTCAGGTTAAGAGCTTGAGTGTCATCCTCAGAAGCACACTCTGCTTTGCTCCCCACATTGATAACATCACACGCTCAGCCTACTTCCATCTTTGCAGCATAAACCTTCTACGTTCTTCCCTCACACCTTGTACTGCTGCCACAACGGTTCACAGTCTTGTTACTTTTTGGCTTGACTACTGCAGCTCCCTCCTGTTTTGTTTTCACCAAGAAGTCTTTATAAAATCCAACTTGTACAGACTGGAAGGAGCCTATAAATACAATGTATTATTATTAAATCCCTATAAAATGACAAATGGTGAGTCCTGTGATAAAGTGACAGAGAAATGTCTCCATGTCCTTGTGTTGTAGCTTTTTGCAGCACATTTTGTCATTTGGTTGTGTCATATCATTTTTTTTAAATGTGTGAATGAAAATTTAGAGGACTACGTAAGAGTCGGGTCACATTCCATTCATGTTCATGTTTCCCAACATACAATGCACTTAACACTTGAAAAGAAACACATGTACACCAACCACACTCGTGTAGCAGAACACATTCTCAGATTTACATGACATATAGCAGCATGCTGATGTGTGAGCAACAGAATGAACAGTTTTTTTAAGGACTGTCAAATATCTGCTTTCGAAATTTTTTTATTTAGGCTAGTTTTCCATTTTCCAGAGAAGTCCTGTGTCTTTTTGTTAAGTAACACAAAGACGATCTTCAAGAAGCATTAACATGATGTAGAAAAAACACTGGAAAGCCACTACGTCCACACTCCTCCACATGATGTCATCAGAGCTGAAATCAGGCCAAGTTGTTCACCTACAAACAAAAAACAGTTCAGCAGAGGAAGACAGAGTTTGACGTGTTTATCATTCAGTCACACGAGCTCTGTACAGTTTAAGTATTTTCATAGAGGTATTAGTTCTCCAATGGAATGTTAATCAGGTAATCAGCCATTTGAAGATACAAATCTTTGTGTGTTAAAGCCACACACACTCTCTCGTGAGCAGGGGCCAAAAGTGCATTTAGTGGGAAAATCACAGGTAAACTCACCACAAGTTGATAATGAATCTGGTCCGTAGGATTGAGATGAACCATGACAAATCAGATGTGGGCTGAGCCAAACGCTTTGATTATGACCCCGATTCTGTGAGACACGAATAGAAGCTCGGCAGGAAATGTAAAGGCGCAAAATATCAGATTGTGAGCTATACAACACAGGCCATGTACGAAAGGAGCGAATTGACGATGTTGATGATGCTGAGATGCAGGTTTCCTTAAGTAAGACTGACGCTGAATCAGGCAGAAGGATCAATGGATAAACTGTGAGAAGAATACAGGGACATTAAGACACAGATGGACAAATTAATCAGATCCAAGAGTGTGTTGGTAATGGAAGAAAGGTTTGAGCACACAGGTCAGACCCGACAGACCCGTGGACAGCAGCTCGTGGGAGTCCGTGAGTCTCTGTGGTTCATCTAAAGTTCGTTTAAAGGAAAGTGGACTTTGAGATCCTGTTTCCACGTGTGACACGGACGATCCGGACACTTAAGCGCCTTCGGATTTTGGAAGAGCAGTGAGTGAATGGAAAGAATCTTGACATGGTCCCGGCTTCGATCCGCCCGCAGACAGACCGCAGTCCGTCCTCAGGACTCCCACTGATGTTCTGCAGGGTTTAGGTCTGAGGGGTTTTTCTGGGATCACCTGGTTCATCATCAGCCGGTCTCAGGTGCCATGAAGTCTGCAGCAGGTTTTCTAGTGTTGGCTCGTGTTCATCCGTCCTCTGCGTGTCCACATGTGCCCATAGAGACATGACGTCATTAGAGAACACGTTTGAAATATGTCAAAGTATAAGAAGTGAAAGAAGACTTCATGGAGAATATTGTATTAGAATTATTGATGTGGTTCATTGAAATTCACAACATTATCTGTCTGCGCCTCATATGGACAAACTTAATTTATAACGTCATGTTCAAATCATCCAAAATGTAATAATCATAATAATTTTTTTTTTTACTTTGCCCATATTTAGACTCATTTGCCCAGTTGAGGATGGACAGGAAACAGTGCTGTGCGAAGCTGTTGGTCCAGCCATCCAGAGGACTTGTGGACGAGAAGTTCATTGTCCTGGTCCAGAAGGTCCCTCCTGGTCTCCAGCTGACCGTCCACACCCTTTATAAGTGTGAAGACGGACACAACTGGGAAGCGTTTGGTCACTACACAGCTAATGCCACGGGGACAGTGAACGGTACCTTGTTCATAAGTTAGACCTTAGATAGAAGATAATTAATTCACAAATATGTGGAGGTTTTATGAAGCCTGTGACTTTTTAGAACATTTTTAAATTACATCAAAATAAGAAATAATTCTTCTTCTTTACAGTTGCAGAGGATCCCAGCCTCGGTGGGACATATTCGGGGGTTGAGCAGATGGGTCTACTGTGGAGCCTCGGACCAGTTCCAGGCAGCAAACCTGGACTCAGGTAGGCCAACACGTTTCAGACAATACTGATCAAATGAACCCATTTAGCAGAGATAACTCTGTCCCATCTTGGCTCAGGATGAGGAAGATGAACGTCCAAACTCCCATGGAGGTCACAATCTCAGCGTATGAGGGTCACCAGACCGAGGGCTTCATGGACAAGGTGCCGCTGGCCAGTGTGTTAGTGGAGCGATGGTACATGGCTCCTGGTGTCTGCAGGATCCCGATCACAGAAGGTGGACTCACTGCGACCCTCTTCCTGCCCCCAGGTAGGACCAGAGGAGGGTCTGGATGAAGTTTTCCAGTTTGTGGAGCTCGGATCTACACCTGAGATATGAACTGGTTGTAATCTGCAGCAGGGTGACAGTTTAAGAACCGAGGAAGAGAAATCACGAGGTTATTGTTTACTGTCTGGTCCTGTTGGCTGTAATGGGTTTCGGTGGGTCAGGTTGTCTGGTTTTTGACTTGGAGGACGATTCTGTTCAAACGTCAAGTTTGTTGGGTAACAAAAAGTGGCAGGAAGTAGAAAGGTTTTCTAGAAATAAGTCGTGGTGATAGAAACTGACCTTCATGTTGTGACCTGTCTGAAGGACCTGGACCATTCCCTGGCGTCTTGGATTTGTGGGGGGGCGGGGGAAAGCTGGTGGAGTACCGTGCAGCGCTGCTGGCCTCCCATGGATTTGCCTCCCTGGCTCTCGACTACCTGACTTCGAAAATCATGCTGGAAACCGGGAAGATGGTGGGCAACGAGTATTTTGAGGTAAATAAGCGAAAACCCGGACTAACGAAGCCTTTAGTAAACTCTTCGATTATATCACGGTGACGAGGGAGCAACGAGCTGACAGACAGACTCACATGGACTCACTTTTAGAGGCTTCACGGCCACGTTGTTGTCAAGGTCTGTGATTGACTAGTTTACGTACAACAGTGTAACTCTGTGGCACAGATACATAAGTCAGACGTGTTTATCCAGCAAACACAGTTTATGGTTTTAGTCTCTTTATGGAGAGTTTCTAAAATAACAACAATATAGAAAATCACTCAGCTAATCGTTTATTACAGGAGTATTTGCTACTAGTTCAGTGTTAAATTTCACTCCTTGATGTAATTCGTGAAAACTGTCAAATCTTTTAATTGTCTCTTTTAATATATGAAATGAAAAAGGCAAAACAGTAAAACAATAACTTTTCTGCATTAATATTAGTTATTACGAAAATAGTTCCAACAACAATCTAAACGCAGCAACCTGGAAAGAGCCTCTGTTTAATTTAAAGCTGCAGTATGTAACAGTTATTGGTGTTGAATGTGAATAATACGTTTAAATATGCTCAATATTCTCCACATGAAAACAGGTTTTGCGTGACGTCAGCTCGATGGTTTCACGGATGATCGCGCTCTGTGATAAAATGGGTTGTGCGGGTTTATGTGTCAATAAACCGATAAACAAATGTCCAGAAGTTCATTCACCTGTACGGATACAAAACTCGTTCAGTCCGATCAGAAACGGCTCTAGTGCCGAAATGAGAGGAAATGTGAGGAGTTGAATCCAGACAGAGTGACGTGTGTCGGTTTGAGCTTCTGTAAAGACGCTGTTCATGCTTGTTCACGTGTTTCTACATATGAGACTAAATCTTACTGTCTGGCCTCGACCTTTAGAGCTTTTAGCTCGATAAGTCAAACCTTCAAATCAATGCTTAACCTCAGGGTAATAAACTGTGGGTTAACACCCGTCAGCAAACAAAAGAACTGTCTGAAAATACATTTATTTCCGAGCCTCACACGATGTTAAAGATTTACATCCCCTGGCAACACGTGTCACACATTCAGATAAGGAAACACAGGAGGAAACCACCAACAGATAATTGGACGACTCTGAATCATCAGCAGATGACGCAGTGACAGTCGAGCTGCAAAGACGCGATGAGAGCTGTTACTTGGCCAGAGTTTCGCCGTCAGTGTGTCAGTAACAACTCAGAATATTTAACGAGATGACTAAAATACAAAGACGAGGACTAAACGACTGTTTCTTTCTCTGCCACAGTGAGAACAATGTCGGTTAAATGTGAATATCCAAGAACGTGTTTCTGTGGCGTCTCGTTCCTGATGCAGTAGTTTGTTTCCCTGCTGCAGACGGCCTACAGAGTCCTGCAGCAGCATCCTCAGGTCCTCGGCAGCAGGATCGCCATGTTGGGCCTTTCCTTCGGCACAAGTGTCACCCTCAAAATGGCCGCCTACTCCCAAGTTATAAAGGTCATTTGTTTTCACCAATCTACTGTAGCATAGAGCATATTTGACTCGTATGTTTGTGCAGGAGAAGCAGCCAGTTACCTGCAGTGAACAGCCACAGCACAAAGCTGCAATCACAGATCAAAATGCTCCTTATAAATGTAGTTTTCCTGCTGCTCCAGTATAAATTTGTGTAATTATTGGAACTTGCTCATCCTTTAAAATTAATGGTGATCCTGTG
Organism: Channa striata; assembly: GCA_033026295.1. Classification (NCBI taxonomy): domain Eukaryota; kingdom Metazoa; phylum Chordata; class Actinopteri; order Anabantiformes; family Channidae; genus Channa; species Channa striata. The sequence continues at coordinate 26,078,613 of CM065176.1, read as the reverse complement.
TAAATTTCTGTGTTTAAAGTTTGTGTGTGTGTGTGTGTCACCCAGCTCAGGTGTGCGGTGTGTATTAGTGGGAGCCATGTGCAGCCGGTTGATGGATCCGTGGCACAAGTTCTGAGTTTCTTTAATGAGTAAGTTGGTCTGGTCTCAGTTATGCTTTTTGACAACTTAACAACTACTAATCAGACTTTGGATGTTTAAACTTTATATTTTTAGCCTGTTGTTTTCAAATTGAGTCAAAAGTGAAAAAAAACTAATTTATACAAAAGTAAATAAAAAATAAGAAAAGCAGATAAACTGATTGAAGCCAAAGTTAAGTCGTCATCAGTCTAAATTCTTTGTTTCCCATTAGAAACTCGGATAAGACTCGCTTCAGTGAGGAGAACGAGGTGATCTGGCGAGAACTGCTGCTGCCCATTCCCACTGACCCCACGCTCAAAGTGGACGTGGGTATTACCGTCTGGACTTCTGTCCTTTTCTTGACGTCTTTTTCCGCCTCAAAGGCAAATGTCTGTTCTTTCACACACAAAATGTTTCATCTCCTGTATGGACAGTCATTCAGGGAGCCCAGAAACACCTGCGTCATTTTAAGCTGGACTAGACCAGGCGTTAAATCACTTTACAGGCTTCTGGTATTATCCAATAATTATAACTACATTTCTAATTCTGTGGTGTAAATCTACAAAAAAAAGCGTTTTCGAGTCGAATCACGTTTCCAGTGACGTGTAACGTCTCAAACGCCCTCAGAAACATTTCTCCAGCGATTTGAAGGAATCTGAGTAGCTGCTGCCGTTTGTCTCAGAGCAGGTTGGACGACTCCAGTGTCCTCTGCTGCTGGTTGTAGGGGAGGACGACCAGAATTGGCCTGCCCGGGAGTCGGCAGTGGACGTAAGTTCACAGACACCACGATGATCTTAGTTGTCAGGTTTAAGTTTAGGTTAGAAAGCAGGATGAGAGCGTAGAATTCTGAAACATACATATGAAAAAACGAATAAATGAGGCATAGATAAAGAAGATTGGTGGTTAGTTTGAGAAGTAAATGTTCAAATGGCACAGAGCAGGTAATCCAGGTTCAGACTGACGGACATAAACTGAGCCGAGGGAGTTTGTGTTTGGTTTTAGTGTGTGTATGCGGATTGTTAGATGAACAATTCATCTAGAAAATATAATGTAAAAAAAATACAAGAGCTGTAGTAAAATATATCGTGAGACTTTGTTTTAAATTTCCTTTGTTCCAGATTAAGGAGATGATGCAGCAGGCTGGAAACAGCCACCTGCTGACTGTCTTGTCCTACCCGAACGCCGGTCACCTGATCGAACCTCCGTTCGTGCCGCACGCCCGAGCCAGCAAATTCCGAACGGTGACCACAGGCACATCTGTGATGGGTGGGTCCACCACAGAGGACAGAACGATTAGAGGTGAACGTGGGAAAGTCAGAACGTGAACTTCTGTGGGTTCTTGTCTTTGCAGTTATGTGTCTGTGGGGCGGAGAGACGGTGGCACATTCTCGCGCTCAAGAAGACGCCTGGAAGAAGATTCTGGTCTTTCTGAGGGAGAATCTGTACGGTGGTGGTGCAGCCTCACTTTCCAATCTCTAACCAAGGTGACGACAAAGAGGAGTTCACTTTTCTGGATGGAAACAACCGATAAATGGTTCCGCGTGGACAATGATGTTTTACTCAGAGTTACGGTTAAATCAGTGAAAAAGGTAAAATATGATGTTTTTATTTGTGTAGTACTGATCAAAACGGGAAATTACAAAGTGTTTCACAACAAAAAATTTAAAAAATTATGCAACCAAAGAGCTAAAAGTGAAGTAATGACGCCATCAAATGTTTAGCAGTTAACTTCAAATCAGCGTTTGGTGTCACCGTCCTCATCAAGTGTTCGATTCCACTACAGCTCTGATTGTTGCCTCGAGTTTCTCCTACGAGCCAATGACAGTGGAGGCTCGTGGGCAGAAGTGTTTGGAGCTGTCGGCCACCGCGTGTGACCTTGTTTCTGTGTGGACTAACACTGAGGAGGTTTTAAAGAACCGTGAAGTGGGAGCAAATAATGGGGGAAACACTCGGACACACGGACCCTGTGCTCAGCCTCCTCGCTTCGTTTGTCTTTAGCAGAACATCTTCCACATTTTCTCACGCTAGCACATCTGTAATGGCACCGTTTGCAATTTCCTGGTTTTCTGCATTATAGTTTCTCATGAAATTTGATCTGGTCTTCAAAATATTAACAAGCACCGTATTTCTAAGCTGATAAAACACACGATTGTCCATTGTTGGACACCCCACAGTAGGACATTGGTCTCCAAAAACGGCATCGCAGCCTGTTTGAACGTTGTGCAGGTCTGATCCACATCTACAGGAAGTGCTCGCTTGAGCTTATTGCTGTCAAACGTGGTTCAACTAGTTATTAAATCGTTGTTCCTGTTACTATTTTCCACCATCTCTGTGTATGTCAATGGGTGTGTTTCACTCAGACATATAGAAATATTTACGTTTAGATCAAATGTCATGACCAGTTTGTGCAGAAAACCAGGAAATTGCTTTTGTTATTATTATTATTATTTTCTTCGAATCTCATTTTCAGGTGTTTATTTTGAAGCAAATGCATTTACAGTTTAGATGAGTTTTTACTCCTTTTGATTGTCAGTGCACAGATGGTTTGTCATTTATGAGTTTGCCATATGAATGTATTTTAATATAATTCTAAAATGATGGACATGTTTTTAATGAACCTATTAAACATTAAGCAGCATTTACAGTGACACAGTAGACGCTCACTCACTGATACTGAACTTTGAATTGTGAAATGACCTGAATTATTGCCAACAATAACTTGAGACGTGAATCTGTTCAGGAAGCAGTTTTGTTATTCTGCTTTTTGTCATATTGTGCATGTCAACATTAACACCAATAGCAATAAAATACAAAACAAACCATTGCAAGTACTAAACCAATGATTGTGTCTCACCCCGTCTAAAAGACGCTGCTAGACATTCTAACCTTTCCGTTTGACTCTTTCTCTGTTCCTATGAAAATGAACTTGAGGAGACTTTCATCAAAGCCCCCTCGTCCTGCAGGGAATGGCTGAACATCTGTTTTCTGTCCTCTTACACGTCGATTCTTTTTTAATTTTTTACCTTATTTAACAGTTTAATGTTTATGTAGTGAAAAAAGCACTTTATTCATCTTCTGTAACATCACCTTGTTCCCGGTCTGTTTAGTGCCTTTCAGTTTTCTTTTTACTAAATGGAAATTGGGGAACTTAATTCAGTGTTGGTCTCTGTACTTCATCTTTTTTAATTCCTTAAATGTGAAAAACACAAATTCAGAACTGTGTTTTTATTTCTAATACAAGTTCTTCATGCGGTAACCAAATGAGCCCAGTTCTGTTCGTCTTCATCCCCGGTGGAGCTGGCAGGAAGGCAGCAGCAGGCCAACTGTGTTTTAGGAAGGACGTCGTCTTCATAAATACATAAGTTAATGTCATAACTTTACGCGTACGAGGAAAACTTGTCTCTGACCAGCCACAACATGAAAACCACCAGGTGGTCTTAATATTGTGGCTAGTCAGTGCTAAAACGTAGCTGAGCACATTTACTTAAATGCTTCAGTTTGTGCTTTACTTGAAAGTTTCTTCGCTCCACTGCAATTTAGATTTTTAAGACAAAACGTTATGAGCTGCTGAAAAGGTCATAAGGTCCTAAAAAGGATTTATGAGGTGTGGTAAAACATAAAGCGGCTGCAGTCAGCTCCACCTTTACCCGCTGCAGCATCAAAGTATCAGTAAGTACAATGAAGGAATTATTATTTATCATCCTGCAGAAGAACTCTTTGTACTTTAAGGACGTTTGGTGCTACAGTTTTTGTACTTTTACTTAGGGAAAGGTTCCAGTGCAGGATTTACTGTATCATAGAAACCTCCGCCGCTCTTTACTGTGAGGATCACAGGTAAATATTAAAATAATGTTTTCCTTTCGGTCACCGGAAAGCTACTGATTCTGCTCCACACCAAGTCTGTGCAGCAAAACTGATCTCATAGTTTTTACCTTTGGAAGTTGAGAAACAAATTGACAGTAAATGCTGTCTCGGAGTGGACTGTCTGCAGCGTAGTTACAACTGGGACCTGCAGTTGTTTCGAGTGGTTGTTCTGTTCCTTTCACCCACCGAAGGTTTGAAGTGCAAACGTAAGGAGATCTGGACTGAAAACAGCCTTCACCGTACAGAGGGATCATTGTCGTTTGTGTAGGAGGAGCCTGACGCTCCAGCTGAGGCGAGGTCGACCTTTACACGGTCAAAGTTAAACCGAGATTTGAAACACACACAACCGCCACATGCCGAGTCTGTAGAAGTGGCCATCGTCCTTTTTGAAGTCCCAGTGAACGTGGAAATAACATCATAAATTTAAGGTAATTTTATTTATTTATTAATACACATTTAATAACAACTGGAGTTGAGAAATATTTTGTATTAATCGCAATGAAAAGGACAAACTAGATCCTCATAGAGGGACAGTGTATTAAAAAAGTAAAACCAGCTTCAGTTTAATACATGTTGGTCGTTAGGATTCCTACAGTAACAGATGTTAAAGTTGAATTCATGTAGAATTCAAGAACTTTGCTGAGGAACAAGAGACGTGAACAAACTCGATAGAACGGAGTCGATGTTTGCTGCACAATGAGAAACGTCCAACACTGACACAATAAAAACATTAATAATGCCACTGTAATTAATAAAATGATGTGTTTTTGGCCAGTTCAGGATGGACAGGAAACGTTGCTGTGTGAAGCTGTCGGTCCAGCCGTCCAGAGGACTTGTGGATGAGAAGTTCATTGTCCTGGTCCAGAAGGTCCCCCCTGGTCTCCAGTTGACCGTTCACGCCCTCCATCAGTGTGAAGATGGACACCACTGGGAGGCGTTCGCTCACTACACTGCCAATGCAGCTGGGACTGTGAACGGTTTGTGGTTCCAGACTTAGAAGTTTAAAATTAAGGAGAATTATTTAAGAATGTTTAACATAAAGTCACAGTTTGATTTAATCTGGGAATTGCATGGAAAGAATGAGAAATAATTCTAAACACGTTTCACTCTACAGTTGCTGAGGATCCCAGTGAGGGTGGGACATATTCTGGGGTTGAACAGATGGGTCTACTGTGGAGCCTTAGACCAGTTCCAGGCAGCCAACCTGGACTCAGGTAGACCAACTAATCCACAATTGACGAGGAAGAACTGAGTTTAAATTATTTATTATTATCAGAGATGAATCTTTCCCATCATCCCTCAGGTTAAGGAGGAGGAATGTCCAGACTCCCATGGAGGTCACGATCTCAGTGTACCACGGACACCAGACTGGTGGTTTTGTGGGCCACATTCCTCTGGCCAGTGTGTTGGTGGAGCGTTGGTACATGGCGCCTGGTGTCCGCAGGACCTCGTTCAAAGAGCGTGGACTCAGTGCGACCCTCTTCCTGCCCCCAGGTAGGACCAGAGGAGAGTCCAGACAAAGGTGTCCTGAGGATTCACACGTGACAGTATTTTTACAAATCAAACTTTATAAGGCACCTGTTAGTCAAAACTCATAGTAGGTCTGACAGGTTTCAACTTGAAAACAGAGAAATTCTAACCTTGTAAAAGTAGAATTCATGGCAGAGTCACTGCATTGGACTGCCATGAACATTAACGTGTACTTAATGCTGTGACTGATCGGTGTATATCTGCCCTAATCTAACAAGCCGACGAAGGAAATCGCTCCAAACCAGATCGTGTAAGAGCAGTGCAATGATCTTTGGGGGCTCCTGCATGAAGAAGAACATGTGCCACGCTCCCCGAGGGCGGCAGCACTGCTTTCCCACTGCTCCCCCAGCTTCTGATCGACTGAACACACCTCATCCAATGAATCAGCAGAAAAAAGGCAGAATTTAAACAGACTGTTCTTGATGTTTTGACCTCTCTGAAGGACCTGGACCTTTCCCTGGCATTTTGGATCTGTGGGGTGGTGGCGGGAATATAGTGGAGTACCGTGCAGCACTGCTGGCATCGCGTGGCTTTGCCTCCTTGGCCCTTGACTATCTGACTCTTAAAACTTTGCAGAAAACGGGGAAGATGGAGAGCATCGAGTACTTTGAGGTAACCAACGCAGTTTGTATCCCAAAACCACCGAATTATTAAATATATACTGTGGCCTCAAAGGCTCAGTTCCTTTACTTTATACACAAACTTTTTTATTATGTCTTTTCTTGGTTATGTTAGGCGTTGTGGGTCAGTAAACCCATAAACTGGTACAGATTCAGAGAGACACTCCAGACTCCATGTTTTCCTGTGGCAGGCGGCCTACAAAGTCCTGCAGCAGCATCCTGAGATCAGCAGCAGCAGGATCGCCGTGTTGGGCCTTTCTCTTGGGACCAGTGTCACCCTCAAACTGGTTGCTTACTCCAAAATTGTTAAGGTAAGACATCTATGACTGAAAGTAATTTTTATCATCAGCATCATCAACATTGCTCCACTAGCTTAATAAAGTGCAGCGAGGTTTAAATCGATGAGGATATTAGATATTTTAAAGCTTTTATATGTAACGTTTGGGAGTCAGGCATTAGTTATGACATTGCATTAAAATTCTCACTGTGTGTTGTTTTTATATTGATTCTCAGCTGCTTCAGTTTGATTTTACGTATATTTAAATGCACGTGTCAGCCCAGATGTGCAGTGTGTATTAGTGGGAGTCACGTGCAGCCGGTGGACGGATCTGTGGCAGACATCTTTGCTTACTGTGACAAGTAAGTGATTTTACTTTGTTCTGTTACACACAGACGTACATTTTACCAGCCAGAACCAGCCAACAAATGTTTAAACTGACTCAGTTCAGATATACTGTACAACTGCGGAGCTAACAAACCCACGGGAATTCTGTCTTTGGTTAATTGGACCACTGCTGTCATATACACACACAGTACCGTGAGGTGAAACGTGTCAGATCCTGCTGAAATAGCTTCAGATACTTAACGGTGGAGGTTTTGTTGGACCCAACCAGAAGCCTGCAATTGTGAGACCGGCCCTCATAAAGTGCCTCATTGGGTTTGGACGTTGGCTGAAGTAAGTAGGAATATGGTTCTCCTAAACCTGAAGTAACATATCAAGGCCAAGAAGTGGAACCGCTGCAGGCTGCACATCAGTCTTCTGTCTTCATCCTACTTGATCTGTCTCTGACTTGGACATTTCTGGAACAGCTCCGGCCGGGCTTTTGTCTTACTTATCTGGACAAAACTTTAAGGCAACATCAGAATCAACATTGGCCCCTGATTGTCCCCACTCATTTTGTCAGAAATCTGCGAGTCATCATTGACGGTGAACTGAGTTTTCCTGACCACATCTCTAGGGCGTGTAGATTTGTCTTCTACAACATCAGAAAGATCAGACCCTACCCCTCTGAATATACCATCCAGCTCATTGTGCTGGTCATATCTTCTCTTAGTTCCTGCAATGCCCTGTGGGGCTGCCCACATGCACAATCAAACGCCTCCAAGTGATCCAAAATTCTGCAGCAAACTTAATTTTTTTTCCAAAAGTATCTCGTGTCAAACCACTGTTCACAGCCCTGCACTGGCATCCTGTAGCTGCCCACATCAGGTTCACATCTCTGACTCTTAAATACAGAGATGTCAACTCAACATTTGGGGAATATCTCAACTCCTTCATTCAGGTCTAGAAACGCCCTCACCCACTGCGCTCTGCCAACGAATGACGTGTGGTCGTCCTAAAAAAAAATGGATCAAAACTCTTCAGCTCTGCCAATCCCCGTATTGTGAAATGAGCTGCCATACTCTGCATGCTCAGCAGAATATCATTCCTAATATTCAAAATTCCTCCCTCTTTAACTTCCCAAACACTTAAATCTTAAAAAAATCCTACCTCATCTTTCTTGGACTTGCATCTCATTTAACAGAAACACATCATCTCATTGCACTTTACTTTAATATTTTCTCCTTGACTTAAATTCTTGATGCCTTATAACTCATTTATAAGTCGTTTTGGATAAAAGCAGCTGTGAAAATGAGTCAGTGCCACAGTCGAGCCTTGGTGAAAGTTTTTCATAGGCGACTGTGGTTCAGGAGGTAGAGCTGTCGTCCTAAAAGCTGCAGGGTCAGTAGTTTAATTTCCATGTCCATCCACCCATTATCTGTAACTGCTTATCCTTTGTAGGGTCACAGGAGGTCTGAAGCCTGTCACAGCTGTCACAGGGCAAGAGGCGGGGTACATCTTGGACAGACCATCAGTCTTCTCAGGGCCAACACAGTCCCGGACATACAACCATTTGCACCTACAGTTAATCGAGAGTCGCCAATTCACCTAACATGCACGTCTTTGGGAGGAAACCGTAGTATCCAGAGGAAACCCGACCAAGCATAGGAAGAACATGCAAACTACACACAGAAAAGTTGGGGAGGTGAATCTGCGACATTGTGGCTGTGAGGTGCCAGCGTCAACTATTGGTTGGTCCAAGTTGGTGGGTCAGGCTAGCGCCTTACATGGCCCAGTAGAATCCTACTAGTGGTTTCATGCTGCTCCACTGATCTACAGATGACAGTAAGATGGGAAGAAATGAGGCAATACACCAATATCGTTCAGAAGGAACTTTAATTGAGGAACGTGTGCAGTCTTCGTAGCGCAGGACAGTTCTGCATATGTTCCCCTCAGGTGAAGTGCTTAGGAAAGTACTAAAGAGCTTATTTGTCCTCTTAGACAATTCTGTTTTCTGTCCAATTAGAAACGCTTCAAACATTCGCTTCAGTGAGTAGAACCAGATGATTTCCCGTGATTTACTGCTGCCCATTCCCACCGACCCCGCGCTCAAAGTGGACGTACGTACAAACAAAAGTCGACTCTTGTGTGTTTTAAACTCTGCTGATCTCAGTCGGTTCTGAAAGTGATGGCCGGTGATATATGAGGATTTGAAAGTGCAGCTGGGGAAGGAATCTGAAGAAGCTGCTGCTGTTTGTCTCTGAGCAGGTCGGGCAACTTCAGTGTCCTCTGCTGCTGGTTGTAGGGGAGGACGACCAGAATTGGCCCGCCAACGAGTCTGCAATGGACGTAAGTTTATCTGCATGATGTCGCCCTGTATGGATGACAAGCTCTAGGTAGCTGAGAAAATATGATGGCAAGAGTTTTTAAGAAAGGTTTGTGGTAACAGGTGGTTAAGGCAGAAACCAAGCATGAAGATGGAAGGACAAATCCAGGAATGACTCCGATTCAAACTATAAACGTATCTGTTGTTTGATCTTTGTCCCAGATTAAGCAGATGATGGAGCAGGCGGGGAACAACCACCTGTTGACCGTCTTGTCGTACCCAAACACGGGTCACCTGATCGAACCCCCGTACACGCCTCACACCCGAGCCAGCCTCTTCACCTCGTTTCCCACAAGAGAGAAGTGTAAGTTTGTTTTTAACCTCTGAAGGAGTAAAAACACCCATAATTCATGGACAGCATGTGCACAGTCAGCATTTCTAATGTGGTTTACTCACTCAGTAGTGAGGGCGGTGGTACAAGTGAGGAGTATTTAAGAAAACGATAGTTGACTTTGTGCTTCCACACACCGAGTGTGTCAAGTTCAACAGGAAACAGATGTTAAGTGACTAAATTTCAGTCATTCGTTTCCTGGTGTCACATGTGGACTCGACTGTCCACTGTCTCCACTGAGCTGACCGCTGACTGTGTCTGTTACCTGTTGTCGTTGCAGCAATGGTCTTGTGGGGTGGAGAGACGGTGTCTCATTCTCGCGCTCAGGAAGATTCCTGGAGGAAGGTTTTGGCCTTTTTCAGGGAGAATCTGCACGGCGGCAGAAGTCCTGTCGCTCCCTTATCATCGCACCTGTAACAGCGATTTGCTGACAGACTGAATCTGTACAATCCCTGTCAGTGTGTTGGACGACCTCTGACCTGTGACTGAGACTGAGCTTGCTGACACCGAGCAGTACGATTCACACCAGACTTCCCTGATAGTCTTCAGACTTTAGCTCTGCACTGATTCGATGCACAAAACATCTGTGAGCCTCCTCGTGTGTCCCAGCAGCTGCTCTGTTCTTTTCTTTAAAAGCTTCATGTTTTGTACCCAGAGCTGATGTGTCTGTTTAAAGGACATTTGTCCAGGAGCACTGTGGCTTGTCAATGTGCATTTCAGCAAATTCCATTTTGTCTCTCGCTGTCGATCCGAAAGAGACCAGAGGTGCAACGTGTCACTGACGTACACTCATTTTCTTGCATGAAACATCACTAATGTTGATTGGATCTTCTTCTTTTGCAGCTGTTGAACTGAAGTGAACAGTTCTTGTTCCTATTTCTAATAATAATTCCCATTTTTGTCGGCAGATTTTCTAAGAATGAAGATGAAATTTACAACACACGTGGTTGAAAATCTGGCAGTTTTTTTTCTATCCAAAGTTTGGAACTGACAAGAAAACGTCACAACAAAGTCTGAATCTGTGTTCTGTGTTAATTCCACCGCTGTGTTCATGGTTTATTCATTATTGAACGTTTTCCTGAGCATCTAAGAAACTTTTGGATCATGTTTAATAATTAGGACTTGTCAGAGCTAAAGATTCTGACCAAACTCGTCAACATGTTCATTTTATGTTCTGGATCCCAGGGGCTGGAGTCTTTTCCAGCTGTCACTGGGCAAGAGGTGGGTCCACCCAGGACTCCAGTCTGTCTCAAGCCCAACAAAGAGACAGACAGACACATTTACATCACTAGTCAGTCTAACTAGAGTCTTTGGGCAGTGGGTGGAAAACAACGAAGCCAGAGAAAAGTTTTCAGCTTCAGCTACTGGACAATATGTTCATTGATTGTCACTTTAGATTTTCGTTTTGGATTTTACATATTGTGAACTTCTGCAGCCCACCCTCGAACAGGAGAGGTCGTTGTCCTTTATAATGACTTTATTAGTTGCAAAAGTATTAGTCCTGCGTTCTCATGCATCAGACCAGTTTCCTTGTAATTGCAGAATAAATGTGCTGAAATAAGAGTCTTTCTGCTAGTTCACAGGTTGCAGCCGTGGAACATTCACAGCTAATCGTCAGTCTTTAGTTACAGTTACATTACGGCACTTTAATCATCTGCTAGAATATTACCTGGTGTTTAGTGGTTGGATTCAACACAAAGTGGTTTGATCGACAGAGTTAAGTCTCGATGTCTCTGTAAGACTCGTCATAGAAGAAATAATAAAGCAGGACTCAGCGTGAGATCCTTCAGTGCATCACACCTGTGCTGGACTGGAGCTGTGGTTTTCTTTTGTCAAGTTCTGTGCTTGGTTCCCACCAGATGTAACAGGACCCCTGTCTTCTACTCAGTTCACCTTTTGACTCGTCAGTCCATACAAGATTCTCCCTCAAGCTTTTGGGGGGGTCATCGAGCTGTGTTGACCCCAGATGAACCTGGGTCAGTTTTCACATCCCACTTTCCCATGATGCCGTTTCCACCTCGTATCTTTCAGACCGTGGAGTCATGAGAACTGACCTGTGCTGAGGTGACAGAACCTTGGATGTTTTCTGTAGGTCTTTTGTAACTTCCAGGATGAATCGTCTTCACGCGCTTGGTCCAAGTCTTCTCCATGTTTGCACAGCGTCTCTGACACTGATGGACTTTGGTTGGTTTTTGGTTGAAGTATCTAAGCCTTAGATTCTAAGGCAATAGCCAGTTTTTCGACCAGGCCTCTTGGGTTTTATGTTGCCTTCTTGCTTCAATAAATACACTGATCATTTAAAATCACTGGACTTTCTTTTTTGTGTTCGCTCAGGTTGTCTTGGTTTTATGTCAGATTTACTTTTACATCTGAAGCTGTTCGGTCTGAGATAAACACAGAAAGAGAATTTGTGTATTTTCTGGTCTGTTTCCTTCTGTGCATGACTACAGTGAGTGTAAGCTGAGTCCTGAGCCCTGCCAAAACATGGGGGACCTGCCTCCACACTGGACCTGAATGCACCCGGTGATGCTGCTCATGTTACGACTTTTGTGAAGATTTAAAGGCATTTTTAACAGAACACAGTGAAACAAAAAAGCAGCAGTGGTGGAGCTGAACATTTACACAAGTACCATAAGAAATGAAAACACACGAGATACAAGTTTATTATGATCTGATTCCATGATACTGTTCTACTCCACAGCTTCACTACATTTCAGTCAAAAGCTTTGTAGTTTTTACTCCATTAAGTTTCTGTGGAATTACAACTTGACACAATATCCTGTTACAACAGAGAAGGTGACGATGATGATGCTGTATTGATCATTTAGTTTTATGGACCATGTTGTGAGTTTGACTCTGTGTTCTGACGTTGTTGTATTTCAGCAGACGAGCGTTGCTTTACTTTTTGTTCTGTCACCATCAAATATGAACCATTTAATCAACTTCTTAGTCAAACAAGCGGCTTGTACCTCACGAGACGTCACCGTATTCAAGTCCAAACTGTCCCGGAAATGGGGTTTGTGTCCTAACAGGAATCTCGGCTTCTAGTGGGATTCAACATTTGGTGGCTCAAGGTTTTGACAGGTGTAGCTGTCTCTGTGGTCCGCCCTGATCACCGTCTACGTCATGACCTTTGCCCAGTGAGACCTGCGGTCGGCTCCAGCCCCGCTATGGTCCATTTTTCATAGTTCAGCTCGGATCAAGTCTGCACATTGAGGTTTGGGCCTTAGGGAGTCAGAGAAACGCAGCACACGTCCTTAGAGCAGCACTCGGTGACAGTGAGGAGGAAAAAACCTCGGAACCAGGCTGAGGGCGGAACTTTTATGCAAAATCGGAAAGATTTAGAAACAACAATCAACAACCACAAACGTGGAATATGGATGGATGTGACAAGTGCTGCAGTGACTCAGTCTGACCAGTGGATGACGCTGAAGACTCACGACTGTGCACTGTGGTGACCAGAGTCTCTGATGTTGATCTTTGAACCACATTAAATTGTCCCACATCCGGATGAGGTTTTTCAAATGATGCTTTGCTCACACTTCACATCCTGCAGTCCTGCTCAACCTGCTCCTCCAGAACTTCTCCAGGTGACATCATCTGTACTGAGAAACTCCTCCAGGTGACGTCATTAGGGGGATTTTCTTTTTTTGTTGCTTTTGTTCTCTGAACTAGAGTCACAGGAAGCAGGCTGGAAAGTGAAGGATTCTTCAGACATAACAGAAGAGCTGCAACAGCAGTTCTGGTGTTTGTCCGCTTGGGGGCGTCCTGTCTCCACTTGTGCCCCCTTCTTTTTCTCCCACTGTCAGGCTGCGTGATGAAGCTCATTAACTTCATCTGTTTCTGCACGAACTGTCCACACGCTCCTGCTCACTGCTTCATGTTGGTCCGGGCGCCTAGAACCCGGACCCGGACCATGCTGTCCCTGCTCAGACCTGACACCAGCTCTGTGAGACCCCTCGGACTCCCATCCTGAAGTCGGCTGGTGTGATGAGCCTGAGAGTCTCCCGTGTCTCCTGTGACGCAGGACTTTCCGCGCCGCACCGCGCACTTCGGAGAATCCGCGCGTCCGTGACTCGGGTCCTCTGGGAGACCCGAGTGTGAGCAGGTCTTTACTGTGTGAACCGACCCGGTCTGAGCGCTGTCTGTGGCAGGAGACGGGTTCCAGGCTCCGGAGCGTCCAACCCGGTCGGAGCGGGCAGGAGTCGAACCGACACCTGCAGGTGATCCGGCCCGTCAGAGGAAGGAATTTACCGCGTCTCGGGTCAGGACCGACTCAGGGCTGCAGGGACCGAATAAAAAGTGGATTTGTCTTTTCTTCCTCGTGCACGGATGTGGCGGGTTTTCTGATGTGACTAACAGCTGGACACATCTGGGAACATCTGGCTGCTGACCCCTGACACCGGCACAGAGACCTGGTCCAGTCCTGCTGCGTGGAGAAAGGTACCTGCACAAAACGGAACCAGAAAGACAAAGGTAGAGACACGTAGACCAGTTTTCATCAGGACTGTTCGGATCTGTGAGGGGACCGGTCCACGAGATCCGAGTCCTCATTCCCCGTTAATCTATCAGTGGTGCCTGGACCTCAGGTTTGTGTTTCAGCTGGTTCCGGATCAGTTTCAGGGTTTTGAGATTTCAGCTGATTCTGCTGGAACGTGTTTCACAAACTGGATCAAAACGACAGAAGGTGTGTGTGTGTGTGTGTGTGTGTGTGTGTGTAGGAGACACTGTGGGTGAGGGAGGGGCCTTTTGGCAGCAGATCATCCAATCAGGAAGAGACAAACTCACCGAGTCCTGTTTAAATGCCCTGCGTGGCCAAAAGTTTGCGGACAGCGGAATATTCCAGCCACATGTGACAGTTTACACATCATCGTCTAAGCCCAGATTTAGTCCTTCAGTCTGTCCGATAGAGACGTGATTTTATCAGAGAAACAACGTGTTTCTTGACTTGTGAACCCAATAACCACGTTCTCCTCCAGAATAAAACATTTTTAAAGTTTGAACAACATCAGGGGCCAGAGCTTCAAGCATGTTAAGATATTTCACAGGAGAACGGTGAGTCCAACTGGTGGCACTTATCAGCATTAGCATTAATGTTCCGGTGACAACAAATGTGCAACAAACTGAGATAGTGTTCACCAAAAACCGAGGGAATAACTGATAATATCAGTCGAATTAATCTTGATTCAAAGGTCGAAACAAAAATTTCCCTCCTTTCCTCTTAAAGTCGTTCTCATCTTCATCATCTTCTTTTTCTTCGTCTTCTGGGTTTTATGGCAGCCAGCATCCCATCTGTTGCATTACTGCCGTTTTCCTTTCGTCTTAAAGTCCAAAACTGCAGGATTTGTCCTGATTCAAGATGGCAGACAACCCCCCACAAAAAAAAAACAGTTGGTCTGTTCCACTTCCTGTTTGGAGACTATAGGAGGCCATCTTGAATGAAGTTAAATCTTTTGGGTCAACCATGAAACTGGGAAATGAAAACAGGTACTGTGGATGAAAAACGAGATTCATTCTCATAATCAATGTGTTTCACATTGTGGACCAGTAATGGAGAAAACAAACCTTTCTGAAGACACATGAGGCTGTTGTGTTAAATATTCCAATAAAACACATTTGAGCAGTTTTCGATCAGCATTTGAAGTGCTGTGGCAGCATGAGAAGCCGTTTAGTTCTGATATGATGTAAAACGCTGCGGTTGGGACCATTGCAGGTTTAGTTTTGGTGAAGCAAGACTGGCGAGTTGGTTCTGCTGTGAAAGCTCAGTACAGCCATGAGTTGCCTGTTTTTGTAACTTCTGGATCAGAAATGAGAATAAGAAACTCTCACAGGTTAAACTGGATTCATCTGATTTGCAGGCCTCAGTCCATGTGGCCCTTATTTTCCCCACAGAGAATCTGAAAATACCTCAGTGTGTTGCATGTTTGGCAGTTTGCCTCATTTTCTCCACAGTCAGACTGAACTGGGCCTGTGAAAATGTAGGAGGTCGGAGGAAATGAATGTTTTGTGTGTGTAACTGATGTAACAGGACTTTAGTTTGAAGCACATACACAATCCATCGATTCCAAAAGGCAAAAAATGGATCAGGTTTGTGTCCGATTAATAATCAATCAATCTGCACCATCTATGATATTTATACTGTCATGTTCATAAAACTTGGACAAATGCTGAAAATACAGGGAAAAATCATCAGTTAGTTCTTTACTGAGTCCAACCTTGTTCGTCAGTTCTTCCTTTTACTACTTCTACAGTAAAGACATTAACTTGGGCTTCGGGGAGTTTATCAGCCATTTATCAGAATTTCATAGACCCATCGAAGGAGCAGATAATCAGCACGTTAACACGTGCGTATAATCAATAAATGCAATCGTTACTCAGCTCCCTCCCCTTCCTCCTCTGGGACCTCTCTTGTTTATTGCACTAATCTCTGAGGTGTCATCAACAAATTTAACGGAAGGCTTGTTTTGGTATCGAGCAGCACAGCTCTGTGGTAAAGGACTGTAAAGTAGAGAACTGGGGCATCTACAGCTTTGATTATTGATGTCACATTGATTCTTTCCTCCTCTCTCTGTATCTCCACCAGGATTCTGGGAGAATGTAAAACTGGAGCTGCTGACACCTTAAAGCTCAACTCTTCTGCTGCGTCAGGCAGGAATGTCAGGGATAGGAACCCTTGCCACAGGAAGTCCTCTGGGTCAGCACTTGTAGGGTGGCAGCGCCCGCTGAGGTCGATCCTACCCTGTGTGACGGGGGCCTCAATGGTCTGGCTTGTTTCGTCCTCGTCACGCTGCCCACCTGCTGCTACCGCCACCAGTCTGTTGACCGTACCATCATATGACAGCTCGCCCTCACTGCTGTTCAAATCACTGCAAAATGGCGAAGACTTCGAAGTCCCCATTTGTCTCCAGTCACTGCTTCCTGTCTCTGTTGATGGTAAAGAGCTGCTGGCTTCTAGGCTCTGCCTCCCAAAAACCAGCCACGATGGGGGACTCTCACCAGTCTCAGCAGGAGTATGCCCACTCCATCCGGCTGGATGGCGACATCATCCTGGGTGGTTTGTTCCCTGTTCATTCCCGTGGTGAGAGGGGCGTGCCCTGTGGCGAGCTGAAGAAGGAGAAGGGCATCCACCGGCTGGAGGCCATGCTGTTTGCAATCGACCTCATCAACAAAGACCCAGAGCTGCTGCCCAACGTGACGCTTGGAGCTCGCATTTTGGACACGTGTTCACGCGACACCTACGCCCTGGAGCAGTCGCTCACCTTTGTCCAGGCCCTAATCGAGAGAGACGGCTCAGATGTTCGCTGTTCTAATGGAGAACCGCCAATCTTCGCCAAGCCGGATAAAGTAGTGGGTGTCATCGGTGCATCGGCCAGCTCCGTGTCGATTATGGTGGCCAACATCCTGCGATTGTTCAAGGTAAGAAAACTCTGTAACACTGATGTTTCTGCTGAAGTGGTGAGCTCGCTGCTGCTCTGGAGCGTGTTGTGACTAAACTGTGGTCATCAGTTTTATTTTGTGAGTGAGGTCTACACCAAGTACTATAGTAGACTAGTCGAAAGGTTTTCTCATAGCTTCAGTAGCATGTTACACCAACAACCAAACAAGAAAACCATCTGGAAAATCTTCTAATCATAAATTTTTTTTTTAAGCTTGAAAAAGATGTGTCGTAAAATAAATTGTTAGCAGTTTTGTGTATATCATAAGAGCATTTTGTGTGTTCCCCAGTGTGTGAGTGTGACCACAGTTACAGATTCATTTGTGAACGTCTGGTTGGAACTGAAGTTGTGATGTTTTTGCAACTGTTTTCTAGTTAAGCATGATTGCGCCGAATTTTCTGCTGTGCAGTCGACAAAAGAATGTTTTATTCAGCCAGTGACTTTACAAACATTTCACAAAATATTACTGACACCATTAATATGAGCTACTAGGGCCCTGCTCTCCCTGCCAGTTGGCTCAGTAGGTTATAATCACAAGATATCCTGCACTGGAAACAACGTTAAACACAAAAACTATGTTGTTAATTTTAGGCACATGAATGAGTTGGTTAGGTTTAGGCAGAAGATCGTGGTTTGGGTCTTTATGTATATTTTCTTGCTGTTTAGTTGCTGTTGATGATAAAACTCAAATGAACCCAGATCATGAGCAGAGCCACCAGTCTTGCCGTTCACTGTTAGTAATTTAGTATTTTTCAGTAATTTGTCATATTTTTATCAATTAGTCCTATAAATTAGATAAATCCTAACAAAGCTGGGATGTCAGATATGACTGATGGCAAATTATCTGTGTACATTCTGTCAGTTATATGACTAATCTAATCTGAATCTAAACAGGAAGTGGATTTGATAGCACACTCTTCACTCTGTAATTAACGTTGTTGTTTTTTCCTGAAGAAAAAAGCAGCTTTAATCCACAGTGTCACAGATATAATATCTGAAGGATTTATATATGTGCGAGTGAGAGGACCGCTGGCAGATTTCCCAGTGGGGAAATAGCGAGTCGACGGCCTCACTGTTAAAATTGTAAACGACAACCAGCTCATCAGCAGCAAACACCTTCAAAATGCTCCACTACAAGTAAAAGTACCACTTTGAATTTCTTGTCAGGTTGAAATAATAAGTACGTGCTCTTTAATGTACAAAAATAACAAGTAGTCCACTAGAAAAAAATGCTGTTATTAGGTTTTAGAGCAGCTTGGTTTGACAAACTTGTTGAAAGCAGAAAGTATGACCATGAAAGTGTTTAGCAAATAAAAAATAAGAGGTAGGATTTGTTTGCAATAAGCAAAAACTTCAGAGTTTCAGTTTTTGAAAACTTTATTTCCTGCAGTCGGAACTTGTTTCATACCAAACTTAAAGAGTTTTCTCTTTTTTTGGATGGCACTAATTAGAGACTTTCTCAGTCCATTCTGCTCCACCTACAGCAGCTCTCCCTCTCACTACTCTGCTATGCTCTTCTACCATCTGCTAAAATCCCACCACACTCTGCACAACCCTTCAGCTATTAGACAGAATCAAATTACAATTAACAAAAGGCTGGAAAACTCACTAAATTCTCTGGTTGGTCTGAAGGACAAGTTTCATGTCAAAGTCTTTGGAAGTGAATGTCTTTAAATTACTTTATTAGAGGTGTTGACAACTTTCTGCAGCTCTAAGTCACATTGAGGATGTTAAAATACAAGAGAAATCTCAATAATACGTTTTTTATTAGATCCAGTTTTAGTATGAAGCCTCTCTGTTTCTGACCTGCTCCTGTTTCCATTTGCAGATGCAAACTCATCATTTATCTTGACTTTGTCAATTCATAAAAATGTGTTTTAATGTTTGGTTTTATTGCCCTGTGGGTTGGGCCTGACTGCCAGCCTGAACAAATGAGAACATTAACCAGACCAACTGAAACTGTGAAGCTGCCACTTAGTAGTGAAGGCAACTTGCTCGAGCTTTTGTTCCTCATTAGCTTCATCATCCCCCTGATGTTCCAACGGCTTTTTCACGCCGTGCGTTGACATAAAAAGTTGATCCCAGCTGTTGCCTTGTCTAAGTCAGTGTGTGCAGAGCATGTAGGCAAACGGTATCTGGAGGGGGTGTGTAGCTTTTCACAGCAGCAAACAAATTCCAATTCGCTAAATTAGTGATGAGCCGTATGATTCATGTGTATGTGGACGAGCCCGGCCAGCTTAATGCCGACAGAAAGGCCCAACATCGCTTATCTAAAATTAGCCGGAGTTGCCTCTGGGTGGTGAGGATGGAGGGTGGTGATGGCCAGATTGTGCTGACGCAGATGTTCTCCTGCTGCTGCTGTCACAATCTCCAGCTGCGGTCGAGTCTCTGACAGACGACGACGACTGACTGTTTGTAGTCGGTGACAAGTTAAAGTGACAAAATACAAGCTGCTCAAATTTAACCGCAGTCGGAGACGGAGCTGAGGAGTCAAGGGAAGAGGACAGACGGCCGTGAACCCGTCTCCAGCTAAAGTAACGACGGTAACGAAGCGGTCAGGTCGTTACCAGCTGAAGGAAACGCAGCGTTACTGCCAGCTCTCGCTGACAGTTTCACGTGTGGTGTTTGCTTCGTTGAACAGATGTGGAGAAGAGGTCGTGCAGCTCAGGTCCTCTCTGAAACATCTGGAAGTTTATTAATATTCATGTCTACAGCCCACTGTACAATGGCGTCCCTCTGATTACCCATAATGCACCAGGCTGCTCTGTGCTGGAGACGTCTCCTCCTGAGACTGCTTCAGTCCTCTTTTTTTCCCATTTAATGTTTTTTGGAGGTTTGTCTTCTCTGATCGTAAGTTAACGATGTGTCACACAGCAAATAAAAATGACATTTGTTAGAAAAGATTAGAAATAACTTGAGCGAAATTTCAAACTGTTTCCTGTAATTGGCATCACACACCAACAGTATCAGTCATTGAGTCATGTGGTCGTTTATTCTGCCGTATGTCTTATTTTAAATACATGCACTTGAATCATATCAAGAACAAACTCAGATTTTTTTATTTCTGCTTTTATTACTTCTTAATATTCCAGGGAAAATTGTCTGTCTTTAAATGCTTGTGGCTTTGCCTTTTAAACCTTCAGCCAAAGCCTTAAATCAAATGCTTAAATTGAGGTTAGTCAGAAATGGGCAAAGGTTAGTAACGGTAACCTGTGATGTGGTTGCAGCTTCTTCAGTTTGGGTCTTGTCACGATCCACATCTTCACTGATGTTTTTCACGCCCGTGTGAGGGCAGAGGCTCTTTGCTGGGACCTCCTCTGTACAGGCGAATGAATTTGTTCTGATTAAAAGACAAAAAACAAAAATGGAAAGAACGCGATAACAAATCAGTTTTAGAGTGAAAACGTGAAAACCAAATGAAGCAATTGAAGCAACTGCATGAGACACGTTTGTGGATGGTGAGTGTGTCTCGGAGTTACTTTAGGAACCAGCAGGTGGTTCACTGATCGATCAGCCCGGGCATTTAATTGACTGGATGAGCAGGTGTCAGCAAAGCAAAGACCATGTTTACGTCCCAAAGACGAGGGAAAAGTGGAAAAACTCAGGACGGCGAATGTGTGGGGAGCAGGACTAAACACACCTGTGAGCAGCTGTAACAGTCAGAAGCAGGTGGGAGCATTTGTGCACGTGTTAAATTGAAAACCAAACCCAGTTCAAATTAAACGTCATTGTCGGAGCAGCATCAACATTTTAGATAACACCCACTGTCGGCCCGGATACTTTGAATTTGTGTATGAATGTGTAGTGAAAACATAAAAACTCGAAGGCTTAGAAACATTAATTTTGACACGATAAATGTGAAATGTTTTCAACTTTAAAACCCGATAAGTCCATTTAGAAACCTAAAGTTCAGCAGTCCTTTATTTTCTTTTTTTTTTAGATTTCCTTCGTTGCCAACTTTACACTTTAGCTCCAGTAAACATTTAGAAATAGAAAAATCATCAGGGTCTTGATTCTGAGGAGTTTCACAGTTAACAGAACCGTCTCCTGCCTCCTCAGAAGCTTCACTGAGGGTGTCAGAGGTGAGCTCCTCCATCTGAAACTGTGAAATGTTGTCACTGCATTTGCATAATGTTTGCACATCCATTTCTCACAGTATCTCTCAGTCTGAGCCCGGCCTGGTGTTCAGGAGGATGCTCTGCTGCGACGGCAGCTCACGCCGCCGCGTTATATTTCTATCTCTGCGTGGGAGAGACAGAATTACTGAGGTTGTGTTTATGAGCTCGCCGCAGGCTCGGCCAAAAACACTAAATAAAAAATGAAAGTGGTGAGAAAATAACAGAGGGAGGAATGAAAACAGAGAGGACCTTCCTGGATCGTTCCATATTCAGAGGGAGGAGTAGAGCCAAGAGTCCAGCAGCACGACGCCTCAGTTTGTTAATGAATAATTAAAATAGCAGTTGTGACTTGTCTCCGACATGCAGGCAGCTGAGGAGAGGGTGTGAGAGCGTGTTAGTTCTTCACCTGAGGAACAGCACTTATGTTTACAACGGAAAAAAAGGTGGTTTGTCTTTTAAAATGCAGCTCTAATGTGGGGGTTTGGGGGGGGGGCTTGATTCTAAACCTCAGAACAACCAAGAGCATCTGGTCTGAGAACAGAAGTTCCCTGGAAGATGTTTGAGGATGTAGAAGCTCAGACAGGAAGGATGGAGCAAACCCATTACGTTAGTTAAATCAATCATCTAGCAGAGAGGAAGGAAACAAGAACACACTTATATTGGGGAGATGTGGTCATGTTTAGAAGGTCCTGTGTACGGAGGCTCACAACAGGCAGGAGCTGCAGAAGAGCGGGAGGAAGGTCTGAAGTCTGCAAATAGGAAATCACAGCGAGTGCGATGGAAAAAAAGGTAAAACTTTTGAGTTGTCAGGGTCCCCAGACAGACTCCAGAGTCTCTACGGTATCTAAACGCAATCCAACTTCGGTGGCAAAAACATTTGTGCGGTGTCTGAAAATCACTGCACAGGGGGGATTCATGTTAAAGGGCGAAACAATGGGCCAAGGATGGAGCCTGGGGGAATCCCACGAGTATGAGGGGCTGAGGAGGATGGGAAACCACTGAGGCTGCCTCAAAAAGTCCTGCTCATGAAATTCGGATTTAAAGCAAGTCAAAAAAGAAGAATCACACATTACACACACAAACAGAATAAATTTAAACCAAAAACAATGAATTAAGAAACTGGATCAGTTCATTTTTAACTGAGGTATTTATAGAACGTTTTGGTGGTTTTAATGGGTTTTCACCTGTAAGGA
This sequence comes from Channa striata, assembly GCA_033026295.1. NCBI lineage: Eukaryota > Metazoa > Chordata > Actinopteri > Anabantiformes > Channidae > Channa > Channa striata. The sequence goes on along the minus strand of CM065176.1, from coordinate 26,056,417 downwards.
TGCAGATACAGTCCCTCTAAACCACATAGATAATCAAGTTTGACTATAATCCTTCAGGGAGCTGCCTCACAGCTGGAGGGTCCCCGGTTTGAACCCACCATCCAGCTGTGGATGCTCTCCCTGTGCTCGTGTGGGTTTTACAGTCCAACACAGGCATGTTAGGTTAACTGGTTGTAGCGGTTGTCTGTCTCTGTGTGTCTCGTTGTGTTGGCCCTGAATCTGTCATGCAGGTTTTATTATACAAAGGCTGAATCGTGTTCTTTCATCTTGTTACTCATCCAAGCAGCTTCTTCAGTCTGAGGGGACCCAGTTTTATCCTGCTCCACTTATTTTTCGTTCTATAGCTGCAGAGTTGTTGTGCAAGAGACAAGCACGAAAATAACAACAGGGGCTCCATTTGTCCAAAGTTAGACTTGGCATAAAACGAGTGTAAATTAATGTCTTCAAGCTTAACGTCAGGATCACATGTGAGTGAACTGCAGTGTGAGCCTGAGACGCCTCAGTTTTCAGGCAGCAGATCTTTGCACAGTTTGAACACGTGTGACAATTGAGGCTGAGGTGTTACCTGCTAATATCACACCGCCGTGTGCTAACCCGTGATTAAACACAGCAGCAGATGGTTCGCATGAAGCAAAAGCTCGTGATCCGTGGGGCCGAACGTGAGGCGGAGGAGCCTTTAATCTTGAAACATGGCACACAGCACGTGCAGCTTGTCATTAGATGGAGCCATTTTGCAACCGCTGGTCACATCGTACAGTTAGAAGAATAATGATGCCACAGAAGCCGGGATGGACCAACATGGCGAGTAACTGTGATAAAACTGTGTCCGATCACGGCTGATGAAGCAGAGCCTCCTACCCACACACAGAAGTTAACGTTCACAAGCTGGAACGTGCAGGATGAACCACAAGATCCATGTTTTCTTCACTTTGTTCAATCGGTATCTGTTGTGTAAAATCCAACTCATACAAACGCTCTGATCTGTCTGCTCTAACATGAGTTGACACTTGGTACAGACTAAATCACCCACGAGCAGACTCTGTTTCTTTGGTGAAGATGTGCTGCTAACTAAGTGTTCACCTGCTGATTTGGGCTGGGTTGAGGTCGGTTAAAACGCCAGGATCACATCATGTAAAGGGTTTCAGCTCAGTTGTTCAGTCCACACACAGGTGCAATTGCTGTGTTCAGACATGCGCAAAGAAACTACAACATGCTGGAAAATTAACCAGAGTTTGGTTCAATGAAACGGAACTTGTTGGGTTTGAAGATGATCGTTTAATCCACCGTGTGACCTCAGCATCTCAGTCCGGGCATCACATCCAGCCTCGTCTCATTTTAATGTCATCAAAACTATGAATGAAAGCACGAAACCGCCGCTCTTCTATAAGAAAAAAAATCAATGACAGCAAAGCATCTGTCTGCTGGTTTTGTCTCCTGAAGGCACAGATGTAATTTCTGCAGGGAATGGAAAAAGGACGGAGGAGAGGGCTGGATAATGGATTTTAATCGAGGGGTTTTGTAGTGACATTCCATTAGTGCGGCGGCTGATGAAGACGTCGTTAAGCTGCGTGAAACCCTCATCGTGTCAAAGCTGAGGAAGATTTTGTGCTTTATGCTAATTTGAACTTCCTCCACTTTTCAATAATCCACCGTGTTACTAAAAAAATCACAAACGTGTGTGTGACCCAAAAAACATTCTGTATCCATTTTTAAAAAAAAATAGACCTTAGGTTGAACAGCTGGTCAAACATTTTGAGTTTGTTCAGGACAAACGTCCCTGTGAGTGAGGGCAGCCAGAGGAAGACGTGTTGATCTTTGAGCTGCTGCTTCACGATTAATCTAACGGCTGCTTTTGAACACTCTGTGTCTTATCTAAGGGCGCAGCCGCCTGAACTTTGACCTTTTGATCCGGGACCATCAGGTCAGCGCTATCTTGATGGCTGCGGTTGACTACACTGGTGAAATCTTTTTGTTTCTTCAGATCCGTGTCATACTTTGTCTGTCTGTCTGTCTGCTGTTTGCTGCTAAGCAGGTGGTGGATAGTTCATCTTTAGAGCGTTTTCTCTGAAAACCTGCGATCGCTGACACAATGAGAGCAGGGAGAGTCTGAAACAAACCAGTGAAGTCTTTATAAACCTGATAAACAAGAAAGACACAGAGGCAGGAAGTGTCATTGTGCATCTGCTATTTTTTGCAAGTATCTCTTTCAGCTAATGCTCACGATTGAATAGTGGATTTGAAAGGATTCGGGTTCGATAGCCGAATGCTATCGAACTCTTTCCTCTGTCTCATCTTCTGCCGCCTCTTGAATGTCAGGAGAATGTCTTCCTCTCGTCTCCCCTGGGAGTTGAACATGCTTTTGTCCTTGTGAATGTCAAAGCTCCTGCAGCTCATTCATCACCGACTGATCCGTCTCCCACCGTCTCCCTGTTTTACAGATCTGCCGTCGGTGCAGACGTCCTTAAAGTGGATTATGTCAGTCATGGAGCATCTGTGCTGCAGGAACAGGGGAGATAAAACAATGCAGCTTAGTCACTGTTAGATTTTGTTGAAGAACTCTAAATCTGCTCTTCAATAAAAGGATGTTTCCAAGGTATATTTGATGGAACGCTCTGTTTTCCATGGTCAGTTACTGCTTTGCTTCAACCAAAGATCACATGACCCCAAATGTCTCAGGGTTTCAGCTTAATCACATGTAAAAACTGTTTCTTTCCAGATCTCACTGTATTTACAGTGGAAAGTGGAAAGTAAAGTGGACATTGGATGTGACCTGGTATCCGCACCTTAGCTATGGGTCAGTAGGTGATCATCATGTGATTGTTCTGCGCCAACTGTTTGACACAGGACACTAACTGGTGTCTGTCCTGTCACAGTCTGGTTTTATCACCCACCCATCCACCTCCACCTTTTCCCTGTGAAGATTATGACTCGGAATTAAGTCACCAAGTGCCACCGTGGTGCCTGTAATATTCACTCCCGTCTCCCACGTTATTAGTGACTGATAATAAGTGATGACTCGTCACTCACAGGCCTGACAATCCTCCAATCGACGGCTTTATGAGCAGAATTGAGGGACTTCAATCAGAGTTTTTACAGTGTTTGTGGTCATATTTAGAGCTGTGTTGTGAGTTATGGACAGGAGTCTAATTATCAGGTACTCTGACAACAACCCTGCATTGGAGCATTGATTAAAATTGTGATCCTCAAATCAGGAAAATGTATCTTTAACTTCACATCACTGAAACTTGAAACTGCATTTATCAAATCATAGTAATTAAAGCACGACAACTCATTTTAACAAGTCAGCAATAAAAGGTTGAGCAAATGTACTTTTTTGAAAATGTAAGTGCAAAACCCAAACACATCATTATCAAACTGTCGAAACCAAGCCTAGGCCCAGATGTTAGATTTGGTTTATAGCCACCGCTCTGACGTTAATGCTGTTTCTGAACAGAAATGTCCCAGGATTTCTTTTCATAAAACAGCAGCAAAGCTTCAGGTCACAATGAGCATTTAAATGTGACTCAGTGTTTGACGACTGGGTAAAAAACAAAAAAATCACCCTCACAAGTCCAGACTCACAAGAAACAATTCTTTTAAAAAAAAAGGTTTGGGAGATAATTTAAAGGCAGAGTTATCCCTACACACCTTCGGATGACATCACCATCTGGAAGAGTGCAGGTTGACTGGGACTACTTCCTCTTTAGCATGAACAATCTCACCCAGAGAAGAATTTGGTCTGGTTTAACAGCGAGTGGGATTCCTGGTTCTCCTGTACCACTTTGTATGTAGGTGAGAGTCGTTGCTCGAAGGCTCCTCGGCAGCAGTGTGTGTGTGTGTGTGTGTGTGTGTGTGTGTGTGTGTGTGTGTGTGTGTGTGTGTGTGTGTGTGTGTGTGTGTGTGGGGGGGGGGTGTTTTCCATCCTCTCTGCTCCCTGTTGTTCCAGGTCAGCCCGAGGCTTCGTCTCGTCCCGCCTGTCCTCGCTGACATGTTGTGAAGTGCAGCGTGTTGAGTCACAGCGGGAGGCGACGCTGACGAGCGCAGACGGTAACCTGACATTTTATGGGCCGCGGATAGTTTTTTTTTTTTTTTTTTTTGCCTGAATGAGTTGGTCGTGAGGAGGAGGATGAAGAGGAGGAGGAGGAGGAGGAGGAGGAAGAGCTGTCGACTCGTGAGGCTCGTTCATAAGCGGAAGAGCCTTCCTCTTCCTCTGTCTCTGTGTACACTTCATGCTTCATTTGTGTTTCTTCCACACTCCCACACTCGTCTGTTGCTTTCTGCTGCTCGGCCGTCACGTCCGAGCACGTCAGCAGCTCAAACTGCTGTGGGAGATGCTTTCGCTTCTGCCTTCACTGCTGCCGAGTGATGAGGAAGGATCCAGTGATTTCAGTGTAAATCCTTTTTTGATGACCAACTAATTGTTCACTTGTTTTGGGTATTGGCTTTAGAATGAATCCTCACATTGGACACGGTGCATCCAGAGACTTATTGGCATAATTAACTAACCGAGGTTTAAACTTATTGTTATTAATTCTTGACCAACGTCCATACCTGGTTTGCTGGTACGCTGGATCCGAGCCTTGACATTAACACCCGTCAAACTCGGGTTGTAGAATCAAAACGATTGTGACATAGCTGCAGTTTAGCGCTTCATCTCCCATGAGCCCCACCTGCACACGGCGTTTGCTCGTTGGTCGATCGTGAAGCCTGTGGCCTTGTTCTTCTGTGCAGAATCCCAGATGAACGATAACATTTAAACATACCCTTATTTGCTTAACAAAAATTAAGCCAATCAGAAAAAAGTGGGTTGCCGTCACGACTAGGTCCTTTCAAAACTTTGACCCTTTGCTTTTCAGCCAGTCTGATGCAGACGTACTGATGTGCTTCAGATCATTGTCCTGTTGCATGAGCAAATTTGGACCAAGCTTTAGCTGTGGGACACATGGCCTCACATTTGCCTGTAGAATCCTCTGGAATAGAAAGACGTTCACGGTCGACTCAATGACTGAAAGGTGTCCAGGTCCTGTGACTGCAATCTGAGCCTAAATCGTCATCCCTGTTACCGCTGGGCTTGACAGTGATCATCTCGTTTCCAATTCGCCTTGTTAAAAGACTAGAAGAAGCGCTGCCATCCAAATGTGTTTGGTGTAGTCAAATCAGGGACAATGTTTGATTGTCAAGCCCGTGTTCTCAGACAGAGCTCCAAATACGTAGATTTTTAAAATGTCTGGTTTCTACATGTCTAAGAAACGCACTAAAACCTCAGAACCTCTTCTGATTTCTATAAATGTATGGCTGCCACGGCAGTAACAAAAATGCACATTCCACTTCACAGAATTTCTACCCGTGAGTGTGTGTGTTAACAGGATCTATATTTAACACAAGTGATGCTGCGACAGCTTGACCTGTGGAGTCGAATAATAGGTGGATGAAGTCGACTGGTCCATGTGTGATCAGCGGCGTGAGGCAGGAGCAGGTCGCTGAGAGCTGCTCGCTGTCTTTGGAAGCAGAGCATTTGTTTTGTCTTAGCTGCTCCCCTACAGGACTTCACGATGTGTCTTCAGTCCCAAACCTTGAGCCCCCCCCCCACCAGCATCGCTGTCTGGTGTTCGACAGGAGCTCCGGTGGTTTGTTAAACAGACCTTTCCGTGTCTGATTCTTTTATTTAAAACGCTTCAGGGAAAGAAAAGTCGATTCGACAACAGAGACAAAACCTTTAACGGCATTTTTCCGAGCAGCCAGACAAATCACGGCTCGCCCCGCCACGCCTCCGGCTTTCAGCTAAATGGTTTTCTTCCTGTGTGGAGGAGGCTATTACCTGGACAAGTCCTTCAGTGACAGGTTAATCACCCAGTTTCCCCCTCCCCGCTCTTTGTTCTCCTGCCCAACTCCTGATAGTGGCTGTTTTTTTGTTGTTTGCTGTGTCTTTAAGCGACTTCATCAAAGTGCAGGGAGCTCGGAGGAGGAGGAGCAATAGATTATTGGTTATACGTTTCAGCGGGCATCCCTGACTCCTCAGGTGTGTGCACTCAACCTTTATGATGGCAGTAACCAGAGCTTTACACCTGCAACTAGGCCTGGATTGGATCTTCAAAACCCTCAAACAGCTTTTGTTGTGGGCAGCACGGTGGTCGAGTGGTTTGTGCTGCAGCCTCACAGCTATGAGGTCGCCTGTTTGAATCCGTCACCCCGCTGTGGCCTTCCTGTGTGCAGTCTGCACGTTCTTCCTCTTTGCTCACTCTGAAAATAGGTGCTTAGGGATAATGGATGGATGGCTTTTGGTGTTGAAGAATATTTCAGACTTTGATTTATTCAATTGGAACTTTGCTTGATTTCTTGATTAGGTTTTGGTGCATCTATTAAATGATGACTTTTTACAATAATTATTTTTTTACAAGTTTATTGTGGTTTATTCTGTTTATTCTCCCTTTTTTTTCCCGCTTCCATCGCTGAGTTTAATATGAGTAACAGCTGTGGCCAGTGGAATTGTGCCTGTCTTTAGCTTGTTTGTCTGTCCCACACATGTGAACCAAAAAATGTCAGGACTTCCTTAAAAATTGGCACATATGTCAACTGGATGATGAACTGATTGGTTTTTTGGTGGCCAAAGATCAGGGTCACATGTTGCTGTCACTCACACGTGCCTTATTTTCATCACCACAATAGCTGAGGAACAAGTGGAGGGGAAATTCATGACATGGCAGAAGCATCCAGTTGGACACGTAGATGAACTGATTGTGAGTCTGCGCAGACACTTAACTAAACTGCCGCTTGGTTGCTTGGTGGAGTCATACAGCAGCGAGCTGGTAGTTCCAGTGAAGTGCTTCAGACTTTGCAGGGTCGTGTCTAAATCTTCACTGCCTTCGGCCCCGCGGGTCTTCAGGTTTTCCGAGCTACTTTGACAAATGTGCCTCTCTTTCTATTGCATCATGAAATGTTCCGTTAAAAAAAAGGTTTCTGGGAAAGAGGATCAACACGCTAACGTTCAGTCATCCACACGTTCATTCACCTGCACCGAGTCGCCTTAGAACAACAACAGATTTTCACTTTTGACAGTGTGTTTCCACTAGATTCGATTTCTTCCTAGAAATCTCTTCACCTCTTCTCATCCTTACAGTCGCCGTGCCCAGTTTCAGTTTGACGACTTAAAATCTGATCTGCATTTCTTTGGCGGTGAATGTAGCGCCGTTCGCTCTGTGTGCACTTCACCGAGCCGTTACACACACGCATCCTGATGTTTCCCGCTTCAGGCCTGGATGGTCGCAGGACGGCGGGTCAAAATGCAAACGTGTCGCGTTGTTTCTCTCAGGGCCTCGGGACGGTGATGTCATAGCATTTCGTCGCTGCTGTTGTTCTCTCCGATTATCATCAACCAGCTCCCGCGATCGTCTCTTCACATGTCTCCTCGGCAGGCGAGTGGCGGCGTGACGTTTTGGGGTTAAGCTGTGGGAGGACTTCCTGTGTGCCGCAGAAGGTGATGCACGTTGACAGGCCTCTGCAGAGTCCGGGAGATGCTGGCTGCTCTTACAGCGAAACACCAGGTGCATAAAAACTGGACCCCAGCCTGCTGCTTTGGCCTGCAGGAGCTGGAGACCGGTTCACTGAATCTGCATTAATCTGCAGAGACTTAAGTCCACGTAAGACCTGGACGTAATGGAGTTATCATTAAGTAAAGCACTTAAACTTAAAGTAGCTTTGTTCACTGTTTTCCAAAACGTGATGCAGATCATCACTTGTGTTTTTCCTGGTTCTGGTTTTTGTCCAATAATTTATAGTCACTATTGCTGGCTATGAGAAACTCCTTCCAAACAGTTCAGGCCACATGTTTTAGGTTGGTGAAACTGTGAACGTAACTCCACATTTGCGGGAAGATCACATGACTGGACACCCCACATCTGTCACAGATGTTGGAGTAAAAGGACTGATTCAGTTATAAACGGAATTTGGATTAGTTTTTATTTAATAGTCTGCAGACTTATTAATAAGTGAATTAAATAGTTTTTTTTACAGAGCTGTCAGACATCAGAGAGCAGCAGAATTTTAGAGGAAATAACGTCGTTTTTGCTGAAACACATGTCAGACACAGGTCAGACTGTTAAAGGGCGACTTCACCGACTTTCACTCTCACTCTGAGGCTTTAGTTTAGGGTGAAAAGGTTCATTAATGCTTTTAAATGTTCCTCATATGAAAATATTCCATTCTGCGTTTAACTTAGAAACTCCTTCGGATGACATCACCGGAGGAGTTTTTCATTGTTACAGAGACGTGTTTTACTAACTAACTTACTAATTTAACCCAGTCTTCACTTTCTGCCTGTGACATTCAGAGCGGTTGGGGTCAGATTGATCATTATCTTTGGACTTTTAGCTCAGCAGGCTGTTTTGCGTTTAGCTCGAGTGACGATCTCTCGCCGCGACCTGTTAAAAACGTCTCAGCGATGAGGATCGCAGGGCTGATCTGTTCTGTCCCATCCTCTGCAGCTCTGCCTGAGCTGATGCTCATTGGTCCTGACAGCGCGTTGCTGCTGATTGGTCCGCCGACGCCGACCCCCCACCCCCTTGTCCTGTCCCCTGCTCGGGGGGGATCCTCCTGCCTGGCTGCAGATCAGCTGAAAACCTGCTGCGTGTCTTCACACTGTCGCTGTCTCACACGGAGACTGAACGTCCCATCGCTTCACACTCACATTCTGTCCGTGCTCCTTATTTTTAGAGCCACATTAATGAAAGACATTGAATGGAAAATGTTTCTGCCCAGTTCAGCAGCTGTGGAGTGTGACTTTACTCCTGCTTTACTCGGGCTCTTCCTTAGAATCTGGATGGAGTGAGTTTACCAGCTTCAGGCTGGTAAAAGTTCTATGTTCTGTTTGTGTAACGCCCATGGACTTACCATATTTTCCGGACTCTTCCTTTGAAGCATGCGGCTTTTAGAATCTGGATGGCCCTCAGATGGGCGCTGTAGATGGAAGTTTACAAAAAAAAGCTTTTTATTCAGGCTGGTAAACCATTCAGTTCTATGTTCTGTTTCTCAGCCTGGATATTGGCGGCTTATAGTCCCATGGACTTACAGACCGCTGTCCCTGGATCACTGTGAGGCTAAAGGAGGTTCTAGAACTTTTGTCCTCATTTCTCAGCAGGTTGATGTGTTTATATGTGATTGTCTAACTGTACCGAAGTGTTTGGTGCACAATGCAGCCATGAAAGTAGCTCAGCCAGGAACGTGCAGGTAGTTCCTGCTGTGTGACTTGCCCTGGTGTCTCTTCACCTTTGTCTCCTGTATCTGCAACTCAGTGTGGACATGTCTGGACGAAGGAAGAGCCTTTAAATGTCTCGCAGAGGAAATCCAGTTAACTAACAGGATTCCAAACATATTGGGTTGGGGCTTGGGGGCGACAGGGGGAGACTGGCCTCTCGGGTCTCTCCTCCAGCTGTTCATCTTATTGCACAAATACTTGTTCTCAGATAATGGGAGTGTTACCAATTTCTGCCAGTTATTACTTCAACCTTACTATATTCCAGAGGTTTGACAACAGTTTGTCATTGGGGCTGTGCCCCCCTCCTCCTCCTCCTCCTCCTCTTCCTCCTCCTCCTCCTCTTCCTCCTCCACCTCCTCCTCTTCCTCCTCCTCCTCTTCCTCCTCCTTTTCGTCCTCCTCCTCTTCCTCCTCCTCTTCATCCTCCTCCTCTTCCTCCTCCTCTTCCTCCTCCTCTTCCTCCTCATCTTCGTCCTCCTCTTCCTCCTCTTCCTCCTCCTCTTCGTCCTCCTCCTCCTCCTCTTCCTCCTCCTCCTCCTCTTCCTCCTCCACCTCCTCCTCTCCTCCTCCTCCTCCTCCTCCTCCTCCTCCTCCTCCTCCTCCTCCTCCCTCCTCCTCTTCTCCTCCTCCTCCTCCTCCTCCTCCTCCTCCTCCTCCTCCTTCCTCCTCCTCCTCCTCCTCTTCCTCCTCCTCCTCCTCCTCCTCCTCCTCTCCTCCTCCTTCTCTTCCTCCTCTTCCTCCTCCTCTTCCTCCTCCTCCTCCTCCTCCTCCTCCTCTTCCTCCTCCTCCTCCTCCTCCTCCTCCTCCTCTTCCCTCCTCCTCCTCCTCCTCCTCCCTCCTCCTCCTCCTCTTCCTCCTCCTCCTCCTCCTCCTCCTCCTCCTCCTCCTCCTCCTCCTCCTCCTCCTCTTCCTCCTCCTCTTCCTCCTCTTCCTCCTCCTCTTCGTCCTCCTCCTCCTCCTCCTCCTCCTCCTCTTCCTCCTCCTCCTCCTCCTCCTCCTCCTCCTCCTCCTCCTCTTCTTCCTCCTCCTCTTCCTCCTCCTCCTCCTCCTCCTCCTCCTCCTCCTCCTCCTCCTCCTCCTCCTCCTCCTCTTCCTCCTCCTCCTCTTCCTCCTCCTCTTCCTCCTCCTCCTCCTCCTCCTCCTCCTGTACCGCTGTGGTAATAGCTGTGCTCATTAAACAGCTCCTTTTGCCTCTCAAGTGCATATTTTCATTGGTTTTCATTTACCTTAGTCAATGATATCTGCATTGTTGACTTGATAACTTATAAGAGTAATTTTCATATCCACAAACCTACTTAATAAACAGACTTCCTGCTGAAATTGTAACTTAACGCAACAAACGATGCATATATTAACTTTTCTGGCCCTCAAAAATCAGGCATAACTGAGCTCCAATAATTGGCAAAGGGGGGAAATTTAATGTAGATCATACTTTGTGGGACAGAAGTGGACTCCTTTCATATTTTATTTCACTGCATTCATTTGACAACTACAGTTATTTTTCAGGTAAAAGATAATGTATTAAAATGAGGCTTTGTTAGTATTAAGTAGCCGCCAATACAATGAAAAATTAAAAACACATTATCATCAAAACAGTGTTACAATCAGCTCCGTCATCACATCCACATGTTGCACTTCCTACACCACCGCTGATCACCTTACAGTTTACTAATCAAGTAACTGAGCTATTGATCATCTGTTGATCATTAAAGAGCATGAAACTATGCAGGTCTTCAATATCTGGAAAGACATTTGATATGTGGACATACGTGTCAGTATATTGTTAGTTGCTAATTATATGTGAAAGCATGTCGTGAGTAAGTGAGTAGAAGAATGGACTCGACTCTTTCTTCTCATTCTTTAGTGTGAGGCTTCAACATAAGCAGTAAAAACGTGCTGAGGTTTCTTTGAAATACATCTATGTTCTGCAGATGTACATATGTAAATTCCCTTTGCAAAGAAACTTGCTTGACACTGAACGATACAGTATTTGTATGAGTCACTAAAAACACTTGCAGCCGTTTGGCAGCGTCCTGTAAAAACTTCAGCTTTGTTGTGCTTGTTCTATAGGACGTGTGAAGCTGGGAGTCGTGTTCAGCTTCCTTCAAAAGCGAATCACGCAGAGAGTCGCTCAGCTCGGCCCAGTATGTAAAACAGCTGAATGTTCGTTGTGCGGAAAGAAAAGCAGAGGGTTTTATAGTGATTATAAATCTGATCTGAAATCTTTTCAACGCAAATGTGTTGGAATTTATTTCATGATTAATTTACATTTATTCAGAATGTTTCATGTTTCAATGAATACAGAGGAAATTACATGAATCTGCAGACAGACTTTTGAACTTTTGGTAAAATGTTATTTACCGTTGTTTTCCTGTTTCTGTCATGAAGAAGCTGCTGGACACAGAAACTCTTTTCTGTTTTTGGGTATCAGCAGAAATCTGCCATTGTTAAGACCCTGGTCAAAGGTCCCTGACACACAGCACCATGTGCTGTCCCACTTTTTACTATTCTAAGCAAATCCAGCAAGACCGAGTGTTTCAAATCCAAATGGCAGAAATTTATTAACTTTGACATCACGACTGAGGCAGACGTCCAGAGACTAAAGCTTTTCTCTCTGTTGGCTCAATAGTCTGTGTCGTTCACGCTTTTACACCTTTGATTTTGCTACTTTATTCGTTATCGTTCTTTTACGTTTGAAATTCCTGAGAAAGTTCCTGTTTTCGTGGCATTTGGAGTGTAGAACTTCCCAACCAGGCGTTAAGTGTGCGCTGCTTCCACACTGTCCGAGACTCGAAATCAGTGACAGTTGTATGTGTGAACTGTCCAGTCTTTGCCAGTCCTTAGGCGTGTCCCCAGCTTAAAAAAATGAGTAAAATAAAAACTTCTCCCAGGTACCGAGGATCACGTACAGACTCGTCTATGATGGATCTGACAGATCATAGCGATACAAACAGACAAAACACAAGCACATTTAAAAAACTCATCAAGTGATACGAAAAGCTTAAATACAACAGACACAAAAAACACGTGTGTCCGTCAGTTTTTAGTGTCCCCTGGAAACCGCTATGATAGTTGTCTACAATTGTTCCGGGCGACACTAAAGATGTAGTGTAGTGGCTTTTCTCTGAGATATTTCTGCTGTGTTGTGGGTTTTTTGCTCACTTTTTTTTAAATGCACTTGCATTTTCTAAATTTACAGTGTTATGAGATCTCAGGGCCGTCGTATTTGTCAGTACTGCACAGCCTTAAACTGCACAAAAACGTTAACGACAGAAGTTTTATATAGTTTTCACATATCGCTCTCTAACTACTCGGCCTTACAGAAACAGTGTCTCAGTGCTGGGTTGGTTGGGAGGTGTCCTCTGGGGAATGGGAGGTTTATAGTTCCAGGTTGTCCACTCATGCAGCAGCAATTAATTCAAACGGGCCAATCAGTGGACACCACCTGTGGCTCATCATTCAGCGATCACTGTTTGTCCCTCACACACCTCTTTGATAAAGGGATGGAGAACGGAGGACGCTCTTCAAAGAACTCCCACAGAGAAGAAACCCGGCTGTAGAAAACCACCGAGCTGGCCAAAAACTCTCAGCGAGACATAAAGTTTCCCATAAGTCCTGTTAATGCTTCCCAGGAGGTGAGAGGGTGGGAAGTGAGATCAGATGGAGGACGGCTGCAGGAAGACGGAGACTAACAGAGTGTGAGTGTTGAAATGTGTGTGAGAAGGCTGGAACATAAGTGTGAATTTAAAATCTGTTGTGTGAGAGTCACACTTGGTGTTTATCGTGAGCAGGACAGAAATCTTTAGACCACATCCTCAGGGAGGCAGGTGAATCAGGAGACTCGCTATCCGGACAAAAACTGTTTTCCTAAATTTTGTTGCTCACTACATTCACTCTTTCGTCTTGGCTTGTTTTCTTGTGGCTAACTCCACGTTTGTCCAAATTAAAATGTTGCAGCATATTAATGAGGAGGGATGGACGTAAATGCTGAAACATTGTGGCGTTTCTTTGAACAGATTAACATAGACCTAATCATAATTTGTCTCTTCTTCATACCTTGGAGGTCAGTTTGGGACATGTCACCCATGAATGTAACATAGCAACATTGTAACTAGTGAGTTTTCTCGTATTATTTATGAACCTTTGTGAACTTTGACAAAGCAGCTTGTTGCGACACTCAAGACGGTCTATGAGTAACAGAAAACCAGAAATACCGTGTATTGTAAATGTTGTTTAAAATTAGTTTTGACCACCGGGACTTGATACACTTTTCTTGATTTGACTTGGACTTGCTCTTCTGAACCGGATGACAGAGCAAGTGGAAATCTGTTACCATTCTACGGACAAACTCTTTCCCAGTTCAGGCACAGCTGTTCCCACGTGAATGCAGGCACCTGAACGAAGGTGCTAAAAGCTAATTTATTAGTGTCGTGAAACTTACCTTTGTTGGCTTGGCATTTGACAGGGGGAAATGAAAGAAGGCCACATTTGAGTCGGTGTGACTGAATTGGCCTTCGAATAAGGCTTTTGAAGGATGCAGGCCCTGATTTTGAGGAAGCTTAGGTTTAATCTTGATATGGCCCCACAAACGTGATCAGTGTCCGAGCTTCATGCAGACAAGAAACTCTTTGTCGTTTAGTTTTGCTGTAGTTGAAATGCGACATTAGCCAACACAAGCAAATTAAGAGGCTACAACATTTAAAGTTTCTTTGTTTCTCTTTAAAATGTGGCTGTTTTCTTCTTCTCCGGCCTGCTGAAGGCTCCAAACCTGCTGAAATCCAGTGCTCACCCACACATAATGAGCCTCTGCTCTCGCCTTAGCAGTCGCCCCAAAAACCCAACAATTAACTCTGCCAGTGGTTGGAGCCCATTGTTATTTAAAGAATGGTCAGTAATTAGCTGTATTGAGCAGACTTCTCAGAGGAGAGCTTTCCTCTTCAGACCAAGCTGTACCTCCCCGCTCAAGAGATCAAGCTAAACATGCTGGACTCTAAAATCCTAATTATTTACAATGAGATGAAAAAAGCGCGACCCTAAAGTGTTTTTCTAACTCAGCCCTAAGTGGAAAATGTATCTCAGTTTTGTGCCTGGAAGAAGTGGTTTTACGTAGTGGGACTGGCACCACTGTGGGCCACAAAGACGTAGAGAAAAATTGCCTTGACATCCTCCAGGAAGCCTCCACCAATCACAGATGTCCACGCGTGCTTTCCCATTGATTATGTTGTAATTCAAACTCCTCCTTTCTGCTGTTTATCTCGATTGTCACGACCAAAGACCTGGACAGTTGATGGGAAAACGAGCCCTGTGCTCGGATTGGTCGACGGAGACTAGGTCAATTCTTTTACATTTTTTGGATTATTAGGGACCTTTTTGTCTCATATTTGTTTGATTTTTTTTTCTTCTTTTTTTTTGCAATTTTTTCTGTCTCATTTTGACTCAATTTTTGAAGGTTTGAATGTTTTGTGTCTTTGGGATCCTCTTGCATCATTTAATATATTTTGTGTTTGCGTTTTGTTTCTGTGTCTCCTCTTGTTGCTTCGGGTTAGCAACCAACCGAACCAACCAACCAGACTAAAGATGCTGCTTGGATAAGTAGTGAAACATTCCTAACCAGGTCCAGTTGACGTCATTGTGTGTTTTAAATCTCTTGTATTTATCTGAGCAACTTCTTCTCTGTGACCTTTTTGTAGGTTTTTATCTGAGATTTGTGACACAGAATCAAGAAATATTGATCCAATTGATACAGAGGGTCTGGCCCAGGTGTCCCCCTCGAGCTCCTGGGGTCCTGGGCCCGGTATTAGTCTCATTCAATCACCATCCATGGCCAACAATAAAACCAGTTTTAATGTGATAACATTCCAGAACACACACAACTTTTTTTCCTGGATTGTCGTTGATTGTCCGGTACATGAAGCAACAAACCCCAGACAACAATAAAAACCATATGTTTAATATAAGCATTTGTAGGGTGATGATTGACTTCTCTGTGGATGTGCTGTTAGTAAAATGACCCCAAACCTGCTACGTGCTGTAAAAAGCAAAGTCACCGACTTTATCGTGAACTTTTTCCCGAAAGGAGGAAAAAGTCTAGACCTTGTTAAAAATCGTCCTGCAGTCCCAGACAATCATTAAAGCAGAGAAACGAGCCGACCTGACGAAGAGGGAGCGAGCGAGCAGGCGGCTGCCTCACAGGCTCATAAATTAAAATTGTTGAGCTGATCGAAGCACTGCAGGTTACGAGTGGCAGTGATGAAGATGAATGTTGTAAACATTCCCTGCTCACGTCAAGGTGAAAAACCAACCACATCTCATTTGGCTGCTCTACGATCACAAACCAGCTGTGTCAAAGACACGAACCAGCTGCTGCAAAAGGTTGTTAAACCGCTGTCCTGATGTTTTCACGTCAGCCTTCAGAGCTGATCCTTTCAGACGCTGATGTGTTTGTGCCTCAGCACGTCTCCAATTAAACCTAAAGACTAAAAAATCAGTCACTTGCTGCTTCGCCCCCTCAGGGTCCAGGTCCTGGTCTTTGAACCGTCTGTCTCTTAGATGTTAAGCATCTTGTCCTCACAAACTGAGTGAAGCTAATTATTCTCTGCAGGGCGTCACTGTTTGTTTCATCACTTTGAATCTGGTTTGTGCCCAAACCATCGCTCCACTCACACCGGGAACACAAATCAATACGTAAAAAGACGGGGATAATCTCATTTCTAGTCTAATAAAGGCAATTTGTCAGATAACGCCTACAGGATATTCAAATCTTAACTTACTTGAGTCATTTTAATCGTATGAAAGCACACAGGAGATTATTCAGACGTGAAGCAAAACTATGATGATGATGGGTGATGCATTTAAGAAATTGGCTGAATATTCCACCATTTTTTTTTTCTTTTGACACAACTGGGTTTTTAGTCATAAACACACAGATAATTGGTTCTGATCAATTCTGACCCGACTATCCAGCATAACTGTCTTATTATTAACCAATATGCCACTGCCCCCAACATTACCAAGGTCTATAGTTAGTTTCACCTAATTCTTATAGATATTTCAACCGCAACTTTAATTTAAAAAGTATCCGCTCGGCAGCCAACACCAAACAGACATAAGTAAAAGTGAGCTGGATCAGGAGAAGTGAGCGAGTGAATTGTCTTGGGATAAAAGCTGTCAAACAGTTTTGGTGATGACATTCATTTTCCGGTGAAGATGAATCACAGTAACTTTGGTGACCCGCTGACGTTTGTCCGGTTCTTGGGTTTAGGACGTAAAACTGTGATTCACATCGGATTCTTGATGCAGTTTGGTCCAGTCTGCGTCATTCTGTGAGTGTGTTTGTGCATGTTATGAACATGTCTGAGGGTTTTTATGATCCTGACTTTGCCTACTCGCCCGTATTTAAAGTTTGCACCAGCAGCCCATCGTTCCAGTCATCAGCACCACGTGAACAGATTAAGAGAATCATGGGGAGTGTGATCACGGGTAGGACTGCGTACAGTAGCAGAAGTGGGTCAGTGAGCGTCGGAGGCCTGTGTGTGTTAAAGTGGGACAGCCCAAATAACGGTGTAAAAATACACTGACGATGCAGAAAAGGCTGCTGACGGAGACGCTCTCCGTCGGTTAGTCCCTGTCGACTCCACCAGCTGCGAGAGAAAACGGAGCAAACCAAATCACTTCACCCATTCAGTTCATTTACTGTTGAGTCCAAAAGTCACACTTGTATGAAGAATGTCCTCGTGAACTGATGGCGTCCGGTGTTCCTGCTGGTTCTGGATGATCAAATAAGTTCACTTTCTGCCAGAACCAAAGAGAGCAGCTTTTATTATTGGGATGTTGGGCACACTCTTTGACCCGCTGGGAAATGGGGAATTGCCTTTACACTGGAAATGCAAAAATGACGCAGCCAGCAATGCCGGGGCGTCTCCTGTGAAGTCCAGGAGGACGCTGTCCTGGCCCAGTTTCTGTGGATTCACTGTTGGCTTTACTGCTTAGTCTGCAAACTGAGTGCTGATAGTCTCCGTACCGCAACTCTCGAAAGGATGTTTTCAGGTCTTCTTACATTTAGTCCATCTCCCGGTCTTCTCTCTTCAGTTGATCCCAGACTGGCTGCGGATCAGGACTCTGTTACAGGCCCAGCTGTTCTTTGTGTCTCTGAAGCCATTCTTCGTCACTGTGGCTTTACATGCTTGGACTTGCTTTAATCATGGGTCGACAACCCTTTTTTTGTGTTCTGTCTCCAGTTTTGGAAATATTTGTGCTTGTTCTTGGACATTTTGTGCCTCTTTTCGACAGCTTTTGCTCGTTCATCATTTTTGAGCCATTTTGCATGTTTTTGTGGATGTTGTGCATCTGCTTGTGATGATCAGCGGCTTTCAGCTCGTCCCTTCAGGGGTCAACACAGCAGCACATCTTCAGCATGTTGATTTGGTTTGACTTTTTAAGCTGGATTCCCTTCCTGTCGCAACCCTGCCATTTTTATCTGGGTTCGGGACTAGCACCAAGGTAGCCCTTAATGGCTGGGGGGGGCCTAACCTGGTAGAGTGGGATTCGGCCCTGTGGCTACCCAATTGAGCCACCAGGGCCCTGCTTGTGGTCATTTTATATCTTTACATTTTTTCAAACCTCAACAATGAACAGAGTCAAATTATGACATTTGTGACAGTTTGAACGTAAAAACTCAAGGCAGAGCTACTGCATTGAAATGTATTACACTGAACAGGTGTACCTATTAATGTGGCCAGTCAGGGTATACTACATTGAAATAATACTACTTGAAAATCAGGACTAAAGCTCAGTCAGACTTTCGATCTGGCCAAAGAAGATGCTGCTCGTGATAATTTAACTGTCAGTAAAAATCTGTGTAGCAAAACTGTTTTGCTGCCCCTCTAAAGTTGCTGGTTCACTATCCACTGAAAACCTCTTTAGTAAAACTTAATCAAAATTAAAAGTCTCATAGGACGTAATTCTGATTTACACACAGTACAGTGCGTTTGTACTAGTGCAAATACCGGTTAGACTCAGTGAGGCTGGGCTGAGCCTCGGGTTTTCTCAGGTGTGTTCAGAGAAGCTGCACTGTGAATATTTTCAGAGAATTAAACGTCCCTTTTATGTGCGAACACAGACGACAATCTGCCAAACAGCCCTTCACACATGAAGTGCGCTCTGTCTCTCCACTCCACGCCGTCTGAGCACCAGAAACACCCACGTGTGCGCCTCCATATCTGGCTGCACGTCCATAATCCAGCAGCTCCTCTGCAAACTCCACTGAGCTGATGTTTCTGAAGTGAAGGGCCATTCTCAAAGTTGAGCACTTTACATAATCCCCTCTGGGCACAGATGAGATAAACACTCGCTGTCTTCGGCAGGACGAAGACAGAATCCAAACGTCGAGTGGAGACGTGTCTTTGTCCACTCGGGCTGGTTGAGACCTTCGCTGCCTCATTTGTGTGGATCCTGCCGTGGCTCCGCTGACCACCGACACACAATGGGGGCTGGTGCCGGCTGTTTTTTCGAGGCCAGAAAGCTGGCCGCCCACGTCAGGACCAGCTGGTGGTGTTGCAGAGCCAGCAGCAGGATGGGCACATCACACAGTGTCCGCGGGCTCAGTGAGGTCTCAAACTGGACTGGACAGAGCTCAGAGAGTCGGCAGGACGACAGCGCAGTCCATTGATTTCAGGCTGTTGGCTGGTTTATGTTTCTCAGATAATTAATGTGGCAGCGAGCTGCAGCCGAGCAAGGACGCGTCTGAGCTATTTATAGGAGAAGACAGTACTGCTACGTTTGTGTTCGTGTTAATTCCCGTTTCTGAGAATCCAAGAAATGAGAGGAAAGAATCAAACGCATGAGTTTAAATCCTGGTAATGCAGATTTGTCCAAACTCTGCTCACGTGCAGCGTATTGCGTTGCCTAAATGATCCAGGAGCCTCTAAAGTACGATGCTAAAGGTAAGAACTAAAACTGTGTGTGCGCACAAAGACAAACCGTGGCGGACGCTTGGTGTAAAGGCGTCATCGCTCAGTCATCGAACGTTCAGACACTGAGAAGCAGGAAGTCGTTCACTGCAGCTACAAAGACAGACAAGTTTCTGTTAAGACGAGCTGAAAAAATCTTGCTCTTTTCTTTTAAATCCACATTTGCTTTTTGATACTTAGATGCAAGTCTATCTGCCTGTTGCAGCCAGTTTTTTGTGTGTTTGTTGTTTTTCTGTGTTATCCATGTGTTTTAATATTTCTTTTGCACATATTTTACCTCGTCATGGATGCTATATTTTCTTCACTTTACTGTTTTTTGGTCTTGTTGGTTTGGTTCGTTTTTTTTTTTTTTTTACTGGTCCTACCAACCTGCCCAGTGTTTTCCTCTCACCCCAACCAGTCCAGGCATATGTCCGTCCACCCTGAGCCTGGTTCTGCTGGAGGTTTCTTAAAGGGAGGTTAAAGGGAGTTTTTCCTCTCCACTGTTGCCTATAGCTGCTCAAGGGGGATTTGTTGGGGTTTCCTCTAAATGTCTGTTTAGTCTTGACTTTATTATGCTATAAAGTGCCTTCAGACGACTTTGTTCTGAATTGGCGACATATGCATAAAGTTGAAATGATTTGCAAAAAATGCAAATGCTGACCATATTGTGTGTAGTTCTTTTTTAGTGTTAGGTGGTCGGTCGGTCTTTTCCCGACTGAAATATGTCAGTTTGATGGATGTATAATATAATATTTGGCACAGAGATGGATGATTTCCTGCAGTATAGCGACTTTCAGGACACTGTTGTGGCTGTTGCATCAAGTGTCACTAAGTGGATGAATTGTGTATTTTATTATCAAAATTTGAATAATTGGCCTACCACTGGTGAACACGATTAACAAGTTGAAGCAGGCTCTTGTCGCCTGTTAAACATTAGAAGAAGATCCAAAAGAGAATTTAAAATGAGTTGCGCGAGCACCTGAGGAGAAGAGGAGACAAGATGTTTCTTTTGAGTTTGATCCAAGAAATAAAAACTTAAAATGTGAAATGTCGAGAGGTATAGTATTTTCTTCTGAGGCGATGGAGGAGGCAGATGAGAGGATGCAAGAGCCACTTGAAAGTGAAGAAACTACAGCAGCAGAGCATCAGAGCGATGAGGAAATGTCAGAGAACGCTCACTTAATGACACTGAGACATAGGAACAGCAAAATTCTTCTTCTAGTGCAACTGCAAAATTACAATGTAAAACCAAAACTAACCAAAAAACCATTAGGGATTTCAGTTGAAGCTCTGCTCGGTGTTTCATTCTCTGACCCCCCAAAATGAGGCTGTTTGTGGGACACGTTAGCACGCGCTGATTTCTGGGGCATCTGTATCATCTGACTGCAGACATTCACGAGTTTGTGCCATCAGATCCCAAATTCCCTCAGCTCGTTGCGAGATTCTCCGGAAGAAAATAAAGCGTTTCTTTCTGTCCTTTGATGCTGAGAGAGAATCACTTCTTTCTAATCACACACTGAACTTCACTTCACCTCGTTTCTCCTCTGAGAATTCAAGACTGAACAGAATCAGAGAGACTTGGGACCCAGGTTGATGTCAGGCTGAGTTTCCCTCTGTTCTCTCGTGACAAGTTTCATATCAGACGTCAAATCTCCGTGGGTCCCACTTCAGTGAAACAATCCACGACTCTTTATTCCTTCCACCTTTTGGCCTCAGCTGCTGTATAAAGGTTGTGTCGACCAATTCAGGACTTTTTGCAGTGACGGTTTGAAAACCTGCTCATTGCCTGATCACAGAATCAGATGTAGAAACACAGTAATTATAACTTTTTCAATTAAAGACCCCCCATTTCTCATGCTTTGCAGAACATCATTAAGGCAGTCGACACATTAAATGAAAGGCAAATCTGCTTGGTGCCAGATTGTGTTAGGATAAAGAGACAAAAACAAGGTGGAAACGAGACTTTATTAAAGTTGTTCCCAAACATTGCGATCAACATTTTATTGAAGACTAAGAGGCCGCAGCAATCAAACCTCACACACTGATGAAATCTACATTTAGTTCAGGCAAACACAGAAAGTCTGAACTGGCAAGACGGGACATGACCTGACAGAATGGAAGGATGAGGTGATGTGGCCAAAGCCCTCCGTTATCCGCAGCGATCAAACACCCCTGTTGGGGTGAAGATACTACAAAATGAATTTCTATCCTCCACAAGATCAGTCAGAATTATTATTAGAACAATATCTTTAAATTTGCTCTTTTCTACTTGTGCAAAGTTCTAATGGCTTGTAACAAATTGTTTGGACTCTTCTTGAGCTTTGAAGTATCAGCATTTTACACATTAATAATTGAAATGGTTTTCCAGAGGCACCTTCTAAAAAGGTTTGTCAAAGTTTGCCCGTTGATGTAGAAAGGTCAGTTTTGCATGGTGCATGTGTTATGACGGGAGCCATAATGTCCAACAGTGTTTAGAGAAGAATGTCTTTAAAGGTTTCATCAAAAAGGAAACGGCGTTCCCGCATCGTGGAGGTTTTTTTGACCAGCAGGGACCTTTCAGCAGGGCAGTGAGTCATTCTGATTACACCCTGAATTCAATTTGATCACTGCCAGAGAGAAACATTAAGTGAAACAGCAGCGACAGCAGCAGTTACGCAGGTTTGTACCTTCGGGGCAAAGCTTGTTCATTGTCCAGGAAAGACACCGATGACAGTAAATAGAGTTTTGCTTTGAAAAAGAAAATCACAGCGCAGAGTGATGGACGATGATAGACGTGTGCTGTCACTTCAGATGGATTTCTTCTTTATCGTTCAGTTGGGCAGAAAGCTTGTAGCTGATGCACGAAGACAAGCATCAATCTCGGTCCCAGAAAACACCCTGAGATGGCAGAAAACGGCGAGCGCGTCCTCTGAGATAAAGACGTCCCCACACGTAAATCTGTCCTCAGTGTGGAATGGGTCTGATCCGGCTTCTTGGCCTAACGTAAAGGTTTGTCATCTACCTGCACACTGCTCAGCGCTGATGTGGCTTCATGGTGGGACGGTGTCCAGTGCCAGATCACCTTTGTTTGTCCCTCTGAGACTTCCTCTGATCAGAGCATTTTATCAATGACAAAGCTTTTGTACAGAAGCCAACCGGTGATGAATTCAACTGCCTTTAAAATAGTTCACACAAAGATGTGACCACATGTGTTTAGTTTTGGATGAGAGAGAGTAAAAAAGACTGAAGGAAGTTTTAAATTAGCTACATGGAGTTTTGAGATCATTACATTAGGTTTGTCACAGGCCCGAAACCAGCATCAGCATGAGGCTGCCTTTGTGTCCTTCTACTAAACTGATGCTGCGCCTGATGCCAAATGACAAGGACAAAAGTGAAGCCGAATACAAACCGCTCTGCTTAAGTCTTAAGATCTAGTTACAGTCAAAGTAATATTTCTCTGGAATATTTTAGAAACATTTAATGAGTAATATGTTCTTCAATCCTGGCCAACTTGGGAGGGTTGTCGGCTTCTATAATGGTGACTTGCTGTGA
The DNA here is from genome assembly GCA_033026295.1 of Channa striata. Taxonomy (NCBI): domain Eukaryota; kingdom Metazoa; phylum Chordata; class Actinopteri; order Anabantiformes; family Channidae; genus Channa; species Channa striata. Next base: position 26,033,687 of record CM065176.1, on the reverse strand, counting down.
CACAGACAAAATGTTGTCTTGTTGGCACAGAGGTGTCATGGAAGAAAACCAACAAACAAGGTTAATATCAAAAGATGTTGCATTTGAAAATGTGTTAATGCATCTGCTAGTTTTCACAGATCAGGTCAATACTCACTAAATGCACTTTCAAATCAAATAAACAAGAAGCAGAAGTTTTGACACTTGAGATCTATTAGACCTTAGTCTTATGCTCTTATTTTTAAAAACATCCCTCTTTGGGAGCAGAGAAAATGATCCTTTTTTTTTTTTGCTAAAATTGTGTTGCTGTTACCTCGTAGTTATGTTTTTCGTCGGTGATTGCACCGCTGTGAGGATGGAGATGTGAGTGTGCTGCGAGCTGATCAGCAGGGTTTCCAATTAGACTGCTAATTAAAATAGCAGTCCTCGAGTCATGGCAGGGACTCCTTCAGAAGCCACCAGTGGGGCATAACTTAGATTTTTCTCTAAGACGTTCTGGATTTATGTAATAACACATTAGGAGCGCCGTGTGACTACAGCAAGCCGCTCATTTTCACAAACCACATCGCTGTTAGTATAATTATCATCATTACTTACCCACTAATCTCAATCAGAAAGCCAAACCTGAATCCTAATGTTGGTTTGGTCTGGAAGCTCCAAGGCACCACACACTGAATATTACACAAGTTTTTAACACAAGTTTTAATCCATTTAACACTAATCATAGACTTCATATCTGCTGATCTTTCCCAAGTCATCTAATTTTCGGAGGCACAAGCCAAGACTATTTCTTATTCTCGGCGGCTGAGATAAAGGGCACCATGGCCAAAGACTAGGTCACGAAGACACTATCTACTCCTGCTGCCTCTAGATCTTGCCGACCTCTGAATAACGACTGAAGGAATGAGATTGTGGACATAAATGGGCTTTTCATAAATGATTTTTCTTGGCAGGTTGTTCTCAGGGTCGAAGCACAAGAAGCATCCTTTCAATTTTGGCTCCATACATCCATTATCTAAACCACTTTTCCTGTTAAGGTTCACACGGGGGCTGGCGCCGATCCCAGCTGATCCCTGGACAGGCTGTGGTATCATCATACCAACAACACTGCATGTGGAATGAATGCTGAAACCTCAAAGGTGGCACCAACGAAGTCCCAGGTTTTTTCCAGAACTTTTGACTCACAGAAGAGCAGTAAAACTGCTACTGCGCGGTGGAAAAGCACTATTACAGCCACCAGTTAAGTGAGAACATGCAAACGCCACAGAGAAAGGATTAAACCAGGGACCCTCTGTCTGACCTCTGCCACCATGCTGCTCTTTTAAAGTTCAATTTCCAGCCAAACTTTGTGCAAATTTCAGTAAAAAATTGAAGTCTCCATTTAGCTGCTTTTAAACAGATGGAGAGTAAGGTGTAGTTTAAAGGGCAAAAGCCAAACCTAAGTAAAGAAAAGATGAGAAGGCTCACTGAAATATTAGTCTAAATTGTTTGTTTAGTAAACTAAGAATATAAAATACAGCAAAAATGTCAAAATCTGTTTAAAGTAACAACCAGGGTGTGTTAATGGAAGAATTCTGAAGCTGCTGTTTATTCGGCCTTTAATGAGCACAGTGATATTTTGTTTGTGTGTGTGAAACTCTGTGTGGATTTCAAATAAAATTCCCGCTTTAGGTTCATATTTTCTTGCCTGAACCCACAATATGTTGATTCCATGTAAAAGTCATCACAGTTTCCAACTCGTCCCACATTGGGATCATCACAGAAACTTTTGAGGAGCCGTTTAAAGTTTTTGAAACTGTAAAGACGTGTTTGTGTCGAGCTCTGGGGGAAACGAACTCGAGCTCCTCTCTGATGTGTTAAACCTGCAGCGCTCTGATAGCGTCAGCTCCCAGACAGCTTCGTATTTACAGTACAGACCTTTAATTTGCTGCCTGTCGCTGAACGACTTGGGCTGAGTGACATTTGTATTGCTGTCAGGCCCCCAGCTGTCCGTCTTCCTCCCGGCTCCCTCCTCCTCCTCCTCCTTTGTGAATCCTGATGAGGCGTCCGGCTGCGCTCAGCCCAACACCTCGGCTTCTGATTGAAGTGAAATCAATCAGCCCTTCAATCCTTCTCTAAAGGACCATTATCCAGCCCTGCCCGGCCTGTCAGCCTGTCTTCTGCAGGATCTATGACCTGATCCGCCTCCCTAATTCACACTGCAGAGCTCGCTAACTTGACTCTGATAAGAAACTGAAGTGGAGAAGGCCGAGGAAGGTCAGGATGTTACACTTAGAGCTTGTGAAATTAGTCGGGGTGTGTGATAAATTTTCCCCATGATAATATCTTAGTTATTGTTTTGAAGCATGTGCGATTTACTGCAGTGTTCCTGTGCAGCTTCACAGCTTTGTTGTTAACACCTAATCCTCCCGTATCTCCACAGATTCCTCAGATCAGCTACGCCTCCACAGCTCCAGAGCTCAGCGACAACACACGCTACGACTTCTTCTCCCGCGTGGTTCCTCCGGACTCCTACCAGGCTCAGGCCATGCTGGACATCGTCACGGCAATGGGCTGGAACTACGTGTCCACGCTCGCCTCCGAGGGAAACTACGGAGAGAGCGGCGTCGAGGCCTTCGTACAGATCTCCAGAGAGTCAGGTAGGAAGCCTTGATGTTTCCTAGGACTTCAGACGAGATGCGAGGCTTTGAAAATCAGCCGAGACAAATCAAAACCAGCAAAATATGCCCTGATGTGGTAACGGCTGTAGGGTGGGTGGGATGAGCTGCCAATGTGGATGCTGTGGTTTCTAATCTGCTGGATGGTAAACTGGCCGTGCTCCTGTTTGGTGTGTGACGAGAGAACAGGAGGAGAGGTCGTCTAATTGACTCTTGATGTAATTACAACAGAGGTAGAAGCTGTTTTCTCCTCGGTTGGTCACCGTGAGGTAATCAGACCCGGCGCTCGCTGATTAAAATGTTGTTGCACCAACACGAGCTCCGACACGAATTAAACTTTTAGAGACACGTTTGAATTTGTCAGTGGCAACGTGTATGTTGGAGATAAGTGGAGTGTGTGTGTGGAGTAGTCGAGTTCAGACTCTGTGGCTCTGCTGTGGCTCCTCTGATTGAGCATCACAGGCTCACGATTTTCAGGCCCGTCCTGAAACAACAGTTCGGTATTGTCATGACATCAGAAAGCTGAGAACTGTTTCCCACTGTTCACTTTCTTTGAATCTCCTCTGTAAGGAAACCTACATGCACTAAGCTGAACAGCTGTCTGCAGATTTGTCTCGGTAACAAAGAGCTCTGGGATGTTTCACTGTATTGATTATATGTCTGAACTCTAATGAGCGTCATGTTGCAGCTCCTGTTTCCTCATTTAGTTTTTGATGACAGAGAAATAAAAATCCCTTTGATAATAAGTATAACTAGGAATATAATAAAACACACTTTGTCTTCTGCTGCCTGGTTCTCTCCATCACTGGAGACTGGAGGCTCATATCCTTACTGGTGTAATATCTACATATTTACCTGGACTTGTGATGCTTCTGTAATTTGTGTGTGAAACGGCAGCAGTAATCATGAAGAATGGCTGCGATCCAGGCGTTTAAAAGCCTCCGATTAATAACACGATGCTGTGCGGAGAGCAGCTGTGGCTCCTACACGGGATCAATGAGCTTTCATCTCATGCTGCTGCTGCTGCCGTCGTTGGTGTCTGCGCGCACGCCGCCGCACGCGGGAGCTGCTTCATTAGCAACCTGAAAGTGTAGCGCACCAACAGCGAGTGAGGTCTCACGGTATGAGAGCTGCTGTGGACGAACCCCAGCCTGCAGAGTTTGTGCAGCTCCGTAATCAGAGACGACGCATTGATTAGAGCTGACATGTGAGCAACATCTAACAGGACAACACTCAATACACAGATGATTCATTAGTCCAGCTCCGCTAAAATATTTCACCTTCTGGTGTGAAAAGCCCCTTCTAGCCTGTTTCCACAGCTCTGTGATTGTTTGAAGGCAGCTCGGTTCCTCCCGGAATCCTGCAGCACTGCTGAGCATCAGTCTGAACTCAGGTGGAAAAAGACTCACATGTTCCCTGTTAGTCGCACTGGAGGTTCTGTATCATCGCTAGAAATGTGCTTCTGTTTAAAAGCAAAGAGGATGAGATTTCCCGAGTTAGAACGTTAGTTCTTGGAGGTGTTCAGTGCACCATGCATTGTTTAATTCTACATGTCGGGGGCAGACGACTCTTTTTTTCCTGCCACAGCATTTCGCTTTCACACCAAAATCTATTTTTAATCTCCACGTTATTTTCCTTTGTGTCTCTGTTGTGTCCCCAGTGTTAGTGTGTATCACATCACAGATTCCACCCACTTTTCCTTAGTCCGCCGGGGTCTGATCAGTCATCAGAAATAAATCACATCAGCTCTGCAATCACTGCCTTACTCGGTCAATCAAAACGAATCAACGGAATCTGAGGGTGTGCCCGTGACCTCGCCAGTTTGTGTGGTGATGCATCAAGCTGTGAAACTGCCACAGCTGCCACAGGGCGGTCACGTGGAGACATCGGGAACCGTGGGTAGTTAACGTGGAAAGGTAAAGGAGGGAGGGGGCAGGAAAGAAGCCAGGAAAAGGAAGTGATTACGATGCTGCTGAAAGATGTGAAAGGAGCAACAAGATGATATGATGTTTGGATGAATTACAACTGTGATGTAACTTCCTGTGCCACCTGATGAGCCAGATGCTGAGATGTTACCCGATGTTACTGATGTGTTTAAGCTGAGGCCCACATGGACCTGCACTGATGCAACAAAATACAGAATCCCTGCTGCCGCCCAGTGAATCCCGTCTCCATGACAACAGCTGCAGATTTTCTTGTAGCGTGCTGAGCACTTCAGGGACAGATGGATGTCAATGTTGATGCCCCCCTCCCCCAGGTTGAGCCCATTGAAAGCTTAAGGTGTGTGTTAACCTGCACGGGGGCGGAGCTTCTGACCGGTGGAGTGAACCTGTGAGCCGGTGTGTTGCTGCAGAGTTGTTTCTCTCTGAGCTCCCGTTTGATGCTGATCGTTGTCTGGACAAGTTACCCAACATGTTTTGTGGCTGTCAGAAATAAGGCAGCGTTCATTAATTGGCTGCTGTATGTTCCGTTGTCTCTGTCCAAATGTCCAAACCCAGTTGCTTTAAATTGAAGCTGCTGGTCTAGTTTCTCTGCTGCTTCTCTGCCTCCGTGTTAATCCACTGAGTTTATAGCCAGTTAGCGGCTCCGGCGTCAGAACTGAGAGGAAAAAGTCTCTTTTCTGTCACGAGCTCAGGTGGGCTGACTCGGAGGTGACTCTCGGAGCTGTGCTGGCCCCGTTCTCTTCCAGCTGGCAGATGACAGCAGAGTTTCCCAGAAAGCAGAGTCATTGGCCACGTTGGCAGGAAGAAGCAGCCTCAGATTAAAGGAGAATTTACATAATATCAATTTTTTCCCTAGAAGTTGCTCATCTGAGCTTCCCCCTTCACACTTCACTAACATTATATCAAAAAGTCTTTAAATAGTCATTTCCTCAGCTCCGTAATCTCATTAGGCATAGAGTCATTCTTTTTTCGTCCGTTCGCCTTTGAAGTCTTTGCGCTCTGCCTGCCACCGGCTGCAGGCTCCTCTCGACCTCCTGCACACTCAGCTCGTCACCGTTACCTCCTCACACACCAATAACAAAACCGTCAGCTGCTTTTGTAACGTGCGTAAACAGGCAGGGAACAGACGCAGGGAACAGACGCCGAGAGCTCCATCGCTGCACCAGGTTTTCTAGGGATTCGTTTGGAACTCATCTGAATGTTGGCCCCCTCGTAAAGACCCCAGGCTGTGTCCACGTGCCAAACAGGAAGGAAACTGGTGAAACCTACTTTTCTCACATAAAAAAAGAAGAATTCAGAGACTCGGTTCAGTTCATGCAGAGTTGGTGTTAGGGTAATTTTTTCAGTGGATTTATGAAGAGAGATGGTAACTTCCAGTTTTACTCGCTTCCTCCTTTCTGGATACGGGACCGGATCCTCTACGGTGGTGTCATTGGGGACACTGCTCAGACACAAGCATGGTCTTCCCCTCCTCTTCAGTCACAGCAGCAATTCTGCTATGATCCAGCCATCATTTTGTGCTCATCCAGAATTGGGTTGCGGTGACGGCAGGTTTACTAAGGCCGTGCCTATCCCCAGCAGCCACTTTCAACTCCTCTGGCGGGATTCCCGGGCAAGATGGGTGGGAGGGGTGGTTATTGGTGAGCATCTTGTGGCTCAACCTCTTCTCCTTAAAATGACGTTCCTATACCACATTGCCTTTCCTGCGAGCATAATGACAATACGTGGTCATATAACGTAAACAATGACTTTCAAATATCGTTGATCCTGAACGTATCAATGAAATGTCCACCAGACGTTTTTTTGTTCGCTAATATAAGTGATCTCTGTAAGCAGGTACAGGAGCTGGTTAGGGACAGAGGAAGATCAAGAGCTGCTGTAACAGAGGAAAATCATTTTACACAAAACATCCTTTATCACTTTTAAACACATCCACGGTCTTACTTTAACCCTGAAGTCAGCAGGGTTTAGTTTTTTTATTTTTGCTGGGGCCTAACAGACACGGGATTCAGAAGGAGGACTCAGGAACCAAACTCGGGTTGTTAGTTTGGCAGTCGTGTGCATTATATTCCTATCCATAAATTAAAGCACCATTACGATCACATCAACAACGTAAATCCGTTTGTAGTTTAGTAGTATAGGAACATAATTTACATAATAACATGCAGCCCAAAGAAATAACACAGATCCACCACTGTGGCGACCCACCACATGCAGGGACAGGAACCAGGTCTTGGGTGCGATGCAATTGCAAATACTGTTATAATGATTCGCTAATGTCACATTTGACCACAAATGCTTAAGTAGGTAAATGATTCATGACTGTGGAAAACTTCCATCGTCGACTGAACATTTACTCTGAGATTTAAAAAGGAAACTGTCACTATTTCACTGCCTCGTTCAAAGGCTGAGAGCTTCCTTTCCAGGAGAACTGGGATTTTCCAGCTTCTCGACAGGAAACTCACAGCTGACTCCTGTTTAAACTCCCGACTGCTGCCTCCAAAGATTCACGTCTGCAGCTGTTCATTGACATTTATCTTCAAAACCTGTGAGCGGATGTTGGTTGAAACGCTAAGGCAGCGTCTGTCAGCTTGACTCATGTTTGCTGACAGACGCTTTCTGCACATTTGCCATTTTTTGTCGTCCAGAGGCCGAACAGTTCATTGTAATCACAGCTACTAGACAAGCTCAGACTCCAAACGTTGATCAAATGTGCAAATTTCCAATGGAGATTCCAAAGAAAACACATCAGGCTGAAGTTTAGGAAAATGTTAAGAAATAAAAGCAACAAAACAAGAGTTTCAACGAGGGTTTCGTATAATATCTGTTTTGACCAGAGGACTGAAGAGTCTGAGCGAAATGGCTTCATTATGAGAAGCCGTTAGTTATTTTAGAGTTTACGTAACTTTGTCTTTGATATTCAGTTTTACCCTCTGGAGTCAGCACGCTGATTAGTGAAAACAAGTTTTACTTACACCAAATCGTGTAGAGACACGTCGGCCCTGAGGGAACCACTAAGAGCGCTGAAGTTATAAATGAATTTAATTTTCAGAGGTGTAGTTATGAGACAGCTACACAAAAAGCTGAGGGTAAATGTCTTTGTTTGAGTAGACGTTACTAGAGTTTCTGGATTTCTTCTTTCTTCTGGATGTCTGTTTTTTCTGTACGTTTTCCTCGAGGTTTGTTAAAATCAAAAGGCAGTTTGTGCTTTAAAGGCCTCGTGTATGTGGAGCGACGGCAGTTTAAAGAGTTCAAAACAAAGACACAAATTAATGCACAAAAATTGATTCTGGAACCAAATAGGTTTAAATATCTGACTTCACTAAATGTCAGCTGGTGCACATACACTCACTGGCCACTTTATTAGGTACACCTGTACATTCTAATACAATCCAATACAGCAGCTCTGCCATGAATTCTGATTTAACAAGGTTCTAATTTGTCAGTTTTTAAGTTGAAACTCTCACAAAGGTGACAATTCCAATGACTGAGGTCAAAGTGGTTAGTGGAGCATTAGAAGAAGAGATGGTTCTAATGTTTTGGCCACACCATTTATTTTAAACCAGGTGGCCAAAAAATTCCAAGTTCCAACTTAAAAACACTTGCTGCCTTTAGGAAATAAACATTATCAAATTACAGATTATGAGAAGCTACATTTTCTAAGTTGTCAGGAGGGATTAAAAACGTCTATAAATGAAAATCTCTGCCCTGCTGCCGTCTGTAAGTCTGACTTCACAGGAGACGGCATCAGCACTTACGCCATAACTAATGCAGCATATTTCTGCCAAAATTACAGAATGTTCCTTAAATGTTTTTTGTGTCGACCTTTCCAGGCTCGTAGTTTTGTCCTCGTGCTCTGGTTACTGAACACGCTCCATTAGTTTGAGTGAAATAAAGCTGAAATCCAGATGAAATACACTATAAAGATGTGATGCAGCGGTTGACAGGAAGCAGAGTTTCTGTCATCTGTCAGGAAAACGAAGACGATGCCGACAACAGCTGAGGGCCCGACTCACACGCAACGTTTGATGTTTTAATAAAGAGAAAACCTCTTTTCTTCCTCCAAACTCAGCAGCCGAGCTTCCACTCAATGAAACAGTTTTCATTCAGACTGGTCTGTCTGTCTGTCTGTCTGTCTGTCTGTCTGTGTGCAGGCAGCAGATTAAACGGAGGAAGTGATCGTGTTGTATTTTCGCTGACGCCCTGTCAGATCAGTTGCCGTGGAGAAACTCTCCCGTCTTTTTTACTTCTTGAGAAGTGTGAAAGCCTCCAGGAGATAATCTGCTTTTCTTTCTCCTCTTTCTCTCAGCTCCTCATCCTCCTCCGTCTTTCCGTCTCTACTTTTTTATCCCCTGAACTGCTTTTCTTCTCTCACTGAAACATACGATGAGTCGCAGTCCGTCTTACCTCACCTGTCTCTGTTTGGTCATTTTCGCTCTGCCCACTTGCTTTTGTCCATTTAGTGAGGAAAGTGTCATTTTCCTTCTTCTGCTCCGCCACGGATCCACATTTTCATGTCACATCTCACTTATGTCTTCATCTTTCCTGGAGAGCGTGTCTTCCTGCTCTGCATGCGTTCGGGGGAGCGGATGAATATTTCATAGCGAGGGATTCCTTCGCCTCTTCCTCCCCCGAGAGCAAGTTAACAGAGCAAAGTGATGCATCTGTATTCAGCGGATGACCCTTCCTCATACCGATAAAACACTCTGTGTCCATTAGCGGCAACCAATCGAACGCAGCGGGTGAGAGATGGCCGCTCTCCGAGGAAAAAAGCCTGTCATTTGGGAGGATTGTTTCACGAGTTCAGCGACGAGTTTGACCTTTATTGTCATGAATGCAAAAGAAAGAATAAGGAGAAGAAAGTAAAAAAATGCACAAGAACAGTTTTTTTTTTTTTTTTTTTGTGCAGTGTAAAGCTGGGCTGCCTGCACAAAAACAACCATGTTGTTGACCTGAACTAGACGTCAGATTTCACCTCACTAGACTGATCAGCTGCCTGAAAACCCGAAACCTTCGCAGTCTGTGCGTTTTTGCCGGTTTTTGCTCAAATCTCGCAGCCGCTCTCCAGCATTTCCACGTCCTCTGAGGCGTTTCACTAACTGCAAATTGCAATTACGGGAACATTGTGCCATCTTTCCGTGGCTCGCACTTAAAGAAACAAATGAGAAACAAGGATCCCCTTGTGAGGTCTATTCTTTCTTTGTGAATGCGAGTCCTCGGAGTGAAGGAGGAGGTTTGATAGGAGCCGCTTTCACTGAATGCATCATCAGATGCAGGGAAGCCCAAGTGCCCCAATTATCCAAAGCTCGTTAGCAACCGGGAAGATGTGCCGAAAGACAAATTGGAGCAAGCTTTGTTTTTCTCTGCTTCTGTTGCCAGATCTGTTCCAAATGACACAAATGTGCTTCACCTGTGAATGCTGTGCTCCCTTTGGGAATGGGGGGTTTTACTTTTTACATTAAAAACCTCCATGTGTTCGACTGATGAGTCTTTGATCTGTGACGTCACTCAACAAACACAAGGAATGGAATCAGATGGACATTATAGATGGGCCAGCAGTTTGCTCTTGTTTCCGGCCAAACATGTCAGAATTAGTCTAAAGTAGACAGACTTTCTCATGTCTCATTTGTTGTGGGTGACAGTGTTTTCTGTACTGTACAGACCAGCGTGGTACTCGCACAAATATCAGCCTGTTTCTTTCTAGTTTTACAGCTGGTTCCTTGATTTTTCTTTTACCACCTGGAATTTAATGTTCATTCGTTATAGTTTCTCAGCCTGTAGCTCTTGTAGCGGAAACTAAAAAACAGTTTTAGAGTTTGTCTTTGTTTTGTCTGTCACTTAATTTAAAGCAGGTTCCAATTTAGAGTTGGATTTTAGATCCATGTTCATGTAGCATCCTCACTTTCTCACTCACTCTTAAACATAAAAATGCGACCGTGAATCGGGCAGTAATGCTACTAAAGTGCAGCGTGGAGACTTAACAGGGTACAAAGGTCCTGCAGTGGGGCAGAAAAACAGCGAAGCTTTGTGTTTAGCATTCACAGCAACACGCTGTCTTTACGCTCCTTTTTGTTTCTTGTGTATTGACGAACCACGTGACAATCGGCAGCACCTCGTGTGGCCCCCCATCGAACACTGTGGAGTCATGGGCGCCCCAGTCCCCCAGGACCTTCAGTGGAGGGAGAACATCTCTGACAAACAAGGCGCAGCTGAAGACGTTCAACCTGCCAAACACAAGGCCCAAGTTCTCCCACTGGCCCACAGTCCAGCTCCATGTCTACAGCTCCTCCAGGGCTGCCGCTGCGTCTACGACGTTTGTGCTTTTGCCTTTTATTCCCACCCTTCATTTCGGATCCTACTTTATGCACCAGCTCACAGAGACAAATTCCCCATTTGTGAAAACCTATTTGGCGTTAAACTGTTTCTTAAGCTGAAGTGGAGTCTAGGATAAAGGATGCTGTAGACGCTGCGAAGCCCTTGGGGGTCACCTAAAAGAGGTCCTCCTTTTAGTTTTTGTAGTTCTAACTTGTTGCACTGATGATTAGAGGCGCTTCTTCCTTCGAGACACTTGAAAACCCCATCAGCTCACATTACCCGTGGAACTTGACGGATTGTTTTAATTAGCGCTGAAGTGTTCGTGTTTGTGTGGCTGTTGGGCTGCTCTGGTTCTGTCTGTTGCTGGCAGATGGGGCTAGCTCAGTGTCCTCCCTCGCTATAGTCCTTCGTTCATATTTAAATTATTGTCACTCTGACGGCCGGGATGAATGTAAAGCTGCCACAGTGTTGTGCTCTGTACACAAACAGCTATTTCCCATCTGTCACCTCAGACACCAACACGAACAGTTTGTTGCTGGACAGATTATAAGGCCAAAGTTGTGATTGGCTGGATTTGATGAACGTTTGGGTTTATGAAGTGTTTTGTTCTTCTCCTCATCTGTATACATGTGCATAATTTTGATTCTGTTCTCAGGTCCCTTTACCTTGATCTTTAACATGATTCCCTAATAGATTTTTAAGAAACGCCATTGTAGTTGGTTATTTAATTAGGTCAGCTCACGTAACGTGTGCCGATGTGTCGCAAGTAGGAAGTAAGACGTGTGTAGTGAGCGACAAAACTTAACCACGATCATCCAAATTCTGAGGGGATTTGAGTTTGAAATATTTACTCTTAAATTGATTAAATGTAGGTTTCAAATTGAATGGAACAAGTCTGTGAAAGACTGAGTTTTTTGGTTGGGGATTAAAGTCCTGCAGTGTAAACTTTGTTATATTTCTTGCGTGTTCTCAAATTTTAGTAAATGAACTGAAAAATGGAAGTGCTTAAAAGGAAAATAATCTAGAAATGAATCAGAAAAATAATTGATAGATTAATTGTTAGGTGCAGCCCAAAAGGAGAGACGATGGCTCGGTTAGACAGTTACACACTAAAACCAAACCGGTTTCCTGGCGTTAACCATGTGGAATCCTAACACAAACCTAAAATGCTGAACACCACGATCACCTCGCTGCAGAATCAGTAGTAGTAAATCAATCCCCATCAATTCTGTGCAACCAATTTAAAACATTGAAACGTTGAAACCATCTGCCGAATCCTGGAGGGGCTGATGGACACATTTGCAACATATTTGTGTTTCTGTTCCCTTAGAAACCACCTGCCCAACTTTAACCACTTCACTCCAGTGTTTCCAATAAGTTTCTTACTACACAACAGCATCGGCACGTGTTGCAGTTTAGTCCTAACACTATTTATCCAGATGAATAACTCCGTCCATCGTAAGACAGCTCGAATAATGTTTTCCCCTTTAATTACTTAATGACTTTTCCTTCCCTGTGACGGACCCACACAACAACCTTGAGGCATCACACGGGTCCTGACTGAGTCACAGCGATGAGCTGTTGCCGTTGGATTTCATCACTCGCTCCCACTGAGAGAGAACAAACCCGCCCCGTTCCGTCCTGACAGCAGCGGCGCCATTTGAAGTGCACACGGAGGGTAACGAGTAAAATGGATGTGAGGCTGCAGAACGCTTGGAAGTTCAAACGCAACAGAAAGCTCCTGGAAACTATGAAAGATGGAAACTGAAATCAAAGTTGATTTTCATCTGTCGTGAAAGGAGCATGGTGTAAGAATTAGACATGACCCCAGTCTGACCGAGAGACTCGCGTTTTGACAGATAATTTGTTTGTGATGCTGTATTTTTACATATAGTGTGATTTTAAAAACCAAGCGGTCAGGTTGTTGGAGTACAGGCTGAAACACTCAGTGCTTCAGGTAGCGTGATGAGAAGACTCCAAAACTTGCTAACAAGCAGAAATTTCTCTTTTTATTCTAGTCTAAAAAAAACCTACAAACTGTATATCTGCACGTGTCCATCTGACCAGGCAAAGGCATAAAGGCAGATGTCGACATAACAGGAAAGTTAAATTTCTCTGTGAATTTGGAGAAATCTCCGGGGTTCGAACCAAATAGCAGCTGCTTCCCCAAACGGTCTGCACCAGCTTTGCAGTTCTGCAGAACCCTGGGACACTGTACTGCACCGGGAACCTTGTTCATCCCATTTCCTTCTGTTCTGTTTGTCAGACAGATGTGGAGGCAGGCTGTGAGTCAGAACCAAAGCCAGGGAACATATGGACCATCACTAACCTCCTTATTTGCTCCACTAGTCCTGTAACGATGCTCTAAACGTGCTCATTAAAGGTTTTAGCTGAAACGCAAATGCGAAAGAACCTAATTTAAATAGGTAAAAAAATCCTTTTTTATCATTATTAAAATTTGCACAGAAGTACGTCAGGTAAACGTGACATGCAAGTCTTTTCTGTGCCGCCGAACAAAACACAGAAACAGGTTTGCACAGAGCAGTGGACTTTGATACGACTGACATTCTAAAAAAGTCTCTGCTCGTGGATTTCGCCAAGATTTTCGGTTGCGAGAGGCTTATTGTTAACACCCCAATGTGAAGACAAAGGGTGACCACTTACCAGGTGAAACAACCGGCTTCAGATTAGCCGGTTCAGCGAATGATCCAGTTCAGCCGTTTTGTTGCTATGTGACTTGTTAAAAGAAGCCCGGTTCATGTCAGGTGAAGGTTCCGATGTTAAAAAGTCATGTTAGCCAGAGGTGCAGTCACAAGCACCAACTGCGTTTACTGGAGTTTAACGCCAAACCGCTGAGGCGTCTGATGTTTTGGGGGGTTTAATAAGTGGTTCACGTCACGAAATAAACAAAATCTCTTTGTCTTGTCTTGGTGTGAAGGTTCACTTGTCACGCCTGCACAGTTTAAAGACTGGGTCTCCGATCCGATTTAGAGCGTTACCTTAGTTACTCGTCCCAGCCGGAGCCTGGTTCCGTTAAGGGGAGTTTGTCCTTTGTTGGGTTTTCTCTAAATGTTTGTATAGTCGAAGTTGTATTAGACGTTGCAATCACACAACTTTACACATTCCATATTCCACATTTCATGTGTTTCTAGCTCGGCGGTTGAAATTCCAGTGCTGTCAGTTCGGCTGTTCCTGTCGCTCTGTGATGTCATCATTCATGTCTTTATGCCAACAACAAGCTGCGCTGCTCGACAGAAGGGACACGGACAAGTACTTTTAATACTACGACTACTTTTACTAATAAGTAGAAATGTCAGTTTATGCTTTTACTCGAGCACATTTTTGTTTGTGAACTTTTACTTTGTCAGTTTGGTCTTCAGGGCGTTTTGCAGTTAAACTTGTAACTCAGGTCTGGTCTGGTCACTATCACTCTCGGCTCTTTCCTGCAGAACTCTCCTCCTCATTTGCATGTCAATACTTCTAATTTAGTGGAAATTTGGCAGACCTCTATCTGGCAGCATGCAGAGGATATTTAGCAGCGTAAGCTGTTTCATATGTGGGTTACTGGGTCCGAGCCAGAGACTGTGCCGCTCTTAACGAGGCCAGGGTCCAGCTTAAAGAAGAACCTTTCACACTGCAGCTGATGGCGTCCTAATTCGGAACTTTCTTCCTCGCTGTGCGGATGTTTCGAAAGTCTAGTGAACTTTCCCGTCTTCTGCTACGAGTTTTTTAATATTTAAGAAATACGTTCTTAACTTGGACAGACTGAAGATTAAAGTTTTGCTGTTAATTATAATGATGATAAATATAATGCTGATGATTATATATTTGTTTAATATAATGGTGATGATAATCATCATTATATTTTAATTCTTATTTACATGTTATTATTACTTTTTTTTTTTTTAGTATTATTATTATTCTTGGGCTGCGTTCATCAGTAACTATGTGCTGATTCAGGTTTATTAAAACGATCATCTTAATTAAGAAATAAGTGTTAATTGTATATGAGTCAAAGTTTAACTTGACAAGTTGAGTTGGTGACTTGAGGAAAGATTCATAAATAATCTCAAAGACGCCAGGAAAATGCTTTGAAGTTTAAGGGAGATTTATTTTTCTTTTCTTTTTTCTTTTTTTTTTTTGTTCCTCTAGGTGCAGCGAGAGCTTTGTGGACACACTGTTCCACTTGTTTCATCTGGCTTTCAAGTCAAGGCTGTGCATGTGTTGCCCCGGAAACCTTTCATGGTCTGTGTTCAGCGACTCAAAGGCGAGGAATGAAAGAGCCGAGTGGGCACGTGTGTCCTGGTCCTGTCGGTCATACTGGCTCAGGATTTGGAGGAGGGGGTCGGAGGGGGGAGGGATATGCAGCGATAAAGACTGGCTGCCATGGTGCACTGTTAATTGAAAGGTCAGTGTGAAGGCTTTGCCAGAGCGAGACTTAATGACATCTGTTATTATCCATAATTCCATTAGACGACGTGCCTTTGAATGTTCCCGGGCATGTTTGAGTTCAGCGGCTCCCGCTGTACGACATTCCTCGGCTGAGTTGAAAAGCAAAGTGAAATTGTATTATTCGATGTCTTTGGTCCCACGTCCCCTCGAGTTCGCTCCGTTTCATTCCACATCATTAGAACTGCTCTGCATCCGAGCTTGTGTTTGTGAATGACAAAGGCTTCAGCTGGAGAAATCCACTTTTCCAGCTCACATTTGACTCGCACTCGAGTTTCTGTGAAAACGAGGTGATTATGGAGCTGTTCCGAGTGGATTTACAGCGGCGGCTGTGTAGGAGGTCCCACGTAAGGAATAAAAGTCGAAATAAGGAGTGACTCGTTTTGCACGGATTGATTGGTGCTGACTTTCTACTTTCTTTGTCTGTAGCAGGTTAACGTCTGTAGTCCAGCAGTGCCGAGCAGAGCCGTTTCCTGCAGAGCCAAAAGTGCATCAGCAGCCTGTTAGAAACAGCAGGGATTTCCTTAACTTCATCAGGAAGTGGGAGCACATTCCGGCAGAACCCGTGAGATCTGTGAGGGGCTCGTAAATTGTACCTGACAACGTTTCACGCAGGCTCCATTAAGTGATTATTTCCTATTTTGTCAGTTATAGTTAATTGGAACGCAGTGGCTGGTATTCCACTTTGGTTTTTTCTATTGCATGTCTCAGCTGCAACAAAACCTCATTAAAATCACTGTGTGTGTGTGTGTGGTTTTCCTAGCAAGCCTTAGAAAATGTCACCTTGTGTGGCCTCGTACAGATAAATTTATGTTCATACAAATGAATGAATAAAGTCCTATTAGAATTATGATTATTTATGGTTTGAATAATGTTGGAGTTTCATCACGTGTGTTTGCAGACGTTGGGGCTCCTCTGTGGCGTCACATGCGAAGGTATAAACAAATGACGTTTAAGTGTGTTTAGGTTGGACGACTGTAAAGTCCTGATTTCACGTTCGTGTGACTGGTCTAATGTTCCGCAGAGTGTGTTTTCCCCAGTGTGTGATATACTGGTTGCAGTGGGTCGGTTAATGAGGTTGGAGTTGAACCCTGTCAAGATGACGGAAGCAGGTCCAGCTGCTCTTTGTTTTAAACTTCACTGTTCACTGAAAGTTTGAACTTTCAGCTGGTTTTCGCTGGTAACACAGTGAAAAACAGCTGAAAGTTCAAACTCACTGTGAACAAAAGGCCCTGAAGAAAAAAGGGAAAAGTAAAACTGTTTAGGATGATAATCTCAGGATGATGCTCGTGTATTGGAATAATTTAAAGCTTTCTTTTAAATGTGACTGGATAGTGTTTGTTCTGTTTGCTGAGATAAAATCATCGAGGGTTTGTGGAATTAAATAGAATTAAGGCGAGTGAAGCTCAGCAGAATCTCGACACTGTTCGTCAGTGAGATCTGCGCAAATACAACTGACTCCACATTTTCAGCGGTTTATTAAATGACACAAAATAACCGTGATGTGAAGAGCAGCGATATTAAGGCAATGCGGTTATTAATGTCACACTATGTATTTTTTTTAAGCAATGAGACAAAACAGGTGATGAAAACTTAAAAGAAAAAGCAGTTACAGCAACAGTGGGGGAACAGAACAGTTTAGAAAGACCTTTTATTTTGAAGGGCTGGTGTGAAATGAAGACCTGCATCATAAGCACATGACTGAGCCGCAGCATCACACTGCGTGACATGTTCCTTCATTATCCCAAACACACGTTTGTTTGGAATCAGTCCCACGTCCTTTCTGCAGCTGAAACTAGCGAACGCCCCACTACGTCCGTTTGAGCAGCATTTAGTGTTTTTTATTTCAAATAAATGAAAGGAGCTATTTGCGACCCGATTCTGCAGATTTACATCCTCATTAGAGGCCAGTCCGCTTCAAACGTGGTGCCAGCGACAGTTTTATCCTTTAAAAACTACAACCAGAAGGTGTGAAATCTTTTCATCTTCTAGTACTTACAGAGCAACAGCAGGAGAATCGCAGCTTTGTGAAACTCATCAGCGTAGGTTGGCAGTAACCGTCCCCTGGTCCTCCCAGAGTCTGAATAACTGCTGGAGCAGAATTTGTCTTGAAGATGTTCTCGGAGACGAGTGAAGTTGTCTGAGGTTGAGTGGAGCTGGTTAATATGTGTTCACAAAGAAAACTGAATTATAACGCCATAAAGCAGCCTGGGTGTCACTAAAACGTGGCTAATGTTCAGGGCCTGAGTGTATTTATAACGTCATTATTCAGCGGCTCGTCTCTCGAGTCTCCCGAGCGCGTCATTACAGCTTGTGATGAATACCTCGTGTTTCCGCGTGTTAGCGTCTCCATTTCAACATGTCACTTTTAGGTATTAACGTCTCCCACTAAAGTGAGCAGCGTCTCACACCGTGCTGCATCTTCTCCTTGCATATAAATGAGAGCTGCCGCGGCAGTTATCAGATGCTGCACAGGACACACGGATGTAGGTTTATTCTTATTACACATGTCATTTAGCTGAAAATGAACCGTTATTCGCACTGAGCGAAAACACTTCTCCATCAAAGATGTAGCCACTGAACCCGAAATGTTGTTTTACATTTTTAGGATTTCCTCTTCAGGACAGCTAGTCTGTCTTTTTCCCCTTAGGACAGGGCAAACCAATAAATTCATTCACGTTTGTGTTGATGTGAATATCCATCCATGCTTTTAGTAACGATTGTGACCCCCTCAACCTCAGAGCTTCAGCTCAGAGATGTTGTTTGGTTTTGTGCAGAATTTGCTTCCCCAGCATCTCCTTTGGATTGATGTCAGGACTTTGACTCTGATTGAAAAACCTGTTTCTTCTGCTTTAACTCTTTAGTAGAACACCGCTGTGTTTAGGTTGGATGTGTTGCTCCATGATTCACTCCGTGTTGAGCTTCAGTTCATTGATGATGGATTTTTTTTCCTGTAGAATTTTCTTGGATTCACACCTTAATCAATGACGGCGAGTCGTCCTGATCCGCAGGCAGCGAAACGGGTCCTTATGCTGCCGCCATCATTAACAAGTAAAAGCACAACTGGTTATGAAGGAGACACTTTTATCCAAAATAGCTTACAAGGAAGTCGCAGGAGTCGAACCACTGACCCTGTGGTTTGTGGACGACGGCTCTAACAAACGGGAACAAGTTTGTGAGATGCCGAGTTTGGTCGTCACCAAGCATAAGGCATCTTGTTCACAGCATTTTTTTGCCTCATGTGTCCAGAGGACGTTCTTTGACCAGTCTTCTGCCTCATCACATGGTCTTGATCACACTGTAGACAGCAGCAACGTTCTTTTTCCAGAGGATCAGCTTCCTCCTGCAACTTTGTCGTCTTTCATTGTTCTTCTGATGGTGGATTCATGAAGACTGACATGAGCGAGAGGCCTTAGTTTCCACATGTTACCCTGGAGTTCGTTGGACTGTTCCACCCCTTTTGCTCTTGGTTTGACTCTTATTGGTCGAGCAGTCTTTGGAAGGGAAACGCTGGTGTTGAATGTTCTGACAGTTGACTGGTGGAGTCCAAACTCTTAACCCATGTCAGTCTGTTAAGATTCAAGAACTCTTCTTTTAGGGTCCTTTGAAATCTCCCGTTCAAGCTATTGCACATTTCCTCAAACCTGTGCTGTCAAGATTAGACTTCGACAGAGGCTCCTTTCTAATTTGCTTTTTGAAACAACCTTTATAGTGGTTATAAGGGTTAATCTTTAGGAAAGAATATAGTTGAATAGGAGTGAAAAGAGCTTCTTAAATGTGAGATGATACTTGTGCCATCACACTCTTGGCAGCCTAACCTTCAAACCCTCTAATACAGAAAAGAAGCTCATATGCTGGAGCTGCAATCTGATGGCCTGATGAACCTCGGTAACGCAGCGATGAGTTCAGAATGGAATCAATTTAGCTCTAAGTGTGTGAATGAAGCTGTGTCTGCAGACGGCCTTTCAGCTCGCTGTGGACAGCGCGGCCACGATAGTGGCAGCAGGATCTTAAATGTTTTTATCTCCATCCTTTGCCCTGCAGCCTCCAAGATCAGCCCGAACACTTTCTACAGCAGAGATAAAACTTGAACTCTGTGACATTTCAGTAATGTTAGACAATATTTTATCACACTGCAGCTTCAATGGGAAATTCCTGAAAAGAACATTTGAACATTTCTTAAGAGCAGCTCCATCCTTCATCATTCAGCGGTTTAAAATTCACTCCCTTATTTCAGCCATGCTAACACCGCCTTACTCTTCCGCATACGTGAGATACGATGCATTCAGAAGGTTTTCAGACCCCCGTCGTGTTATGACACTAGAATCATTCAGCAACAACCAAGAGAAACAGGAGGGAGCTGAGATGTTGCAAAGGGTTTGAGCGCTTCCATACATGTAATATTTCACTTCACATAGATCTGAAGACAAAAATCCAGTTTTCACTTTGTTAATATGGCACACGGAGTGTAGATTAATGAGAAAAAGGATTCAGACAACTCATAACAAAATGGAATAAAGTGAATGGGGTCTAAAAACAACTGCAACGCCAAACCAAATCCTGATACTCTGATGCACATTAGCTTCCTGGTGGGTTCTAAAGGTTCTGCCGGTGTTGTTCTTTCCGACTTGGACAGAACCTCTCCTTTAGTGACATTTAAGCAGTGACGCCACTGACAGAATGAATTCAGCGAAATCATAAAGTGAACTGCATGCTCTGTGCAAACAGCGTGGCACCACTGGCGAGATCCGGTCCAGCTACGAGGAAAACAGTTTTGTCGAAAAACAAGGACGACGCTAACATCCAGGTTACATCATCTGCGTACGGCACTCGATAAAGATGAACTGTAGTAACTTCATCAAACTCATCACGCTCGGCTTCACTCTGTGGTACCGTGGTACTTTTGGGTTTTCAAATAAAAAACGCTAAATACTGTAAAAATATAAGTCTGCTGAAAGCTGGGGTCTAGTGTCCAAAACATTGTGATTAAATGTCGATATGCAGCTTATACACGGTAAAACAGGGACTTTTAGTCTCATAAAGTTTTCTTCCATCACATAAAGTCATAAAGTAGCAGAAAGACATTAACTACTTCTGTGTTTTCATGTGAAAGGCTCACGTTGGACTTGCTGCAGTAATCGTAATCTTCCCAGCTCCTTTTCTACCTCTTTATGAATCTTTGAGATTGATCCCTCGTGTGTTTGAACAATTCAGGTCAGACTAACAAGATGTGAGTTTTTCAGCTGCGACTTTTGTTCCTGGAAGGAGAAAAATATATAAATAGCTAAAACTCCCAAGCCAATTAAATTGGAACAGTTTACGGCTTAAGGTTCCATTCTTCTATAGTTTCCACTGTACTTTACTTCATGTCATTTCACAGGCACAAGTTCATCTTCAAATTTTCCACCCCTCCTCTCATTTATCTGTCCCACGGGTGACGCTGCAGGAGCAATGTCACAAGCTTCGAGTGAGTTTTCTAGCTGAGGATCTTTCACTGAGGCCAAATCAGAGAATATAATGATGTGAAGAGGAGATGAAGTTAAAAAAAAAATCACTTTTACAACGCAACCCTGAAGGAAAATCGACGTATCACAGGAGCAGAAGAAAGATAAGAACTGGTGATACTATTAAAAGACATGAAGAATAATTGAGTTTGATGAAACTAAACTGTTAACATGTGAAAACCTTTTTATTCTCTCAATTGTGCTTTATATATTTAACAACTCAAAGTCCAAATGACGTTTTATCGGAGTTGAAAAATGGTGTTGTCTGGGAAAACATTTGTCTGGAACTACTGGAGTCACCTGAATTTGGATCTCCTGCAGAAAATGAATGAATACATCTGACCTTAAATTTGAGCAATATTGTATTCAGATAATAATTACAGGAGCATCTCAGTCTCATTTCAAAGTAACTATTTTTACTTTTTACTCCACTACATTTATCTGACAGCGTAATTACCAAAAATAACACTACACACACTGAACTAATAAATGATTTATTATGAATTAACCAGTTGTCAGCTCATACAGTGAATCAAATCTGCTCTGGTTTTACCTGCTGCACCACTTTGCCAAGTAAAATCCATTTAGAAATTCTAGGCCACATTTTTTTAAAAGTTTGTTGAACAAATTTGCACTGAACTGTTTGAGTTTATCACTGAATTTATGACATCTGCTCCTGGTCGAAGGCAGCGGTTACCTAACGAGGTAACTAAAGAAAACGCCCACCAGGTGTCTTCTGTATTAGGAATGTTCGTTTAATTGTAAAGACTGAAAATGAAATGAATCCCACTGTTGCAGTACAGCACAGCTTAGTGTCGGGCAACGTTATTGACCTTTTGACCTTTGTTTCAGGCTGCAGTGACACGAGCAAGACAAAGAGTGACGTCGCGAAAATGTTACAGTGGAGAAGTTAATGCAGGAAATCACATCTCACTTTAAAGAGAAACAAGACTTTCGATGGAGTGTGTTCATGAACAGGTAGAAGCAGATGTTTTCCTGTGTTTGTGGCCAGATGTTCACACTGAACAAACCCCGCAGATCACAGTATTTCTGCGGGTGTGGTGAAAATTAGGGATCCAGCAGTAGTCACCCCCCCGTCAATCTCAATGAGCAGACTTAACAAGTTTGAGACAACATTGTCCAGATCCCTACTTTTTTATAGCCAAACATCATACTCTCGTCCTCAGACTGTAGGTGACACACACAAGAACTCTTTTGGGACTTCCTGGTTCCGTGTCTCCACTTTTGTACGTCACACACGTTATGAAAAACATGTTGTGTTGGTCAGCGATTCCTCGGCAAGAATTTATGACCCACCGATCAACTGGATCAACTAATCCATCGCAGTTGCAGGTTCCATCGTCCTCCTTTTTTGACACAAAGTCTCTCTCTGTCTCTCTCTCAGGTGGAGTTTGTATCGCTCAGTCTTTGAAGATTCCTCGCGAGCCGAGACCCGGTGAGTTCGACAAGATCGTGCTCCGTCTGCTGGAGACCCCTAACGCCCGCGCCGTCATCATGTTCGCCAACGAGGACGACATCCGGTGACACACACACACACACACACACACACACACACACACACACACACACACACACACACACACACACACACACACACACACACACACACACACACACACACACACACACACACACACACACACACACACACACACACACACACACACACACACACACACACACACACACACACACGTAATAAGGACAGCACAAAGAACCATCGGCTGCTCCCTGACGTCTCTGGGAGAAACCTCAATGTCTCGGCAGAACCAGGAAAATCCTAAAAGACGACTCACACCCTGGTCAGTGTCTCGTCACTCTCCGGCCCTCGGGCACGAGATGCAGGAGCATAAAAAACTGACAAATAGGCTCAAAAACTGTTTTTATACCTTGGCCATCACATACCTCGTCACGTAATATACGGATCTATACAGACTCGATACAACACGTAATATGTATGTGTGGGACGTGTGTTTATTTGATGATACTTTGATATTTTAATTTTTTTATATTTTATTTTATATTTAATATATTTTAAAGGCTTTTCTGTTCTAAATAAAAAGCTTCGGTGTGAGAAATCAAAAGCTGGATCAGTGATGTGGGAAAAAAATGAATTAATCAAATATCAAGGATTTATCATTTTGTCCCTAGATTTATGAAAAGGTTTTTTTAAATAACTTTTTACCAATAGTCACTAAGACTAAAATGAATTCCTTTATATGAGCAGACTAACTATAAACTATAATTTAGAAAGCACAGTGAATACAGGGTGAAATGATTATGATCATATCTCGAACCAGAGTCTCTGAAAAGCAAAGTAAAAACAAAAGACTCTGTGTTTTATAGAGACTGTCCTTTAAAAGGGCTGGTGGTGAAATTTTTTATATATTAAAAATAAAACCAACATTCACGGTTATATGTATAATAATTTTAATTATGTATTTGTAACAAAATGGAATTAATACACAAACGATAAAAACTCGTTTGTTTATCAGCATATAATGATGCATTATAATTTATTTATTCATTATATTTAGAATTATTATACATCTAACAAACAACTTTTAATTAAGGTCACCAAGTAAAGGTATCAAAATGTCCAATACGCTGTATCTGTCAAATTAACGTTAGTTTGACGAGAAAATGCTCAGCTAGCAAAAATTCAGCGTTAGCGTTACGCTGCAAACTTGGCCATGTTTCAGAAAACTGGAGCAGAAAATGTTCAGTAGCTTTCCCTTCTGTCCCCCTCCCCTCCCCGACAGGCGGATCCTGGATGCGGCGAAACGTCACAACCTGACGGGCCACTTCCTGTGGGTGGGCTCTGACAGCTGGGGCTCTAAGATCTCCCCGGTGGTCCAGCAGGAGCGGGTGGCTGAGGGTGCCATCACCATCCTCCCTAAGAGAGCGTCTGTGGATGGTGAGGCACGAAAGCAGCTGCAGAGCGGCCCGCCACGTGTGGAACCGGCACATTTTGAAGGAGTTTTGCTTTGTCTGTTTTCTCGACAGCGTTCGACCGTTACTTCAAGAGCCGCTCGCTGTCCAACAACCGCAGGAACGTCTGGTTCGCCGAGTTCTGGGAGGAAAACTTTGGCTGTAAGCTGGGGATGCACGGCAAGAGGCCAGGCAGCCCCAAGAAATGCACAGGTAAAACCCAAGAAGGGAACTTGTGCCTCAAATATAAAAACAACGTGGCAAAATATATCCTCTGCCTTCCTCTTCCTCTGTCCATCCTTCTCTGTCTTGTCATTTCTGTGACAATGCTAAGCTAATCAAACAGCTGACTGGATGTTTCTCTTAAAATGAGGCTTGATTAGGGACGTTTCCTTTGCCAGCAGTGGACGTATCTTGTCTTGAGCTGATTCTATCGGAGTGACGCTGCATTTCCAGTATTTGGAAATGTTAAACTTGAATTGTCATTATTTTTATGTATTTATTTTATAGATTTTTTTTTGGCAAATTTCCAAAGTTGAACATTTGGATTTAGTAACAAAAACATAATTTTTTAATTTAGGGAAAGATTGTGATTTGGTTGAAAATACATTGGTACTTCAAAGAGAGAAATTCACTTTCTCTCTTTGAACAGAGTCTTTAGATTTGTCATTCCCGAGCAGCCTCCTCACAGCTAAAAGGTCCCTGGTTCGAATCCCGGCTGCAGCCTTTCTATGTGGCGGTTGCGTGTTCTCCTGTTCTCCCCCAAAGTACAAAGACATGCATGTTAGGTTTTTGTGAGCGTGAATGGTTGTCTGTCTGTGTGACTCTCTGCGTCGGCCTGAGACACAATGGACCCACCTCTCGACCGGTGATAGACAGGCTCCAGCGTGAACAGTCAGTTAAATAAACCCATGTACGAAGTTTAGTTTTTAGAAATAAATGTTTTTATAATTTGTGATTCTAGCCGTCAGACCAATGTACAACATGATACAACCTGCAGAAGTAGATTTTTCTCTGGAAGGTAGAAAGTGCCTGAAATAGGTGATTTAGTAAAAGTGCGAGTACATTGCGATGACTCTTCATCACCTCGTAGTTTCTCATTCATCACTTTTTAAACCATCTTCTTCACCCCGAGCACGTTTGCCTCCATGTTCCGCTGAGGGATTGAAATATGCAGATCCCTCATGCGTGTGTGCTTTTGTTTATTACGGAAGTTCATTGTTCCAGCAAATAGATTTTAGGTAATGACAATCATTATGTGGCTGTCATCGCTGCACCTGGAGCTCCGTTCCTTCCTTCACTCCTTCTCTTTTTTTCGCTTCATCTCGGAGTTGCGTCTGTCAACCACTCAGTCTGATTAGATCCTCATCTGCTCTTTACTTCAAAGCGAAGGAGGCATCAGATAGTGACAGCGTGATGTAATAAAGCTGTAAACATTTTGTTATGGAGACGAGCTGGAGGTCAGGAGGTGAAGCTGTTGGATGGCGTCCCCCTTTTAGCTTCTCCGTCAATTATTATAGATTTTCTTATGTTAATGAAGCTATTGTGGCACACAGAAACACACGAGACAATTTTATTGTGATGTTAGGGTGTTAAATATAAGAGTGAACGCAACTGTCACTGAGAATAGATGACGTGTACAAAACATTGCAGCGTAAAGAGGTTTAGTGCCGTCACGTTTGTCAATGCATCATTTATGAAAGTAGTTTAAATAAATAAATTCTGCCACATTTTCTGCATGATGCCAACTGGAAGGTAAATTATGAGCCAAGCCTCGTCCTGCTGCATCAGTGTTGGACCTCGCTTTATCCTCCTGTGGCTAAATGGGAGCAAATCCCCGCAGTGAGGTTCCAAAATCTGGTGGAGAGCCTGAAAGCAGATGAGTGGAAACTGCAGCATCGCATTAATAAACATGGTTTGGGATTGACATTTGTAGACGTGTTCGAGCTGCTTCTACAGAGACGGAGATCAGGTGGGAGCAACAGCCCAATGACACACAGAAAAGACATGAATAAGACACCGCGGTGGTTCCTGCATTGTCTATATTTACTGAAGTGCAAAGTTGCGGCCGCGCCTGATGGATAATTCCTCGCACTTGTCCAGGATTTCGTCCATGTTGGAGAGACAACAGGGTGAGTTGTTTCTCTAGACTGCCCCAACACTTAACCCCTCCTCCATTTATATTCATGAGCTGGGTTTGTGACCGACCGCCACCGACTGACAATTAACGTGCTGGGTAATCATTCCGGGGCCCCGGCGCCCAACCCTGCGACACCGAACGTCTAACGGCCCCGGCCGGTAATTAATCCGGTATTCATCCAATCATGATGAGTGTAACAATGAATATGAATGAGTGTTTGTAATGACTGTAAGATGTGGGTTGTTCATCAGCGTTAAATGAGAGCTGTGAGCTAAACTACAGGAGAAAGCAGCTCAGGATGTGAGATTCTAAACGTCCATGAGTCCACACTAGTTGACCCAACTTAAATAAGTGTTTGAAAATAGTAATGCTCAGTATTCTTTATGAAGTATGAGGACATTTACAGTAAATGTTTGAGTGTTGTACACTTTTTTTTCACTTAATAAGCATTTGTAAGCAAAAAAACATTTCCTATTCCAGTTTGCTTGTTTTTATTTCAAGGCAATTACTTTGCAGACTTTATGAAGTATAGGTTAACTAATCAGAATTCCCAGTGTAGCTTATACATATTTATACAATAAACTATTCACTTTAGAATAATTTGTGAAACTTGTGTACGCTCCCATCTGCTTTACGCACAGTTATTAACCTTAGGTTTAGTTTGCCAAGATCCGTTGACCCAAGGAGAATTACCTTTGTCAAGACTGAATCCTGGAACTCATAATAATAATACATTGCATTTATAGATCACATTTTAAGGAAGCAAAGACTTAAAGCTAGAGCAGAGCATCACCCGTTCACTGGACTCATCTCTACAAAGGTTTACAAGTCATATTAAATAAAACAACACACCAACACATTCCATTTGTGGGCGAATTATTGAGTGTTAGTTGATGCTCCAAGGCTGCGGAGTAATTTTTAAGGCTGTTCCCTCAGCTGCAGGAATAATTTTACCAAATTATAAAATCTTACATTTACTATTAATTCACTGTTATTAGTAAAACAGCTATAAAAGAGACTCAGTTATAATAATAAGTTTGGTTAATAAATGTTTGGTTTAATAATCTGACCTTAGTCAATGTGCATGTACTTTTCTGATATGACGACTGGTCATCGATAGGTCAGAAGGGCTTTAAACAGTGGAGCATAAGCCACAACCTGTGAATTTTGAATAAAACATCATATAATGTAAAGTGAAAGGTTTTGTCTTGGGGTTGGAGGGAGTGGGACATGCTTCCATCGTCACAGTTAGACAGCAAGTGTCATTTTCCTCTTGTTCGAGCCTCGGTTAAAGTTGAAGGACGGATCATGGCTCGGCTCAGCTGCGATGTACAAATGTAAACGAAACGCTTTTTGATTCCGAACTCGCCCGGTGAGTCTGTCCATGCTGACTGCAGAGTATGTGATCAGGCCTGAATCAGGAGGACAAGGGGCCACCGAGGGCCAAATCTTTTGCAAACATGTCCGACACGCACAAAAGGATTTGTTGAAGGTGTTGGGTAAATGCAAGCTGGCGTCAGCCTCCAGCCAGCTGCAGACAGGAGTGAGACAGTGGAACGACAGTGTCAGCGCTCTGAGAATAGCTGCTGCGTCCCAGGTGCTGCTGTGATAACGCCGAGCGTCTTTACCTGGACTCAGTGGACGGCTTTGATCGGTCTGCAGCTCCTCCACTGATTGTGTTAGAGGCTCCAGATTGAGTTTTAGAGCCGTGGCAGAGTCATCACACAGGCAGGCGAGCAGCTGAGTCAGCAGGTGAGCCTCCATCTGTGTGTGTGTGTGTGTTGTGTTTGCAGGGTGTTTGGTTCACAGCTGAAAATGCTGCATCTCACACAGTATCTGTGGGGGTCACAGCAACTATCAGGCTTTAAACAATGACACAAACGACGTGTCGCGTGTTTTACTAGTATGTTGCTGCAGCTCAAAACCATGTCAAACTACCAAAGACACATCAAACAGAACAAATGTGTTTCACTGTGGACGGGAGCAGGGAGTCCTGCAGCGTGTCCGCCGTGGAACCTTCGAATCAGGAGCTTAATGGCCTCTGTGGTCGTATTGATTCGCCTCAGGAGACAAGAAAAAAGACAGACGTCTTCCCTTTATCAAAGCAATGAAGCGTTTTAAATAAATTGATTCTGTTTGCAGCTGCTCGAGTTAATTTCTGCCTCACAGCTGGACTTTACTCACTGACGCTTCTTGTGTTCTACAACATGAGAGAGACTCCCAAATGTTAAGACTCGGGATGTTAGATTTTCACTTGTTCTCTAAGATTATTCACTTTTTCAACATTGCTCCACAAATTAGTTTTTATTTCGTTGACCTTTCTGTAATTTTGCTTCTAGCTCAGACATCCGAAGGTCCCCGGCGAGAAACTGAACTAATCATGGCTGCATTAATGAAAGGGCCGGCCAGGCACAAGCCCACGGGGCTCAGCAGATCAGGGGGCCCCTGGGCCTCCGTATTAGTTCAGGGTTATAATTATTGGTGGTTAGTTATTGAACTCAGTAAAAGACATAAAATAACCTCAATGAGCTAAAAGTTGCCAATAAGAGACGAATGCAGACAAAATCATAAATGCTTGAAAAGTCACTAAAGAGGCAAAAAATAAAACAAAACTGTTGACAGGCGACAGTGCAATAAAGAACAAGCAAATGACAAAAAGAGACACAAAAGCAAGATGCTTTACAGAAGTGTATTGTTGATTTATTGTTGATTTATCATCCTGCACAAAATGTTTGCCGCACTTTTTGCTGTAACATGGACATTTCTCCTCTGTGGGACGAATAGAGCTTTACAATATATTATCTTAAAATAACTGCAATCTGCAAAAACTGACCTGAAACCAACACATCCTGTTTTCTTTTTTCCTTTAATCGATTAATGCCAATAATGTAAAACATTTTTAAAGTAACCCAGTCCAAAAAGGCAGAGAAGCGCAGGCTTGATCTTTAGCAACGCTTTATAATCTAAACAAATTTGGTGTAATTACAATCGTTTTATGGGAACCGGTTGACTAAAAAAGATTATGAATATTCAGAGATGTTTCTGTGAAAGCAATAAATATGTTATGCTCCTACACTGTCCTCATCAGTTGGCATTTTCGTAGTCGTTGGGCATTTCTGTGGCAGTGACGCATCAAACCCTCCAGCAGAGAAGGAGCGGTCGCCTCAGGAGCATCTCACCGGCTGACACAGATTAGAGCTCGCTCAGTACGCTGCCTCCAGAGGGCACAGGGGAAGGCCCGCTCGTTAATTGGAATTAATTAGAATGATTCAATATCCATGAGACATGGTGGCCTGAGGTAAACTTTCAATCAGCAACCGCTCAGGGATAATGGCACTGCTCAGCTCTGCCGCCACTTCCACAGTCGCTGCCTCTGAGCAGCTCATTTCCTGCCCGGCAAGTTCTCAGTGTTCAATGGTGGCTTGTCCCTGATACGACCCGTAGGAGGATCTCCTTAAATTGGTGTTGTGTTGAGTTGTGTTTCCCCCTTCGATACGTTTGGCCAGATTTGTCACTTACGCTCAAGGTTTGAATAACAAAGTGAAACCTTAAATTGTTGTGAGCCTTTTCCAGGTTCCAGGTCACTGAATGGAGAAAGATGTTTACACTGGAGTAAGAGTTTTTAATGGATTATTTCAAGGGTTTAATGTTCGTTTTGGGTATATTATGGTGCTGTTTCGTCAGGGATAAATGGTTTTGATACTTGGTACAGTTTGATTCTTAAGGGGACAATTAAGAGGTAGACGTGCCGTCACGCCGTCTCATAACTCTGCAGGGCTCCGTGATGAGTAGCGGGATTTTCTAGCCCTGGCGAAACATAAGCACATCCAGTGATTAATCCACTGGTTAATTAATAGCTGTCAGCATTGTCTCTCTTCAGCTACACTGGTTAGAATCGTGCCACAAGAATCAATAAACACACCAAACTTATGTCGACTAATATTGAAAAGTTTTTTTTTTTACTGCACTTAACACAGCAGCTTGTTAATATCTGATGCATCCTAAGAACATGTAAAGGAACCAGACAAGCTTCTGCTGGTTTACAACATGGCCACAGCAAGCTGCCTGAACCTCCGAGCATGTACAATGACCCATGAAAGAGACTGCTGCCAAACCAGTTTGATTGATTTGTTAATATCAGACATTCAATAAATTTCAGTTAAGGACTTCTGTTTGATGGGAACTGCTGTGAATCAAACTGCAGAGCTCAGACAAAATCAGTCAAATTATCTGCGTATGACTGAAAATCCTTAATCCAGATCCTTTTTCCAGTCAAGCCCCGCTTCTCTTTGAAGGTCGAGATCTGAACCTTGGTGGCTCAAAGTCGTCCCTGATCTGTGCAGCCTGCAGTCGATAGATCCTCTGACAGTCTTTCATTGATTGCGATCTATAATTAGTGTTGTGTTGTGTTTGTGCACAGGCAGCAGCGGCACGCGGAAAGGCTTGTTTGCATTGTGGAAACACGGTTGTCATTTGAACCCCCGATTTAGGTTGGACAAGCTTTTTTGTATCCTTCAGAGTGTGATGATGGAGGTATCAGGTGGTTTAATGCTTTGGGACACAGTCTTAGAGCTTATATAACTGCTCTGCAGAAAGTAAACCCTAAGGTTTTTTGCTGAACTCTTAAGCTTCCCTCCAGCACAAGATCAATTTACCAATCAATTCATCAATTTAAATGTAGGCTTTGAACAGTTGCTGCACGTATCAGTCAGACAAACCATTTTGAAAAAGTTATTCTATAGCTACTCATAAATACCATGAGGTTCCATCATCTTGCAGATTGTCCACACTGGGCAAATCTCTTTATATGAACACAAAGAAGACAGTGTTTTTGGAACATAAGAATCGTGTTGATTGTATATTTTGAGCTTCAGTTACGCCTTACAGCAAGACACATATATTAGAGTACCACACTGAAAATAAATTGCATGTTTGTAACGTTCCTGTAGATGTGCAGACAAACTGATTTAGCAGAAAATTAACACGTGACAAGTTCTACCGCTAAAAGAAGCTTTTTTCCTATTGAGGTTTATATACATTTTTTACATCAGTTTTACTGCCGATAATAAACCCTCCATAAAACATGAAACAGGCTGAATCTAAAATGTGTTTCATGTCTAATTTGACCGAGGTGTGACTAATAGAAGAAGTGTCGTTTCTGATGCAAATATACCAGATGGATCGGAAGGTTGAGTCATGTTAACTGGACTTGATTGAAATGTTTTGCTGGTCATCCAAACAGCTTCTTCAGTCTGAGAGAAAGTTGTATAGGCTTGTTAGGTGGATAATAGAGAAGGTGAGTCATATTGTCCCCATAACTAGCCAATTCAGGCCAGGTAAGACACAAGGTCTGATAGAACATGGTCCACTCGCCTAATGTCACTCAGAGTGAAGAAGCTGCATGAATGAGTAGTGAAAGTCCAGTTGACTTGACTCATCGTTCAGATAATAAACCTTGAGGATTAAGAACCTTCACCAACGTATCAGATGTTTGAGTTGTAAAGATTGGCAGACCCCAAAACTCTGCACTGGCAAAACAGATGATAAAACAGGTTTGTTCAACTCATTCAATCACCAGGCAAACTGTGGAAATGAGAATTCATTTAAGGATTAGCTGATTTAGTTAGGCACCAATCGGTGAGTCTGTGTTGGCGATTCTGAAATGTTCTCAATGTAAATCAACGTTCACTTTCCCTAACGTTTCTCTTTACTTTTACTTCACATTTAAGAAGAAGGAAATAAAGTTTATGTAAATGCATACGTTTGGC
Organism: Channa striata; assembly: GCA_033026295.1. Classification (NCBI taxonomy): domain Eukaryota; kingdom Metazoa; phylum Chordata; class Actinopteri; order Anabantiformes; family Channidae; genus Channa; species Channa striata. Next base: position 26,001,980 of record CM065176.1, on the reverse strand, counting down.
TGGAAGTGGTGAGTTGCTCCCTTAGGGCTTGGATCATCTTGCGGATCCTTGTGATGAAAAGAGCTGAGCTCGAAGCAGTGCTTTCGGCTAAGACTAGTCCTGAATTCTGAGCAATGACAGGAAGAATGAGTTTGCAGTTACAGAAAGTGGAAATTAGTTTCCTCCTCGGGTGGCCCGGCTCAGCTTTAGAGACAGAGTACGGAATTTGGACATCCAGAAGGAGTTTAAAGTAGAGCCTCAGGGGCAGCTGAAGTGATTTGGGCATCTGATCGGGAAGCCTTCGAATGCCTTCCACTGGAGGTTTTCCAGGCATATACAATTCTTGCAGGACACCACAAGGTTGACCCACAAGACATTGGAGACTTAGACTAACATAGGTTTCTTATCTGGCTTTGCAAAGCTTTGGGATTCCCTTGCAGGAGCTGCGCAGCACTTCTGGATAAAGAAAGATCTGGTGTACCGTGATTAACCTGCTGCCCCCGCAATCCAAGTCCAAATATTGTGGTGGAAGAACGATGGATGCAATAATGGATGCATAAATATACAAATAACCCCATGGTTGGTTGGGAATTGTGCAACAATGTGTTTTGTAGTTAAAGTTCTAACTAAATATCGTATCTGCTAGCTCCACCCTCATGTCCAACTATGCACATTTACCTCCTGTATTGCTAAGGATATAACCATAAATCGTCTTTAATTTATGGGGCAGGATTGCATATTGCAGTTTCTTTCACTTCTTTTGAGATAAGCAGATGCATATGTTTTTGCAGCATTCCCTCTGCAGCAGGAATTGAATATTAAGAGGTGTGGAGGACAAAAAGTGTCTACTGTTCTGAGGAAACCTTGTTTTTCAGTTTTTTACCAAGAGACTCCACAAACACAGTTTTACCAGAGAACATGAATATTTGATTCTGTTCTGCTTTGTTTAACGATGTGTTTGCTGAGTTAAGAGCCTCATTGTGTCCTTGCCTTTATACAACGTTGTACGTTCAGTTTTCCTCTGTGTTGCAGATCTTTTTTTGAAATACACAGAGCGAATATGCAAAGCCACATTTGCATTTGAACTCCTCTTTGTGTTTCCCTCTGTATATGTCTTTTGCTCTTTGTGGTGCAGTTTGTTTGGTTAGGAACGTCAGCAGCGATGAGGCCGGCTCCAACAGAGGCTGGACGTCTTTCTTTCTTCTGGTTGAAAGGAAAAATAATTTCTAAACAGGAAAAGCTGCCTCCATATCACAGATAAAATAGCTGCAAAGCCTTCAGCAATGGTTTTTGTGAGCTGACGGCTGTGAGCAGGTTGCATAATTATTACAACTCTTCACACTAACAGTGATGCAATTAGTGTGAAGTTCAAATGGAGACCCACTGAAAACAAAGTGATTTAAGTGATGTAATTTTTACAGATTTTCAGGTCACTCAGATGTTGTGTGTAAATCACAACATCCACCTTCTATCACATTAATCCCCATCTTGCTGTCTATATTGCAGCACCATTTTGAAACAAGTAAAGTGCTCGTCAGGCTTGAGTATAGCTTACATACTCATAAAGTTTCCATTTGGATATGTTCGTACATGTGTTTCTTTTATACTTGCGGGACAGACATGTGCGTGTTCAGAAGCGGGCAGCATCGCATGTTACATGTGCAAACATCTCAAAGTGCCTCAATCAGGCCCAAGGCTTTTAGGGCACAAAAAAAGTCTAAGCTTTCTGCCTGAGCAAACGATATGTTCTCATCCCCCAGCCCCACATAATGGCACTTCCTGAAGTGTTGAATCGTGCCATTTCTTACGTCCTTTAGCGCATCATATTGACACCACAGGTGTTTCTGTTGGACGCTCCAGGAGAAAAGCACTTCAGAGTGAGGCTAAGCCACAAGACAAGTTACACAAACACAAAGAGCCACAAACCCTGACAATGTCTCACCCCGTTATGGTAATCACATGCACCACGTTGTGTTACGTTCGTCATTAAATGGCACAACATCTCACACTAGAGTCGAGGCCTGTGTCTTGTACCACCCACCACCCTGTCTAATGCATCATTACTTTAGGGTTTAAATACTAAAGCATCAGGGTTTCCACTGTACTACGCTGAAAGCTCCGAGTCTAGATCACCATTCAAACAGGTACCGTAAGCGTCAAATGTTACGCAAAGGGACTGGACAAAGCGACGCTTTGTGAAACTTCTGTAATGAGAATGAGCTGGAGTCACCACAGATGTGCTCACTTGATCGCATAAATACATCAAACACCACTCAGCAGCAGCCGAAGTTCCTCTTTATCAGGCTGTATAATTAGATCGATTTTTCCCACTGAGCATCTGCTGTGTCCCCACGAGCAGCAACTACACCTCTGTTATCCAGACGACCTGATCTCAGGCGACAGGTCTTCAGCTAGGGGAGTTTATTTATAGCTAAATTATGAATTGATAAGGGGCCACAGGTAAAAGACCTTCACCAATAACAAAAGGGAACCTTAAACACCCCCTGTCTGCACGTCTGGTATTCAGGTGTTTGGAACACAGACGGGCACGTTTACCCCAAACTCATCCCATCACCAGTAACCACAGTAATTAATTAGCTCTTTATCTAATTTTCAAATGTAATTGAAACAGAAGGACACCTGAGAGTGAGGGGGAGAGAGAGAGGCCAACAGAAGCACAGTCTTCCTGCCGGGGAGAAATTAAATTTACCCTGTAAGTGATGTGTAATTGAAATGCCAGCAGCTGTGATGAAGCTGTCTGTGGAGCATGTTGCCTCACCGTAGTCGATGTTGAGTTCAGCCCAACGACATCGTCAGGCGTCAAGGCTCGTTAGCAAACATGGAGGCCGTTGACGCTGTGGCCGGACGCCACCTGGCCAAACACGCTGCTTATTTTTTCTCCAAAATCATCTTTATTCATAGAGTTTCTGGAGATGATGGATGATTTACGGGCTTTTGTTTGACTTAACACGAGAAGCTCTGAAATAACTGGGAAATCATGAGATTAAGTTTTTGGTAAAAGATTCTGCATTTTCTGTAAAGTCACATTTTTCTTCTCATTCTATGAAAATAAAATGTCAAAAACATTGACTATAAGTTAGTCCCAGCAGAGATATCTGCAGGAAATAACTAAAATTGTTCTCATGTTAACCCCATTGATTTGAGCAACCCAATGCCCTCTCCTTTAGAGTCAAACTCAGCCGGACAGTAAAGGGCTTGACAGCAAGACAAACCGCACTCGTACAGTAGCAGTGGTATGTGACATGTTTAGATGAATACATGCAAAATAAAAGACCGACGCCGTGATGTGGTCTCAAGAAAAACCTGCGACAATACCCACACGCTATTCTAAAAACCTGAAATCAAACTTTTCTTTAGGTTTTTTCCTGAAACATCATCCATCCATCCTTTATCATACTGTAACTGCTTATCCTCTTTAGAATTATTGATGCTGGAGTTTCTCCCAGCTGTTACTTGGCAAAAGGAGGGTCCACCCTGGACAGGTTTCCAATCTGTTTTAGAGTTGACGCACAGAGACAGACAACCAATTAACCCAAGATGCATGTCTTTGGACTGTGGGAGGAACCTGGAGGAAACCCACACAAGAACTGGGATTCAAACAGGGGACCTCCTAGCTGTGAGTCCTTTTAAGGCCACACGATGAACTTCAGGCAAAAAGTTGCTTATTTGAAGTCTAATTGTCTTTGTCAGAGCTCAGTGTTTGTCTGTTTAGCTGCTAAATGCTCCATTAGCTCATCAATGAGTCTCCCAGTGTGTCTGTCTGTTGAGGGACATTGTTTTTTTTTTGACTGCAGCTGACAACATTATGAAAGGGTAAGACAGTAAGACTGTGGTCCTGACTCCACTTAAAGACGTCTACCGTCCTTAGCAAATTGTTGTTTTTTTATTTTTGGTTTGTTTTGGGTTTTTTTTTTTGGCGTTTTAACTTGTTCTCTGGTGAAAAGAAGCTTTTCTTCCGAGTTTCCCAGTCACGCCATGCGACACCGAGTTTCTTGGGTTCAAAGAAGCTGGAAAATGCTGCACTCAGGCACCGTCTGAACTTCAAACCCAGTGTGTATTCTTTAAATATTGACGAGACACTCATCTCCGGCGAGCAGCGATCATCTGCAGCTTGGCCGTTCGTCTCCTCCATGTCTTGGCTGTTTGACATGCTCAGCTCTCTGCTCGCCGTCCGAGGCTCATTCATTACCGACGTACAGACGTGTAATCAGTCTTTACTGCCGGAGTAAATGTCTCCCCTCGGACAGATCTCCCACCGCCTGCGTGCTATTAAAATTAAATTGGATTTCATTTCTAAGCTCCTATTAATCCAGAGGAGTCTTGTCTGTTGATGGAGGCTCCAGTCCAGCAGTTGGTTTTACCCTCCTTTCCGTGATCTCAGCGCGCCGCAGCTCTAATCACCGTCATCATTCTGTGAAAATTTTTGGAGTTTTCAAATAAAATATGACGATGTCTTCTCCACTCTGTTATTTAATCATAGCTAATGAGATGGAGCTAAATGTATTTTATATGATAATGTGCTAGAAACAGGGAAAGTGTCTCATTTCATATTCACATAATCCTTTGTAATGTACTTTCTGCCTGGCGGCAAGGACAAACTCCAGCACCTTTGGGTTCCAAAAGAAAAGGAAACATGGACTCAAAGAACAATGTCCAAGGTGTAATCGACCTCATTGTTCTTTCTACTTTTAATTTTTTAAGTTTTCTTTCAATTCTTTTTTTTTTCTTTGGCCTCAAGTCCAACGACGTGAATGTCTGTTATATATTGTCTGTGGAGATTTTTCAGTCTGTGCTGAGGTCTGCAGTGATGCCTGTGGTCCCGGATATCACTAACAAGAAAAAACACATTGACTATATTTTGTGAGATCCTTATCCTAACATTAAAAGGAAATATGCTTATTATTGCTCTATTAAAAAGAGGTTAACATGTTGAGTTATGAGCTTGTAAGTACAGTTAAATCCGGGGAAGATGAGAGAATGTGGTTTTACATCTCATGACTTCTTCTCGTAGCACTTTGTTTTGACGTCTTTCTCCCTGACTCAGATTTTTGCTGCCATGTACCTCATTTGTAAGTTGGTTTGGATAAAAGCGTCTGACACATGATAAAATATGAATGAGGTGGCCAAAACATTAGAACCACCTCTTCTTATAATACACTCCAGCAGGATTCCACTACCCACTATGATCATCATCAGGGTTAAATGGGTTTTAACGCTTGATTGTTAATCCGACTCCTCTTTGTTCGTGCTCCAGGTTTGGAGAAAGTGGGCCGAGAGTCCATCTATGAGCAGGAGGGGAAGGTGCAGTTTGTGATGGACGCCGTCTACGCTATGGCCCACGCTCTTCACCAGATGCACCGAGCTCTGTGCAGGATACCCTGGCTTGTGTCCGCGAATGGCCAACGTCGACGGCAAAGAGCTGCTGGCCCACATTCGTGCTGTCAACTTCAACGGTAAGAGCTGAAGATCATCATCATCATCCTCATTTTAATCATTCTCCCGTGCTACAAAAGTAGGAAACACCTAGTGATTTTGTGCCTCCTCTCTGTGTCTTGCTTCCCATCATTTTATGTTCAGTTTTCAGCATCAGGTTTTGATCATTTGGTGAAGTTTGTGTCTCTGTACAACATTTAGGATATTCTTATGATTCATTTTGTCTCTGGAACCCTCTGCAGCTAAACTCACGACCCCTTTAGGCTCAGTCATTTTTGTGCCCTCACCTAGAAGATCGACAACCCCACACCACACCATCCCACCAAGCATAGTCCAAACTGATGAATCACTGCTTCTGCAGTTTTTTGTCCTGTCAGAGACACATTTAAAACATCTTCTCAATTTTATGACCATTATTTATTTATGAAATACCCCATGTATTCATGCAAATCTTGTTACTGGTTTAAGAGCAGAGATACGACACGATCTGGGGAAAAGAGCAAAGAAGACGTAAAGGTAGACGAGATGATTCTGGCCAAAAACAAGAAAGCAGAGCAGGTGTTCTCCAGGTGCCACGTTCATTCTACCTTATCCTCAGCAGAGAAAATGGCTCGTCACTCTCTCATTAACCTTTCCTTTATCCGTCTTCCTTTTCATCTTCTTCATCTTTCCACTCGTCCCCGTTGCCGCGGCCCAATCTCTTTTCGTCGCAGTCAAACCTCCCAGCGGGTGGAGGCCTTTGTCAGCAGAAAGTGTGAATGCTGACGCCGTCGTCGGGGAATCTTCTGCTCATTATTAAACGCCAAATATGGCCGCAGATTTATTTCCTCCCATTTCCAGATTCATTATTCTCTGCTCGGTGGGAGCTGCTGCCGTCTGATGATCTGTCTGCTTTCACACGACTTTAACAATCACAAAACCTTCACACGTACAGATGTGCAAAATTAAGTCTCACACTCCTTATCGTTTGTGCTGAGACATTAATTTTGCAGATTCACTGTAACATGTCAAGAACTGTGTGTTTCTATAAGTTTGAGACAGTGAGTGACTGATGGGTGGTGGCTTGTTACATTATTTCTAACAGTAATATCATCACTACACATACTTAGTTAGCATTTCAAAAGTCCAACTCTAAATTTAATTCCTAATTTACAAAATTTACAAAAAAAATGTTCAACAAAATTTTCTGCGAAGGGGTTTGTAAAACTAAAATGAATTAGTCAAATTAAGTGTACTGAATTCTGCATGGGTAGATTAAAAAAGAAACTTAAAACCTGAACACATTCTGCTCTCTCCACACATTTTTAACTTCTGTTATGTCTAATGTTTTTAGCACAGTAAGACCAGTAAAGCCCAACAGACACTGTCCACATTTGGACAGATTTTAGTTCCGATCTGCTCAAGTTTCGACCTGACAGTTTTTCATGAACAGCGTTCGCGTTGTTCCACTGCCCAATTAATGGACTGTCGAATGTTGGATTTCAGGCATGTCCTAAATTTTATTCGACTGATTTCCTGCACGACAAAATATCCTGTCGTTTAATATTATTAGTTAATGCTGTCACATTAAAGATGGGGCCCTGGGATAGACTGGACACATGTCCAGATTGGACCCCACCTGTCACCCAGTGTCAGGTGGGATAGACTCCACCCCCCTTGTGACCCTAAACATAATAAACATAATAAACGTTCGTGGATAATGGATGGAGATTCGAGGCGGGAGTGAAGGTGTTTTACCGTTACTGAACTACGCTGGGGTCAAACCCGCTGGGAGCTTTACTGTTGTGGCAGACGACTGTACGCACTGCTGCCATATGAAACACATAACGTGCACAGTCATGTCTGTTGGCGTGTTTGTTGTTTGAATAAGCTGCACAAACCTGAAGGTGAACCGCCAGCATGTGGCCTGAGGCTTCGTTAACACCTGTTCTTTAACAAAACGGATATTAGATCAATATTTAATCGAAGGTTTTGTATTTGTCTCATTTCACCCATGCGTCTATTAACTATACTGCTAATCGTGGAGATCATGGATGGGCAGCCCCTCCTCCAACAGCTTCTTATTGGCTAAACACAGCTGATGTAGGTAATCAGCCGCGGGTAGAGCACGGTTCTACCAAAAAAAACATCATTTGATCAACATTTAAAAATAAAAAAAACGAACATAACACATGGTGAGGGATCAGCGTTCAACTGCTGTGGTTTCAAAGTCTGATTATTATAATTAGTCTTCAGTGATGTTATAAAACAGGTCATTTGTGAAAATGCCGGTTGACGCATCTTGCAGATGGCAGTACTTTTAAAGGGAACCAGAAAAAGAGCGTGTACTGAGACACATAAGGTCAACATATATAATTAAGAATAATTTGCTTTTCTTCCCCCTTCCTGCTTATGTCACGTCCTCTGGCATGTAAATGTGAGATGAACTTTCTCTCTCTGCTTGAATCAAGGCCATCTGTTGGTTTCACAAAATCTCTCACGAAGCTCCTTTTCCATTTAACGCCAAGGTTGACTTCCTTTTCACAACTCGGTGACGAGAATTTCTCTCATTTAAAATCAGAAAATGAAAAAAAAAACACATCTAACAGATGCAGCCTGTAATTCCTTCACTCCTACACGGTTTAATGTGTTCTTTGCTTTTCTCAAGGTGAACGTTTCTTAATCTTCCATTTAAATACACCAAACAATCCCATAATAACAACCCAAGTCTCTCATAAATGTTCCCATGAACTCAATCCATTAAATAATCCACAACAAATGAACAAAGGAGATGGAAACTAAATAAAAGGGAAAATATCCCCAGTTACAGAAAATCAAACGTGACGGTGTAAAGCAACAGACTGCTGGGGTTTAGCTGGAGCTCACGTTTTTCAAATTACTCCTGCTCCTCCTTTGTTTTCCACTTGACATTTATTGCAGCTTTGTAACTTTAATCAGTAAAAAATGTAGTAAAGATTCACAACATTCAGCGTTTCCGTCCCATCATTCGTGTAAAACAATCTATCCGCTATTATTTGGGCCTTTCAGTGACCAAAGTATGTACTAGAAATTCATCTTGTGCTGCTGTGCACCTCACCTCCCAACGACTGAAGGTCCTGATTAAGAACTACACGTTTTTTAAGTTTTATCCCCCCCAGAGAAACCGCATTTATTGCATGAGCAGAGTTTCTAGTTTTTACTTTTAGCTTAGAATTAGATGATTAATGCAGTGCAGGTTTTGACCCCAACAACCATATGTAATGTGTTAATTACTGAGATGGAGCATATTTGTCTCCAAAGGCATCACGGTTCTTAAACGTCAAGTGTGTCACGATGCTGAAGCAGAGTGAGTACATCTTTAAAAAAAAGATTCTGTCATTTAATTACTATTATCATTTAGCTTGGAAATCGGCCCTCACATTCAGAATATACAAGTCCCGCCTCAGCACGGAGACAACCAGGCCACATAAATGAATCAGAAATTTCTTGGGGCTTCATCTCGCCGTGTCAGGCCTGATGGATGTGCAGAGCTGCGAGGTGTTGTTTCTGCAGCAGGAGGAGAGACATTAAACATTGAATCAGCGGCGGATTTCAGCCGCGGGCCTGAAACAGTAAATCTGTGCTCGGTTAGAGCTGGATTCGGAGCGGCGAGTCGTGGCTTTTAAACATTGAACAGTTTGTCGCTTCGTTACGTGTGTTAGAGCCAATGAGCACGGAAACAGGAAAACATGCAGCAGACGGGAAGATTATAAGGATTCAACTCAGTGTTTCTAGCTGAGGACCAGTCCTAGTCAAGTTTCTGATTTATTAGGACTATTTAATATTTTTATGACTGTCTGGTCTGTTGATATTTAAAAACTCTGTCCAAGGAGTCTTACTGTTTATTGGTCCTGCACGTAAAAATCAATATAAAACAGAAATGTAAATTGTGACATTTCTCTAGTGTCACGGTCATAATGTGACACAGCAAAGCTCCATAATCTAAGTCGGATTATGATTTAATGAGCAGTTATCAGATAATCATCACCACATATTTTGTCGCCGCTGAGGCCTTCATTCACACTGTGTTTTCTCCTCACGTGGGGAGGAGGGGGCTGTGCTGCCAAAAATGTACAAATATGCTGATTTCTTTTTTGGCAGCAGTGTAAATGCAACATAGTAAAAAATAATCAGGTCCACTTTATCATTTAGGGATTATTAAGATAATAAATCTCTGATGTTTTACTGTTTTCTGCAACCGTCTCCTAAAAGTTACGTTCCAAAGCAGCTACACTGCAAATGTGATTATGTTTTCCAGAGAAACTTAATTTTAACCACATTACATTTCCTGTGAGCATAATGAGAATATGTTGATAACAATCAATCACTCAGAACAATAAAAGGCACAGAGAGCTCTACATAAAAAACCCGGGGCGGGGGTTGTGATGTTGGCGCAGAGACGGGTCAGGGTTCAGATACCGGAACCAGAGGAGGAACCGTCGCTCCTCCTCTGCGTCCTGATGGGAGCCCCTCAAACACGGAGCGTAGACTGGGGGAATGGTTCCAGAGGATCCTGTGAGCAGTTTCGTAGTAATGATGCAGTGTCCGATTCTGCAGGCTGAACCAGGTGAGCACATGGTCGATGGAGGGGGAGAAGGTGGTGAGAACATCGAACAATCTGTGCTTCCTGAGCAGAAGCTGGTGACACTTCATCAGGATGTCCTCAGCATGAGAGGTAAACCTCAGGAAGCAGGAATGTAGCGCAGATGGATACCGAACATATCAACGAAATGTTCACAGGCAGCGTAGATTCTCTGATCTCGCAGCGAAACCTCTGGCCTCGTTTTCTGCTCTAATATGTGATCCTGCAGCGCAGTGTCCAATTTGTGTGACCACAGCCTTATTAAAGGTTTGATGGTTGTGTTTGGGTAGTTCCAGGAGCTGGTTTGGGTAAAACGTCACTTTTAAACCCTTCCACTGCTCGTCTGTGACCCTGATGTCGATGGATTTCTTACCAGAATCTAAACGCAGGCATGACTCTGGAGTCAGTCCGGCCGCCGCCCTCCCCAACCACCTCCTTGCAACTCCCTTTCCTTGGGAGTGGGTTCTTCGGTTCACAGTCAGTCTGCCGCGTCATGATTACCGTGCCACAAATAGGACATTATGCCATTGTTATGTTGAAGTGCTATTACACCTTTGTTAACTAATGTGACCATTTACTGGCAGCTCAGCTCAACGTAAACCACATTTTTTACCAAAGTCCAATTAGATCAAAAAATTAAACGAGTAGTGAAGAAATGTTCACAAACGACGCAGTTCTTTCGAATGGCTCGGGGATAGGAAAGAAAGGGATCTAGTGAGTCCAAGGTGAAAGCCGTTCTTTTTCATGTTGTGTTTTTGATGATTGATTTTTGATCACTGCCTGTCCTACATCCAGCCCCCGTTAGTGAACAATGAAAACCTGCTGTTGGCAACTTACTTACCTTTACGACAGTATGATTTGTCGGTTGCTGTCCCTAAATCCTCATTTAGGGAGAGGAACAGCATTTAGTCCTGCCAGAAATTTTGAAAAACCCTCATATTTAGGTTTTGTTTTTTATGTTTTTTTGTCACACTAATCTCCTCTGACTTTTCGCTGGAGACTCGGCCTGTTATGCAGCTTGAAAAGACAAGTCCCATGATCATAGGAGCTGTGATTCAGTCCTTCCTGGCTACATGTCGAAGTCTCCTTTGGCAAGACACTGAGCCCTAAGTGGCTACTGGTAGGTCAGGTGATCACCTTGCATGGCAGCCATCTCTGTGTGAGTGTGTGTGAATGAGAAGCAACATCGTGTGTTTTGGATAAAAGCGCCATATAAGTGGCCTTCTACTTTTACTTTACAAGTCCAGCGAGCCAGTGTCACGTCCCTTTTACAGTACGACACAAAAACAAGATGGCCGCGCCAGCAACAGCAGCTCAGCGGTTTGTATTTTGCGCAGTGGAACAAGTTGGGGACACGTTGTCCATCTTGATCTACAGTCTTTGCTTTAAATCAGCTCTCTGGACCAAAAAATAGGAACTGTAACACCAGAGGCTCTGGCCTCAGGGCGTCTGCCTGTTAGGCCTTTTCAGGAATCCATGCGTGACTTATCTGAATATCAAATGACGTCAGTGAGCAGTTTCCACACGTGGAGTACAGTATGTGTTCCTTAAATTAAAGGAGGAAAACACTGGAAACCAGCAGCACAATCCTTCAGGTGGATTCCCGGCTAACGTTTGTGGGTCATCCTGTTGTGTTTAATGACAGTGGTGCAGCGTGTGTCACCGTGATCACCATGTCGGGAAATAATGCAGCGCGGGGATGTTAATTCTGTATCAACACAGATTCTCCGGAGTGAAGTGGGGGATGAAGAGGACAAGCTAGTTGTGGTGGAAAATGGGGGGGGGAGTTCTACATCCTGTGGCGAGCTGCGGTGATTCATCTTCACGCTGATGTGATTTGTGATGCTTTTATTCATGTTGGAGAAGAGAATCACGGCTGGATAGAATCAAACCACTGCCCACTCACTTCATTATAAATCCTCTATGTTCTTCTGCTCTTTAGCTCCAATCTGCTGCACTTCCTTTCTGCTTCAGCAGCTCCAGACCTCTGTCCCCAATGTAACATTTGCCCCGTGGCGAGTAATACTGCACTACTGTACGATAACAACACAGTACAGTGGACACAGCAGCTGAAAGAAAGACAACGAGAATTAGCAAACGGTAAGTTCAGAAGGATGAGCAGAAGCAGAGCGTTCTCCCAGGCAGTGTAACCTTTTGGATTTCAAAGTTGATGCATTATGTGCCTGCTGATCTGAATTTAGAAACGGATTATTAACCTTTTCATGCTCCAGCCCGTCCACACCTCTTTGAAATGACTTTAATATGATGCTCAAATACATTAGGGAAGTTCTGTCCAGTGACAACAATATTGTCTTATTGATGACACATTCATCCCTACTCAGTTCCCTCCCACAGTCCAGAGACTTGCATGTTCGCTTACTAAGTGTGAATGGTTGTTTACACGTGTCAGGACTGTGGGTCGTTTTGAGCGGCAGCACATGGTATCGAGCACATGTATTCAGGCCCACAGAAGTTTGACAGGAGAAGTTTGGGGTGGGTAGATGGGTCAGCAAAGCAAAGGACTTCCCCACAGAAGACTGGAGTAAACCAGCTGTTACACATTAGCTGTGTGACGTCAGTGAGTTGTTTTAACGTCTGAACAACACAACCCAACCGTGATTATTTAGTCCCCTAACCAAACCAGCATTCACACAGCTTTAATAATCCAGCATTTTTTACAGTTTAGGCTGAAAAATGATGTGAACAATTTTGCCGTTGTTGTAAGAAATCTGGCACCTAAAGGGGTCAACTTTCAACAGGCTACACGTCCGTTCTCATTACATTACTTGTTCCGCATGTTGATTTCTTTACGGCCATTTTTATGCAGGTTTGGGACCGGCACCCAGGAGGTCTTTGGTTGCTGTGCGGGGCCACCCGCAGCTTTCTGCATCCCAATCCATTTTATGTACCTGCTCACTGCATCCCTGTTCATAAAAAAAGCAAGATACATTCAGATTCTTTGAGACTGTCTACAAAAGTTTTAATGAAAGGATTTTGTGCCCCGTTCCTTGGTGGGTTTCTGGTAAACTGGCTGAGTGTGAGCCGTGTCAGACATCATGTGATTTTGAGTCAGCAGGGGGGATCGGGTCAATATGGCAACAAGACATCTGTGTGGTTGTTTTGGTGACAGGCTGGTGGGGGGAAACTGTGATAGGATGAGTCACACTGAGAGGAAAAACAGCATCACATCAACACATCGAAAACCTGAGAGAACAGCAGGAAGAAGCTAGAAGAAATGGAGGAGTACTGCTTTAAAGTTCAACAGAGATACAAAAACGACACTGTCCCATTAAAAGTAACGGTCACTCCTCAGCAAACGTCAAACGTTCTAATTGAGGTGATGACTCCGTGTTGAGGCTGTGATTGCGATCAGCAAAGGAAGTCAGGTTCTGTTACGTCCCCACGTGGTGCCAACATCTGACCCGAGAGTTTTTGTTTATTTCTTTGCTTTGTGTTTTCACAGGAAGTGCAGGGACTCCAGTCACCTTCAATGAGAACGGCGACGCTCCAGGGCGCTATGACATCTTCCAGTATCAGATCAACAACAGGTCAACAGCAGAATACAAGGTCATCGGACACTGGACCAATCAGCTCTTTTTAAACGTAAGGACCATTTAGCTGAAACAGCTTTCAACTGAAAGAATATTCTATTTGGGAGTTATTCTTCTTAGAATGCTGGCAATAAGTTAATAAGTGGACCTTAAGTGTGTTTACTTCATAAAAGATAAAACAATACACCGTGACCGTTTATTCAACGCTGGTTAAACTAAGATGTCACTTGACCCTTTGTTCTGAAAACATTGACCTCCGTCCTCCTCCCTCCTCAGATGGAGGCCTTGCAGTGGACCACCAGTGACTCTTCTCTGCCGCTCTCAGTGTGCAGCTTGCCATGCAGGACGGGTGACAGGAAGAAGGTGGTGAAGGGTGTCCCATGCTGCTGGCACTGCGAGCGCTGCGAGGGCTACCACTTCCAGGCCACAGAGTTCACCTGTGAGCTCTGCCCATATGAGAAGAGACCTGACAAGAACCGCACCAGCTGCCAGCTCATCCCTATCATCAAACTGGAGTGGCACTCGCCCTGGGCGCTGGTGCCCGTCTTCATCTCCGTCCTGGGCATCCTCGCCACCACATTTGTAATAGTCACCTTTGTCCGCTACAACGACACCCCCATTGTGCGAGCTTCTGGGCGAGAGATGAGCTACGTGCTGTTGACTGGCATCTTCTTGTGTTACATTATCACCTTTCCCATGATCTCTGCGCCTGATGTCGTCGTCTGCTCCTTCCGCCGCATTTTCCTCGGCCTCGGCATGTGCTTCAGCTACGCCGCCCTGCTCACAAAGACCAATCGCATCCACCGAATCTTCGAGCAGGGCAAGAAGGCAGTCACGGCGCCACGCTTCATCTCACCTGCCTCCCAACTGGTCATCACTTTCTCGCTGATCTCAGTTCAGCTGCTCGGTGTCCTTGTGTGGTTTGCAGCCGACCCGCCGCACACCTTTGTGGATTATGGAGAACAGCGCACGCAGGATCCCGAGAACGCTCGCGGGGTCCTCAAGTGTGACATCTCTGACCTGTCACTCATCTGCTCATTGGGATACAGCATCCTCTTGATGGTCACGTGCACTGTTTACGCCATCAAGACACGCAGCGTGCCGGAGACCTTCAACGAGGCCAAACCCATTGGATTTACTATGTACACAACATGCATCATCTGGCTCGCCTTCATCCCCATCTTCTTTGGCACAGCGCAGTCGGCTGAGAGGGTGAGTGTGCTCCGCTGATAAATAATGTACTGTCATGTTTTATGTAATGTTCAGTCCTCCAGCAGTTTATAAATGGAAAGACACTCTGTCAGCAGCATCTACTTGCGTGACAATGATGGCACCATGGTAAAACTCGAGATGTTGGAACCTGCACTGTTGAGAATCCAGTTGCCTTTTTTTAAATATCATCTTTTTCTTTGGATATGAGGTGGGTGGAGGGTAGATACTGTACATTTGTCTAAGTTACGGCATTTACACGGTTTCCAGCGATAACAGTGACAGATCACAAATAATACTGTAGTCACATCTATTTAAATAATGGGTCTGTGATTTCAGACAGTAAATATAAAACAGTTTCTCAAGTCTACGCCTTGAACTTCAGCCAGTCAAAAAAGGTCCTAAATCAACATGTTGCCAACACAAACCCAAACTCTGATATATTCATACATCATCCGTGAATGGCTCCCACTCACTCGTGCTTCAGTACTGATCTGATACCTACCAAATTTAAGTAGCTTGCTAATAAAATGCTTGGTCATGGCCGTGGAAGTACTGCTACTTTACTACATAGCTAGCGAGGCATTTTACTGTTAGTTGTTAGCTTTGGTTTTTGGGTTGTTGGCTTGGAAAAGCAATAAAAACTTACTTACACCGTCTCCCTTCAGCACCTCAGATGGACTAAGTCCATTCCAGCATGTTATTTGGAGCCAACCAGACTTGCTTGATGTTCTTCATGATGTTTCAGTCACTGTGGTCCTGGTTGAGAGGACTAGAGCCCAGATGTGACCTAGCAAACCCTCTCAACCTAACACTTCCACAGAGGTCAAATACCCAGGAATACCCCATACAAACCCAGAACTGATGAAGCCATTGCAATCAGACGTCAAACCTCTTTAAGAACATCATGCAAATCCATCTGCCAACAAGTAGCTTTTCTGGGACAACCATCAAGAATCTCCAAGGACATGCTGGATACATTAAGCTGGATAAAAGCATCGTGTTCTCTCTGTTTTGGCTTTCCATCCTGACTAAAACTTAATTTGTCTTAAAAAGTAAAACTTTTCTAAAACTGCCTGCAGACTGTGTAAATGTGTGCTCCTGTGCACATTTTTCATGCCAGCACATGTAGGTATTGAAATGCCCCGTGTGCACTTACGTTGTTTTTGGCCCAGAAACAGCAGTTTTGATCTAACTGGACTTAATGCAGACGCTGTCTAATGACGACAGCACTGCAGTGACAGTTGGCTTCTAATGATGTAAACTTATCCAAACTTTGTGCTTGTGTAAATGCTGAACTGAATGAGTGTCTCATATTTGGTTCTGAAGCCTCCAGCTCGAAGATTACCGTTAAGATTTTCGGAGGCGGGGCTGTCTTAAACCTGAGCATAGACTGACTGATGGATGATTGATTATTGTCTGATCACCACAGGCTGAGCCCAGTCGGCTCTGCAGTCTCTTGTTGCAAAACTAATTAGAGCAGAATTAAATTTAGCTCGTTCAGACAACAGTTTTTGGGTTGAGTTTGCTGTAAGTGAGATGACAGATGGAGGATTTTGCTCATTATCATGTCTGTGGGGAGATCTGGAGGACAGGTGGAGTGATTCACTGAGATCTCCTCTAAATATAGTTTATCAGTGTTGTTCTGCTGCTACTGTTCACATACTTAGGGGTGTTGTATCTGTGTTGTTTGTCTCTGGCAGAGACAGATTTAAATTAGAAACACTCCAGTGATTTTCTGATTTAATATTTATTTCAAAAATAAAAACAGAAAACAATTTAGACGTATCACATTTGATGTTTTAGGGGTGCTGAACATGAATCACGTGAGCTACTGAATTTAGACTTCTTCTCATGTCCCACCGACGCCAACCTCTCCTGAAAAGCTGAAAATGCTTTGGCCTTGAAGCTACGGCTGATCGTGACTGACAGCTGAGCCAGATTTGAGCCTGATTTCTTTCCACTAACTTCCACCAATGTGTGGTTGCAGACAAGTCCCCTCATCAGGAAGTAGTAGATATTTGCTAGAAGATGTTCAGAAGATGCACTTTAAGAAGAAGATTAGTAGGATTATGCAATAACGGTGAGAGGTTGAAAGTCGACCGTCTTGCCAACGCTCTTAGATCTCCGCCTGCAGCCAGGTGCCTCAGCTAACCTCAGCGAACACTGGAGCTGCCTGTTTGTGTGCTGGACAGATTTCCTTAAATGCTCGTGCAGAGCAGGCTGAGTCCGCAGATGTATAGATGTTCAAACTTCAACCATTCTGGGCAACTGTAGGACTTATTGTCTAGCAGCATGTGAAAAAGGACTTGGGTCCAATATGAGGACGCCTGTGTTCACCCTAAACAACCAATAGCAGCTCTACGTCAGCTTTGTGCTAACAGACACACGGACTCTGTGAATATGTTGAGCTCAGCCTCTGACTGAACTCATGAAAACTTCCAGTTATTTGGATATTTCCCTCCAGTCTTTTTCCTCTCCTTTCTCTAAGTTTATGAAACGGTTTCATAAAGGTCTGGGATTTGCACCACCCATCGCATCCAGAATCTCTCAAAAAGCTGCACTTTTTTGGCTTTTTTTCCTTTTTTGTTGTTGTTCTTTTCAGCAGAGGTTGCACTGCACCCAAACCTCCGACGTTAGACGGCTGCTGCAGGTTTTAAATGACACCTGAGCCAAATGTACCTGGGCCGTTGGAGTTCAGGGTATTTTGTAACACAACGATAAGAACAGCTGAGTAACTCAAAACGTTCAGGTTTCTTCTGATACTCGGATCTAATAAGGAGTAGAAATGGCCAGCGGCACTTTCAGTTTTACCTCAGGTTATTTTCACCCGGAGAAATGGCTGATACAGCAGCTTCAGGATGAACATGCTCAGATGAAAATTGCATCACCATCCGATACAGGCAGAAGTGTCACATCGCGCCCCCTTCACCCACCCCAGAGAACACACATCTGCAGACAGAAGTCACTTTTTCAGCGAAAATCCCAGGTTTTTATGAAAAGCGTCTGCCGGAAACATCGAAAGCATTTCACCGAGGACTTGTCCAATTATATGGAGAAAAATAAATGGATTCTAGACTTTTCTGCACAGCAGCAGTTTGTGTTAAAGCCTTAAAGCAAACACCCGTGGCCTTAATGTTCATTAGTCACTCAACGCCGTGGACGAAGTAGGAGACAAAGGGTGACTGAGACGTCTTTGGAAAATTTAGGTTTGTTTTGTGATTAGTTTTTTCCTTGTGGATCTTTGGAATTATTCTTAATCATTTATGGTATGTTGCATCTCTTTTCAGTTACTTGTTGTGTCTTTGACCTGATCCATGCCATCCAAGGAACATGAAAACATTTTGTCTGAGGCCCAGCAGCTGATCTGTTGGGCCTGGTCATTCATCCAGGCTCACGCTGTTGAAGCTTCTCTTCCTGCTCACTGTAAAGATGCAAATGATGTGACAAACTTTATTAAACTGGACCAGGTAAATGAAATTACTTTCACTCAATAAATCTCTCACATTTTTTTTTATCTCAAACACAATTTCTCAGGTCATAAAATCTGTATCATCCCACATCATTGGAAACGTCTACAGCTGGATGATACTGACAACAGAAAGCCACAGTCAAGGCAAACAGGTGGTGACGCTGTTGGTTTACAGGAAATCCGAGTCGGGCGTGAGTCATAGCTAAAGCTGAGAGTCAGCAGTCAGAAGGTCGACTGCGTTCAGCACTGACAACTCACAGGAGCTGAAGTTGGACATGACAGAGGGGGGTGTTGGTTCCGTGACAAAGGTTGGTGTCAATGCGTCATCTGCCCCAAGATCAGCCCAGTGTTCAGCCCAGTGGGTTTGGACCAGTACAGGGCGGTTCCTAGTGTTAATAGACAAGATGTAGAACTCAAACGATTTGCACCAGTTTTGGAACTAAATCCATTAACAACGCTGGTGAAGAAGACCAGGAGCAAGTGGAACGTTGTTATTTCCAATAATTCACATCTAGAGTCATACTACTCCACCACTAATAACGTTTCGTTTTTGCTCACCTTGATTCTTTTAGCACGGCGTAACATCCGGTTGCCATGGTGACGTGTCTGTCAGCTGTGCTGAAAATGAAAAACAGTCAGGGGAGCTGTAAGTGTCAGACATGCCACAGACTGTACGAACGCCCCACGTCGACCTCGAGCTGTGGGAGCTTCGGGTGGGCTGATCCTGAGCAGCAGCCACCGAGTCTGAGCAGCTCACTGATGCCGGTAGATTTTTCATTTTCAAACTTACAGAGCCGAGCACCAACTGTTATCAGACTTCACACAGCTCCCTCTGGAGACACAAAAGGGTTTTTATTTTTTTTGCGTTTCCCACATATGCAGCTCTGCTCCCCTCAACACCTGTAAACAGACTTTGATGTGTAAAAATCAGTGCACTTCCCCTCCAGGGGTTTCCATAAAGGACATCAGGGAGTTACTTGTTTACTTCCTTTGCCTAATTACGCGTTCGCCTCCATTATTGCTGTGAAGCTCCTCTCCACCTCTGTCATGTCTGAGCAGGTGTTACTGCCAACAAGTAGGCGTGACAAAATAAAAGGTCCTGGTGGCGTGAAACCCGGCGAGTATCGATCCCTGTCCACGCAGAGGAGATCCGCATTTGCGTGTGATGGTTTCAGGAGGTTGCGCTGGTGCGACGGCACGTCCTCGCGCTTGATGACAAGGTGCTTGAGCCGTCAGCTTAATCAGCTCATCACACGTGTTGTCAGACTCTCCCTGCAATATTTATCAAGATGAGCTTCTATTTGTGGAGTGAGGAATTCACAAAGTGTGAAGTATTCACTGTCTGCTCTGAAATTATCTCTGCACCACCAGTCACCGCTGTCACACACATTCTTTTCATGGTTCGTGTTCCAGACCAAACCTGAAAACTGAAAGGTCTAAAAGGAATCCAGGAGGAGGTGGACCTGAATTAACAGATGAAAGTTTGGATCCGCTTATTTTCTATCCTACAGTCATAACTGCACTAAATAACCCAAAAATACATAGAGGGGAAAATGTGACTCAGTAAATGTCTTTGAAACATGTTTCATTGCTGAACGCTGAATGTTAGGATGACTGCTGCACCTTGACAAATTGACACGTTGCATCTTTTATCTTATCTTTATTGAACGTCAAAAGGAGTAAAACAAAGCTGCTTTCATCAGCATAATAATGTACATTCAGCTGGTAGAAATATTCAGAATCTATCAGAAATGTATATTAATATTTAATTCATTAGTCAAACTTTTGCACCTTGTTTAATATGAGAAGCAGAATTCCCGCTCATTCATACAGTACGAACAGCTGCTGCGTGCTGGGCTTTGTGCCGCCTACAGCTGCGACGGACACACACCCACACATCAGACGGGCCGGGCCCTGAATGCAGCACCACACATCCACATGGAAGCTGAGGCGGCTGTGAGCGACTCACGGCTTTGATATTCAGGCGGAGGATCCCAGAGAAGATTAACATGCAGCCTCCACCAACAGGCAGCTCCTCCCGGGAATCCAGCTCCTCTGACCTCCACTGATGAGCTGCTTCATCATATTAATATGCTAACCGTGATGTTATGATCAGCATCTCCAACCACTTCACGCTGCCAGGATGATTTGAAAGAATGGAAATCACACTTCAGCGAGGAGCTAAAGTGTTTTCTGCGTCTCTGAGTTTAGTCAGCTTTGATTTTCGGTCTACAACGCTCCTGGGGGGACACATAAAGACCAGATATTTTACAGTTTCCCCCTTTTTTCTATGATTCTTTATAGTCACATTTTAAATTTGATGGCAAATAACATCAAACTCTCTGATTACATTTGCAAAAATGAAACAGCCACAGACGCTCTAACAAAGATGCTTCCTCAGGTTCTCGGTGACTGAGTGTTGCAGGTGCTTTTCCTCTCAGAGATCAACAGAAAAAGTCAGACATGATCGAGAGTTCACGTCTTAGTGTTTCTGGTGTCATTTTATTGTTTGTGCTGCATATGTATCTCTATCATAGAAACATTAATAGATGCTATGACTCGTGTATTTACCCGTGAATAACTGTAGTTTGCAGCTCATTCAGCTTTACTGTCCTGCTTGATTTGACTGCAGCTTTCGACACTGTTTCACGTAGCAGACCACTTCTCTCACCTGGAGCCCTTCATAGCTCACCGTACCCATTTTGTGCGTCCCACAAGGCTCTGTCCTCTGCTCTTGTCCAATTTTCAGGGATTTCTTTTATTTACTTCCACCGCTATGCAGACGATAAACAACTTTATAGACCAAGCTGGACTCTGCTCTAACATTTACCTAAAGAAAATTGTGGTTTCATTTCTTCACTTTATTACTGACCCTTTCCAAGTGTGACAAAGGGTCTTGCTTCCTATTCTGTCTCCCCTTCCCCCCAGATTAAGAATTTGTGTTCTCTTTCACTCGCTCTTTCTTAAAAGTACCACAAAATCGTGTTACTTCCATCTTCGTCACACTGCTCGGCGTCGTTCTGCTCTCACCCTGCAAAGCACATCTATCCTCATCCCCTCTCTGGCCACCCTCTTATTGTGGCCGTCAGAAAGCTCCAGGCACCCAGTCTTTAGCACGGTCGGCATGTTTCCTTTGGGATTGAGCTCAGGACTTTGGAAAGGTCACTCCTAAAACCTGCTTTATCAATTCCTCAACCAGCTGTGGTGTGAGTGTGTTGGTAGAGGGAAACCTTCTAGCTTATAGTTTGAGGCTATGCCTGAAACATTCCTCTTCTCTGTGCAGCGGCAGCAGAACAGCCTCAGAGCAAGATGGTATCACTCCTGTGTGTAACAGTAGGCACAGTGGTGTGGTGGTTTATTGCCTCACCTTTACTCCTCCCTGTAACTCTGGACACTGTGGCCAAACAACTCCACCTTTGTCCCATCTGACCATAAAACTTTCCAGTGAAAATGTGGTCAGCTAAAAAGTTTAGTCCAACCTTAATTTGAGGCTAATGTTCCGACTTGAAGAAGGAGTTTAATCTCGGGCTTCTGATCTCGGGCTACAGCGAGACTGGGCTCAGCACAAAGACAGATTTTATTAGACGTTATTGGACATTTAACCTGCTCATGGAACGGGGCGTTTTTAAGGAAGATGTGCAATTTGACTGTTGGAAAAAAAATTATTATTCTTGCTCACATTTTTCTTTCTGTGCATTGTTTTCGTCCCTCTCCCACATTTATGGGGGTTGTGTGTTATTATACCATGAGCCGTCCTTGTAGAAGAGGGATGTCCATATTCTCGGCAGAAAGCAAGTGTTGTTTCAGTGGACGTTGTCTCTTTGGATTTCATGGACAGAACCTGAGGCTGAGCAGGGTTTTACATTGCCCAGTGTGAGGCCTCAGGCCTCGGCTGAAATGAATTTGTTTGCAATGAAGCTGATCTCACCAAACAGTTAAGTCGACTGGTGGCGTCCAGCAACACGTTTCATAGATTTGCTCCTCTGGCTGACACGTTCAAGGTACCGGCCACTTTGGGTCGAATGTAAGCTGCAGACCTCAGCTGAAATGACACCGGTTTACACAGAGGAAAAACTCAGCAGCTGTTGGTCCAGGGCCTGAGGAATTATACAGCTCATCAGGCCATAATTAATAACCCTAAGCCAAAATAATTTCATCCAGCCCGAAAGAAACACTCACAACCCTAGTTACAGAATTCTGCAGAAACGCCCAAATCTGTAAGTGTCTGTCTTAGTACTGTGATTATTGATTGTATGTGTTCGTTTTTAACTACTGCCTTTTATACGCATGATATGGACAAATGGTTGGATGAGTTTGCAGCACCCCGGACAAATGAATTAAAAATTAACTTTAATTTCCGATGAAGGAACAATTGTTCGGTTAATAAGCTGATAAAAAAGACTCTTTATTTTAGTCTTTGGGACATAAAACTGAAAATAAAGGCACAAACATTTCCTTTGGGAGGAATAAAGTTGCTGGGGGGATATTTAGGGATTTGAGGAATCTGTTGTTCAAGCCAGTAAAATGACATAATAAAAATTATGCCACATATCTGTAGAGAGTCTTTATTGTCTTTAAGAAACCACAGGCGGTTCAGTTGTATTAAAATGAACTCTGTTGTCAGGACAGAGATGTTCATTAAATACAAAAAACTAACTTTTTATTTTCTTCACTATGATTAATGGATGTAAAACATTGAAAAACTACAAATTACATCATTAGTATAAGTCAGTACGTGGCTTGTTGGACAAGAGCCTCATTACACTGAGAGTTTTTCTGTGTTTTACGATCCTCTCTCCTCCGTCCTGCTTCTGCTGCTGACGATCAGGGTTAAATATTAGCTGCCCCAGTTTCATTCAGCTGCTCAGAGATCTGACGTCCACAGTCCTGAGCTTTAAAGCCGTTGTGCTTTGATCAGGCAGGAAAGCGAGGTCCAGGTCAGAGTGACCGAGAGATCTGCAGCCACCGGATTCAAGCCTCTATTAACCTTCCAGAGTTTCATGTGCACCTTTAAATATCTTTGACAGGGAAGTTGAAGCGAGTGCGGCCGAGGACGTGGTGTTTAGTGAAGGACCACATAGTAACAGGTTACTGCTCCGTGTCCACTGCTTTTCAGAGCAAATGGAGACGATAAAAAAGGCTGAAAACATCTGAGCTTCAGTAACATGCATCCTCAGTGAATCCTGAGCAGTGGCACAGGCCTGAGCTCAGCTAACAGAAGCCTAATGAAGATGGTAATAATAGTCCACGATAACCCAAAAATGACCAAAACAGACGTGACAATCAAAAACAGACACGCAGAGATGAAACAACCGCAGCCTGTCCTCGTCACCAGAGGAAACGTTTGTCTGTTCATCTCATTCTGCAGCAAATGCGACTTGCTGAGCCCCGAGCGCTTGTCCGTGTGTCCTCGTCCCTGTGTCCCCAGGCTCCTCTGACCTTCGCACTGCTCATAATGTGGGTTTTGTAGGAACAGCTTGCATTGGAGGGGCCACATAAATCACTTCGGAGCGTGTGTTTCTTTCTCGGCAGCCCACAAATCACGTTATGCTTCACTGTCTGTCATATATTCTCGTAATGGTTCCTCGATGTGTCGCTGGAATCACCGGCGGTGTTGCTTTGGGCTGTCGGAGGGAAGCTCGCCATCTGTCGCCGCGTTTCCTTCCTCCCTCTTGGTCCTGGAGAACGAGCGTAGCCCCATCAAGGATTCCCGGCTGTCAGTTTGACACTCAGACTGAAAACCATTAACCCGGGCCTCGACTTACATGATGCAGTTGCCATGGCGATGTGGGCGGTCTCCAGGCCTCGGTGGCTGTGCTGGATGCTGAGAGCCTGTACACAGGTGTGTTGTGACAGCTGCTGCCGGGGACTGGGTTTGTGCTGCCTGGATGAGCTCTGCGCAGTGTGTGTGTGTGTGTGTGTGTGTGTGTGTGTGTGTGTGTGTGTGTGTGGCTGAGTGAGCTTAAATAACCCTGCGCTCTCTCTGATAACTGAGCTGAGACCGTGTATCTTCCTGCTGCAGCGGGCGGCTGGTTTTCACCCCGAAACAAGTTTTATCTGCATCAACACTGGGGACGGGGGAGAATACATACGACACTTCAGTGCGGCGTATCGCGACTTCGAACAGATGCTCTCTGCCTTTGGCCGATAATGTCCTCAGAATGTGCTTGTGTCTCATTTTGGGTCTGTAGCAGCTTTTGGAAAGAGCTGCTGCTTCCTGCCACTCGGTGCTCGAGTTTAACTGCAGGTACTCGTGTGAAAAAGCGGGAGAACCACCTCGACGTGCTTTAATTACGTCACAACAAAAGAATTTACTACTGAACATGATTCTGTTGGTGCAGATCTCGTCTCCCGTCTCCATCTTATGGATGTGTCTTCCCCGCTACAACAACGTCCTGCATGTCCTCTCTCATCCAGCAGCTTTTCCTCCTTTGTCCTGCATCCGTCCTCTGCACAAACCAGAACCCCCCAAGTCTCACGTCCCTCACTCTGTGTAAAAACTGTCCCCCTAATATAGTGAGTTCCAGTCGTGTCCGTCCAGTCTGTCTTCAGCTCTGCCTTCTGTCTTTCTGTCCACATCCCCTCCTCCAATCCAACAAACTGTAGCAGGTCTCACTACTTGCCGATTCCCTTCTAGATTTGTTTCTTCATAAATTTTCTGTCCCGATGTCGTTAATTTTAACTCATATACAGACTTCTTCATTAATTCAATCAGTCAAACGTTGTTGCTACAGCACATTTTCAACAAGTTAATGAAATTAAAAGTAATTTTCAGATGATTGAAATGTTGATAAAAGTCAAACATTAAACACACATTTACTGGCTACATACCAGTAAAACTCAACTTTAGAAAAGAGAGAATAATTGCTGTGAATTATTTCCCCTTCGTGCTGTAAACTGCCACCAAATATTAAGAAAGATTAAAACAAATCCAGTAATTAATTATATAAGGAGACATGAATGTGACAGTTTTAGCTGCTGTTATTTTTGCAGGTACAGATGCAAAATATAATCACCTAGTAAATGATGATATATTTTCATGGATTAATAATGTTCCAAAACTGCTTTGAGCAGAAAATGTGATGCCAAAGTAAATATTTTGGCAGAAAACGTTTGAATACATTTTAATACTGATTCATTCAGTATCAACGCTTCTGTAAATTGTCAGGTACGTGAATTCATTCATTCCTGTTTCCTCCCAGCAGGATGAGTGATGTTGCGGCTGGTTGAGCTGGTGCTGGGACTGAGCAGAGGATGAGGACTTTAAATGGCTCGGTCACAGCGCACTGCAGATAGAGATAACACGCGGGATCAATAATCTTGAATGGACTCATAAATGCAGCAGCGAGCCTAATGATGCATTCAGGGTCGTCTGTCAAACTGAGCTGAGCAGAGATTATCAGGAGTTAATGATCGTCCAGCTGTTCGTCCATTACAGGAAGCGTTTGATTAATACTGAGGCGATCCAACGGCTCCAAAGGTTGTTGGCTTCATTTCCAGTGTGAAAAGCCTTTTATTTCCATTTCATGTGGGCAGCTTTATTCCATAAAGTCTATAAAGTCTATGTAGCCACACAGCAACGCAGTTTCTTACAGGAGTTTAATAAAAGTTCCTTTATGAGCTTTTGTTGAGAAATGTGTGTTTCATCAGCAGATACTGTAGGACACATAAAGCAGAACAAGTGAGACCTGTAAAACATTCGCAACACGACCAAAGACTTGAGGCCAAAATCCACCACGATTCCAGGAGACGAAGTGAGCGTCCGTCGGTCTGTCCAGGACAGAATTCATCTGCCGCTGAGTTCAGTCCGTTGGATCATCAGGTCGGAGGTTTGTCCTGCCTGTGCAAACATGAAAAGTGGTTCCATCGTCACAAATGAGAGATCAGAAGACTGAGCGGAGGAGACACCCACTCACAAGATTAACGTTAGGTTATGATAAGATGAAATTACCACATTCTTTGGTCATTTGTGGGAGTCAACAAACTATTTATAGGAAATATTAAAGGGAAGAAGAAATGGATGAATTTGTAGAGTGAGCAGCAGGTTTTTTTTATACACGTTAAATATTAATGTGGAATCAGACAGATCCACCAAGTACCTGTGTTTTACTATTAAGCTGCTTTAAGGATGAATTTATTATTCATATTTATTTATCTTATCATATCTTTATCATATCTTACATATTCTTACATAAAAGTAAGAATAACAAAAGTTTAAAAACAGTATGAATAAAAAAATTTTAAATCATAAAGAGGAAGTAAAAACAAGAAGAAGAAATCATTTAAAAACATAAACAATTATGACCTCACGCCTAAGAATCAAAAACCAGCTTGAATAAATGGATTAAACATGAAACATCAAATAAATCTGTAACGCAGCGGATGTCAGGTCACATCACAGCACACCTGGATCTTGGAGCCTATAAAACAAGTTGACCAGATGTCAGAAGGTGACTATTAATTTGCTTAAGCAGAGCGAGGCGAGACCGTTAAAAGACAAACAACAACGGTTTAAAATCAATTCAAAGAAGCAGAGCTGCGTGTTCACGTTTGGCCGTGTTGGTTAAACGTCGACTGTTGTTTCCGTTGTTCTGTCAGTTTTTTGTTTGAAATCTCTACAGAAATTAAAGTTCTTGTTTAATGGAACTTGGTTTTATCATATTGTGGTTACAAATGTGAAGAATGAATCTACAGTTTCATATTTAAATTGTGTTAATTTGTGCCAACAGCTGAGCACAAATGATTCATGTATAAGCAGAGACGAGTAGATTTTTTTACTCTGAATTTGTGGATTTTGTTGACTCATTTGCATCCTAAGGTATTTTAAACACTAACTCATCGGCTTTGAGGACACGACTGATTATTTTCACGGCCTGAACATTTTTAGGACTCCATCATCTGAGGGCAGACAATCAGATTCTCCGTGTGGAATTAGTCATTAATCAACCGAAATGAAATTTCAGCTTCCCCGTGGGCTTCGGCGTCTCACCATCTTTGTTTTTAGGAAATGTGTCGCAAACCTTTGTGCTCACTCATTATACAACCTGTGTTCCATCCACAGGGGACAACTTTACCATCAGGCAATTGTCTGAGGCCTCCAATGTAGATGGATAATAACTTACAATATGTCGCAGGAGCCCCCCCCCCAGCCTCCATCACTGGCTCTGTGTATTACTGTAAATGTTCGGGAAGGTGGCCGTGTTCGAGCCTCGCCTCGAAAACACAGAGCGCTATGCCGTGTTTGTGTTCTCCTTCTGATTTAACATCTGCCATCCTCCCCACAGCTTCCTGTGTGTGTTCTCCACAGTAAGTGTGTGGCGGGATGGAAGTTTTGTGTCTACGTGTTGTCAAATAAATGTTTCTATGAAAGCAACAAAACCAAATATGAAGCAGAGTTCTCCCAGTGGGAATGCCGAGAGGAAGAAGACAAAGCAAAGCAGCAGCATTCAGGGGGGAAGGAAGTGCTAATGCTTGCACGTCTGGCGAGCAGCAAATTACTGCATCCGTGGCAAGAACAAAACATGGACGTAACGGGACATCATTTGAGAGCAGAATAGTTTCATTAGATGTTGTAATCTTTCCATTAATTGGCACAAAGTAGTAACAGAGCATCACTCGTTTGATGCCGCGTGTTACTGAAAACATCACCCACCACACTGAGCAGATCCCAGCCAAACCTCCCAGCTCTGTGGTCCCACCGTGAGGGAAACACAATCGTTCCCTTGCTGGTGTTTGCTGGCACTTTGGTTTCATGGTCTTCTCTCCAATTTGGCTTTTTGGTGCTTTGAACTTCACTCCTAATTTAATTTAAAGCCAAACATGCGAGTTACGGCACAACTGGTACAGTAGGTTAAATCTGCAGAGTGATTACACCAAACTTGAGGTTTCTGATGAGACTAGAGGACAGAAGGGAAATGGCTGTAGGACAACGTCCTCCTTCTCACCATCATGTCTCCGTTTTCTCCTCAGATGTACATCCAGACGGCCACGCTCACCGTCTCCCTCAGCCTCAGCGCCTCCGTCTCTCTGGGGATGCTCTACATGCCGAAGGTCTACATCATCATCTTCCACCCCGAGCAGAACGTCCCTAAACGCAAGCGCAGCTTCAAAGCCATCGTCACCGCTGCCACCATGACCAGCAAGCTGTCGCAACTGGCAGCCGAGCGGCCCAACGGCGAAGTGAAGACAGAGCTTTGCGAAGGCGTGGACGCCAGCGGTGAGTGTAGAGCTACTCAGAACAAAATCACACAGTCCATAAGGTTTGGGATCAGATTCAGATTCAGATCAGGCATCAAAACAATAAAACACCAAGAAATCCAAATAAAACAAGTAAAAACAACTGTGGCAATTTCTAAACGGCTGTTTTAATAAGAAACATTTTAGTGAACAAAGAGATTCTGCGATACACTGATCGTCCAGCAGAGAGTTAGCCAGGTCCAAGGGACAAGGAAAGGAAGGGAAGGGGACAAGGACAAGGAAGCAGCAGGTCAGAACTGCAGGTACGAGCTCGACGATGAAGTTCTAGGACGTCTGTGTACTGTCAGTAATCTCGCGTAAGAATCTGTGTCACGACACAGCAGCGAACGATTTGATATATTACAGGACTGTAACCTACAACAGGTGAAGTGTTCATTAAAAATTCATAGTTTCTTAAAGGATCGATACAAAACATATTATCGCAGTATCTCATCTATTAATATAAACTCTGGGCTAAAAACCGGAACGTCACTGGTTTAACGTTTCATTACAGTTTAACGCTTCAGGGAGACCTGCAATATTTTTCAATTGGGATGAACATTAGAAAAACCGGACAGATCTGTTCTCATGGCAGCACTTCATGCTTAGATATGGACAAACGCTCCAACAAATGACTGGTTGGTTTGTTTTGCTGAGCTTTTAATAAAAATCAATACGATTCAAAAGAAGAGAAAGTTTAAGTGTTGGAGTTGGTCTGAAATTACAAATGAGGACAGAAGTTTCCAACAGTTTGCTTAAAGTGCTTGTTGCCATGTTGATTTGTCAGTGTGACTGTAAATGTGCGTCACCCAGAGAGGAAATCGAAAGAAACGCCAAATCAGAGATTGTAGGGAGCTGCAGAAGCAGCTGGGACTAGTCTTTTACAGTGAATCACTCCCACAATAAAGGGGCTTGTGGAGGCGAAGAGTCCGAGTCTTTCGACAGTAACGGGGATCTAACAGGAAGCTGACTTGAGTTTGTGAAGACGTCACCTGAGACCAGATCTGACGAAGCCAAGCTGTTTACCGCTCAGAGTTGCACTTCAAAGCTGCTTCTCGCCCGTCAGCAGAAAAGTGGGAGACCTCGGATTGTTTGCTCATCTGAGATGTGCTGACTGATCCGCTTTATCTGACAAGCTGCAGCTCCCACGTCTGTGTTAGTTCCTGTAGCGAACGCGAGGCTAAACGTCCATTTCATCCATCACAGTGTGCGGTGGGACAAAGCACAGACATTCACTTATCAGAACATATTAGCTCATATTTATTCCCAATATTCATATTCCGCTTTAGAAAAAGCCCAGTTCTCCTTGACCTTTTCCTCAGCAGCATCCTCAGACTTTCATTTTGAGCCACTCTAGCGTTAAACAGAGGAGACACTCAGTTTCTTGTTCAATAAAAACCCAAACTTTTCCAAAGAAGAGAAATATGTGATGCTCCTCAAACTCATTTATCATAAGTGAGTGAAATGGACTAAGGTAGAAACACCAACTACCGTATTTTCCGGACTATAGAGCGCACCTAGATTTAAGCCGCACCCGCTAAAATTGAAAAGAAATATATATTTTGTCACATATAAACCGCATCGGACTATAAGCCGCCAATATCCAGGCTGAGAAATAAGATATTTACATAGAAAGATTTTGTACCATAAGTGTTTATTCACACACCTGAACCTGAATGGTGCCTGTAACACGGCAGTAAAAGTGCTGATGTTTGCTGTTGTGCGTCTTGGGTTGCATGCGCTAAGAATAAAAACTGGCGCTTTTTTGTTTGCACTGACTTCCATCTACAGCGCCCATCTGAGGGCTGCAGAAAAATTCATAGAAAAGCCGCATCTCTGTAAAAGCCGCATGGTTCAAAACGTCGGAAAAAAGTAGCGGATTATGGTCCGGAAAATACGGTATCCACTAACGACCTCTACCTGCGAGAGGAACAAACAAGGAGCATCCAGTGGGGTCACAGGGTCGATACCAGCTGGATCGGCACATTCAGGGGACCGTTCTGACCTTTCATTGGTCCATGCTTATGCTTATTCGTGAGGTGACCTTTCACCTCCCAGTAAGAGCGGCGGGTTCTTGTGCTCTGGATTTAATAATAAACTTAATCCACTTAATTAAGTTAAGGCACAAAACCGGGTCTGGGTAAAGACTGTGAGTCAAGTCAAAACGCTGAACATCCGTAGGAACTCCCACCTCAGGGCTTCAAGTCGTCTGTTTTATCCTCCACCTGTCCCCTCCGTCCTCTTCCTTTGTCAGTCCTTCAAACCCGTCACGCCTGCGTCTGTCATTTTTACTGCGGACACTAGGTTTTGACTCGTTTTCAGACTCTGCAGGCAGCAATAAATTAAAGTGATGTAGATGGTTTCTTACAGTAAAACAATTATTCTTTTCAATCATTCATGAGCTGAATGATTATCCTCTGCACTGGCAACTGTCCATTTGCACATACTGACTTGTAAATAATGTTTTTATTTTCTAGTAACGCATCTGTCCATTATGTCCACAGTAGTGTCTGTCCTCATACTGTTGAATCTAATCTAATAAAAAAAAACCCTCAGATGTTCTGATTGTCGTTTCTTTCCATGACCCTGAAATGAAACTTAAAAAAACATTTCAGAATTCAGCAGAAACCTTATTTGTGCAGCATAAACCTGGACCAGACATTTTTTTTTAAGTGCTTAATATTTTACCAGTAACTCTTGTTTTGACTCCTTTAAAGTGGCTCAGAGGAGCGAAGGTAACACGTTGATGCACCAACCTGATGTTTTCTGTCCTGTCCTCAGTGCCGCCACCAACAAAAACCACCTACGTCAGCTACACCAACCACGCCATGTGAAGGAGCAACGCCTTCGACACTGACGTGTCCTGGGACGCCGAGCAGATTCGTGTCAGACTCACAGGAGGCATCAGCGGAGCCAGACACAGAGATGAGGAGATCTGAAGAATCGGAGGGATCATAGCGAGTGACAAACTGAAGCAACTATCTGTGGTGTTTTGATGTTTACAGACAACAGGGAACAAGGTGCCAAAACCTGAAAGGATCAAGATACGTCAGGAGGACGGTGGAAGGCCAAAAAAATCGAAACAAGTCTTTAAATACAAAAAAGCAAGTGTGGGGACCAATGATATGTGTTGTTATTCTTATTGTGTGTGCACAAAAAAAAGCTTGTGGTTGTGAAAATATCTGGTTCTTGTCTCATGTCGTCCGTCCGTCGACCTGCATTATGAGATGAGCCCGTCGCTGTTGTCGGCCAACTGAGCGGTGGCTTCTGGATGTGAAATGTCTAAATGGTTGAACTGAAGCATGCCTGTTTTTCTACAAATGATCTATTTATAATAAAGGAATGTTTCACACAGCGGTGCCACGTTCGGGTCTGTTTCACGGGAACATTTGAATGTCGTGTGTTCGTTGAGCCGCAGCCTGAGGCAGATTGACTCAGAGGATCAGGACACGCGACGGAGCTTGACGTTCAAACTGACTCTAACTCCTATTTTTGGCTGTTCTTCTTTGAATTATAATGTTTCTCTCCCTGTAGCTTAAAAACGCCTCCCGATGACATCACGTGGAGGAACCATCAGTTCAGGTTATGTCTGTAGCATAATATAGCAGCCGTAATCATGGTCAACCTGCTTTTCAGAAAGCTCCTCCAGATGACATCACGTGAACTCCCAATGATGTCATTCGTAGCAGCTTTGAGCCAGTTTTTATGGCTGTGACAAATAAGCTGATGCAGATTTTCGAACATGATCGATGGAAATAATAAGCAGCGTTATCCTTTAAAAGCACTCACATCTGCAGAGTCCCGGTCAGCAGTCCACCAAACGGCGATTAATTCCACCGTGGCGGAGCATAAAGACCTATCTGTCCTGCAGATGGGGCTCGACTTTGGCTCTGACATTATGCTGATGGCACCTTGCACCTGAGTGATGCCTCCTGGCGAAGAGGAGATAAGGCCGGTTAATACGAGGAAGGCCAAGAAATGCCAGCCGGTGCCTCGCTGACAGTCTGATCCCGACGTGGTGAAAGTCGAGCCCAGGAAATGCGCAGAGACTCCATCTCCACACCTGATCTGACCTTTACCATTACACAAGCCCGAGTGTGGCAGGAAGCTCTGCACCGTCGTGCGCCTCATTACAAACTTTCAAAGAAAGGCAGTCGATGTGATCAATACGGGCAGAGGAACAGGAGAGACCGGATCGATACGAGCTGCCAGAGAGAACTCCTCATGCGTGTAATGAATATTTCTGCATCTCTTGGCAGAGAAGACGAGGACAGGCACGCTGAGAGCGATGAGGCCTCCAGGCGTCCTGCCTTATTTCCCTCGGCTCTGCTCTTGTTTCTCGCGTTTGCAGCCAATGAAACAAGCCTCTTTCTCCACAATGAAAAAAGTAAGAAACATCTTAGATTTTTCTTTTTGTCCTCAGTCCAAACTGTTTAACAGGTAAGAGTTTGTATTTCCTGCTTTGAGATGCATTTCTCACTGGCACTTCCAACTTTACATCCTCTAACTTTAGTTAATTTGTGGTTAATTAATAATATCAAACATAATCTACAAATACATAGTTGTGTCTTATCAGTTAAATAAAGATACTTCGATATATAAAATATATAATATTTTAAAAGCAGCCGTACTTCTACTGCTTCCAAGTATTTGATGCTACACTTGGATGCAGGACTTTGTTGCAACAGTATAAAATTGCTAATTTGTTTAGGGTCATTTGTAAAATGTAAAGACGATGACTGACATGATTCCTGCACTTAGACAACATTTAATCAGACGTTTAATCAGATTTCTCCACCACCTCAGACTCATTTTACAAGCCTGGCTAGTAAATTTCATCTCTGTAATGAAAGTTTGCCTTTGCTTTGTTGGTGTCTCGGCAGAGACACAAAACTGATACACAGCGAGAACTGTCCGAGTGAAAAAGGATCCGTGAATTATTTGGTTTGCACGTGCGTCGTTGGAGAATTCTGAATAAAAGCGTGGATGCATGTATGCATGGCAGACAAATGCTTTTCCCCAGAAGAAATCCACCTAGGGAAATCTGATTTGTCCTGGTACATGTCAGTTTTGGAGGTGGTTTTCACAAGGAAGCTGACTGTAACAGAGCTGCGCTGTAAAGACAAACAGGATCTGCTGGTCTTCACCTGTCGTTCTGCAGCTTTTTGGTCTGAAACATAGAATGAAACGAAGGACATAATGAACATCCAGTGTCCAGCGTGTGACAAACTCTAAAACTGATCATCTACAGTGAGCAGGAACTCCGTCTGAGGGGAAACCGTCAGAAATAGAAATGTGACAGACTGGCGTGAATGTGTTCCCACACAGGAGGAATCAGCCGAGCGGCTTGGCAGACCGCGCCGCCTGCTTGTAGTCATGCAGCCACTGCCAGGAAGTGATCAGCTCCACGGCGGACGCTGCCAAAAGAATCAACACAAGGAAAATTAAATTCAGCCGACGGAGGCGTCCAAAACAAGACACTCGACTTCAAAGAGCCAAAAAGTTAGACAGCACTTTCAATTGTGTCAGTATTTACAACACCTGGGGGACGCAGCAGGCGTCCATGTTGATGGTTGGTTAAGTCTCAGCTCTTGGTTTTGCTTAGAAACAGTTAATTACTAGTTTCCTGCGAGTTCCCTTTAACGCTAAATATTCAAAGTGTTGATATTAAAGCTGTGATGATGTGGTGGCAGTGAAGCTCATTCTCAGGCCAGAGGCGTCAAAAAGTGCCGCTCTGTCCAGTCCGTTGGTGTAACGTGCTGAAGCTCAGGGTTCACTTTCGTGTTGGTGACGCACTGAGGTCTCAGTGTAGTTCAACAGAAACCGTGACGCATCAGTATTCGACACCTAAAGCAGTGACGTCGAATGTAACGTGAAAAGTCTCGTAGGGTGGTGGACGAGGGCGTGAATGGACTTTTCCTCAGGAGACCAGTGTTTGACTCTACGATGACGATCGTTGCACACTGTGCTGCTTCTGCTAGTGAGGCAGGGCTGTGCGTGTTTGTTCTGTGTTTGTCATTTGTGTTGGAACTTAACTTTACCCTGACGTTGTTGTACCCAACACCAACCCACGTAACATTCTCTTTAAGTTGTTTCCTCTAACCCGAACGCCATCTTTGTGTCAACACGATGCCCCGAAGGAAGGAAGGAGCGTTGATATCTGACGCCGTGGGATGAGAACGTGTTGCTGGTTCCTCCCCAGAAGTGACGACGTCTTCAGCCAAAGTTGCATGAAATAAACGCAGTCACCCTGTTACGTCGTCATTGCTGACATGCTTCTCCTCCGTTAGTGAAATTCCAATTGCGTTGCCAAAGTGAACCTCTCTGGTCCTGCTGCTGCAGCCTGTCTGCAACAAACCCCACAACTTCTCAGACACACTTGACAGAGGATCGAGGCAGATGGAAGCGTCTGCTGTCCGCTCGGCGTCTCCTGTTTGACTGATAACAGTGACTTCAGCAGATTCAGCTTCTCCCTCCCTGCATCTTATCGCCAGTAAACCCGTCTGACACAGGCGGCGAATCCTGCACCATCAGCCTAATTGGCTGCCTGACAGAAACACTGTGGGTTTTTCTCATTACTAAGCACTTTCATCCAGCTGCTGCAGGTGGCCCCGGGGCCAATTACTCTGAGAGTTTACACTGTTTTAATGAATATTCATGCCGCTGCGAGAACAGGAGGATGCGGTCGACCACAGATCGATGCAAACTGAATTCAGAACCAATTAGGGACCTCAGACGAGCCTGTTGGTGTTACAGGAAATGACGGCCCTTCTGTTTATTGTCACCTACAATTCAAACACGGCTCACAGATTCATTTGTCTGTAGTCACCGTCAACGTCATGTGATCTGGGGGGATGATTATTGTTGCTAACACTACAGTGTTTCCATCAGAGATACGTGAGAGGCCACATTTTATGAAATTTGTGCCTCTGAGGCGACTGAGACACAATGAACAAGCTCTTCTCACTCAGTGAGAATAGTGGAGTAATAGTTTGGTGATAACTCTGCAATGAAAGGTTCAAATAACGAGGCAAAGGGACGTGACTGAGGTAATAGAGGGACGATATGTCAATAAGGATGATGTAACATGCTGATTACGTTAATTTTATGACCTATACAGCAACATTGGTCTTCACTTCTGGGGAGGAACCAGCGACACGTTCTCACCCCACAGCGTCAGATATCGACGCTTTCTAAGACGTCAAACTGCATCGCATTTTACGTCCTTTGCTGTTGCTATTGGACACGACAGGAAAGACTTTACACACACAAAGTCTGCATTAGTGTCAGAGGAATCAACTTTACTTTATTTTATATAGTACATCGTTGCCTTAAATATCAAAATGTGCGTCGATCGCTGACTGGACAGATGTGATGGGAATGAGAAAGGAACTAAAGACAAAATGCAGTAATTCTTTGGTTCATATTGAGTGAGTGTCATGAAGTTGTGCTTGTTAGATAATTACCACGATGGAGCTGGATGTCATGAGATTCTGATGTTTTACGACTTTTTCAGCAGGTCTGGCAGCAGTTTTCTTTAATGATGGAAGAAAGTGCGTGAGGTTGAGATGTCTCAGCCCTGCTGCTGGTTTCTGAACAGCTGAGGAAAATAATGAATGTGCATTCACAGCAAAGGTCAGTGGGTCCTGTCGAGGGTCCCTTCTCATGGCGGGATTGGACATTTTCCCTGGTGTTACATTTAGAAGACAATGATAATCACTTGAGAAGTAGATGTGGCCTCCAGGCTGCTGATGAACGCTTCAAGGAATCCCAGCACTGATTTCCCTTCATCCTCGGTTTCCGTGGAAGGCCACTCATCGTATCGTCAGGTGGATTCTAACGTGTGAAGCGTTTATTTTAATCCTCGTAGGAATCGATTCACAGTGTGTGTGTGTTGACGGGGGGTCGCAGCTTCTCTCTGAATCACTGGGATTTAATTGGCTGTAGGTGGATTCAGCTACAGTTCGCTGGCAGCGAGGTGCTCTCAGACCACATGGGTTGGGTTTGCTCAGATCCAACAACACGTGTGAACTGCAATTATGGAGAAAAGTGTCGCCCGTTGTTGTCACAGGAGGTTCCAAAGTCCAGTGGCCATTAAACTGTACAGCTCTTCAGCTTTGGTAAACGGTGAAACATTTGCCTGAACGATGACTGTGACTGTGTGGCAGGAATATCGGATTACAGCCGCAAAGTATTTCACGTTTGATTGGCGATTCAATAAAACAAAAATAAACTATATTTATCATGTCCCTCGTCCACGTGAGGTGCAACAACTGAAAGTCTGATTGTAGCTGAGGGCTGAGCCACGCACCCCTCCCCCAAAGAAATCCTCCCAGGCTTCCTGTAAAAAGCCACAAACCAACATTGTTCCTGGGGACACCCACTAACATCATCCTCCCAAT
The DNA here is from genome assembly GCA_033026295.1 of Channa striata. Classification (NCBI taxonomy): domain Eukaryota; kingdom Metazoa; phylum Chordata; class Actinopteri; order Anabantiformes; family Channidae; genus Channa; species Channa striata. The sequence continues at coordinate 25,965,077 of CM065176.1, read as the reverse complement.
GTGAGCTCCACTTTTTCAGCCTTCACACCCTGAACAAAGCCTCCGACTGCTCTGACGGGCTGAAAGCAAAGTGAAAGTGAGGCTCGGGTTTTGTTGCCCGCACAGATGGCAGAGCGATGGCACAGCAGGGTCTCCAAGAGGAAAAATTCATTTTACTTACTTCTTCTTCTTTACTGGATTTGATATGATTCAGTTGTGAGATACACACGGGTTAAAACAGCATTTCCACCAAAAAAATGTGCTTCTTTCCAACATCCTGGTATTTTGTCACTATTAAATAGGCCTAAACTTCCCGAGATACGGAGCGGGAAAGCGAACGTCTGAGAGATAAAAGTGCTGCATTTGCATCCCACACTCTTGATTTATTGCCTGAGTCGACTGTGGAAAGAAAAAACATTTTCACCTGAACCCAAAATGCCATCTGTGCTGATCGGCGACTCGCCGTCGTGCTCTTTAAAGTGTCCGGAAACGACAAATCCTCTGCGCCTTGTAAAAATAAAACTTAGCCGGTGCCTGAAATGACAGCTTGTCTGTTTACGCCTCACCATCCGCTCTCCAAACTGAACTGCTGTCGCACTCCACATTCTCTTGTGTTTCTTTCTTTATGTGAAAACACATTATGCCTGACATTTTGCGAGCATAATGCCTCCGCACATGTCGGAGGACGCGGGGAGCCGCTCGCCGTACTCTGGGTGTGCTGTTGTGCACACTGAACACATTCATATTGAGATGAGGCCGGTCACAGATCATTCACTGTGATTCTCGCGTGATATTTGCATGTAAATCAGACAGATGATTAGCATGTGAAATCGACTGTTTCCATCTCGCAGGCGTGTGAGTGTGTTGACTATTTATGAACAAAACGGCTGTTAACAAATTGACAAACTCATACATATAAATACATAAACATCAGCCTGCAGACAGCGCCGGGTGCAGCAGGGGATTTCTAGACCTTTAAAGGAGCAAAGACGTCGTGGGATTCTGGTCAAGCGTGTCTGCACGGAAATGGAACAACAGGTGCTTTTTGCCATTGGTGTAGAGCTGCATTCAAAGGTTTTGGATGACGTGGGCGTGAAAACATGAAATCAACAAACTGTCATGACTTTCGTGTCAAGAAAAAGACAAGAAAAGCAAAAATTGGGATCCAGAAGGCGCTAAAAGGCTCATCCATCCAGTCTCCTAACTGCTTGTCCTAGAGGCTGGAGCCTCAGCCGACACAGAGTGAGAAGGGACATCCACCCTGGACACGTCCCTAGTCTGTCTCAGGGCCGACACCAGCCCCATGTCCAGCCGCGTTAATCTATGAGCCATATTGAATTTGCATATTGTAGCTTTAATATCAGTAATTTAGCAGGGTGTTAGCAATTAGCTCACGCTGCGCGTGAGTGGATCCAGCCAAATCGGACTTTCCACGTCTTTTCCGGTAGTTGTGACTGTGACGTTAATTTGACGGTCGTTTGTCTTCGCGTGTCATTGCCGCTGTGGTGTGTCTTTTTTTGGGGTTTGTAATGTTTCTTTCCACGTCCTCGTGCTTCCACAGTGCATGAACTGATCCACGTGAGGCTGTGCAGAAATATGGATTGGTCTCAAAGGTTTACACAGGTGCTGAGAACGCGTCACACACCCCGTTAACACACACACTCTTCCTCCCCGGCAGCATCTTCCTCATCATCTCCCTCCTGGGCAGATGCTATATTTAGTGAGGCCCCCTGAGGTCTCTGCAGGCAGGGAAGGCCCGTTGTAGATGTGCAGGAATTAATGATCCGCATGCTGTCACACACACACACACACACACACACACACTTACTGTTAACTTTGGCTGCAGAGAAAACACTTTTTCTTCATTAAGGCGTCACTGTGAGGGGATTGTAGGAGACAGAAACCACGGACGCTGTCACTGCTGATGCCTGTGGTCCAGGGTTTTATTTTTCCTCCCTGACATCCCGTCATCTGTCTGCACACGTCATTATAGGGATTTCACCGCTGCAGACGCTGCCCAGACTGAGCTGAAGAAGGCGGCGACGAGACGAGGCACGAACTGGTCTGAAACCAGAACAAACCACGACTGAACGAACAGGAGTTCACTAGTTGAATAGAAACTTGAAGGAAAACAAATGAAAACACTTATTGAATTACTTGAAATTAATCTAAAAACTTTTCACCAGTTTAGGCCATTTTCCACCTATTTCATTTTTTTTTTACGTGACCTGTGAGACTTCATTGAAAATATAATTTACCGTGCACAATGTCTCAGGATACAACTAATGCAAATTTAACAAATGCTCGTAAATTTAGCTCTGATTTCTAGGATATTGTGTATAACTTGTGGGCATCAGAGAGCAGATGGAGAGGTGGGATGTTTCGTCCTGTACGTCACATGTGGTGGGACACACAAAAGTCCAACCAACAAACGAGTTAGAAAAGGCCTGAAACGCAGGAACAACAGACAAATCATTGACAGAAGCTGCAGCATCAGCATCTTGCAAAGACTCAAGCAGAGTTGGATTAAATGAGCCTGATTAGTGGGACTCACACAGGACAGATGTGCTTGACTTGACATTAAATTGCATGTGTGTCATCTGTGATAACGTAACCGAAGATATACAAGAACTGGGTGATAGTGAAGGAACTATTCTGGGTTTCCTGCAGGAAAACGTGCAGCCATCAGTCCTCAAACACGGAGGACGGACTTTTCAGTGAAGTCTGTGGAGACACATGCAGGAAATTAATCTAAGCAAAAGTATGTGGAAAAGATCGTTCCTGATAAATCCCAGCAGTGGACGTGTCTGTGTGGACGTGTCTGTGTGGACGTGTCTGTGTGGACGTGTCTGTGTGGACGCTCTGTGTGGACGCTCTGTGTGGACGTGTCTGTGTGGACGCTCTGTGTGGACGTGTCTGTGTGGACGTGTCTGTGTGGACATGTCTGTGTGGACGCTCTGTGTGGACGTGTCTGTGTGGACGTGTCTGTGTGGACGCTCTGTGTGGACGTGTCTGTGTGGACACGTCTACAGTTTACAAGCACATCGTGATCAGTGCCCATTTGGTTTCCTGCAGATGAAGACTGACAAGGACGATGAAGACGAGAGGTCACCATTAAACATCTGACCCGTCCGCTGCCACGTGAAGCGGCCCACCCGTGCCCCCCCCACTGTCTGATTGAGATAACCTTCCTCACAACAAACAAGGACACACTTTTCTTTTCCTCATCAGTGCCGCTATTGATTTAAAACTCTTTGAGCCCAAGACGTCCTGAGATGCCGCAGATAAAACCGAAGGTAATTTCTTCCTGTGGGGTCAAACTCATCGAGAAACATGAAGAACCTTCGTGAGTGTGGAGGCGACTTCAGCTGGTGCAATCGCAGAACATGTTGGCGACGGAGATCTGTGACCACTCAACGAACATAACGCTCAAATCAGTACGGAACCTGCAGGGAATATTAATAATAATGATCATAATAACACATTTTATTCCTCAACACTCAAGGTCACATGACAGACACAAGATAAAACAACAAACAAATTAGCGACAGTATCAAAAAAACAGAAATGAGCATAAAAAAATTATTTATGACATCAACATGATGAATTCCAATTGTTTTGGCGATAATCTGATTGATTATGTTGTAACATCGCAGCACATTTTCATACATGCGTCAAATTGCATTGATAAAATGCTATAATGCTACAAACCGTGACAAAGCTACTTCCTGTAGTAACCATACGCACCAGATTGTGTAACGATTATCAATAATTGCAGATCATATCACCCCCATCCTCAGACAACTCCAACTATATGATTTTCAGTCTCACATTCAAGCCCCGTAACTTCTGTTCTTTACACCTTTAATCTAAACTCCTTTTTCAAAAGGCCTGTTTCGATTCGCTTCATAGGAGGTTTGAATAAATGCATAACCTGCAGCAAACGAGCGTCCGGCATGTTTTTAGCTAAGATTAAACAGATGACATCACTGTTATAGATTTTTGATGTTCCCAGCTCCGAATATTTGCAGTCAACGAGTTGCATGTGAAGGGAAACCTTTCTTACTGTGTGTGTGTGTGTGTGTGTGTGTGTGTGTGTGTGTCTGTGTCTGTGTGGAGCCACGTTCAAGGCGAAAATGCCGTTATTCTGAAATTTGTAGCACTTGTAGTAACTGTGGCTCAGAAAATGTGAAAGTGTGAAAAGACAGAAACAACAACTTTCAAACTCTCCGTTCGGTGGGAAACGCTCCCCGGGGTCAGCGATGGATCAGGCCGCCGTTTCTCTGACGGGCGTTCCTCCCAGTAATCCTCAGTCTCTGACGCAGTTAGTAATTCTCGGCTGCAGGCCATGCAGCCGCCCGGTTTCCCTCCGCGCAGACGAGCGCGTGCGAGGAATGTGAGTAGGACAGCGGGGACAGAGAAGAATCAGCGGGTGTATCTGGGCGTACAGGTGCACTGGTTGACAGGGGATAAATGTTTTCGGCGTGATGCATTCAGAAGGAGGCAGAAGGCGGGAAGGACACGTGCTGCGAACAGATAAGTGCGATGACTAACACCTGAACTCATTCCACAAAGGAATCCAGCAGCGAATCGCCGAGCTCCCAGTCAGGCGACACCTACTCGCCGCAGACGTTCGGTGTCAATCTGTGAACGCAGGACAATGTAAGAACAGCTAAATATACTCCGACCTTGTTTTCAGAGGAACACGTACAAGCAAATGTCTTGTAACGCGAATTCGAACATGCCAGCAGGAGGAGAGAGCGAGATCTCTTAGAGGGAAATGACTCGGAGAAGCTCTGAACACTGGATCCGTCATGAGAAAGAATCACAACCTCGAAACACTGTGTTACAGACTGTCTGTCCCACAGAGTTGGACGTCCTGCTTCGGGTGTTAGTTGCTTGCAGATTTCCGACACGAGGGGCAACAGACATTCATGAAGTTCAAACTTGAACCTGCTTCCTTTGCTTCCAGTTTCAGTAGTACATGTAGTTTCCCTCTGACGTCCATATTAATACATCTCTCTTCCTCCAGATGACATCACTAGTGGTTTCATGTCATTCTGTTTGTACTATGACGTTTGCAATCGTGGTCAAGCTGCTTTTCCAGAGCTCCTCCGGATGACATCATGAAAACTCCCAAAGAGTTTTAACGTGATCATGTTCGCTGAAATTTCTGACGCTGTGGCCTGTTTGGTTCAGAAGACATAAAATCGTCCATCATTGGCACTTTTGTGCAAAATACACACTTTGCCTTTAAATTTTGTTGGAGGTTTGTGCCACTTTCCATATTATTAAATTAAAATATTAAATGTTGCATTTAATAGAGAAAACATATTCCATTGTTTACAACCGTGAGCTTCGATCCGTTTGACTCTATGTGACAGCTCTGACTCTCTTGTAGTTTTTGTGTCTCCGCACGCGTTGTGATGCGCAGCGATGTTGTCGTCCCGAATCTGTCAGTGCAGATGAGACGTGGAGCTGCACGGGAGCCTTTAGCTTGGCTGTTACTCATCGGCCGTCTCCTGCTGTCATCCAGCAGTTGTCTTCAGACGTCGCTTTACGCTGAGATGGAGCAGTTGAACCCTATCGTCTTGTCTGGGTGCATAAAAATCAAATACACCTCCGTGCGAATGCGACCGTGCCACACGCAGCAGTCGGGAGAAACTAAATAAATCTCCTCTTTCAGGTTTCAGCATTCATCCCATCGGCTTTATTACCCCCGACAACCATCACCCACTGCTAGAAAACCGAATATCACGACGCTCAACATCCACTGGAGCGAATTAGACACCAAACTGTTGATGATTTGCACGTTCAAAGTTCAGGTTGAGCGTCGGAATAAATCTTGTGGCTGCCGTCGCAAATAAAGATCATTCAGCTGCTTGTTGTGCACGTTCAACGATAAACGGCCTTTGAAATGTCAGGACAACTTGTCTCCGCAGCAGTTTGACAAAACATGAAGGTCCAAACTATAATGAGAATTAGAGACAGTGAAGATGCGTCTACGTTGCAGTTTGTCTCCTCGTGTCCAGAAGAGCCACTGCACAAAACGACACCAACAACAAACGCTGCTTTTAACAGTCCAACGTCTCAGTGTGATTTTACTCGAGAGGACAAACCCTGCTGCTCTTAAAATACTGTCGTTCCTGTGTGCAGGTCTGTCTGCAGCCACGTGTCTTCGACCTGCAGGACCTACAGCGAAAACTGGACCAATTCAGACATTCACTGCGTCCCGTCGAAGAAGAGACTTCACAGCATCCAAACGAGGGCCAAATTCAGGGGTCGAGAGTTTTCATCGGACTGACGACTTTAATGTTGGAGAATAAAAAGTAAAAATCTCTGAAAAATCGCTTCGTGCTACCAACAGATGTTATTTCAGGCATTTAGCCAAAAACCCACTTAATAAAATACGATTAAGTTCCCTTGAAAAAGTGGGACGACTCTGGACAGAGGAACCATCACACTGCGTTAACTGATCTACGTGGAGAAGGACAAACGCATCCCAGCGCTCTTCTCTCCATCATCTGCAGTTTGCTGTTGTGGGGTGGGAGGGACCCCCGCTGTTATCGGGTGAGACGTGGGCCTTCAAGTCTCTGAACTGTCGGAGGACACTGGGTGGTGATAACGTGGTCAGTAGGGAGGCCGCCGCTCTTTCTGCGACTTTCGAGTGACACTTCACCGCTCCGCATCTCCGCAGAGACAAATGTTTATCGGCAGGAATAATGGAAAAATAAATGGGCAGTGGCGTCGCTCCGAGTGACACTTCAATAAGTCTTCAGATGGAGGAAAACCCAGACAAAAGCAGGAAATTCAATTTGCAGTGTCAAAATAATTACAACCGCCTGAAAGAGTTGTGTTTTGAAGAGAAGTGAGAGGAAGTCAAAGTGTCTGACGGGACGAACTCATCAATCAGAAGGGGCGGAGACAAAATTTCAATAACCAGCAAACAAACGCCATTTTAGCACCATAATGTGTGTGTGTGTGTGTCCTGTAAGGTAAGTGTGAGAGCACTGGAAGCGTCACAGCGTTAAAACGTGTTCGCGTTCATGTCGGGGGACGGACAGGGTTCACGTGAAGTCCACTCAGCTCATCTCAGGGGACGGACAGAGTCGTCCGAGGTTGTAAATTTCCACCACTGGCTCATTTTGTCTCATCTGTTCAAGCTGCAGATCTGAGAAAATGTTCCTTTAGGAGAGAAACCGTCTGAACCTCCTGCCGAGGTAAATAATGAGCTCTGTAATTTCACTGTGATTGTGTGTGAGCTGCTCATGAAGACAGACACTGTGTGTGTGTGTGTGTGTGTGAGTCCATCTTTGTGTCCTTCAGTCTGATCAGGATGAGTCCACATTCAAAAACTGGACTCAACACGTGCAGTTCTGTGTAAATACTGTGGATCCGTGTGCAGCTCAAAGCTGTTTCACCCCGTGTTGGTTCTGATCTGATCTGACTTCACTTCTTTTTTCCTGCTAATTTCTTGGAAACTTTCCTCATCATTTCCTGCAAAGTAGGTGATATTGACACGCGTGGACCGAACCATTACACTCGCTCCCAAATGAAGAGAACAACACGGATTGTCTCTTAAAAACTGTGGAAATCCCGGTCTGTGTAAGAGGGTCTGTCACCGGTCAGGGGACAAACCACGAACCAGAGACCGGGTTTTCCACATGTGGGTCACAGCTGTTTACTGCCGTGTCAGATACTCAGGCACTGAGCTCCTACACATGACACAAAACTCTGAGCAGTTATTCTTCACTCGTTTCATACAGAATTTCTTCCCCATCGTCTTCAGTTTAATAAACATTTTAGCTGTAAAACACACGACTTGTTTCTGCTCCTCAGATGCTTCAGTGCTAAATCGCGCCGGTTAGAAAAGGCTGGCGACAGACAGACGGAGGAGAGGAGCTGGATTCACACTTATGGTGATGGAGCTATTTGGAGGTTAAATGATGTTGTGCAGCTCGGCTGGAATAATTAGCAGCTGCTGGGGGTCTCAGCTGAATAATACATCAATACAATAACAGCCAGAGGGAGAAAAAAACTTGTCAGTCAACTTTGTGTGAGTCAGTGCTCACTCCCGGTGAATGCAGAACACACAGTCCAGCTGGGTCGCACACACTCCGTCTGTGAAGCCAAGCTGCCGGAGCGTGTGCAGAATATTTAACACACTTACCTGTAAGAGGGCGAGTCACAAAGAGCGGAACAAAGATACGGTTAAACGAGCGGATCCCGCTTCGTCTTGAGCTTAGACCAGGAGGTCTAGCAAGCCCTGATCCGAGGACGCCATGAAGGTCTGAGCATGCGTGATTAGAAGCCAGAGCAAAAAAGATTCAGCGGTGGGAAACATGAGGTCTTTTGGAAGAGCAGGACACCACAACTGCCACTCGGCTTAAAACAAAAAGAAACATGGAGACACGTCTTCAAGTCCATCTGACATGAGCATGAGTTCAGTGACCTGGGCAGTTAGTTGAATTCATTATTCATGTGCAACAGGGAAACACAGATGATCCATGTGGAATCATCTGTACTATTCTCTACATAAAACATGTCACACATTTACTCAAGACTTGTTGTAAAAAAAAAAACTGACTCAAGAGTTGAATAATTATGTGAAACATTTAAAGGACGACGCGACAGTCCTCTCACTGTCTGCAAGAAATGAATGAGGAATTGAACTGTGGTCGGTGGTACAGACGTTTTGGTGGTTGGGTGTTTGCTCTTGGAAAAAAAGGCAAATGTCCACACGCCCCATTTATTTATGTGTGACCGAGGGACTTGATTGTTCTGGTCTCGGGTCCTGACTTGGCCTCAACTCTCTAAAGTCTTGGTCTTGTCTCAGTCTCAATGCACTTAGGGTCTTTGTCGTGAACTGCTGTTCCAGAACGGCTCATTACATCATTTAACTGTGTTTTGATTGATTTTTCCTAAATTGCCTGCAGTTGAACAGTGGATGGTGTTCTATAAGATCAGCACAGATCGTTCCTTCCGTCTTTACGTGAATTCGTAGAGTGGGTCTTCCTGTGCTTTTCTGTCGTGCTCTCCCTCCTCCTGCATATTTCACAGCCGAAAGTCATTTTCAGACCCAGACAGGAAGTTTCCCTGCAGGAGCCTGTGAAATCCTGTTTGTCCCTGAAGTGACTCAAAGCACTTTAGGAGTTTGTGCCGCAGCCTGTTGAAACTCCCAGAAGCCTTTAACATTTTCTGCCCCAGCGGACGGAAAACTGCAGCTCTGCCTGGCAAAACATTAAAACACCTGTGGAGCATCACAACTGATTTTACAGCAGCAAACACGGGAGAGCTGGAGCCGACACGCAGACCTGAATCAATGTGTTGTCTCTAAGAAACGAACATCTAAAGGAAGCGGATGTTTTAGGCAGTTTCCTTTTCTGGAAGATTGTTCAAATCTTTACAAAGAACTGAACCATCGTGAGTCCTGTTACAACACTGTCATCGTGAACATGTATATTTGTATTTTCAAGTTCCAGTTCCGGTTTCTTCGTGCCACGACCAGCCTCCCTTCCTTCCATGTTCCATACAGTGTGATGTATGAATCTGAGCATAATAAATGAGATTTACAGAGATGGTATTTATACTGTGTGTGATTGTATGAAGTCACCCAAGGCGTCTTTGTAAAGGTCAAACAATCTATTTCCTTATTCGTCTGTAGCAGATAGAGTGTGTCTCATCTGAAGGAGCTGAGGAAAAGTTTCTGTGAACTATGAAGTTCCACCAACAGGCTAAAGTCACTTGTATTAAAAGGTTAAAGAGGTAAATAGGGGAACAGAAAGATCCGGGCCTGTCCTTGTCCCGAACCTCGTTCTTGTCATTGTTTGGGTTTAGCCGAAGGTGATTTAACTTTGTGGATTAAGATTTATTTCACTGGAATAAAAATAAAAACAGAGCTCCAATATCCGACTTCTAGCTGCAAAAGCTTCTTTGTCATTGTTTGTCACCCCTCTCTTCAGATCTCTGCACTGGCTTCCTGTTTACAGAGTGGTCAGCTCAACAGCTCCGGCTTACTTAAAGTCATTCATTCAGGTCTACAGCCCTCCCGTCCGCTGGTGATTTAACTTTGTCCCAGGATTAAGATTTATTTCACTGGAATAAAAATAAAAACTACATTTAAAACAGAGAACTCCAAAAAAAAAAAATAAAAAAATAAAAAAATTTCTTGCTTTTTCTTTTCTTCTAGCTGCAACAGCTGATAGCACTTTTTGATAGCACTTTACTTTGACGTTTTTCTCTAAACTTAGATTTTATTGCTTGTTTGTTCTCACTTGTAAGTCATAAAAGTGTCTGCCAAATGCCTAAATGTAAATGTAAATGTAAATGTAAATGTAGGAACGAATCCGACCAATGAGAGGAGGCGGAAGGTGGGACCACATCCTGCCACTCTTTACCTGAAAAGGTGAAGGAAACACAGTGAGGCAGCACATCTGCGCAAATCTGAAGCTTTTCCAACATGACAACTGGCGTCAGCATGTCAACGAACGGGATCAGCAGGCGGAATTATGGAAAACTCATTTGTCAGCTCTGCAAAAACAATAGACAACACAATGAATAATCTCAGTCATTTATCAAATGACCAACATTTTCTTTCCTTTTGCAGCATTTTAAAATATTTTCAACGTAACCTGACAAAAAAAAAAAAAAACACTTTTTTTTTGTTTAGAAGAGTGCAGCATTTAAACAGAAGGAAGTACGTTCGTTCTCTCCTTCTCGCTGTTTATGGATTTTGGCCGGCGCTCCCAAGGCCTGATGGGAAATGTAGATCAGTGGCTAAGCGGATGTAAATTTCCTCCGGTGGTGAAGCCGCTGAAGCTCTGCAGTGCATCGGATTCCAGCAGCATCAATTATTAAAGGTGTTGGAATTAAAGACTGGCACGCCTTTCTCCCATTTAAAGTTTTTAGGCAACATGAAATATTAATGCAGATGAGACCAGGTCACTGCGGAGGCAACAATGTGCGGAGAGCGAAGCATGTAAAAGTCATCAAATCAAACGGACATCTGTATGCTGCTGATAACATGTCTCCCCAAGGTTACCTGCAGGTTGTGGAGGAGTTTTCTCTGCAGCTCAGACTCTCATAACTCTCTACAAGGAAAATCTCGTCCCCTTCACACAACAACTGGTACAAAAGTGTGATTTAATGCTGCCAACAGACTGCAAAAATGATGATGTGACTCTCTACGCTGAAGTTAACGCTGCTGCAGTGCAGGGAGAAAACTTTTCTCTCTTCAGGGTTTGTTTCTTTTTTCAAGTTACAGACATAATGTTTAATGTCGACAGAGTTTTTAAATCCGCCGAGGAGCCTCGAAAACCATTAACTAAGGTGAGAACATAAAAATCAATGGAGGTTGAACTTTCAAGGTTCCTCGAAACTGAATTATTTGGAGGTGTTAAAATGGATTTGGCAACACGGGGCATTACTTACTGTATTTCATGTGTTCGGGTCACGGTGTGAAGTTTTGGGAGGATCTCGAGGTGATCGTTGGGGCTCCGCTGGGGCCTGAATGGGAACACTGTAAAATGCTGTGTTTCGTTTGTTTTTAAACCTTTATTCACGTCGTGATTTGCATCTTCTGTTTTTTTTTCTCAGTAACAAAATGAGACTGTCTGTTTATAAAACATCACATATTCACATTTATGTGCTACAGAGTTTTTCTGCCTGCAGCTAACCCAACCTAATCAATCAATAAACTAATTGATTCAACTCTACACTTTTCTTGGGGGCAGTACACACCATTGATTTTTCCATTTAATTTTATGAACTCGTTTGCAAGAGCCACAGGTAGAATTAATATTACAGGAGCCATTTTAGTTTAAACTGATTGTCCCTCAGTCAAAGTCCCAATGAAACTGCCTGTTTGTCAAACTGCGGGGGCTTTTTTGAATGTTGTTCCTTAAATTTTAATAGCATCCTGGAATCCACATCAGACACTGAACATTAGCAGCATGTCGATGCTTTTAATGCAGAGCGTCATACCGGGTAAGACAGTTCTGTTTTTTTCTCTTGAACATTTTAGTGAGTCCCACAGCTTGTTACAGGAGGAGCAACAGTAAACCTTTGCTAGGCAACTTAGTCCCAACAAGCAGAGTTTTACACAGTCAAGCATAGAATAATATACAAACAATATCCTTCTTAGGACAAGATGAACAGTTTATAAATGGTTTTATGACAGAACTCTGGCAGCTGTTTAAACCAGCTTCTTGTTGGTGTCCCACAGGGCTCAATTCTTGGACCGTTTTTACTTTCTCTACAAGCTATTAACAATTTTACCTCTGCCACTTGAAACTATAAATTTCATTCTTATGCTCATGACTTAGTTTAGTCTCTGTATTTACACATTCTGATTTTCACACATTTAGGATTTTAATCCAATGAAATTCAGCTTAAACCCAAATGGATGCTATTCTCAAGGACAAGGAAGACTCGCTGCCTCCTGCCCCTGTGCACACTGTTCAAGCTTTTAAAATTGAAACATCTGAGTGTCCTAAATATTTGGCTGGACACTAGACTCACTTTCAATACACACATGGAACAAACTGAAAATTTAATTGGCTTCGTTGCAGAAACAGACGTCCCATCTCTTTCACTAGAACTCTTCTGTCTGCTCTTGATTCTGGAGGTGGAGGAGTTGTGTACCCTTGACTCTCTGAACACAGAGGAGATGAACTCCTCATTGCATCTTACCAACAGGGAACTGCACTGAACGCTGTCCATGAGGCTCTACTGCAAAAACTGTCCCACTCCCTCTGATCTCTGGTCTTAGACTAAATCAGTGATGATGATTGAAAAATAGGCATTAGTTTAATTACTGCCGTCTGATGTAGACACACAGTCTTAAAGACAACACACACCGACGGGACATGGAGCGTGGAGCCGGCCGTACATTCTATCTGAGCCCACACACTAACACCGTGGCTTCTCTCCTGCATCGGTGCTCATCGTGTCTCATGGTCGTATCCAGGCTTCTACGTGTTAACTGGCTCATCTGCTATAAACCAACATCATGTGTGTCGCTGAGGAGTTTTCATTGTGGAGCGATGACTTTCAACTAAACATCTCCGCCCTCTCTGCTTTAAACCCTGAGTCTGGGACCTAAAGGGAAGAGGAGAAAACTTCTCAGCACATTTATAGTCATTATGCAAAATGCCAAACACAACTGATTTGCTTTTGTGCCGCAGTGCTGCTGTAATTGCAAAATATTTCATGATGAAAAATTGTGAAATTCCGAAACGCTCTGCATAATTTTTTTTTTCTCACGCTTATTTAAAGTTATGATTGACAAATGAGCTTCTGGGATTATTTAAATTGAACTATCCTCCAGGATTTATTCAGTTAAACAACTTTATAAACTTAAGTTATTGGGCTATGGAGCCGACTGTAAAGTGTCTTTAATCAAATGTTTACACCAGAACAATTCAAATAATGAGCCATTTGTCTCTTTTACACAGCTCCACTGTTGAAGTATGATAATTGAGATCCTGTGCAAAGTGAACGGCTTTCATCATTCACATGGAAGCCAATAAAAGCATTCCGACAAATACCGCATCTCATCAGCGTCTTCTCCGGCTGCGGGGAGCATCGCTGTCACACCCGAGACTTTAATTAAACAACTAAACAAATATTGCAGCTTCTGTAATGGCGCCGATGATTGAGCCGCCCAAACACACTCCCGTCTGTTTGCACGGAGTCATCTTGAGACGCGAAAGCGAGCGTCTGCAGCTCCCAAGAGTACGAGGTCATCAGTGAGCTGATGTTACGCTAATTAAAGCTCTAATATGCAACTTTTTTACATGCAAATAGCAACATGTGAAAAAAAGATGCGTCCTGACATAGTGGAGACATCTGAATTTTTATCTCAGCGTCTCAGCGTTGTTGATTTTGGGAGGATTTGGTCTGTGGTGACCTCTTATAGTAACAAAAGGTTAGGGCATGTTGACCCCCACTGCGCTGATTTTGACAACACACACAGATCCGCCGCACACAAACATTCATGTTCTAGAGGAAATAAAGCCTGCTGACTTCTTTCCTCCGTACCACCATCAGGTAACACATCATTTCATTCACAAGTTTCTAATGCAGCTGTGTGATGGTGAAGTCAAGGCAAACAGCAGCACAGCTGGCAGGAAGTCCAATCGAAATGTACCAAAATGTGCTACTAGCACTCCTGCTCCTGAATGGACACGTGACCATTTGCAGTGACAGTCTGAACAGACGCCGTCAGACTTGCAGAACAGCCTGTTGTAAGTGAGTGCGAAAACTCGGTGCGGCCTGATTGTCACCGAGCTCTTCAGCTCGGCGGTGTCTGAACGGCCGACACTCTTGAGACTTAAAGACATTTAACTGACAGTCTCTGTGTGTCCGGAGGCCTCCACCGACACTCCACACGCTGCAAACACGCTCCCAGTCACACCTAACAGGATGCACAACTGGCTCCGTAATGATCCGTCTCCTCTGTCTCATTAAACCGGCACCTCTGGTCCAGCAGCAGCTCATAAAGACACTCGTGTCCTGCTGAGACTTTCTGCCAAACCAGCACCGGCTGAATGTATGGTGACCCACCTCCAGGTCTGCAGCTCTGTCAGCATGTGCCTGATGATCACGGGATTTTTCTTCTGATCTTGTGGATAACGGTGATTCCCGGAGCTTGTTAATCCTCACTCTGTTAACTCTGAGGCCTCGACTTGTTGAATCCCCATTTAATTGTGTTAATTGTAGCAGCAGCACACACAGCACAACGGGCTTCATGCTGATCTGCTGTGTGTTGCCCCGTTAAAGGTCACAGTTTATCCACTGACGTACTGAACTGCGCTGCATGTTTCCACACCAATCATCCATTGAGCGACTTTTTACCTCTGGCATCTCAGATTCATCATCAGTCTGTTTCGCATGAAATCATACTTCAAATCCATATTTATGAATGTTAACACACAGCCTATTATTATGCAGTTTATTATTTACTTTAAAAAAAACAACATTGGAAAAAGCCATTTTCCAAATGTGCCAATGTATTTTTAGGCTCAGGTCACCCCAATAAAACATTTCTTCATCTGCCTCCCATTCTGAGAACCACAAGGAGGCCTGCATTCTGAGACTGAAGTGGTCTGTTAGGATGATCTGGGACTAGGAGATCTTTCAGAAATATCAGTGAAGGCGTGAGTGACTAAATATAACCGTGAAACTTTTCCTAATGGATGTGGTCATATAAGACTGATATTTATGGTGAAAAACAAACACGGTCTTAGAATATTTGTCAAATTATCTCCTCATTATGTTAAGAGAAAAAACAAGTCAGTTGCGTTTTCTACTAAATATATTTGTTTGTACATTTTAATGAGACGTGGTCGATAGTCAGTAGGTATTAGCCTGTCCAGCAAAACTCTTCATTATGTTCTAAATAATTGGAGTTTACCACCTTCACTGATCCTGAGTAAGTGGATTTTGTGTCATGTTTCATCATTTTGAGTATTAAATTCCCTGAATTAACACATCTGACTGACTGAGTGATCATATGTCTTTTAAATATTGAATATATTTTCTGCACATCACATGAATGAAACCTCCAGGAAATGTTCACTTGATCAAACGTTCCAGAGTGAATATCCCTGTTTTGGTGCTTGTGTCGTCCTGATTAGATAGGAGATCTCCTCTGACTCTTTGTAATTATCCACACCTTTATCCCTCATTGTTGAGCTGTTATCAGGCGCCCACATGCTCCTTCACATTATCATTGATCAAGGAAATGATCCAGCGCACAAGTCTCGCTCTCTCCCTCTCTCTAATTATCAGCACACAATTAACTCCATAAAAATGTTATTTGTAGCCCGGTGTTAACTTATGTTTTACTCCTGCAATCACTTATCTCCATTTCAGCTTCGCCAGACTCCCGTCACTGACTGATGTCAGTCGTGACTGAGAACTAAATCCATTTCTGAATGAAATCTCTTCCTGCAGTCATGCAGGTCCAATGAAGGTGATGTGGGACGAAATCTATTTGTATTATGCGTGTTTTTTTTATTTTATTGGACGTTTAATTTTAAAGTTCAGATGTGCAGCTGTTGCTTTAGGACCCTAATAATGCACCTGTACAAAAAAACTCACATACCAAACAAAGGGCCCTCGTATAACAAAATGGGAAAATGTCTGACTGTTACCAACTGAATCTTAAATAATTTCACTCAATAAAACTAAATCACTCTAATTAAAAATATATATAGTTATATCAATTACATAAATTGTTTTAACAGGTGAATAGATTTGCTTAATGAGTCACGATGGTTGCCGAGCCGTGGACTCAGCCTGGATCACAGATCACCGTGTCCTTTGCTGTCTCTCTTCAGCAGCGCCATATAACACCGGCGCTCCCCGGGGCTTGTTCCGAACCTCCCGGAGATGATGGAGCTCATCTGTTGGCTGCGCGGGACGAGTAAATCACCTCCTCCTCTTCTTTCCTGGCCCCTGAGGCTGCTGGAAGGTTGGCATCAGGATTTATGGTCATTTTTGTGGGCAACACCGAGATCCACTGCGCCCGCCTCTGACCTCCTGGTTATTTCCACTGGTTATTTATGAGTGTTGGAATGAGAGCTTCTGTCTGTGCTGGTATTTTTTCGCGATTAGATTCGATTAGATTAAACCACAGATGTTAAATAATTGTGATGTTAATAATATGGAACAGAAAAGACTAGTCAACATAGACCAGAGTCTAGACTGGAATGAAAAAAAGAACACAGTGGATGAGACTTCTTACTCTGGGCCAAACAGGACAATAAAGAAGCTGAACTTATTGCTTTGTTGGGCAGCTGCCGGGTTCAGAGTGGGGCCTTTTAGACGGAGCTTGGAGTAGAACCATTGCTCCTTCACCTCAAAAAGAGCCAACAGAGGTAGTTCAGGCGTCATGGAGGAACATTTGTGCCTCTTCAGCACATTTTATTGAAGGTCTTCTGAGCACGTCCAGCAAATAGAAGAACCCCGGTTGTCATCTAGCCACCGTGACCCATCTACAGATTAGGTTGGATTAGGTTAGAAATTAGAAAGAAAATTAGAGAACAGAGTAGATAAGATAGGATTTAATTGTTGTAGATTATAGTAAATTAGATTAGATTAAAAAATAGATTTGATCAGGTTACAGAATAAACTAGAGTTTCTGCAGTGTGAACAGAAACCTGGGTCGTGCTCAGAACTCACTTTAAGAGCATGTAGTCTGAGGCAGTGAGGGTGTCGCACTGGAGCTTTCTGATCACTCTAGAAACAGCAGCTACTAAACTATCATAAAATGAATAAAATAATATCAGCTGACTTACAGGAACTGGACGTCTTGCTGGACACTTGGGGTCAGATTTCCTGACTGGAGGCAGCAGCACCAGCACCATGAACCTGAGGTCAACGTGAAACGTGTCCATCAGGACCACTAATGACCTCCCTCCTGCCCCCGGGCAGCACCGGGGCCAGACAGAACAATATGGAAGTCGTTGATTTCCATCTGGAAGGCAGCTTCATGTATGTAGTTTATTGGTGATATTCCTCACAGAGGAGGACAGTTGATTGGGAACATAAAGCAGGAGCCGAGCCCCGGCCTGCTGCTGTGATGTGTCTCTGCAGGAGAAACTCATTAGTGCTGAGTAATGAGACTCCTGTTAATACAGCCGCAGAATTATGCTTTCTATCAGAGACTGTGTGACTGTTTGACATTTTTCAATTTAATGAAGCAGTCAGTAATCTGCGTGTAAAAGGTTTGGAGGTTTCCATCCATATACGCAACGTGAATATGACGCTGACAATTTCTCAGAGCAGAGACGTTGTTGGACAAGAAGGACATTGTTGTTTCTGTCCATCAGCAAAAAGATGTCTCAATAACCTATAACCTATAAAATGAAAACTTGACTGTAGATATCCATGCATATGACCGGAGGATGATCTCTGGCCTTTTGACTCGTCTGCTACTTTCACTGGAAGCTGTTTGAACTCTAACCTCACCTCATGTAAAGCTTTACGGAGCTCTACCTGTGATCAGTGAGATCACAAATCTGTGGAACTCTAAACCTTTCTTAATACACAATACGCTAATGTCAGGAGCAGATTTGGAAGTTAAACCTGAGAGTCCAAGCTTAAAAGCACAGAAGTACGTACCTGGAGGAATTTACTGGAGCCATGTTGTGACTGGTTACACCAGTGAATCCAACTGTGGCGTTTGTCTTACAGAACCAGCTGTAGTCCAACGGAGCTGAGATCTGGCTTCAAACATCCGCACTGCAGCCTGCCAGAACTCAATTCCACTCATCCATTATGCATGCATGTGGCACAGCAGCGTACTGTAATATGATTGTTCATTTGAATCTGTTGTTTGAGTGGAAGACTTCATAACATCCATGCTTTTACGCACAGCAAACATGTAAGCTGCAGTGAAATCATCAGCACTATTGAAGCTGTCTACTTTATTTCCAGCAAAGGCCAAATCGTGTTTTTCTGGAGAATCACTTTTTCTTGCATGTCAAGCTGATTATTACAAAAGGTTTAGTTTTGCTTAATACGTGCAATAATATTTGCAGCAGTGGCAGAATGAAAGCTGTCAAATAGATGCAGTGGAGTGAAAAAGCAGTGAAGAAGAAAGCAGCACAAAGTCAAATCCGAATAAAAGCCTCCTCTCCAGAAAACGTGGACACTGAAATGCAAGGAAAAAGAAAATTCAGCCAATATTTTGATTGCCAACAACTTATATAAAATTTATGGATTTTTAATATATGCTTATTTTGAGTTGATGTTAGCAGCAGATTTCAAAACGGACAGGGACATGTTGCAGAGCAGGCCTTCAGTGGTGTTGAAAAGGACAAAGAGTCTCCCAGTGCGAGTTTGGGCATCAACACTTCAGCATTATTTTGAGCTGACGGGGGAAACACTGCAGGAATCAGCCACAGACCCACAGATTGTAGGATGGAATCACACACTGTGAAGTCCTCAGTTGTCTCCTGTCACTTCCAGTGGCAGCTCAACCAGCCTGATGTCAGTATCACACCTCCTCCCGATGACAGACTCCAGCTCCTGTCGAACTGCTACCACACAGAGTCGAGTGCACCTAGAGAAAAAAGCCGCTTTCTGTGCAGAATATTCAAATAATATGGAGACTTTTACATGCTGTCACAGCTGTGTATGTGGAAGCATGTTCTCCCAGATTTCAAGAAAATAAGAAAATCCTGCTGGTATTTTGTAGGTGAAACATTCTGAATGAAAACAAAATAGCAGATGGAGTAAAAGTGAGTTTAAATGTTGCAGTTATTGATTTCCTGATATGACCTAATGTTGGTAGAAACTTATAAAGGAGAAATAATCTGAGCATATTTGGACCAAGGAGTCTAGTTAGAACAGACATGGGATTTATACTGGCACAGTATAATCATGAGTCCAAGAGATGGGTTATTAAAACTCCATGCTCAAAACTTTGTTCGTTGTTTCGTTTTTTTTTTTTAAATACAGTTATTTTGAAATTATAAAGCAATGTTTTAATGTAAATCGTTTTTTTTTTTTTACAATTTTTATCATGTTTTGTTTTACTTGTATGTTTGTAATATTGTTTATGAATACATTGTTTCAGTTGGTTTTCTTTTAGAAATTCTTTTTAAATAACTTCTTATCAGTTTCCTTCCTGGTCCTCCGCGCGCATGCGCGGTACAGCGCTGGTACAATTCGAAAACAAGCGGGGGAAACAGAACAAGGAGCCGTAAGTTTTATTAACTTTTCTTTAATGCATCTCATGCCATTTTTCATTTTACAAAAAGTCTGATAAATGTTACGTTATTACAGATGTGCTGTGTGCACGTCGTTAACTCCGTCCGTGGTCTGTCTGAAACACGGTGGTTTGTTGCCAGACTCGGTCCAAGCTGAAATCAACATGTTCTGTGTGAAATTAATTATGAGTGAAATCATACGCTGCGTTCGACACGGTGTTAGACATTTTACAGAAATGCACGGGTGACTTCAAACTCCAGGCCAGCTGATTAGTAAAACTTATGCTAATAATAATAATCTCTTCCTGTCTGAGGGAGAAAGACGAAATATTATTTTACGTTAAAATTGTGTGTTTGCCGAATGTGCCAAGACAAGCCACACATTTCTGAAGACGTGAAAACTGGTTTCTGCTTTGTTTTTGTGGTTGTACCGACTCGATAGAACTTTAATTTGTGGGTTTTTCGGACAGAGTTCGGTTTCATGTTGCTCTGTCTCGAACTTACTGCAGCTCTTTGCTACTGTCACACCGCCGGAGCTAAGCTAACAAGCTAATCTCGCCAGTAATTCCAGCCGTGGCTACATTAGCAGGCTAACTAGCTAACAGTTGTAAACCGAGCTTCAGTGTGTGAAGCGTCTGAAGAGTAAAACCAAATAGAACCGGCAGAAAAAACAACCGGTACTGGCGACGTGTGTGGTCGCCGTTCACGTTAACCAGACGTTAGCTGTTTGCTAAGCGCTTTAGCACGGCAGGAACGGGGCAGGTGGACCGGTGTTTCACATCTACCCGTGACCTCGGTAACTGGTGACCGACCTCCCGGTGGTTGCTCGGAGTTACGGCTGGAAACCACATGACCTGTGGTCATTACCGTTACTGGACATTCCAGTCGTGGATCGATGAGACACCAGCATTTCAATTTAGCCTGATTTATAACACACCGTATCACAACACGGTTATTGAAGCCTCTTTGCATAACGAAGACACAGTTTAAGATATGTAAAGAAAATCCAACTCATTTTACATAAGCAAGGCCTGACAGCCGAGAGGAAAAACTCCAAAAACAGAGAGAGAGAAGAGGCATTCAAGAATTCCAGGACACGATTTGGATTGGATTTGATTCAAGGGCCCACACTTGATATGAAAAAGAATGTTGTTGCCATCTCACACAATAAGTAACATTTTTATTAGCTCAAATATGCAGCCCAAAAAAAATCTGATGTTTTTAACTGTGCTACTCTTTCAATATAAGAGGTTATTTTAGTAGAAATAAGATTTGGCTTTGACATTTGAGATAAGAAGAATTGACACTGTCATAGCTTTTTACAAAATGTTTTTCACTGTAGCAGGAGTTTTGTGTTCACCTTCACATTCGTTGTGTGTCAGTTTCTGTGAAATAGTTCTTACGTGCCTCTGATGTTATCAGGCACAAGTGAAGGCTTTTTGTTCTTCGCTCAAGACTGTCCTAACACACACTCGTGTGTCCAAGGTTCAGAACAGAACTTTGTTGATGCTAATTTTATTAAATGCAATTCAACAAAAAATACACTGTATGCTTCAAATTTGGTTATTTTTCATAACTTTGGCATCGTTACCCTTAAAGCAGTTTTACATCTTAAAAGAGAAACCTTCTTGTCTCAGTGCTGCATGCTCATAGTTCCACCGATGGTGATGATATTTACTCATTAGGAATAGAAATTTTTGCTTTGAATGATGAGGGATTTTTTGATGCTCGGCACTGCTGCAGCAGCTCTGTGTACAGGATGTCCAGCTGTTTGTTGTGGCTGTGGCTTGTTGTGTAGAGTCTTCCACTTCCTACTGGCATTTTTTCGCAAATAACATGACATATCATATTTCCATAATACTTCCACACTGATGACTCGTTTCCAGTGGCAGAGCATATATCTTATCTGCACAGTTTTCTTTGCTGCTACTGATGTGTATGTTTGGCATCAATCATTAGTTGTTTGACTGATACGTGGATAAAGATCGATGGGTCGTTACACCCCTAGTCATTTGCCATTCTCGGGGCTCAGATCAGCTGGTTGTTCCTGGCACATGTTCGTATGCTGTCATTTAGTGTTTGCTGTATTGTGATGTTGTATCTTTCAGACTGCTGCCAGCTATTGGCTGCTCATGATGAACTGGAGATACCTGGTTTAAATTCTTACAAAGTGAATAATGAACAAAGGTGTAGACATCACAGTTATTTGCCGTGATGTGTCTCTTTAAAGCTTAATTTTCTGTGATTTCTCTCACTGTTCAAACATGTTGAGGTTTTATCAGGACACAGATCTGCTGTGGGGGAAAGTTGTATGAATGGGTGAATAAGAATGTGAGGCAGGGTTAGCTGTTTTGTGTTTACTCCGGGCAAGTTATAAAAACTTCATCACAAGCCACAGTGTACTTTATCGAAGGGAAGGAGCCTGCAGATATTTAATAGAAGTTGGCTTGCACATCTTTTCCCTGTGGTGATCTTTTGTGAACTTATTTTGAGCTTTGTCCGGAGAGAAGAGAACCCCATTCATCTCAATAATCCTTTCATTAGGCCTTTTAGGACCTTGCTTTTTTTGGTGCATTGGTATGAAAAAACACCTTAAATATCTCTCCTTTTGATAAATGTGTCTGGTGGCACAAATATATAGCTGGGCTGTTTATGCACTCATGGACTTAAAAGAAAACAACAATATTTTTCAAATGAGGTTTTTGTAAATAACCATTTCTGAGACACTTCTGTCATGCTCGTTTAGTTTGGAGGCACATGTGAGATTCCCACTTTCTAAAATATATGCAAACAATATGATTAATACTATGATATGCAATTTTTATCATGGGGAGGGATTATTGTCATATTTTGTGCTATGGATGATATAATATCATACAGCCTTATTTAGGAGCATCTGTGAATTAAAGCAATTAGAAGACACCATATGAATCCTTTTTTTTCCCCCGTAAAATATTTTTTATTAATATATTTCTTTCCCCATCCCCATTTATCTCAGTTTGGAATAAATAGAAACAAAGGCCAAAACACCCAAGCTGGACTTTCTTTTTCAACAGATGCATATTTTTAAGGTTGACAGTGTGAGTCACTCACTGGTGACCTGTGCCTGACTGTGAGCCTTTTCTCGGGCTGAACAATCCGCATACGACGTGAATTTGTTTTCATGGCAGAAGTGCCTCATTCAATAAAACAATTCAGGAAATTTATATGAAACATAAATGTAATATTAGACTTGTTAAACGTCATTAGTTTGCCGTAGTGCTACATTACTCAGCGAAAGCCTCATTAAATTAGTGAAGATGTTGTTTGAAGGGGCATTCAGTAACGACGCAGATGATGAGATGATTCTGCGTGATTCCACTGTACGTCCAGATGTCACGGTTGGTTCAAAGAGGCAGCACTCAGCCCCTGGGTTAACCAGTTTCCACAGGAAACCCTGTAGTGGCGAGCACTGAGATGATGGAGCGAATTATGGTGTGAAGAGGTAACTTATGTTACTCATCAACCTGTGTCTCAGTTGGCTGCGCTCTCGTCTCCAGCGTGGAGCTGCACATAAATATGTATGAGGTGTGAGGAGCCGCTCTCCGCCTGTCGGAGAGCTAAAAGACGAGCACTCGCTCCTGCTTTTGAAGTGGCTGTGGGATGGATCGTGCAGCGTGTGACCCTGGTGACCTCCTGCTGGACAGCTGTATGAGATGGGGGGGTGAGGACACTGGGCTTTCATCTGGCTGAGGCACACTAGTAATTCTCCTTTTTTGCTTTGGTGGCTGCTGCATTAGAGACCTCCTGCCATGGCTTTCACCTAAAAAAAAAAGTCTGGAGTATTAAACAAAAAAAAGGAATCCAGTTTGAGGCTGTGAACACAAGTGAGCTGTGATGGCTATTTTTAAATGTCAGTTATCAGAATATAAGTCAGAACAAACTGGCTAAGACCGTCACACATTGCTGTTTATGAAAAACAATAACTTTAGCTAAAAATGCAATTCTATTTAAATTCAGTATAAATGTGAAGGCACAAAAGACATAATCTTATGTGCAGCTGTAAAAACACAAGACGTTGTTAGTCAGCTACAAACGTGGCATGTTTGAAGCTATAGATGGGTTTGTATTATAAAGTCACAACATCTGTCTGAGAAATTGAAATTACACAGTCTCAGATTATCAGCTGCAGACAGTGTCCAACGTGCGGAGGCGTTCGCTGTGTTTGAACAGGACGGGAAATGTCTGTAACCTGCTCAGTCTTCAGGCAGAGACACATCGCAACGTTCCCGCATAGATGGAGTCAAATTGAAACCGTCGTCTCTATCTAAAGACTCGTGAGCTCTGTCTCTCTCTCTCCTATCCTCACAAAGATTATGCTAATGTCGAGCGAATGAGGTTTGTTTTTGGGAATATGCGTCGGCTGAACGTGCAGAGGGACAGTGTGTGATTTTGACGCACGGTCCCTGTTTGTCAGAATAGAAAAAGAAAACCCCCGCAAGGCAGCGTCTCCTCACAGCCGTCACTCTCCCGCTGACATGTTTGTTTCCCCCTCTGCCTCACTCCGTCCTGATTGGCTGAGGTGTGGCAGGGTGGATTATTTCACATCTTCTTCTGCTGTCTCGCTGGAGGTTTTGCGAGCCGTGGAAAACAATATGTGCCTACTCAATGATTTGTAAAACATTAAAATAGCATGAGCATATTTCCGTAGTCCCCCAGCAGACAGCACACAGCGATGGGTGTGGATTTGAGTGTGAACGGCAAATCCTAGGCCAGGAACCAGGCTTTAACCGGAAACCTGTCCGTCATCCTCCTTGTTTTTTAATACCAAAAAACACCCCGTCCTGTTTGTGTTTGCTCTGCTCCGCGGTAAATGGACTTTTCATGCTGCTAATTCACACTTGAAATGGATGAGAGGATGCTCACATGGTGACTTATGTATGTGAAGTATGGAACAGTTGGACTGTTAAAATAAAACCAGTTTCTCATGCCAAATAACAAAGAAAGCACATTTGTGTGCAGCAGAACTGGAAACCAAACAAATTGAGCTGGATAACGGTTTAGTTCAGGAGGCGTCGGCACGCCTGTGCTGTTTGGATTTTGTGAAACTCTGCAACGGTTGACTTTTCCCTAATTACTTGTGAAATTACTGAAACGTGTATTTGGCACCTACTCACAAATGTTACAGCCGTTGGGCTTTTGTTTGTCTGTCTTGAGGCTTTTTAATGGGTTTCGTTGCACATTCCCGACGTGTCTTACTTTATTTTCAGGTTAAGCTTTTCATTTGTTTAGTGTCGGGTTAAAGCTGCTTTGTGATATTTTTAATCTGGATCAAAAAATGCAGCTTTTGACTGCGAGGTTCTTGTGTAACCCAGCGTATAGTATGTAGCTTTTTTGTTTCTGTCATCTGGATCCAGTTGCGGTGTCCTTATGTTGACATCTGGGTATCAATATCAGAAATATCAGAAGAAACAATGATTCTCCGTTTGTTTTTCCTTTTAAATGTTTTTGTGAAATCATGTTCACAGTATTTCTCTTTAGGTTTGTAAGAAATGCCATTCTAAATTGAGTTTTTCTGCAGGTTTCACAAGAGCTCTCCGAAGGCTATTATAAAGGTTCTTACAGTTTGACAAATTTCATTTAGTTTAATCATTTATTAATTAATTTGCGTTTTAGTATTTCCCCTTGACAACCTTTCAGTGACAAGGGAATGATAGAGGTTCTCCATGCATGTGGTAGAATATTTTGCTTCTTATTTATCTTTAACAAGACCTTTGGTTTGAATTTCTATATAAAGTTCAATAACACAATAACAAACAAGAAAAATGAATAGAAACTATAGAAAAATCCATACATTATATGTAATATATCAAGTAAAGCTGCAATTTGTGCTCAGCAATTTAAAACAAATTGGCAACTTTTTTCCATTATCAACATGACTCGGTGCTGCACTTAATATTGCTTTATAGTTTTCACTATGACATGATTGTATGAAAATTCTCCCACAACACGCCCATTCACGACCATTGTCAAACGGGCTCCCCAGTGCTGTCCTTGCACACCGTTCTGGAGGTTCTGTTTTCACCTGCCGAGAGTAAAGATTCGTCTTTGTTTACTAGGTGTGAAAACTTCAGGATCAGGTAGTTTTGTCGTATGAGGTCAACACATTTGAACTTGGATAGTCTGATCCACAAAGAGGCTCCATGAGAGCTTCTCAGGCTCCTGAGTTTGACCCTGAGCCTGTATGCCTGTGTCACTGGATACGATGACAATATGAAGAACAGTTTCAGTCATTATAGTGGAGCATTAAAGTTGTCAACGACCAGTATGATGAAAAACGAACATTCAACACTTCTTACTTACATAAACTTAGAGGCTGCAATACGCTCGTTGTAGACATATTTTACTGATCCAAGAAACAATATGATGATTTGCTGTGTTTACCTATAAGACACTAATATTCTGGGTTGCTCTCTGCATTTCGGTGCCATCCAGGTGACTTTTACATTTACAACAACTCGTGACTTTATTAAGATTTTTGGGATTGGTCGGGGTTTCTCTTTGATTTCTAAGATTTAGATGTTGCTACCTGATTAGATAGCCACAACCTTAAATGATTAGAGACCAACGTAGGCCGACCATTTTCTTAAAGCGAATCAGCTTCACTAAGAAACCACGTTTTCCTCCATCCAGACCTTTTTCTCTTAAAACGGCCCGACTTTAGATCGTGGAGCGTTAGATTAGCACCGAGCTTCCAGCAGAGCTTGTTGGTAAGAGCTCCAGCAACTCCAGCAACTGTGATTGCGAAGAAGCACCTGATGATCACGATCCTACTAACTGAAACGATATACAGTATGAAACAAATTGTCCATTTTTATTAATAGTAAATTAAATAATAAAGTATTAGGGGTGAGTGATTATTATTAGTGTTACAGTTTTCAGTGATTGCTCAGTTTGACACAAATGTCATTCATTCCACTCTTTTACATTTCGCTACGTTTTAATGCCTTTTATTTGACAGTTACTGATTTAGATGGAGCTTGAGAATTTCTTGTGCTGCATTTCAGCCTTGAGTTTGGTTTCTTACCATGACAGGCTGTCATTCAACTGTCTGTCATACTACAACACTGTTTTCTTGTTAACCTACAGTGACATAAAGTGTGTTTTTCTACAAAAATGTTAATTTAAGTATTATTAAGTTGTCATCTTTTCTGATGCAGTAATTACAGGCCTGCTGATTCAGTCATCTTCTCTGAAAGACGTGGTCCTTAGTGGCTCTCAGCCAAAACCAGAAAGTGGGTGGTAGCGTTACTACGGGAGCAGCTGTGAAACCATCTCCATTAAGACGGTCAAACTAGTCATGAAGATGTTTGACGGGGGATTGTAGCAAAGTTGGTGGTTTGATCCCCGGCTCCTCTGCTCACATGTCCAAGTGTCCTTCAGCAAGACACTGAACCACTGATCCCCGCCCCCCCATGGCTCCCGGTGAGTGTTTATGGGTTATGGTCATCGGAACCTCAAGTCTGTTCCGTCCCTGTCCACACTCAGAAACGCTGTGAGTCTGCAGAGAGGTGCGTGGAATCTGCGACGTAACCAAGTGGCAGAGGCAAGAACTACAAGCTGGTAATTCTAGTATAAACTAAGTTAACATGGCAGCATTAGGCTGGTAGTAAAGCTGGAACTGACACACAGATTGCATTTTCTTGGAATGCCAAAATAGTGGCTATGGAATACAGCCCTTTCCCAATAATTTAAGTAATTCAAGATCTAAAGCTAGGGAATACACAAACACACACGTTTAATGAACAGCTGACTTCAGCCCTGCTTTGGTGCTGAGATTTTTCTTTTGATGAACCCATGACAACTTCTTCTTATCAGCTTCTGGCGGTGAAAGAAGCTTCTTCACCCTGCAGAGGAAAGTCCTTTCTGCGTGGAAATAAGCCGTTTGGAGCCCGAGGGTCAGGAGATGAGATTGTGAAGATGCCCGGTTAAAAAACTTATCTCCACTGCACAGACCGTGTTCTTTGTTGTGCATCCAGTTTTTCATATTCAAGCTATTATATTCAAGAACATTCAGCAATTTTAAACAATCCACGACATTAACTAAGTCTGGGTTACGGGTTAAACTCTCCATTAATATCTATATCTATATCTGCAACAACCTAGTATCCGCTAAGAACATCTGACTCTGACCCGCACGGGCATGTTGGCACAGAACACTCGCGTTGACAATAAGTGCTTACTTCAGCATTTTGAAAGAAAAAAGCTGTGTCTTAATTCAGCGGCTGCGTCTCTTAAAGATGCAGTTGGCGCCTTTAATGGCAGATGGGCTGTGCAGCCTCCTTCTCCCTGGGAACCACCTGACAACGACCGCTCCGATGGGCGGTTCCTGTGCGGCCCAACGTATCCCAGAATCCTTTGCGAGTTAATTTTACCTGACATTGATGGCCAGCCACCCAGCAAGCAACTGAAGTGGCAAGTTGTTTTTTTTAATACTACTATCACATTTTTCATAAGGAAGAAACATCAACATTTGCATCCACGTCTTGTCTCTGTACGCTTTCTGCTCTTGTCCACGGGGAGCTTGTGACTCAGTTTAAAATGGTTTTTAATAGACGAGCTTCTTTGAGCCCTTCAGAGCTGCTCTCCCTTGACACACGCCCCTCTGCTCAGCACTCGCAAGCTGCTCCTGACCTGATAAAACCCCCTGAAATCACCTGCTGAGCTCTGTGAATATATTTTAAATTTTTTTTTTTTTCAATAGGTGAAACTGCTGGAGCGTAAGCCCCGCAGCAGCTGGAGGGTTTATGTTGTAGAAAATGAACCTTCAGGTTGGAGCCAACACGCAGCTGTGTGTGTGTGTGTGTGTGTGTGTTTTGGAGTTAACCTCTGTGAATAATTAATGTGTGCTTTAGAAAATTGGAAATTGTAAAACAGCAGTTAAATGTGTGAGCTTAGAGCTGGGTTTTTAGTGGATGGTGGGGGAGAGATGTACATTCAGCTGTGGTGTATTTAAACTGATTTGTACATTAACTTTCATTACCCTGTGTCTGTCTCCACAGAAGCTAAAGATGTCACTTAGGTTTCAGAAGCTGACGGGGAGGCTGTGTTTGGCTCAGTGATACTTCAGCAGGGCATCCTGTCGTCTGGGGGACCAGGTCAGTAATACTTCAGTCCTCCCACTCCCGCAGTCATGTGGGTTCTGCAGCCCTAACTGCTGCACTGTGCTGATGGCTCCGCAGTGAGCTGCTGTTTAGAGATCCACCCTCTGCGCCTCTCAGCCTCCCCGTCGCTCTTCAGCGGCAGTGTCGGGCTGAACTTGAGTTACCCTCCGAGTTAATGAGCGTCCTGGAGCAGCGGTGGGCTTTGGTGACGCTCGGAGGCACAGGAAGGCCGCCGTCTGTTTGGGGCGGCCCTGCCAACGTCTGGCAACAGTCAGCCGCCGTCCCACTGCAGGGAGCGGCCGAGCGGCGGCTTCTGTGTGCCGGGGGTTTAATTTCTCCCTCAAGTCTGCACTGTTCACGTGCTGAACCTGGGAGCTCTAAGATCCTGCAAGTCCAGGTGTGAGGATCATACAGGTGCTTTTTGTCATAAAAGCTCTAAATTAATTCCAGTGATTTAAATTCTCAAGGTTATTCATTGAGTCTATTTTGCAGGATTTACCAGTGGCATTGGTTCGGGTTGATGGATATGACAATATGGCCAAGCGTAATAAATATTGTCACTTAGTACCATAATTATTATTGTAATAACATTTACCAGGGAATATGTGATAATATATATCCAGCATTGTCAAGGGTAAACAAAGTGTTTCCGTGCAGTTGCCGCACCTTTGGACGTTCTGTCCACCCCGTCACTCGTGTTTGTGCTGCATGGTGCTGCAGTGTGTGGGGGAGAACTGCCCCCACCCCTGCACACAGGCTGAGATTTTATCTGCAAATGGAAATTCTGAAAATGCTTCACAGACAAATGTCTTCATCAGCAGCAGAGTCGGTGGGATAAAATGTGCTACATAACCGTTAAGCAGCAACAATTAAGAGTACATTTTTTTAATTTTTCCAGGACGATAGCAGAATTGATAACTTGGAAGCTTTTGATCCTACGATTGTTTTTTTTTTTCATAATTTAGCCTTGGGGCTCACTTAATACCAGGTTTCAGTACCCATCCCTAGTGTTCTGCTAAGAATTAAAGCCTACATTCACTCAGGGCTGGCAGCCTGTGTGTGTGCAACATTGCTATAAGTGGGCATTTACCATTCCGCCTATAGCAGATGACGTTGTACATTTGCTTTGCTGGACATTATTTAGAGACGTATGTTGCAGCGTTGGGAAACAAAATGTCAAAGTTTTTTTGATAATTTCTTTGTGCAAACACTAAATATAATGATCTGTTTTTACCTTTTTGTCGTCTGTCAGTACATCAGGGCCACCACTGATCTGTGTTGTTCGAGGGCCCAAAAACCAGTGGAGCGACTGGCACATCTCAAAATTGTCGGCGGTTCCTTAACACAGAATGACTCAGTCATGAATGAATCACTTCTCCTGCTTCGCTTCAAGCCTCTGGCACCGCCCCCATGGTCTTAATCAGAGAGGTTTACTTGATTTTATTTTGCCCTGGCTGGATGTTGTGCCTGGCTGAGCAGCTGACTGTACGGTCGAGTGAACAGCTCGTGTGCCTTGCAGGCTGTTCCCGCTCTGCCTCTGTCCTCGGTCAGTGAGGTACCACTTAGGGACTCACCAGTCGAATCTGCCCGAAATCAAATTAACAAGCTCTGACAGGAAGCAATGCGCTACCTGCTGGAAACGTGGCCATCGCCTTCTCTGGTTTTCTCTCTGAAACGCCGAAAAGACTTGAACCGTCTCGCTGTGCTGTCGACATAGATCTTGTGTTGCCTGTCAGATGTTTCATCCTGGTAATGAGCCGTTTCTGGTGGTGGAAAGTTACACTAGATTTTAAACCAGCGATCACAGGATGGATCAGTGTCTGTAAGCGCAGTTCTCTGAGCCCTGACATAAGCGTGAAACCGCGGACATTCATGTCTTTCCAAACCAGATGGAGTGAGTTATTGAAACACAGTTGGAATTCCTTCTTTCACCATGTCTGTAGGTGTGTTAATACATTTACTGTTTGTGTTTTATCTGCTTAGCAATTTTGTGTCGATATTTTTGACTTGGAAGATTGAATCACATTTCATGACTAATTCATGCAGAAAAACTAGGGAATTGCAAAAAGTGCCATTTGTTTTTCTTGCAGCTGAACCTTTTCCCTCAGACAGGCTCACAGGAACGGATGTGTATCGCTGTTATATAGAATATTATATATGTTTTCATTCACGTCTCAGGTCACCTTGGTGCCATGCCTGTCCATGTGCTGTTGGACGGGCCAGATGCTCAGGTCCCGGCACACCTGACCAGGATTCCCATCTCACTCATCGAAACCAGCACTGACTGTACTAATAAAACAGTCAAGGTGAGTTTGAGTAATTTCTATTTTCCCTTTGCTGCATTTTACAATCTCAGAATCCCATTTATCATCAGCCCACAATTTTAAACCTTTAACCTTCTTTTTCTCCCAACTTCCTCTTACTTTTTAAGAAAAAGACCTACAGTGAAGTTTCTTTCTGTGTTTACAAACCGAGACTGTGAAATTATCTACTATTAAATCTGAGGACACCAAGTATTTATTTTGCTCTTATTGGCAAAATTACAATCTTATCAGAGCATGGACTCAGTGCAACGTCAAAGATCCATTTTCTAGTTGAATGAACTTTCCATCTGTTTCCCACTTTTCCTCCCACCTGTGCATCATTAATCCTGCATGGCAACCAAAATACAGCACAAACAGATGAAGAGAGTTTCAAAGAAAATGCCAGATCATCAGAGCCCTGCTTGCTCCTGTTTTTACCTCAGAAATGGGCTGTTCGGTTTTCATTAATGTTTGTGGAAGAGTTAATCAGGAAATCCTAATTTTCCACTTTCTTCCTGAGGCTTTAGTTTAGAGTGTAAATGTACCCCAGTGCTGCAACACTTTCTCCGTTTCCCCTGAAAAACTCCTCCAGATGACATCACTCTTTAGTAGTTCCGATGATGCCATCTGGAGGAGCTCCGGAAAAGCAGGTTGACCATTAAACAACATCCATAGAGTGAACAACAAGATGACATATTCTGGACTGAAGGTTCCTCCACGCAGCGTCATTTGGAGGCGTATTTGTGCTAGAAGTAGAGAGAGAATTCAGTGTCTGGAAGTCAGACGTTCAGTTCAACGTACTACACAAACTAGAACCAAAAGAAGCGAGTTCAGAGTTCAGCGAAGGCGTCCTTTGACTAACCTGCAGATTCACTTTAACAGGAAAAAGGCGCGTTCACACTGACCAAATTTCTTTGTGCTGACTTTATGGCATTTTATTTTTTATAGGGGAAAGTGGTTCACAAAGGGCCGTTGGTGCAGTCGGCCGACTTCATCCTGAAGAGTGTCATCCAAGGTAACTCTAAACTGTGTGTTTGTATGTTGGTGTTGGCTGTTCTGAGCAGCGTCCTGCTGAGGTCTGTTCTGAATGTGTTTCTAAAGAAGCCTGCTGCACATGTAAAACTGACTTCTGTGCAGTTGTACGTAAAGGCCACGGTTACTTCAGGGAATCAGCAGCTGGCCGCTCACGGTGGGACATCGTGTTTTTGTGGAATTGAGTTGGAGGTTTTGAAGAGGAAAATCCTGAAATGGCCTAATCCTGGTTGTGCAGACTGAAAAGCTGTGAAGTAATAAACATTCCGCCTCAGCGAGGCAGCGTGCTTTTCTTTTCCAGTGCTTTTGTCAGAAGAGCAAAACCTGAAAGGGTCACATATATTAATTTTTATCTCACTAACTGTGTTTACCTACACTTACTGTAAGTAACAGGGTTACCCAGACAAAAAAGGTAACGGGGGAGCAATTAATACTGTAAATCTGCCCATACATACGGGACACATACATACAACTTTGGACCAAACAGACTCTCGTTTCTTTAACGTGAACATTTAAGACCTTAAAGTGGAGGGTCACAAAACTGCCATTCACGACTAGGCATCAGTTGTGAAGAAAAATAAAAAGAAGACGCTTGAGGAGGCTGAAGAGCTGCCTGAGCTGAGTGTGTTCAGCCGTTTCCGTGATCTGGATTGCAGGAGCAGATCGAGGCCAGTGTGGGTATTGTTGTCTTGTCTGTGGCCCTCTTATCTCTGAGCAGCGTGCTTAAAGAGCTGCAGAGAGACTCTTATTGTGGAGACGGCTTCCTTTTTTATTATTCCTTTAAATCTCCGACAACCCGTCTGTGTCCCCAGCTGCAGGACAAACGGGGCCTCCTGTCCTGGATTGTCGGGTTAGAGACGGTGTGCGATCTGCCGCTGCATTGTTGGCTTGTGGCTTGTTTTTCAAAGGCTTTATCTCCCAAAAAAGTACAGATAAAGGAAGTTCATCAGAGCTGCCTGTCCATCTGCCTGGATTACAAATATAACACTCATGCCATATCATGGTGACCTGTGTATTCAAATATCATCCTATTTTTTTTTTAAAACACGGTTTGCTTTTTTTTTTTTTCAGATGACGATTCCAAGCCAGATGCCTCGTCTCAGAACTCGTCCATAAATGTTGTCCTGTTTGGACCACTAGCCAATGACTTCAGTCAAACTGTCAATCAGGGGGTAGGTTTGCTTGAGTATCAAAGATATGTTACGTTAACAGTACATTTAGAGAGGAATGTAATGTAAAAAATGCATCTGGAGCAACTATAGTGTTTTTTTTTTTTTCACTGTTAGTGAGAGTTTGAAATGCAGCAAAAATGGAAATCTGTGATTTTCTTTTTTTTCAGTTCCCTCGAGATTTCGTTTTTCTGACAAAAGTACAAAGAAAATATTTCCAGTCTTTTACGAACAAACTTAAATGAGTATTTGTTTGATGCAGCACCGTACTCACACAAAGTTTGGGCGGAGGTGAAATGATCCATTATGTTATACTGAATAACCATCATTGGGTACTTTAGTCAGATAAATGAAAAGTAAATTGACAAATCAGATTTTATTGAAATTTTTACCTAACTTATTTTAAAAAATGACCTGAAAGAAACAATAACTTGACAAGACACACTTTGTGCCGTAAACGGGACTTGTTCCACGGGGGGACAAATGTTTCAATAACGTCTGTCTGATAATTTCTTAACTGTAAATCAGCACCCACCCCCAACCCTCTGTCAACCTCGGAAAATGCCGTGTATCATATGAATCTATATTTAGCACACAGGTGCCGCTGTGATAAGGTGATGTCTACCTACTGAATCTAATTTACAGTTCCAGTTATTTTCAGTTTGTTTTTCTTTCTCGTCCATGTCACCTGAGTCTTAATAGATTCTCGTGATGTGTTTCATCTCTGACAAAGTTCGCTCACTCTTCACCTTCTCACACAACCCCCCTTTACTCTTGATGTCCCATGATGCTTTGCAGAGGTCAGAATAATCACCGGTAAACTAGTAAACACAAAGTGTGTGGCTAACAAGCTCAAACACAGCGACGTGTGCTCAAGTGAACAAGCTGTCTGAATAATTGTAAACCACAATCAAGCAGGAAAATTCACAAAGAAGAATGAGCAGCTCATACTTTATTCTGTAACCACGTATTTACCAGTTATTGTGATCAGTCAAGTTTAAGGATCAGTAGTACGGTCGTTTAACCGGTCATGGCATACTCTGAAAACACGGTGTCTTCTCTAGCTCAAACAGTATTTTACTTTTTCTTAAGATGTACAATAATTGTGGTACATTTATTGTATTCCAGGAAGATTTTAAATTAACTGAGAACAGTCGAGTAAGTTTATTCAGCAGAGTGATGAATCAGACATGCCGCTGTAGTTGTACTCAGAAGAGTTAGTACAGGGGGAATGTGGGGGTCCGTACGCTGGGATTACAACATGAGACGTCACGGGCCAGATGATTCCACTCTCAAATGTTTATGAAGGCCTCATTGAAAGCAGGTATTAGCTCTTATGTTGTATCTGCTCTGTACTACTGGCCGACAACAAATGATTCTTTTAAGAGCAGTTTTATCTGCTTTATTGAACAGAAAATACTTTCCAGGAGAGGAAAAGGAAATGGATAGATATCATAGATGGATGGATGAATGGAATTTCGTCAGCAGCAGATCCTTTACGTCCTCCTTGTCCTCCTCCTTCCTTTTATGCATATGAGAGACTCATGGAAAACCGTGGATATGTGTAACACCGTGCTGCTGCTGTTCGTATCAGCTTCACTCCCCCACATCAGAGCTGTCTTATGATCCTGAGTTGGTCAAAGGTAGAGAGGAGTAGATTAAAGGATAATATACAGTGGGCGATCTAATGAAAACGTGTCACCCAGTGGAGCAGTGTGTCGGGCTGATGTGTGATGTTTCATTTTTGGATAATGAGGTTTACAGCACAAGAGGAGAAGTTAAATCCAGGAAGACCGACTGACATTACCTGCTTTAGCTTGTAGTCTCGGTATAGAGTTGTTTGGAAAATGGTTTAATTATCCCATATGAATATAAGGGATTGTTTGTCTGTATTCCCAGAAGAAAATTGGGTAAGAACGCAGACATCCAGCCTTTCATACTCTCCCGGCAGGACCTCGAGCTCCAGCCCACAGGGAGCCACACAGGACATGTAAAATCCTTTCAACAGAAACTCACCTGCTTGAATTAAGTGAATGTTTTCAACTGGACTTGGATGGAAATCAGCGACAGACACAGCAGTGGGCTGTATTCCTCGTGGGCAGCGCCTCAGCCAAAGCAGGTGCTCCTGGATTCTGGTACCTGTAGTGTGATAACTCACTTGCTGTTGCCATGGTGACAACAGATGTCATCAAGTGAAGTAGAACTAAAGTGTTAGGGTTAACAACTTTGAAGTTGAATTTAAAGCAGCTTTAATGACTGCATATCCAACAGCAGGGAAGTGAAAACAGTGTAATCATGAAACAGAGCTGATGTGTCCGTGTTTGACTAGTTACCTTTCAAATGTAACCTAATGAATGTCTCTCTTTATTGTTCATTAAAAGTATGTAATTATGTATTCACTCAAAGAGCCAAGCCAAGATTTGGGAATGAATGCGCTAATCACAACCGGAATCTAAATCAGCTTCAGATGAACTGCTCCTCAGTTTAGCCTAGCAAGCTAATAACTTATGTCTTTACGCTCTAACTCGGACGACCTGGTGTGAATATGGCTCTGAACGCCGGAGATTCCTCTGTTGACTTTGTTCCTACCTCCTCCAATTTTTAAACACGGTTTTCATCGGTGGCGGGAGTTGCAGCTCTAACTCGGGCTGCCTCGCACCTTCCTGTTGCACGTAAATGCAAGTTACAGGATTCAAGAGCCACTCGCTTAGTGTAACAAACGGGATCCTGTGGAAGATAATCACACGAACACTCGTGTGATTACTCTGCTTCCTACAGCTTCAGCTCACGTTAGCTGTCATTCAACTCTCTACAAAAACAGAGGCTGATGGCTAAGAGCTGTAGACCCACAGGACGCATTCCCTCAGAAGTCGGTGGGAGCTAAAACAGACAGACAGACATCTCGAAATTATTAATATTCATAGGGCAAATTGTTAGTCTGTGTCTCCCTGATGCATGAACAAGCAGCTGTTCGCCGTGTCAGATGCTGCGTTGTTGCACTTTCACTAACTCGT
Organism: Channa striata; assembly: GCA_033026295.1. NCBI lineage: Eukaryota > Metazoa > Chordata > Actinopteri > Anabantiformes > Channidae > Channa > Channa striata. The sequence goes on along the minus strand of CM065176.1, from coordinate 25,928,716 downwards.
TAGTGTGAGTGTGGGCCTCCACGTGCGAGGCCTCGGTGTGACCGTTGACGTGCTGCGGCTCTGTTTGGCTTCACAGACACAGTGACTCTGAACTCAGTGCTTCAGCTCGCAGTGACACTTTACTTTCACTCGGCTCTCAGTCCACTGTGATGCTGTCACATCCGTGCGCGGCAGCATCCGTGATGTTGTTTACAGAGCTGTGGATGTGGCTGGGACCTGGACGGGGACAGTGAACACATCAAGCATAATCCTCCTGTCAGCAGCACGTCGCTGCGTTTTTGGTTTTCTTACGGCGGCGTCTCGATTGATCTTAAACTGCCGTGAAGCTCAGTGAAGTCAGGAAGTCATCGCAGCCTGAGCCGCCGCGCTCAGCTGTAGATCACAGAGCTCTTGTCAAGCTCTGTGTCTCTGTAACATGATTATTCAGACTATCTGCTGTCCTTTTGTCAGCCTTGAGCAGTGGCTTTAAAGCTGTCTCGGGGGCAGCTGACATGCCAAACAAAAGACAATCTCCACTTTTCACACCAGCTTATCATCTGGGGCTTGTTGTGACGTTTATTTAACGTCTCCGCGGATGCAACATCTGCTGCTCCGATCTGTGCTCCCTCTGGGAAGATGAATGTCTTTTTATCTCTCTCTGCTCACTTTAAATCCCTCATTTCTCAACTTGTTGTTGTCGTTGTTTTAATCCTCTGTTTTCTTGCAGGATGTGGTCGTGGCCTCCGGCTTCACTGTCAGCAAATCTCCTACAGTTCATAAGGACAAGCTCCATCCCTGCAATCTGCTGCTGTCAGGAGACGAAGCCTGTCTTTATGTGAGAACACCCATATATTTATCTCATATGCACTGTGTGTGTGTGTAATTACACATGTATAAATAGCCTTTGCCTGTGTAGTTGAGCAAAATAAAATGAAGCTTTAATTAAATTTAGCACCTCATTAGGATCTGATAACCATCAGATTTGAAATAATTCCCCGATGATGTATTTCCAGTCACTGTCACCTAATGAGCTAGAGACCATCATGTACGGGTCGACGGTCTGGGGGAAGCGATGCGTCACAGCTTCGTTGTCTGTGAACTCCACAGGCTGCGACAGTCTGCGGGAGCATCACATCTTCTGTGCGAGCTGTGAATTGAACATGAGTCATCGTCAGCCGTGTCTCACTCTGCATCATTGTCAGACATAACAGCAACACAACCTGGAGACATGTCTCTGTTTACCTGCTGCTGAATTTCACATCCTGCTCATGTTGTACCTGCAGGCTCAGCCACCTCCACCATAACGATGTAATACTGTCAAATTTACGTCAGACGTCTGTTGTGTTTTGGACACATCCTCATGTCCCATTCACAAGTCACTAAACTTTTTTCAAGGGTTTATTGGCGTACAGTGGAAAAGATTCTTCACGCTAGGGCTGCTTGATTTGGATGAAAATCAGAATCCCCATTATTATTACTCATAGATTTTGGCAGAAATGCATTTATTAAACTTTTATTATTAGATTTTTATGATAATTAATTCAACTGAAAAACAAATGTTATTTAAATAGCAAATATTACAGCTGGTGCTTTGTTTGTTTATTTATTTATTTGTTTATTTTGGATGCACCTTTTGCGTTATGCTGATTACTAGATTGAAGATGTGTGATATCATCATATCACTATCATGAAATTATTAATGAAGATAAATCTCTGACACATCTGATGGTGATTTTCCTTTTTTATGCTCTTTAAAATATTTTTCTTCAACCAAAAAGCAAAGTAATCTTCATTTTTTTGTCCTTTCATCATTGTGAGGCAGGACTTTGTTTGAGAAGTTTGTCTGCCGCCCCAGAGCTCTTGCACTGCTGCCTTTGCAGCGATGCAGCAAAATGCAAATTGTCAAACTGACGCATGGAGGGAGCCGTGCTGTGCAGAATGAGCTTATAACCAAATGTGTGATTTGAGAGTTCACGATAATGGAAGGAAACAAAGTGCTCTCAGTTAATACTGCTGCTCTGTCAGCCTGTCGTTTTATGTTTGGGTTTTTCCTCCAGCGGCAGTGAAGCCTGGAGTGAAGCTGTGAAGCCTGTTTACTAAAAACACATCCCTGTTACATCCCACTTCTGTCCTCATCCTTCAGGTGTCTCGCCAGCCGCCTCCTCCTGACCCCACGTCCCTTCCAGCCATCAAGAGGAGCGCCACACATTCCACTGAGGTTAGAGTCAGAGGCCTGGTTAGCTGCAGAGGCTGCCGGAGCGTGCTGTGAAGCTCTTGTTTCTGTCAGGCCGTCGCACGTCAGCAGTCACCTCCACCGGATCAGGGTGTCACCGGACCTCTGTGTTAGTGATCAGGATGGAGGAGACGTAATGTCTTTGAACTCCTGAAGTCACCGCTTTTAAAAACCGATCAGACGCAACAGGAAGTGAACCTGTGCAGTTCAATAGAATAAAGAAGCTCCGCCATAAATTTTACTTTGAAAGTAAAAGTCATTTGTCCAGGTTGAAACTGGCGGATGATAAATCTATTGTGTTTATTATTGAGGTCAAAGTATGTAGTGGATTATAAGAATTGGTGGTTGGTGTATTTCGGCCACCTTGTTCATTTTAAATATGGTGGCCAAAACATTAGAACCACCTGTTTGCATAAACTGAGCTACTTAAAAACCATAAGTCAGTACTAGGTAAACCAGGAACTAAAATTATTTGGGTTTAGTGACAGTATCGTAAATTAATTAATTTAGTACATATACATTAATTGATACTAATTTCCCAAAGAAAATCACTTGTTTACCAAAGATGTGGGTAAATTTGAAAAATAAATTGGCATTGATTGAAAATAATACTTAAAATGACAGTGATGGTAATATTATTAAGGAGAAGAAGAATTCCAATAATAATAAACACTCATTTGACAATTCTAAATGAAAACCTCATCAGTAACTAAGTTTGTTTAGACATTTACTGCATCTCCAGGTTCGATATGTTACACGTGAGCGCTGTGCGATTCGGTGGACGCGTCCACCTGGACCTCGTGTCATAAATCGGGTTCAGGATTTAGACTCATTTACAGATACTTGACCTACAGGCAGCTGAACGTGAGTAATGAAAGTAGGAATAAATATGAATAGCGAGGTGGCGATAATGTCTTCTGTACATTCCCCTTCAAGCAGTGGAACTATTGTTGACAATTATTTCTGTCACTTTTCATGTGTACACAGCCCACAAGTTGTTATCTTCAAATTTAAAATGATATTTCGTCCATCCCCTGTTTGTGGCAGTTGTCTTGTCACTTCGCCTTCAAGTCTGGCATTTCAGAACCACTGTAAACACATCTTATTTCTGACGTGCTCGGACAGCGTGTCATCTAAATTAGTTCTGATGGAGCATAACCTGACCCTCAGGCCTTCTTAAATCCTTCAAAAATGCCATATTATGCACATGTTTGGGTTTATATTTTAGTTCTTTTGCTCAGCAGACAGGTTCTGGAAAATGAACACTTCCAAACTCTCCTTTTATTCTTACGCTCGCCCTAGTTTAGCACCTCTGCTTCCTGTCTGCGTGATGGGCCACTGTGAACCTTGGGACTTGAAACCGTGGTTTTGTTCAGCACAGGGACTGTCAGGAATGTGTTGAGAGGGTCCAGATAAAGCCTCACTAATAAGCCTTGGTTTTGTTATGTGACAGGGACAAAAGACTTTGTTCTTGTTCGATTTATTTCCCATACCTTAAGCTCACGCTTTGGAACTTTGGCCTTGTTTAATATGGAGACATAGTCACAACTAAAAACACAAAAGGCATAAAATTCTACTCTCAAATATTACAGATCAGTTAGATATCAAGCTATACCTTGTGTATTTGCAGGTTGTTTTTGCAGATAAACATAACTTGGTCACAAAAAAAATCCAGACGTTGTGAAACGAGATGCATTTTATTATTTAAACCAGTGCAGCTCTTATATTACACATTGGAAGGCTGGTGGCAGCACTGTGTGATGGTGCGAGGTTCGACACACTGCTTCTTTGCCTTTGTCACAGCTGGGTCCATAAAACCGAACATTGGCTCTCACTAATGAGACACGCACCTTTCATAATGCAGGATGAACTCAGCACAGGCTTGGGAAACTGGGAATACTGGGAATCAATCAATCAAAGATTAGCAAACTGGACTGAAAGTGTGAAATAAAATCTTGTAGAACACGTGTTTGTGGGACAGGAAGGTTTAAAAATAACACACTCCTTCTCCCACTGAGGCAGAAATGTCATCAGACTGTTTCACGATTAAAGCCTGCCTGGCTGTTGACCTCCAGAGACAGAAGACAAAAGCTGCTACCACTGCTGAAAATATAATAAGGCAGCAGGAGTGAGGTGGTGGTAAAAGTTAAGTGAAAAGGTAAAACATACACTGCACAGAAGAACATGCAGCATTGGAATCCGTTTTCACACATGGAGAAGAATCACATCCGGCCGTGCAAACTTTGAAAAAGACAAAGTCTAGAAACAGTTGCACAAGCTGTTGCTTTGATCAGACATTTCTTAAGCTTTTAACATTTAGCAGAAATGACATTTGTTTAGTTAAATGCCAACATTACAAAACCCATCAGTCTCAGCAAAGATGACTATTAGTGATTCATTGTTGGAAACATCTGTCCTCACAGAAATGAAAGCTGCAGGAAGTCGTTACTCATTCACCATCCGTCACTTCTCTGACCTTTATATTTATGACCAGTCTTTATGTTATCAGAGGAACTCTATGTAACTGCCAGTTAACATGTGATGTGCAGGTGAATTCTAATGAGGTGACTGAGTGAATGTGTGGAAACCAAATTAGTAACAAGTTAAATCAGGTAGTTTGTGAGAAGCCAATCCGTATCATGAAACATGAAATGGCCGAAAATGGAGATGATCTGATCAATAAACGTCTGCTTCATCTACAAATACACCAGCATTGAAACTGCCAAGTTCTCAAAACTGTCAGATGTACCAAATGTCTCTTTGAATTGTAACTGAGTAAAAGTAACTTGAAGAGGTGAAGTACAACAATCACAGTATGTGTCGTACCTGTGAGTGTCCTGGTAATTACGTGCTTGCGTGAGGTCGGGTTGTTTCCGTCTGCGGCGTCTAACACACATTAGTGACTTACTGGAATATGATACGCTGCTGGTGCTTGTTTCTCCTCAGGCTTCCAGGGCGAACAAGGCTCCAAAATACACCTACGTCCCGCTGGGTGACCTGAAGCCTGGCTGTGTAGTCAGCGTGTACGGAGTGGTGATCTTCTTCAAGCAGCCGTTCAAGAGCCGGGGAACAGGTCAGTCTCAACCCGAGACCAAATATGAGACAGAATGTGCCGTTTGTGATTAGGCATCATGAAGATGACGGTCAGCATGTTAGCAAAAACGATGCACGTCACCTGATAATTACATTCATAATCCTTCTTGTGTTCACCATCTTAATTACAGCTCCAGTAGACGTGTTAATGATGGTCCAAACCAGGCCGCTCTTGTCCCGCTCTGCTCTTTCACTGTCCTTCAGGTATTAACCAAATTCCAGCTGCAGAACCTTTTTTTATGAAGGAACCATTTAAAGATCGGTCAAAGACAAGCAATTTTCACGATTCTCTCAGTCCAGTCCTTTCATTTAATCTTGTTGAAGGTGATATAATAAACTTCAAATTTGAGCGATCTAAAGATTTAGATGCCCTTAGTTTCTTTGCCAATCTGATCCCCTTATTTAACAAAAATATTTCCATTAAAATAAATACAAAGATAAAAAATAATCACAATGCTTTAAAAATCATTTCATAATTTTCTCAAAAACTTTTTTGAGAAACATGTTAATGAGGTCCAATTTTACAGAAACTTTACAAAATGTGAGGTTTTACCAGAAAAAAAATCCTAACTTTATTACAGTGAAACATTTTTATTTGGATTGCTAAGCAAAGCTTAGAGAAAGGTTTCAGCACCACGGACAGAGACATTGAAGCTGGACAGGGATTGTGGAGAAGGAACCAGGGCCAGGAAACAAAGAGCACACCAGCTCCGCTGAGACCGGAACCAGCTGATGAACAGAACGACATGATGTCATGAGAGCAGCAGAGTTTTGTCTCCGACTCCTCATTTTACAAACTCCGAGGTGGAGGTGCAGGAAGTTGGTGATTGACAGGAGAGGGAGAGCCAAATGATTTTCGTTTATGTGTTGATGGTGTAATAATGGACATCTGGGTTTGAACAGGCTGCTCGTCCAGCTTTAAACGCTTAAGTGCTCATCATTATTACACAGGAAGCTGTGTTGATCTAATCCTTTGTACCTCTGCTGGTACCGAGGATTGTTCCGTCATTTAGTGAATTTCCATGTTAACACACTGCAGCTGATGTGAAGCAGAGAGGGCGCCGTTGATCCTGAAGAGCTGCCAGGGGTTAGCCCTGAAATGAGCCGATCAGAAACAGGGTGTTAGTCTGAGGTGACCTGCAGCCACCCAGCACGGAATGACGGAGTGTGTGTGTGTGTGTTGACGCTAGTATTTGGAATGTTATATTCATATAGCAATACTTTTATCATCATTGACAATCATTTTCACATACTTGTTACAATGAACTTCAATCTGTCAAGTTCTGCCTCCCAGCCTGGATAAGTCTGGTGTACCAACCCCACCGTAACCTAACCCAAGCCCAGAACTGGTCGTGGTTTTATTTGAACCTGGGAGCTACTTCGGGGTCCGACTTTGATGTTTGCCTCTGGTTTCGACCTCAGCATGTTTTCCTTCCACAGACTACTGCTCCAGCCTGAAGATTACTGACCAGTCCAACCAGAAGATCAGCTGCACCATCTTTTGTGAGAAACTGGAGGATCATCCAAAAATCTTTCAGATTGGAGATGTTGTCCGCATGCACAGAGTGAAGGTAAAGCCCGCCCTGTTTTTTTTTCAATTAACTGAATCTTCTGTTGCTAAATTATAGTTGGAAATGGTATGATGTAATTGACGGAATAATGAATTCAGAAATGTCTGACACATCATAACTACCAGGATTGTAATTTGACAAAGAATCTCTAACATTACGTTACGTTGAAATGATAAATCCCTCTCCGCAGACACAGTACTTCAACAACTCCGTCATGCTGGTTAACACCTTCGGTTTCTCCGTGGTCACGTTTGACGGTGCGGTTGGTGCAGACGTGGAGCCGCGGACCTCCAGCCGCTCCTTCCACTTTGACCAGGAGGACCTTCGGACTGTCGAGGAGCTTCGAGCCTGGGCGGCCAACCAAGCCGTCCTCCCATCAGTTCCCACAATCTCTCTGTCTGACGTTCAGCCCAAAAGCTTACTTTGACCTGACCTGCCAGCTGCTTGCCAAAGCCCCCATCGACAGCACCTGCACCTTGCTGAGAGTAAGAAAAGCTGCTTCCATGTGCTACAAATGTAGACCACTGCAGTTAGGAATGAGCTCATTGTCAGAAAACTTTGAAATTTTCTCAGTTCATTTCGTATCCAGAATGAGAAAATAACCTTAACACGCGCGTTGATCTGCATCTCACGATCGTCAAGTTTGGTCGGTTGAATCGGTACCGTTGGTTAGAACCGTTACCTTTGTCGTTTATGTAGGAGTGTTTGTGTCGTGGGATTTCCCCATCCCAGTGTGAGCCCATTAGAAATGATTAAATGTGCGTGTGACAGCTGTGCACTGCTCTGCCTCCGCTTTGTACGAGCTGGATATGAGCTGCCTGATCTTAGAAGAGGAGGGCCTGGTTCCAAACATGTCGTGATTGATATGATATGAATGAAAGATGCAATCCTTGAATCTGATGTGATGCGATCTGCTCGATAGTAGGTGTACCCTGTAGATTTATCCGACCTTGCTTGACAGCTGTTTACTTCCTCTTCTCCTCAGTCGACTCGCCTCTTTTCTTTTCCCCGTCTGTGCTCTGATAGAATACTTTTATTTAGTTGGTTGAATAACTGAAGGCGCCAGTAATACTTTTTCAAAGCAATTTTCTGTTGAAATTACAAATCACTGAACATTTGAATGATATTTAACTGCCATGGTTGAACCTCTCAACATAATCAGGCCCAGGCATTTACAATCGTTGCTTTAGGGCCTGTCCGCCGCTAACCCAGGCCCAAACCTAGTCAAGCAGCCAGCTTCTGTGCTGTTCCTCATCATCTGTGGACCCTGCATTTACTTGTAGCCTTCTTATTTTCTTCATGCATGTTTTATTTATGTAACACTTTTAACAGCTGAGCCGTCACTAATACTTAGCTCGTGTAATGACGGTGGCACAATCTCCTAACCACTAATGAATACAATAGGATGCAGCTGGACGCGCTGCAAAAAGCTAATAAGTGGGTCTTTTCCTAATTTGAGGGGAAATGCAAACCCTCGATGTAAATCAGTGTGCAGCATCACATATTAGTCATCGTACTACTCGTGATCTTCAACAATAGAACAGAAGGGTGACGTTCTTTTTTCATTGTGTGATGTTTCCGGCTAATAAAGAACAGACCAGAATATCCCTTTATGTTTCCGCTGCAGCATCGCAGTCACCAGGACGTTTCCCTGTGGACTGTGTGGACTGTCACACACTCACTCACTTGTTTTTATCTTGTCTTTTTAAAAAGCCGCGCGGCTGTTTTGTTGCTGCGTCGTACCCCCACTGTGTTGCTTTTTAAAATCACCTTGAAGCCGCATCGATGTGGAGAGAAGTAGTTCATACTGTGTTTATTCCCTTTGGAATAAGGGAGCTGTTTGCCTTCAGTCTTAATCTGTCCTGCAGTAAATCGGCCTCAGTCTAGTGGCCTCAATGGGAGAAGGTCTCATGTATTTTATCTTGGTCCTGAGCTGTTTCACCTGCCACCTCGGTTTTGAGATCAGAAATGAGGCTGTAAGTGATGGCTGGTTTCCTGCCAGTAAGGCTGATAGAGGAGATAAATTTGAACAGGATTTGGCAGCGGGCTGCTGGTCTGCTGCCAGTATGAAAACCAGCTCTGAGCTGTAGCAGCTTGCTGTTACACAACAACACACACACAGCGGAGGATGCTGCCCAAATCATAACCGGTTTTAGATGAAGAACAGATTTTCCTGTGTCTCTGTTAACACCTGAGATCGTGGTTAACTAAGAGCTTGTTAAACGCTCCCTGCTCACAACTGCATTACGTGGCGTTCACAGGCAGGGCCTGGAAACTGAACCGCCTGCAGGGTTTTAACAGAAGGGGCTGCGGGGGGGCGGGGTCACGTATGCATGTTCCAAACTGACACGTTGTGAGTCTGACAACGACAAAACCAAATCTGCACAAACTGCTGCAGCACGTTAACACTCAAGTGAGCAAAGAATGGAGGTAACTGTGATCAACAGTATCAGCTGCTTTTTATAAATTATTTACAATAACTTGCAGTTTTAGACGTGATGCTTTAAACGGCTCTTTCAATCACATGAAGTCAATGATTAGCATTTTTAACGTTGAATAGAAAGCCTGAAGAAGGAATAAGTAGAATGTGGACTCCAGATCAGGACTAGGTTCTGTCAGTGGAAACCAGCAAAGACACAATAATTGTCGGCAATTTGTTACAAAATGATGAACATCACTGATGATGGTGACGATCAGTGTCGCTGCTGTGTGTTATAATTATGATAGAACCTTTGTGATGCTGAATGCCAGTTTGCTTTTGACCAGAGTTGGACACACAGATGGTTGTATACAATCGTCATCATATATTTTCCTCCGATAGATGAAGAATAACTGATTCTAAAAGCTCGACGTCTCGGTCATGTCATCTGTTTTCAGGTGTGGGACGGGACCAGGTGTCCTTGGACTCTGCTAAAAGTTCTCGTTGAGCCAGATGTCACAGAGGGGCCGTCGTCCTTCTCCAGGGAGAAAGAAAACCTCATCGCCAACGTCCTCGTCTACGACAACCACGTGGAGTTTGCCCGGCAGCTGCAGGTCAGAGCTCACCGCTGAAAGCCGAGTGTTTGTGTTACTTCTTACGGGGGGGTCCCAAAAACCATTTGTGAAGCCAATTACAAATTAAAGCTAGTGGGAATGCAAAGATTAACTGATAGCGATTGTAAAATCAGTACAGGAGTCGTACAGCCGCCTCCGTTCAAACTAAAGTCTGTAGAAAGTTGGTGTAAAATAAATGCGGCTGTAAGAAAAGATATATATGAATAACTGCATTCTCTTGGTGTGTGACTGTCCTGTGGGCATCCAATCACAATCAAATCAACTTCTGGCCGTCGTACTCTAGTGGGAAAACGTGTCCAGTTAAAACAGAATGGAGCGTTTGAACGAGGTTTAACCGTGCTAGCTAGTCTTAGCTAACACCGTACCGTGGATATATTCTGCTCAAAGTCAACGGGTTCTGGCCTGTCTCACAGCCACAGAAGAACAACGGGTCGGCATGCCACCACTGGGCCATCCGGACCCCAACACTTTGGAATGGTTCTGTTCCACCGTTACTCCACCACTGATAGATCCAATTAACCATATTCCCAAGTTGAACTTCAGAGCCAAATGTGAAAACTGTGTCTGTCGTTGGGGAATGTTCTAGTGGAGACCAGGAATGAGGAAAAGTCATTTTTACTCTTATAAAACTGCAGCTTTTTACACGTCTGAATAAATGAAAATATGTTTTAGCTTCAGTTGAGTTCAGCCAACCTTGAGAAGGATTGTGAGTTTGTGTAACTGACCGTGAGTCTGAGCTCAGATCAGTGTGTATGTTGGTCTTTGTGGGATATAAGATGAAATATATGCTTCTGCTTCCCCTCACTCATCTTTGTCTGGCAGACACTGACCTCAGCTTGTGTTTCTGACAGGCGTGCGTTACCTGGCCACGTTATCATCACGCCTGCTCCGGTTAATGATTCGTTTCCGTCTTTTTCTAGCCTGTAGCACTTTCTGATGACCTGGGAACAATCATCAGGAGTTTGTACGGAACAGGACAGAACAAACCTCAGGCAACTTGTTTACGGCTTCATTCAGACAGTAATCACCACCTGGTGACTGTGGTATCCGTGCGACATGATGAACAGATGCAGTTTTCCTCCTTTTCATTAAACGTCTCTGAAGGGTTCGTGTATATTACATTTCAATCACCAACATACTTTTATGATTGATTGACTTTAGTCGTAGTTATGAAAACAAAGCAATTTGGTCATCAGACTCATTTTTCTTATCTTCAGTGGTTTTTCAGGCACAGCGGAAATGCAAATCTAAATCTGCAGAGTGACTCTGTTTAACTCTTTTGCCGTTGCACATGATTTGACAGCTGTGAATTTCATGCGGTGTCTCCCAAACCAAATGGTCCTTTCACTTGCTCATCGGAACCTTCTGCTCTGATCGCATTTATGTCACTAGCCCAGTGCTAGCATACATGCTGTCCGATAACAACTGAATTACAGTGTTTAATTTTAGTGTGTTTTCGAAAATAAGAACCTTGTTGTTAATAAGATGTTTAGTTCACACTGGCCCTGTTTCCTCTAAACCTAAAACTAAAATTGAAAAATCTCTCCTTTATGGCCGCGTTGCACACGTATTTTGGCAACGTGTGAGCCACCGGGGACATTCACGTAGCATATTGATGCAGCAGTGTTTTGTGTCCAGTGTTTGAAGACGTGGTGATTGTGCTGAATTAAGAATATTACTGTTATTTTATGGCCACTGACGTTTGTCTTGAGCGTTCTGTGCTGCACATGACATTCAGAAGCATTTTGCTCAGCAACAAAATGCAGTATTTGAAATGCCTTTAGCATCAAATGTCGACCAGTTTAATGTCTGGTAATATTTATATTATTAACTTAGTCTGAGGTGAAGCTGTTTCACATGTTTTCAATCAAATTTTACCATTTAAGACGGATGAACATTGAAAAGCACCAAACTTTATTTCGAACAGTCTCTCTCTCAACCTCTGCCTCCTGTCTGTGCACTGTGTTTTTGTTCTCCTTCCTCCTTCATTCATTTCACTCTGTTCTGCAAAACAAATCCGTTAGTTCTCAGCTGCGCAGAACGCCGCAGGCTTCCCTCAGATCACACTCCACACAATTATGACTTTGAATGTTTAAAAAGGATGCAATCTGAGATCTTACTTTGCTCATTTCCATCCTGCTCCCATTCTCTTCTCCATTCTGTACTTGTGCTGCAGACAAGCAGGGGCTCGAGGAGCTCGGACCCTCATTAAACCTGCGTTTTTATGCACTTCACTGGACGGTTGGTGGGAAGCTTTTACGTCGGCAGTAAATTGGGGTTTAGTATAGCGGGGCCTGTGTTTCTGAGATAAATCTGGGCTGGTATGAAATGATCAGTATTTGTGCTTGTGGGATTAGTTGAGTCACCTTGTTGCATTCCCTCCTCCTCAAACTGCAGAGGTTGTTCACACCTGTGTTCTTTTAATCATGAATCCCATTGTCTGGTCTTTTCTATTTAGCATGGGTAAAACCGCAGTAGCGCCGTGTGCACACATAGGAATTGGACCGGAGATCACCTCTCACCTTTACATGACGCTGCCTTATATGTTTCAGACACACAGTATCAAGAAGATACTGGCCTTCGTTGCTTGTGTAGGTCAGAAATGGCTTCGATTTAATTTACTCTTCCAAAATGCAAAGCACAGCTGGTTATGGAGCCGGCTTACTTCCTGGTTTCAGTGTGGGTTTAATATTAGGCTTTTTGTTTTAACACGTTATAAAATGTTTGGTCTGTACACAAAATCGAGGTTTTAATACGTTGCTTTTGATAAAGAATGGGGCAAGGACGGTCATAATGGAAACGTCTGTGTGTAACGGTCAAAGGAGTCTCTGCCCGCTGCACGTAACATGGGACACGTCCACCCGAGGCTTTTTGGAACAATTTCTCTGTCTGCTGTGGAATGTGTGTGAGACGGGGAAGAAAATCCATCTTTATTCACGTCTCAGATGTAAATTACATTGTGCTGGTCACAAAGTCACATTGAATTACAGGAGAAACCACACACACACACACACACACACACACACACGCCGGGTTGGTGCTGTCAGGCCTGTTTTTCTCAGACAAGTTTCTGCGTTGAGCACATCAAACACTAAGTGCATTATTGACGTGATTATTTTTTTCAAAGCTTTTGGCCCGTTTGTCACGTTGAGCCCATGTATTTAAAGTACACACACACACACTAAGTGATTGGCACTTGGCTTTGCACTTCACCTGCACTTTACGACCTGAATTTGGTTCATCAAATGATTCGTCTGACAGTGGTGAAAGGTGCTCGGCCGCTGTACTCAGAGCTACAGCACGCAACTTAAACTCGCGCCACCATCCTGATGTCAATCGCCTCGGCTCCACCTAGTCCCTCCTCTCTTGCTCTGCGATGCTCTTCTACCATCTGCTCCACTCTGATGATTTATTGTAGATCAACCATTTGTTGGGAGATAAAGTGGTTCATTTAGCTGAATGTTTGTGAGCTGGAACACTGTCTTTTATCTCGTACATTGATCTTTACACGTGGATGTATCATTAGGTGTAATTAGTTTTGCTCTTCTTCCGAACTATTCAACGTTTAGTAATGACAGAAACAGACATGACAAACAAGATGTTTCCTGTCCCTATCACTTGACAGCAGCTGTTTTTGTTCTATACCAAGACGCTAGGAACAAGGAACTTTGTTCCAAGTTATTTCTGAACTACGATCCCTGTTGCTTTCCCTTAGTTTTCACCTTTTAGTGTCGTTTCGGCTCATTTTCTGTGTTTGACCAAGTAGCCGACGCTCGTCCTCTATGACATTATAAAGAGGCACCAGTGTCGACTAAACTTCATGTTGTCAGTTCCATCAAGTTCCATGGTGTATGGAATACTTATATTTGTAATCAGATCAACTGGATTGATGCCCAGAGAAACTACTTTGTGATTCAGGTACGTGGACTTTAACTCCACTGTAGAATATACACTTGGTCAGAAGGACCAAGTTGCCCTTTCTGCAGAATGACTTTCCAATGTCAACTCATTCTCTAAGCGCACATATTAAATAAGTCTCTTTCATCTGTTGGTTTATCAAATTACCACCTCTGTAAAGGTCCCTTCGCTGTAAACGCTCCCTTTCATCAAATGATAGAGCAGTACGTCGGGCATTTAGAGCCGTAAATGCCCGGTCTTGCTTTTTTGTAATTCTTGATGCCTCAGCACCCGCAAAGCTTTTTGTCCTTTTGTCTTTAGTACTTTGGAAATGTGAAGCTGTACAGTGGCAGCAAACACGAAGCCCCTTTTTTTTTTTTCATTTTTCCTTTCCTACAAGGACATGTACCCTGTAATAACCAAAATTACTGTTCCAACAGAAGAAATGACTGAATCACAGTTATGGAAAGCAAATTGCATGACCTCCTGTGAAAGTTAATCCCACACGGCATCAGCCAATGTTTAACTTAAAGCCCAGAAATCATTTAATAAGTTGATTTGCATTGATTACTAAGTAGTTTTGGCTCATATTTGTTTCTTCACCTGTTCTGATATGTTATTCACCTCTTTAACACACAAATGTGCTGCTCGTTCAGTCATACAGACACTGTATGTTCACTGATCTGCCCCATGTGAAGTGAAGGACACTGATTCCCATTAGACATCGATTTCTCACTGTGGGCAGCGCCGTGGTGGAGTGTGTCACGCTGCTGTACAGCTAGAAGGTCCCAAGTTAGAATCCGGCTGCTGGCTGCAGCCTTTCTGTGTGGAGGTTGCATGTTCTCCCCGTGCTTGCGTGGGTTTCCTCCAGGCACTATGGTTTTCTCCCAAAGACCTGCACGATGTTGGGTTCATTGGTTACTCCAAGTGGTTCACTGTCTGTGTGTCCCTCTGCCATGGGACTGGTCAGCGTTAAACAACTGGTGAACCAGTGAAGTGAAGCTCATCTTCTAAGCAGACTAAGCCCATCTGGTCTAGTCCTACAGAAGATCCACTGTAGCACAAATTGTCCATGTTGAGCCCTGTCCAACGCTTGTGTGTGGACAGCCAGATGTTTGTGCGTCATTTTGCTGTGGACACTATGAGCCCAGGATGCGCTCTGGGAGTTTGATCCCTGGAGACCTCACACCCTACAGGATATGCCGCTGCTGTCTTTGAAAACACCTTGAAAGCTGCCGTGGAGTCTCTGCCTTGATGGCTCAGAGCTGATTTGACAGCAGGGGGGTGACTGGCGCAATATCCGCCGGGTGGTTTTAACGTTGTCACCAACGAGTATGTGTTTTTCATTGTGCCGAAAAGCCGTCCTAAAAGATGTGAGGGGGAAAAACTCTGGCTTTGTTTATTACCTGAAGCGTTGCCTTCCAGTGAAGCCTTAGGGCCTGAGGCGGATAAGACACACATGAAAACACCCGCATCCAGTGTTTCTGTGCCTCCACTATGGTTTAAGATCAGCAAACGTTCAGTATGCAAGAGTTTTAATCAGAGCTGCTTCTACCCAGAACCAGCGCTCGTTGCCGAAGGCATCTCATTATTGAAACTAAATAATAATCATCAAACTTTTTTCCTGAAACGACTAAATACCAAATAGAAAGACGATGAAT
The DNA here is from genome assembly GCA_033026295.1 of Channa striata. Classification (NCBI taxonomy): domain Eukaryota; kingdom Metazoa; phylum Chordata; class Actinopteri; order Anabantiformes; family Channidae; genus Channa; species Channa striata. The sequence continues at coordinate 25,913,228 of CM065176.1, read as the reverse complement.
GTTCCACCCGTGAGCCACTCAGTGAAGTGTAGACGTGGTGCTCACACAGATTTACACACATTGCACATGTCATTAAACTCAGACTGTCACTAGACTTCCTGCAACAGGCTGGTGCCCCCACCCCCAGGTAGCTGACGCTCATTTGTGTCTGCACTCATTTCATAAACCTAAAAACACAAAAACACACTTTAACATGCTCATTTATATTTATTAGCTTTACTTTTGTAAAGTCGTTCAGAACAGACAGTGGGATTATTCTCCTCCTGTGGTGAATTTGAGGCTCGAAGATGACCATAACAGCTCAGATGCTATTTGTTAATATCTGCTTCATTTACCAATAATTTGCCCAAGTGAAGGTAATTTCATCTCATTAATTTTTTCATCATCACTGTATGAAGTTATTGCATTTCCAGTTGTTGTTGTAGAGTCGTTTAAATGTCTCGTCTGTGAGGCTGAGTCGGGTCTTTGTCTGTATTTTACCACGTGAACAGCCCTCCATCCAGTGTTCGGGATGTACGTCTGCCCTCAGTCCTGGAGGTGTTACAGAACTGTTCAGTCCGACAGCGCCGGCTCGTTTCACACGGCTGCATCATGTGCGAAAGACTTAACTGGAAACAACAGTCGAACTAATGAGGTTGAAGGCATGTGTTGAAGAGGTCGTCTGGGGGTCACGGGTTTAAATGCAGCTTGGTGAACTGTCATAACTGCAGAGGAAAAGATCACAACCTCAGCCAGAAACGTCCCATCGTGTTATTTATAGTCATGCTATTTGCTAAATGATCTGAGTCGTCAGGACGACGACGGGAACAGGAAGTGAATATGTTCACTCACATGCAGTGAATGATGTGACTGTAAGCTAATGAAACATTTTTGTTCGGACCTTAGAAGCTGCTGCTCCGTTTATTTTAATGTCCTGTTCTTGATCAGGTTTTTGCATAGCCAGTTTTCTGACCATAACTGTTGTTGGAGTGTTTCAGTTTTTAAAAGTCAAATTTGTCATTTTTAGCTTTCAGAGTAGTTTGATTTGATATCAGTTTGAAGCCTTCACATGCACAGTGTTTAGAACCGGCCGTGCTGTAAAAATGAAATGAAGGTTGAGTTAATTTGAGGTTGTAGTCTATGTGAGAACTGTAAAGGATTGGTCGGAAATGATTTGTCGCGTAAACTCATTTCAAGTCATGGGTGTTTGAATGATTGATTCATTGTAGGAAAGGTAAATGTCTACATAGTAGAAATGTCCGCCACCTGGAACTGAACACTGGATGTTCCAAAGGTGTCGGAGACGTGACACTGCTTCCATGGATGTGTCTTGTGTCTCTGTTACAGACTTCACGATTGAAACAAGGCCGTGTTGCAGGACTGCTTGTCCTCTTGTCTCAGAAGACAGTTTTGTGTCTTCATAAGTCTGACTGTGTATGCAGACTCCTCTAAAGTACCTCAACCCCCATCAAACAATAATCATAGACACAATTCTATTGAAGTGAAGGTACTATATTAATATTAGCAGTACTTTTATATAATTCATCCAAAGTGTAACAGTTGTATTAAAATGTCAGACATGTCGCTTGATAAATTGACAGTAACTAATGGAGATGTTGACGATCAGATCCAGGGCAGATTTCAAACTGTCCTTTCATGTCATAATTCTGGTGCCGCCAACATAAATGGCCAATGACGGGTGGAACGCATCCACGTGTGCCCTGGACAGTGGCAATAATCGAAGTGCGTTCAGTGTCAGTATATCAGGGCTTTGTGTGTGTGTGTGTGTGTGTGTGTGTGTGTGTGTGTGTGTGTGTGTGTGTGTGTGTGTGTGTGTGTGTGTGTGTGTGTGTGTGTGTGTGTGTGTGTGTGTGTGTGTGTGTGTGTGTGCTCCAACAATCTGGCTTTACTTACTAAGTTCTTCTCCCACAATGGCTGTGCTCTGTTGTCACAGCTATGTAATCACACTTGGCTGACAGCCGGGTCCATGCCGCCGCGTACACGCTAATCCAAGGATTCATTGGAAACACTTAAAGCAGGTGAAATGTGGCTTTTATTTGATTTTTTGACAGGTGCCTCTTAACACCCGTCAGTCAATTCACCTCACACAGACACACACACACAGAGTCTTTCTAAAGGCGTGTTTGAACAGGAATATTTCCCTCAATTACCAGGCTCCTCTGGTGAATCATCTGTGATATTGTGTGAAATCGACTGAGGCCTTTCTGTGAGAAGAAGGCCATTAGGAGAGAAAGGAGCCCATTAAGATGAAAAGGGAAGCTGAGAACAGAGCGAGGAGGAGGAGAGCGGCAGTTAGCGGATGTGTGTTGCCTCCTCTGTCATTGATTCCTTCAGAATCACACACGCAGGTGATAAAACCTTTATTTGAGCGGCACTTGTTTAAGAAAGGAAGGAGCTCAGTTGCTCTCAATTGAGCCGTCGCTCTGTTGCTCGTACACAGAAACACTGAGGATCTGGATGTGTAAATCCAGCACAGTCAACGCTCTTCGACCTTCGTTCCATCTTAGTCGACGTTGAAGCTAAACTGAAAAGCCTCATATTTTTTTGACTTCCCTGTTTGTTCCCAGCCCTCTGTCCTTATTTTCTACTGACGTTCGTTCTTCATTTATCCATTTATCTCCCCCTGTCCCCCCTGCAGTCCTCCAATCACTGTCTCAGCGGAATCTCCAGCACCGGCATTTACCTGGTTACCCCTTCGCTCGTCTCATTTTCTTGTTCTGCTGAACCTGCACATGCTTTTGCTCTGAATCCTTGCTCATCTTTGCCAAACTGATTCTAAATAGGATTGTCAGAGTTTTGCGGGTTTGCTCTTTGAGCCAGATAACAGTGCTGTGTCCACACATGCATGTGCCTGTGGAAAGAATCGCCACGCGGCCCACATTTTGACTCTCAGTTGAATGTCTTTGGATGGATTTTGGTCAGGTTTTGTATAAATATTCAGTCCTAAGGCAAGAATTTCTCAGGGGTTTGGTGGACTTTAGTTTCACTGAAGATTCCCAGTTTTTCAAATGTCCCTGGACTCATGGACAAGTGGAATCAGTGCACTCAGTGTCTAAATCCAGACCGAAGTCCATTTGAAACAAAACCAAAGTTCAACAAGCTTCACTGTGAAAAGTGACAGAACTTGTAACCATAAGCATGTGATGACATGATAAATATTACTAATAAAGCAGACCCCCTCCTTCCCATTCTGTGGAATTGTCTTTGGCCTTTACACGTCACCGGATGCTTTGTATTTACCCTGCGATGGTCGTCTGTTCACCTCGAGGTCATTCTTGTTGTGTTGTCTCTGTGATGTTTAGTCCACGTGTCCAGAGGGGGAGGAATTTGGGTTCTGCCTTAATCATTTATTGTTGCATCTTTTGTTTGATCTACTGGCCACATCCTAAAATACTAGGGAGAAAATTGGAGCCATTGATTTGTGTTTTTTTGTCTCTGTTTAGCTGCAGAGAAACCGCTCCGACAGCTTCCGCTCATTATCTCGTTTTTAGCACTCGCTCGAGCGAGTGCACATTTCCATGTCATTGAATGTTTTTGGGTGGTCATGCACTAATGCAGCGCTCTTTACTCCCACACGGTTTCTTGTTTAGTGAACACAGCACTGAGGAAAATGAGACTTCATGTTGGCCCGTGGGCTCAAATCTCCCCCGACCGCAATAGAAATGCTACTTAAGAAGGCAGCAAAGCATAACTCAAACAACCCAGAGTTCAGCTGCACATTCACACTGCTGCTTCATTACATAGCTCTCATCTGAACTTTATCTCGTGTCCAGATCGTTTATTTAGATGATACAGCTTTGGACAGATTTGTCCCTGAGTGGGTGTAATGTCTAAAGCTGTTGTTTTCACCCTTTTCTTTTGTTTGATTTTCCAAAAGTCAGTTTTTTCTTTTTTTTAAGTTCTTTATAAACTTATTAAATGTCACGTCCATAGAGTAAAACTGTCCAGGTGTCCTCACCAGTTTTAGTAACCAAATCTGCTGACGAACGTCTTTAACGTAACGATTTTTCCAGAGAAAACTCCAATCAAACTGATCCGTTAGTTTACGCCTGTTGACTTATTGACGTCACAGTGACTCTTTGTCTGTGTTTGAAAAAATGTCTCCCTAATTAGTCAAGTGTTCTTCCTACCAGTTCAGCTTCATTTAAAGTCTTGAGCTTGACGTCAGTCACGCAAAGCAGTCATCCTTTAACCACTAACCCAGTAGAATTTAAAAGTCTCTGGCAGGAATCGGTTGTTTGTTGGTGGAAAGTGCACTCCGCCCCATGTCCTAATTAAAATGCAGAACCAATCTAAAAGCTCCCCCCAAGTGTCTGGCCTTGTTTCCCTTGGGTTTACAGACTTCCGTCCTCTAACACCATGAATAGATGTCCTTCTTCTCACCGTTCTTTGACCCGCTGGAGTCTTGCCTTTTGTCGTTGCTGCATCCGTGCTGTGCGTTAGATTTCTACTTTTTAGTCAAACCTTTAATGTGTCGATCTGCTGAGGTTGTGCTCACTTTCGGTGTCTGATCATTGTTTGTGGAAAACCATCCGATTTTACCACGGCACTCTTCCCTCAGACACTTCCAGGCTTTGTGATTTCTCTTCTTTAAAATAACTGTTGACTTGTGACACTTTCACTTTGATCTGATGTTGTGTTCAGTTGAAAACCCAAGGAGAAGTTGTATCAATAGCAGGTGAGTTAATGTAATTGAACGAGCCCCTGAAGAGTTCAGCAGATCACATTTGCCATTTTGTCCTTCAGGTGAGGACGCAGCAAACATTGTCACTGCCACAAATTGTCAACAGGAGGACTTTTTTCACACACAAACAGTGCAGACTCTGTAATGGCGTATTGCATTTCTAAATCCTCCAAATTTCTGGAGAATTTCTCATACTTTTGAAGCCCACCGTAGGTCAATGTAAGAGAGGTCGGTACAAAAAAAAAAACTGTTAGTCCACGTTTTCCTGTCTTTGATTGTTACCTATGGTCTCTCTGTGCATTTGTGCAAAAGAATGTGAAACGAGGTGGATGCTAATCAGTCACAGTCCTTTTCTCCATCAAATTATTTTCGAGCACTGACATCCCTGCTATCGAGTCAGGCTGTCTGCTTTTTAAAACCCCATTTCCTGCTGATGCATAAAGAAGCCGGTGTGAAATGAACATTTCTTCTTCTCAGCGAGGGCACAAGTTTTTGGGGCTATTTTATTGAGCCTCAGCTTGCCGAGAAGCCGTGGAAGCCCAAAGCAATCTTTTGAATTTAAGGAATCCCTTTTTACCGAGCAGCCAAGCAGCACTAATACTACGAGACAGCTGCAGCAACGTCTTGGCTGTCGGGCAGTGGGCGGACGGTGGAGTGTTTAGTTTTCATACAGATCAAGTACTTACAGAAGCCGCCACAGGGTGCTCTGCTCTGTTCCCTCAACCTCTTTAAAAAGAAAATGGTTTGTTTGCAGGGAAAGCTGCGTGAAGCCATTCTCTGTCAGAAAGGCCGATCGCTCTCCGGGCTTTGTACCCTGCGTGTCTTACGGCCCTTCCATGCCCCCTGTGCACATGCCAACAGGGATAATGTGCCCATTATACAAAGTGGGGTCTCGGCTCAATGATCACAGTGGTCAAAGAGCCGAAAAACCTGGGAACAAAACTCTAACGATGGGATTCTTCTTTTGGTTGCTATGCCAACTATTGTGGTACTGATGGAACTATGAGGTGAATTTCTCGTTTCTTTTGAGTTTGTATTTTCTCTTAACAAATTCTCAGTAATCTTACCTAAATATAGACTTTAAATATGTGTTACTTCCTAAAAGCAGCAGAGAAATAACTATTTTCTTGTTAATACAAACAGTATTTTTTAATTAACTACTCTTGGAAACACTGTGAAAACATGTCAGACCCACTTTTCATTTCTTATGTTTTCGTGTGGATATTTCATGCGAAACTGTTTCAGATCAAACAGATTAAACAAGGGCGACCTGAGCAAATAAATACGAGCTTTAGCACCGAAATCACCTCCATCAACCTGATATCTAGTACATAGAACATTCCTTTGAGCCGTTCCGGGGTCAAGTTATGCTTTGTATCATTGTCCATAAGCTGACGTGATTCTCTGGTAAAGAGCAGAATTCAGTTTAGTTCCTTTTAGCTACGGCCGGCCGGCCTGACCCTGACACACCAGAAATGTATGAATGTAACATGTCCAGCTAAGATATTTATTTCAAATAAATATTCTGAAATGAACATGCAAGTATTTTGCTGATTGCATTCAAGGACTTTGATAAGGAATCAAAAGTCTTTTTGTCAAAGGTCTGGGATTTGTGCAGGCCAGTCATATTCCCAAACCATGTCCAACTCTTCACCATCTTCACAGCTTCTATTAAGAGCAGAGCGATGACGTGGATGGAGTCTAAGCACAGCCGTCTAGATGTAGGACCGCACCGTTCACCGTTCTGTGCAGAACGATCTGCATCAGTACATTTCATCTCCAAATGTTTCCTGGTAAACTACTGTAGAGTGCGACTTACTGTCCCTTGGTTCTGTCACCAGATGAGTCATGTCCCAGTCTAAAGTTAGTGCTGCTTCTCTCAGCTGATTGTCAGCTCGTTGTAATCACGCCTGGTCTCTCCGGGCTGCTGCAGGGCATTTAATATATGAACGCAGACAGGAAGCTCACCTGGGCTGGATCAGAGCTGACTGCACTGCTGTCTGTCCTCTGTTGCTTTCTTACGGTCTCCGAGCATTAGTCACTCCTACTTGTGTCTGCACTTGTTTCCAAACCCAAACTGTGTTAAATTCTGCTAAACTCTGATGTACCTGTGGGAAAACACAGCCAAACTCCCAAGTACACAGGGTTGTTTTCCTGTGACTCATTCTGCTAAACATCCAGGCCTCTGGAGATGAAATAAAACGCTGGCAGAGCCTGAGATTCTGCACACAAAAATACTGTCTGTTTGGTTTCATTGTTTGCTCTCTGCTTCAGTGGGACTTAAGATCTCAGTAATGAGTTATATTCAAACAGCGTGTCGTCTTACCTACTTAGAAAGTGCTACTGAAGATGAAGAGGAACGAAACGAAGTGAAAACACGCACTCAAAGATAAAGGGGAGGGTGACGCATCCCGCCTTGCTGCGTTAAATCCAGGCGGTTTTCCTACAAATGAACATACAGTTTGTTAATAAGATGACCCTGTTCAAGGCTCAGAGCGTCTTACAACATCCCCCAGCTGAGACTAAATCTTCCAATTATTATTTTTCTTACTTTGTCTCTTATTTTGAAATGTCCTATGGGATTAGTGAGATTTTTTTGTTCTAACCCGAGTTAAACAGGTTAAAGTAACCATTACTGTATCTCACACATCATGACTGTGGACGTGTCTGTGAACAGCTGCTTGGTGCTGTCCCAGCTCTTTTAAAGCAGACCTGTAACACCCCCACTGAAGCTAGTGGAGGTAGCTAAGCTAGTGGTAGAATACAGCTGGGGGGTCGAGGTTAAGGGGAGGCTCACCTGTCGAGGTCACAGGCGGAATTATACTCGTATATGTATCAGCACAGACACATGTTGACGCGGATCTACACACAGAAGGGGATTATGGGTAACTGTAGGCCACAGAGGCTCGTAGAGGCCTGACACCCAAAACCACGACAAGGCTGAGCTTTAATTAGACGGAAACACTCAGAGGTTAAAGAAAGGACATGTCAAAAAGGGAAAGAAGAATAATGACAAAAATGGATTGTTACTGGACATTATAGTTCTGTGTCTGTGAAATACATCACATCTTCATCTGAGCAATGAAGCAGAGAACAGGGACCTCCACAGGCTTCGCAGACGTTCTCCTGTCATTGTTATTTTGTGCTCCGTACAAACCTCAGCAGAGCTTCTGGCCAAAGAAACGTCCCTGCACGGTCTGGAAAAAGTTCATCAGGTTCATTGTATCGTTAAAAATCCGCATTTTCCTTGACAGACGCCGAGTTTATGCAAAGAACACGCACATTTAGTTTTGTTTCCAGATTGTTTCTTCATTTTCTGCAAATTGAGTTTTGTTAGGCGAGTCGATACTGTCCCCTTGGACTCTTGTGTGGACGGCGCAAGTATAAAAGAAGCACATCCGATCTATCTGAGCGTCAGCGTTTGTGCGTATTGATGGAGATTCGCAGCATGATTTAGGTCACAGCCAAATTTGGGAAATTGTGTCAATGTCCAAATACTTGGACCTGACTGCTTCCGTTTGTCGGGTTCAACGTAACATCCTGACTTTAGATACAAGGATTACTCCAGATGACAAAGGGCCTTCTCTGTGATGGTGGCAGTTCCCCGGTCCTCGCGGTTCTTGTCTGCGCTCGTCATGTGGATCTTCAGAGGAGATCAGCTAATAATCCACCCGGACACTGACTCAAGCGTCACTCAGTAAACGGTTAAAGTGGATTTAAAAAACGCCACCGTGGTTGGAGGGTTCACTTTCATTCTTCTGCTCTCCAGCGACAATGCAAATAAATGACACATATAGATACTGCGTGTGTGTGTGTGTGTGTGTGTGTGTTGTGTGTGTGTGTGTGTGCGTGCCTGGGCCTTGTCTTCTCCGTACCCTGCCGTGTAAAAACGCTTAAAAGGCTTCGGTGAAATTTGCGAACAGTGTGACAGTCCATCAGTACGGCGCTTGCTGGTTTGCTGCAGGCTGCTCGTGACAGAGAGCTGATGGATTAAAGAAAAACAAAAATGACAAACCCTCCAAAGCGAGTCCTTTGAGCAGCCTTTGAATCACTGTCGCCGCGCCGACTGCAAGTTTGGTGCAACACCGCCACCTGCTGAGTGATGAAGCCCGATGGAATCTACAGGCCAGAAAAATAGAAACAGCTTCTGTTTCAGTGTATTTTTTTGTGTTTATCTCCATAATCTTTGACTCTTGTTCTAAATGTTAATATTACTTTCCTAACTAGTGTTTGTTCTGTCTCTTCCAGCCCGGGAACTTCCTGAGGATCTACAACCTGCGAGCGATCCCAGGATCCAGTAAGGTGCCCGGTCTCACCGGCAGGCACTCACAGGAGCTGGACCACCTGGCTTTTCACCTGCACGGGGGCACGGCGTACGGCAGGGGGATCCGGGTCCTTCCGGAAAACAGCTCGGATGTGCAGCAGCTGAAAAGGTACAGTAGAAAATGTACGTCATGCTGTTTTCTACACCTCTAGTGTCTGAGGTTTGAAGAGGAAAGTGTGGACCCCTGCATGACTCTGCTGATTACCTGGATCAGGTGTGTTCAGTCCAAAGGCTGTTTCCTGTGTGTGATCATTTGTCTCCTTCCTGTTGTTTCTGTGTCTGCAGAGTCCTTGATGCCTTCGCAGAGAACGATGAGCTGAATGACTCGGAGCTGTTGGAGGTCTGGTGCACTCCACCGGAGTCTCTGGGTATGAAACGACTCTGTAGCTCAAACTTTCTGGTGCTGTGACTTATTTTATTATAAGATCGCTCTGATCAGCACGTCAGACATTTCTTTCACCACTTCTGACTGTGGACAGCCACCACTTGTTCACAGGCAGACAGACTATTAGATGTGGTGCCATAAACTGTGTTGCAGACATTCATGTTTTCTTTAGGACCTGATCTGTTCGGTATTTTGGTTTATAATTATTAATAAATGACTCCCCCATTTGCCCCAGCTGCACGTTGTCGTCTTGCCGCTCGCATTAACAGGTCAAAGGACAGTTGTTGTATTTGTTTTTTTGTCAGGTCTGTGTCCAAATGACCAATGACAATGAGCTGCAGAGGACAAGCCTCCAGATGTGGAAAATCTACAGTTTATGTCTTTTTTGCAAAGATTGAGCACTTTAAATATTGGCCCCACTCACAAAGGAAGCAACTGTGTGCTGCATCTGTTAAAGGCCTTTATTATTAGGATAATTGTAAATGCTAAAACCTGTGTGAGTGTTGATATGGGCAACTGATTATCGTTTACAGACTGTGAACTTCTACCTGCATTAATATTCATTTAAGCTTATTAGCATGCTGATTTCTGGAGATTCGACACATGATGCGGCTGTCCCAAAAACAGCTGCACACGATCACAGAGCCACTTTTTTGTCAAAGACAGTGAATTAGACTTTTGTCTTAGACGCTTCATTTTTTTAATGTCCCTGTATTTTGTCTTAAAGCTTGTAAATGATATTTGGGCGTATTCGCTGATTCACAGCTGTGTAAACTTTGACGTCCAGACAGTTTTTATTCTCCGTCTGTGGTGTTCATGTTGGCTGCTCTTAGCGTCACCGTGTCAATGTACTGTACAGTAACACAAGTTGGTGTATCATGCTGACACTAACACAAAAAGCACAAAAGCACCACTTGGCCTGTGTAAACTCTAACAGGCTTGGTATCGGGGCTTTAAACTCCCATTAAACCTCGTTTTTGTGTGCGCTTACACGCAAACTGAGAGCGTAAATCCAAATGGTTTCAGTCAAATGTCAGAGAAGAAAGACGGAGAGCGAGTCCTTCACTAAACTAAACAGTGTGTTTGCCGGCAGCGGGAATATGAGCGCCCTCACTGCTCACACAGACGAACCTGTTCATCACGTTTGGATGGGTAGAGTGCGGGGTGGGTGGACGGAGCGACGCTGCGGGGAGCTGCTTCCATTAGCAGGGCCTGCTAAAAGCCCACGCCTCGCTGGAGATCAAATAAAAAAGTTCCAAGTTGGACCGTGACCTAAATGCTTCCACACAGACAGACAAACACCCTCAGCTTCAAAACAGACTCTTCAACATTAAAGTTCAGACCTGCAGGCCACATGTCTGTTGCGTAACTCTGAGTGGACACGATGCTGGATCTGGGGCACAGTTTCTTTACAGGAACAGAACAGTGATTTCCGTCAGATCACCTTCTTCTTTGTGAACACACGGTACAGTCGGTTTAAAAAACAAGAAAGTTTACCCAAAGAGAAGAGTGACGGCGAGTGACAAACAGAAAGGAAGAGACTATGATGAATAAATGATGGATCATTTTTATTCCACAGGGCTAGAAATCATTCAGTGCTCAGGTCCGGCTTATGACAAACAATTTAAATTAAAATAGTTTTAAAGGAAGCAGAACCAGAAAAGAAATTACAGGTTTTTAGCACCATTTAATAATTAGATTTTTTTTGGTAGAACTGTTGCTCAGTATAAAGCTGTAAAAAAAACACGGTGGTATATATGAGCTGAGGGTCGTTTGCTTGTGCTGGTTTTGAACCTTAATTAAATCCTTTACAGATGTTCACAGATGTGTTACTTATTGATTCCTCTGTTCCCGAACCTGTTTCTGTCCCTGATGGTTTCGCTTCTTTGTGTTTCAGATGATGACACAGTGGAGCACGGCACAGGTACGAAACACAACACACTGCCGCGTGTGGTGTGAGCTTAAACAGCCAGTGGGTTGATTTGTCATTATTAAAGGGGATGTGACGTGACATCCCCTTTAAAAAAGCAACTTCATGAATTTGACAAGATTAGCAAACACGACACAACCACATCGAGAAAGGCGCCTGCAACACGGCGGAAATGTCTCCCAGAACAACTATAGGTATATCTACAGATCTAAATGTCCGTCACCTTTTAGTGTCCCCGGAAACATTGTTATGACCGTCGTTTACAACCTTAGGGGGACATTACAAAGTGACGGACATTTAGATCTGTAAATTTATTTGTAACCGTGTCTGTGTTGTCAAATTGATAAAGGTGGACGAGCAGTTGAATGTGCTTTATTATTACATTAGCTTGTATCCCCTAATATGTCATTGCAATGTAAACTAATGTCAAATTTCAAAAAACTTTGGTTTTTGTATGCATCAAGAAAAATTTAACTGTCAAAATAACAAATTTAAAGTCGCTGATATATTTTCTTTTATAATATTTGTTGCTTTTGAACTTATTTCAGTCAAAAGCGGAACATTTAGTGTGTTTTACCCAATCAGCCACAGCATTGAACAAGCAACACAAGACCCTGATATGTGCAGATCGTACAAATGTCTGAAATTATATTGTTCACGTAACATAAATGGGACTTTGGTGACGGGCTGACAGTCAGCGTTTGATCGTCTGTGTTTGCAGGCAGTTGTCTGCGTGCAGTGAGAAGCTGCAGTCACGACATCCAGCCGGTGACACTGTGCGAACTGAAGCGCTCTCATCCGGGTCGAGTTCACCACGTCCGAGTCCAGCTGAGATCCTACGAGCCCTGCAGACTCCATCAGGCTCTGAAACTCTACTGCAGCAAGTGCACATCTGTGTAAGCGCACACGCCGAGTCAACGAGTCCGGCTCCGGTTCCTCGTCTGTCGTTTGTGGTGACTGAGCCGCTGTGTCAGTTTTACTGATCCAATGCTGCTAATGTGCTTTACCACGGGAAATCCTCAGTCGTTTCTAGATACACACATGCATAAGTCTGACATTTTAGAATAGAAAAGAATAAAATTATAGTCACTGATATGACATCGTCTGGTTTAGGATTCAACACGTTCAGATTAATCTGCGGTTAAATTGCATCTTTACTTTGCTTTTGTTCGTATGACGTTCATCACAGATGTTTCACTGTTGTGGACTGTGGTAATGTTGAGTAGTTGTCCCGCCCCCGTGGTTATGTTCGTCACAGCAGCATCAGCGTGAACACGTTTGTAAAATGCTGTAATATTCTGCTCTGTGATCCCAGGCAGGAAGTCCCAGATGACGAACTGGTGGCAGGTGTGTTCTCTGAGGCGTCCAGGGACCCGGGAGCCTGCAGTCCCCCACCGTGGGCGCTCTCTGGGCACGTCGATGTCCCCGGGGAGTCCCCAGGATCCCCTGAGCGATCTCTGGGCATTCACCTGTCCAGTCAGCTTATGTCCGAGGGCAAGACCAAGGAGTTAATCTTCCTAATGGGTAACCACGTGAACACTCTTTATTCGACTGAATTTAGGCCTTTTTATCAGTTTTTTTACATGAGACATTATCTGAAAGGAGAGACGCGTGACTGATGCGTTGGTGTTTGCAGGGTCCACTCTGAAAGAAACGTGTCGACTGGCGGCCGGCTATCAGAACGTCATTCCTGTGAGGTCGTCAGGAGGTCACCTGGCTCTGCTCGACCTGACTGCACCTTTCCTGTTCAGGGGCAGAAGGAGATACTACGGGTCAGACACTCTGCGTCATACGTGACAGTTACAGAGTCATTAAAAATGTTTTTCCACTCACAGCAAATTAACAGCTAGTGATGTTTGCCATCTTCTCTATTTCCTGTTAAGTATTCTTGAGCACGGCCACTGTAGTTCTTTGGCTCTTTGCTTGGAAGGAGAAATAGTCTGTGAACATCCGCCAACCTAAAACTCAAACGGGTAATACAACAGACGGGGAGAACTAAGGGAACAGGAACTGGACAGAGGAAGAAAGTAAAAATGAGGAGACTGGGGAAGCTACTTTTAGCAAAAAATATGCTAAAAATAGTTTAGTCCAATCAGTGATGAGTGACTTATAACATACCAAACACGAGATTTACAGGGCAGAGAACGCGCTCTCATCTCTGAGGAAGCCTGGGACTTGTAGGAAGTACAGAAGAAGACAGAACAGCTCAATGAGCCCGAAGTTTTGTCAGAAAGATCAATATGTTTTCTGGATAATTGTGGCGTGGAGTCGTATTACGTCCTCTGTGGGGAAGTCGGCCATGTTTCAAAATAAAAGCGCTGTGCTGCAATGAGTTTAAACGCCTGAAGGCTGGTGATGATTGTGGTGATCTGGGTTTTAGGTGTAAGCGTTGCTCTAAGGCTGCGGTGAGGGAGCCGTGTGCTGAAGGGGTCGAGGTGATCGATGAGAAGACAATCGCCGAAGGTGAGCGAGAATTCGCTTTGCGCTCGCTGGCCGTTGTTGGGATTCCGGGGCTTTGCTCCATTAACTGATTAAAAACTTTTCGCAGAGTTCCTGACTCAGCAGCTTGTAGAGGTTCCTCTCACATAAATCACAACTTTTTAATATCTCTGCTCCTCTGATCTGTAGCTCTTGGCGTTGAGCTTCTGCAGTTCGTCCTGCTGATGAAGCTCGAGCTGCAGGACGCCACTGACACGCTGGAAGCTTTCCTGTGGAGAGACGCGGTGAGTGTCTGGTCACAAGCAGAGACGAACACCTGACTTCATCAGGAGTATCCGTTTATTACTTTAGTTGCAGTGTGTTTTCATATATTAAGTGCGTTTGTGCACTCGGTTAATGAAAGTAAAGACTTTAAATCAATAAAAACTATAAAAAGTTTCCGTCATTTACTAGAGCACAAACACGAGAGTTCTGAAGTTTTGATTGAACTTAAAGCTTAAAAAACAGTTGCTCCAATAATCCATTAATCATTCACCCATCTTCATATAATAAACAGGCAGCTAGAATCACTTGATAATGATTTTTCACTTCATAATGCCAAACAATGTCTAGTTTGATCTTGGAAATTGGTGATATTCTACGTCCTGTGTTTTGTCCAGTTTTTTTTTTTACTAACAAATGATTCCCTCTGTGCACTTTAGTCTGTCACTGTGCTGGTCTACACATCAGTTTAAGGCATTTCAGCCACACACACAGCTTCACTGTGTGACTTGTTTCTTTATTCCTAAAACTCCCGCTTTTTAAAGTTGAAATATGTGCCTAATTGCACAGACTACACAGGTTTGGATCCTCTCAGAACCACGGACAGGGAGCTTTAGTTAAAGATACAATTGTGAGATTTAAAAAAGTTTGGAGCTCTTTCTTGTCGTCTTTCATCAGGAGCTTTTTCTTGGCCTGGCGGCCGAGGAGCTGGCGTCCGATCAGGAGGCTCAGGACCACGTCTGTCAAACAATGGCGTCGCTCTGTCCCTCAGGGGGCCACACAGGTACGACCGGCACCTGCACTGAACCTTTTTACTTATAACGGGTGAAGTTTTTTAGCAGCTCTTCAAAATAAAAGTCCAGACAGTCAGAAGGGAAACTAATGTGAAGCTTAAACGTGTGGTTATTTAAAATAAAGCTGTTTACTAGTCGACGGCGCTATATGGGAAACATTCTCTAATGTTGAGCAGTTTTTGTCCAGTTGTGGTGCTATGGAGATGTAGTTTTTTACAGTTTGTTTGTGGTTGTGTGATCCACAATGTCCCGCGGGTTTCACATTCTTGTTGCTCTAACAATGTGTGGTTGATGCTTAGTCGCCCTCAGACCCTGAGCTGTGTGTTGTGTGTCCAGGCCAACGTCCGTGGCTCGACTTGTGTCTGGCGGCTTACCAAGCTGGAAACGACGAGGGACAGAACCGGACCTGCTACCAGATCTGCAACACCAGGCTCAGCAAACCCTCCTCATCCGCACGCTCTGACCCTGAACCCTGAACCAGCTGCAGGTTGAAGGCAGCATTGAACCCGAGTTTGTCCCTGTTCGGCTTCTTTCGTATTTCACGGCCTCTGTGCTTTTTATTTGTATTTATTGTGAAATGTGAAAGAAATGTACATAAAGTGTATTAAAGTGCTTCTGCTGTTTTTAACTCTGTCTGCCTTCTAATGGCCCTTTCAAAATAAAAGAGTAAAAAAGGACTTAATGAGGCAGGTTTGCCGTGAAGTGAAGAAAGCAGCAGGGAGCTCACGATCCTCACCGGTGTTAATAATACGGATCGTTTTCTTTGAGTCTGAGGCAAAATGAAAGAGGAGAGACTTCCTGTAAAGAAGTGTGAACTGATTTTACCATCTGCAGTTCAGCCAGCAGACACTGTTTTTCCTTTATATGCTCTTTAAAAATCAGAGGGGAGCACGTGTTCAGTTTGTCCTGATGTCTGCAGGTTTTTGTGCGTATTTGCATGTGTTTTACTCTTTGTCTTTAATCATTTCATGAATCACATTCAGTTTATGAATGTGTCTGCTGTCACCTTTAGCTGCTTGTCCTCAGATCTGCAGAGATGTGACGTTGGTGGTCGACGAGAGGCCCAATCCTCAGGAAAACCTGACCAAACCTGGTGAAGGTCTCTGCTGAAAACTGAACTCTTCCGTCTCTTCCTTTAAAATCTTCCTTCTCTACTTGCATCTCATGAAACCTTAACACTTGTTTGATAGCACTTTACTTTGATGTTTCTCTCCTAAACTTAGATTTTATTGCTTGTTTGTTCCTCACTTGTAAGTCGCTTTGCATAAAAGCGTCTGACAAATGCCTAAATGTAAATGTCTCAAAGCAGGACAGTCACCGCCCGTCGGTAGGACAGTCACCGCCCGTCGGTAGGACAGTCACCGCCCGTCGGTAGGACACTGTGACCGGCCTGTCCCGGTGGAGCCGCTGTGACGCCCACAGTTGCCACCAGATGGCGCAAAACACCTGCACTGATTCACCGGTGAACTTGTTTTTCGCATCGACATAATCCGTGAGAACGTTTCTTTATGGTACTATTTTAAATGCAGTTTGTTTTATGGTGATTTAGTTTCCACTTCTGTGAAATAATGGAACTTTTCCGCGCATGAATAATGTCCCACACATATAGTTTGGTTTTGTCTTTCTTGGATGTTACGTCACGTCTTCCTGCGCTGAGATTCCATGGGAGTCGCTCTGACAGATGCTCCCTCCTCCTCCTCCTCCTCGTCCTGCCGGACAATCCGTTTCTCTCTGACTCTGTCTTTTCTCCAGCCCAGTCCGGCTCCGGAGCGGCTCCGTGTGCACAAACTCCACAAAAAGTGGACCTGCCTCGGCTGGGATCCGGTTCCGCCTCCGTCCTCTGCTAAGGAGGATGTGAACGGTCAGTTTTGTGGTTTTCAGCCGGTTTGAGGACATTTTCCGGCTCCGGTGTTTGGTGATGCCTCCGGGACTGGAGCCGCTACTGGACCCAACAGGTTCACCTGTTTCATACCGAACCAACTGCACAAACTCTGGGTGAAGGAGGCAAGATAGTTTGGACCAGCTCTCAGTTGGTGTTTGCGCCTTTAGACTGACTGTCAGGAACCACGGATGGCCCGCTCACTCTGGATCCCACTGGTTTGTGTCACGGGTTAGACAGAACCGCACCATGCTGCTTCCTGTCCTGAGGTTACTGTGTTTGTGGCTCTACAGCGAGGCCGTGGCGAGTCAGCTCCACTGGGGGAAAACAAAGACGACCTTCAGTCCTCATTATGAATCCGCCGCCGCTTCTAGGAATGCGCAGAGCCGGAGATGGCGCAGCGTCAGCGCCGGGGACAATGAAGGGACGCGGGGAGCCAGCGCACAGGCCTCGTGGCTGGACACCGTAAACCGGTCCTACTCTTCCGTTGTGGGGTCACAGATTCGTCGACGCGCCGTGCGTAAAAGCGACGCGCCAGATGGAGCGCGGAGCATCCGATCTGCGCCGGAGAAGGAAGCTTTACGCACGGATGGAAAGAAGAGCGTCGTTAGGCTGCGGAGAGGTGGGAGCATTCAGGGTGAAGTGCTTCAACAAACAGACTACGGACGCATCAGCTCGTCCGGGAGGACCGGACGGAACCGGCGACAAAGACGCAGCGCAAAACCCGGCAGGACGAAGCGGAACGAGTCGCTGCTGCCACCGGCCATGGCGCAGGAGCAAGAGGCCGGACCCGCTTTCGGACTCAATACAAGCGCCTTCGACGAGGATTATGTTCTGCCGGACTACACCGACACCACGCCGCTCTTCCCGGTGAACACGCGGCCCAGACGCAAACCGATGCGGAACCCGTTCCACCCGGTCACTGCGGAGTCGTACGGAGCGTACGCGGTGGTGGTCACGGCCGCGGTCATCTTCAGCGTGGGCATCGTCGGAAACGTGTCCGTCATGTGCATCGTGTGTCACAACTACTACATGAGGAGCATCTCCAACTCGCTGCTGGCCAACCTGGCGCTCTGGGACTTCGTCGTCATCTTCTTCTGCCTGCCGC
Organism: Channa striata; assembly: GCA_033026295.1. Classification (NCBI taxonomy): domain Eukaryota; kingdom Metazoa; phylum Chordata; class Actinopteri; order Anabantiformes; family Channidae; genus Channa; species Channa striata. The sequence goes on along the minus strand of CM065176.1, from coordinate 25,895,424 downwards.
TCGTGGTGTTTCACGAGCTCACCAAGAACTGGCTGCTGGGGGAGTTCTCGTGCCGAATCATTCCGTACCTGGAGGTGAGGGAGGGGGCGGGGGTCAGGGGTTTGATGCTGTTGATGGAGTCACCGGTGTGACCCTTGGATTCAACATTGTGGGTGAGACGTGAACACAAAAGTTCATAAAATAGTGGTAGAGGGTGTGGATGTGTTCTCCCCGGTCAAACCTGAGAAACCAAAGGGAAGAAGCACATACCCAGATTACAAGGCAAAGGCCACGTTAGTACGTGGGAGATTGCTAAAACTGATACTGGTCCTTGACCTTTTTGCACTTTAACAGACCAGATCAATCCTAAAGGAGCCCGGTGACCTTTAGAGGCGTGATGCGTTTTCTCAGCTTCAGATCAACACAACCGTTTTGAGAATAAGAAAGTCTTCCTGTGTCCTGTGATGCCATTAATCCAGGAACAGTCCTCATTACTGTTCTGTAATGGTAAAGGAAAGTAAATACATTGCAGCTGATTCCGTGGACACGCAAACCTTCCACCCTTAAGTGGTAAAAACTCCCCACCTTGCTGTACAGAAAACATTAAAGTCCTGATTATTAGGGGTGTTTCACAATCGACAGTGTCTTATTGTGGAGAGTTGTTGTTGATGCTTCCTGTGAAGTTACTCATGAAACACTTCTAAATCCGAGGTTCATTTGTCTAACCAATCTTGGGGGGCTGGAGCAGGATCCAGACTTTATCCAGGTTTTAAATCAGGTTTAATATCGCTCAATGTGACGTCTGTAATCTGATCAGTGAGCTCCACCTGCTGTCCAGCCAGAGTCAGGATCAGGAATATTTTGATGTTCTGTTCAGTTTCACAGATTTCCGCCGTGTCTCTTTATTGGAGTTTCATTGCAGTCCGGGTCTAAATGCCCACTCATGAGCTACAGTCCCAGTGTCCCAGTGCAGAAATCCCGGTCCATATGGAAGAACCCGACTGACCTGAACAAGCTTTTGCCCAGGCAGCGGTGTGCACATGTCTTCAGTGTTGGACAGATGACAGAGATCAGCTCCTGAGCTGTGAACGCTTCCAGCAGGTTGACGTGTCGATGGACGTCTGGAAACAAAAGGCCACATTAACTGAGCTTAAGCTTCTCAACAGCAGCAGCTCTTTGTTTTTAGATTAGGCCTGTAGGGAATATTTTGATGTTCTGTTCCAAAGTTCAACACCTTGACCCTCAAAAAGCCCTTTGACAGTTGAAACAGTGTTTATAGAAGGCTATAAAGCCGTTCACGCACAGACCGTTTTTTCAGACTTCAGTCAACATGACATTACGGCAGCTAAACTTTATCAATGAACCACATTTCCCACAAGCCCACAGTCTGTTGCAGCTCAGCAGCTTTCCACACTGTAGATTTGTGTCATGTTGGAAATGGACAGATTACCTCCTTCCAGCCTAATGTTCATTCACGTCAGTGTTGTGACTGTGAAGAATCTGATTATTGCCAAACTTCAAGCTAAATATTGTAGAAATGAGTGACAACAGAACAAACTTGGCAACCCCCACGTTTGGTTTTAGTTTTATTTTACCATGCTTTGTGTCCACTCCAAAACCCGCCTTGTGCCGACCTAAATCTACAGCCAGCTACGGCACAACAGGTGGAGTCTGGAAAAACAGCAACGTTATAATCAGAATCTGTTCGTTGTATGTCGTTTCTTAACACTCGAGCCAAAAAAACAAAAACCTTTAAATAGAACTATTCTGTCGAGTGTCACATTTAGTTGACCCGTCATCACGATGGAACAGATCAACATCACATTTGACATTTTTGATTTGGTGGCCTGGTGGTTTTTGGACCATCGTGTAACTGAAAAGCGAAAACGTCTGAAGCTCGTTGAATTTGTTCATCGGCTGATAAAGTCTTTCAGCCACGTCATGAGCCGTGAGCACTTACGTTGAAGAAGTTTGTCCCGTCGTTAACACTGCAAATGTGGCACACAAGCTTTAATTTATGGGTTTGGTCAAAAATGTTGACTGAACTCCAGCTGTTTTTAATAAGCCGATGCTTAATTTAGGGGCTCGGACTAATAAAAGCATCAATTGTAAAGTCGTTTATTTGGGCTGATTCAGTTCAGCTGCTGAAGGCTAAAAGTAACAGAACAGCCTGGCACAACTTCCACACTTCAGACCATAGTCACAGACCTAAATGTCTTTGTGAAAGTTTCCGCCCGATGATCGTGAAACTAACTGTGTGTCGTCTCACACACACAACACACACACACACACAAATGGCCAGTTTGCCTGTTTTCCTTCATTCACTTTGAAGTGTTTACAGCCGCTGACACACAACAGATGTGGTGTGTGACATTAGGACACGTCAGAGAAGTGTGTGTGTGTGTGTGTGTGTGTGTGTGTGTGTGTGTGTGTGTGTGTGTGTCAGAGAGGACTAGTTCAACCTCAGCGCTACAGTCTTAGTGAGAAGGAGACATCTGACATGTCGAGTAAATAGTTTAAATTCTCTTAAAAGAAAAAACATTTGTGTCATGAGAAAAGTTGAGGAGAAAACAAGTGCTAATATTAGAAACTTATGTCAGAATGGTTGTATTATGGAAAATCTCTCATGTTTTGTGCGCTGGGTGTTTGGTTTGTCCTGTCGTAGGGAAGGACGAGTGAGAGTCTGCAGACGCAGAGCCAGAGTCAGGAAACGGATTCAGTTCCGTTTATGTGGAGTCAGGTCATGCTTTACATTCTCCTTCATGTTCTTTAATTATTACAAATGTGTTCCACAAAATGACAACAATTTCTTCTCTAAACATCATGAGTTTGGGGGCAAACTTTCCCGTTCATGCTTATGAAAAATCTGGGGGCTCTTTGGGACAGATGCTCTTTGTCTGTGGACACTGAGAATTATGAAATCTTTGATTAAATGGTGATTATGTCCAACTTTGTGAACTGCTGCTGTCAGCTCGCTGGCCACAACATCCGACAGCGGTTCTCAGTCCTGGTCCTCAGGGACCCGTGTTCTGCCTGCTTTCCAACCAGTCCTGCACCAACCACTGCCCATGACTGAATTAGAGAACTGGATACAGCTTTGCCCTGTGGCCACATAATGACAAATCTGTGATGATAAAGGAGACGCCGTGTTTCATTTCTGTATCCAGCTCCTGTAACATAAAAAATGATGAGACTGACAAACTGAATCCGACTTTCAGCTTCTGGTTCGATCATAATCCTTCTACCATGGCCGTTATTAGGCAGTTGTTGTTACCAGACCTCGTACGGCTCCAGGTGGAAAAGACGCGGCTGATTGGAAGCTGAATCGCTGCGTGCATCTGTATGTTCCGTCTCACAGACCATCTTGTTCTTCCTGCAGTCCGCCGCCTTACTGTTTCTGTTAGAAAAGCAGAATTTTGTCATCTGAGTCTGTGCGAGTTGAGGCTCTTACCAGAGGGACTTGACTGTAACCGGACTTCTGTGTTTGTTCCCAGGTGGCATCTCTCGGGGTCACAACCTTCACGCTGTGCGCTCTGTGCATCGACCGTTTCCGCGCCGCCACCAATGTGCAGATGTATTATGAGATGATTGAGAACTGGGCCTCCACCACGGCCAAACTCACCGTCATCTGGGTGGGCGCTTTGCTGCTGGCGCTGCCCGAGCTGCTGATCCGACAACTGGTCACTGAAGATGGCGACCCACCGGAAGTGACGCCGTGCGAGCGCTGCGTGGTCCGTATCTCCACCAATCTCCCGGACACGCTGTACGTCCTAGGACTCACCTATGATGGCGCACGCCTCTGGTGGTACTTCGGTTGCTACTTCTGCCTGCCAACGCTGTTCACCATCTGCAGTTCGCTGGTCACAGCGCGGAAGATCCGCCACGCCGAGCGGGCCAGCGTGCGCGGCAGCAAGAAGCAGATCCAGCTGGAGAGCCAGATGAACTGCGCCGTGGTGGCACTGGCCATCCTCTACGGCTTCTCCATCATCCCGGAGAATATCTGCAACATCGTTACCGTGTACATGGCAGCTGGTGTTCCCAGGAGAACCCTGGACATCCTGTATCTGGTCAGCCAGCTGCTGCTCTTCTGTAAGTCCGCCGTAACGCCGGTGCTCCTGTTCTGTCTGTGCCAGCCATTCACCAGAGCCTTCCTGGACTGTTGCTGCTGCTGCTGCGACGAGTGTGGCCAGCCCCGCTCGCCAAACGCCGCCACTAGCGATGTTGACGAGTGCACCAGCACCGAGCTGGAGCTGTCACCGTTCAGCACCATCCACAGGGAGGCGTCCACCTCTGCCGCGTATGCTGCTGTGGGGACACACTGCTGAAGGTCAAAGGTCAACAGTGTCGAGCGGGTTCTGGGTCAGTTCTCCATGGACACGGGGATCAAAACACACTTGTGTTTACAGACGGACAGACTGAAGACGCCATTGTCCATTCACTGTTTACAGAATTTATACAGAACAACACAGTCACTCGTAGTAAAAGTATTAACTTCACTGGTATTTTTGTTTACTTTAGTTTTTATGGTTTATAATTTCACAACAGATCAGACATATCATTACGACCACCTGTGCAATTTAATCCAACACAGCAGCTCTGCCGTGAATTCAATGTAGTTACGGTTGCTGAATCTGAACCATTTAACTCGAGTAAACGGTGACATATTGTTTAGTATTGGAAACTTTCCGAGCACCCGATCAATTATCAACACGTTCTGTAACTGACTGTCCGCTGAACACTTTATGGACAATGCTAGAGCTAAGTGGACTCCTGTCCCACGCTGTGTCCATTTGTCAGTTGCATATTTTTCAGAAACATGAAACAACACGGGCCGAACAGTTAGTGTGATAATTGAATTTAACAGCTAGTTTTGTGGGACAGACAGTAAAATACTGTGTTGATTTGATGGCAGGAAACTGCTCTGATGTGACTGTTTTTTGTTTGGTTTTGTTTTTTTAGCCTCATGATTCAATTAAAAATATTTTTAAAGAACAATTTTTGGGAGCATTTAGAGCGGGTGTTATTTGTGCAGCACTTTAACCATCTTCTTTAATTCCAAACTATTTGGTAAAAATGACATTCGCCTTTTAATCCCATTTTTTGCAGCACTGTTAATAATCACTGTTTTTTCCTATAATCACAATTTTCATGATTCACTGAGCCTCCTTTTCAAGATGGAGAAAATGTTTGCGAGGGAACGTCCCACATAGAGATCAGGAATGTTCTAACACTAACTTTTCGCTAAAAATTAAAATAATAATAATAATCACAGTGATAAGAATTAATGTAGCTGATTGAAAAGCAGCTGCTACAGGCAGTTTGGCGTCACTGTTTAATGAACAACAGCAAATCTGTAACACAAAGGCCGTTTTAGAAGTTGGCGTAGACATTATGAAACAAAGCATAAATACTTAAGTCATGCTGCAAGTATATCTAATAATTAATAATAATTGCTTTTCTGCTAAATTTACAAATTCTGATTTATGTTGCAAAGCTTTTCAGGAGCCAAAGGTCTGCAAAGGGCCACACTGCATATGTATTTGTGTGTGCAGCTTTCCCGCCTTCCATTGCACAAAACCCGACCAGCCACACAGGAAACGTTGATTCCGTTCAACTGTGCGTGAACACGGAGCTTAAAATGTGAAGTCTGGCAGTGGAGTTTATTTCAGGTTATGAGTGACAGTTTCCAGAGGACACGGCCGCCATTGTTTGTACGGTTCAGACGCAACACGGCGTGTTCTGCTCAGCTGAGAGTGAACAGCGTGACAAACGTGTGAAGCTCCCTCAGGCAGCACCAACAAGTCAATGCAAGAACGTCGCTGATCCCAGAAGTCCTCTAAAGAAAAAGTTTTCTCTGCTCAAAGCACAAAAGAATCATAACCGACCAACCCTCCGCCGCGGCTTCATCTGCTGCGTCACGCTCAGCTCAGCTCTCAGCTGTTTTCTCTCACCATCGTTTCATCATCGTCGTCATCGCTGCCCAGCTGGGGACACAGCAGGCTATTGTCCTCTTCTCCCGTTGCCATGGCGACAGAGGGAGTCAGCCGCTCGGTGAACGCTGCTACAGTAGCACACACAGCACAGACGTTGTCACTGACGGTTTCTGGTCTGGACCAGTGCAAACTGGTCTGTGAGCAAACAACTCCAACAGCCACAGGTAAGACGGTGTCCACGCTCACAGGCAGACAGACGAAGTGCTGCACATTAGTTCTGGACAAGTGAGCACATGTTTCCGTCTGCACTCTCATGGTATGAAGGACCAGTGTGGACTTGTGAATCGTCCCACATGGACAAATTGTTTGACATACAGTGAATTTGAAAAGCTTAAACGCGTTAGTCTGGTGTCTTTTCTCCAGTTTATTTTCAATGTAGAAGTTAGTATGTGACCTGTTTTACATTCTTAGGTGCATTTAGTGAAGCTCCGTATAAAACTAAAGGTATAAAATTTAGAAAGCAAAGTAATATTTATCATGTATTTTGAAATGTTTAACTTAGATTATGGATGGCAATTTAATCTAATCATTAATTATGATCAGCGGTGGTAGAGGTAAACGTATTCATATACATGTATTGACACACTTGAGTAAATCGTAAAAGTGAAAATTATGGTAAAAGTTACTTTAAATAAAGAAAATTAAATGTGATGTTTTAGATGATTTTTATCACCTTATGTACTAAAAGGTAACTGATAATGATTTAGCTGGTCTCATACATTTTGCATTAAGAATCTTTTTCTGCAAAAAGCAACTAAAGCTGTAAAATGAATGTATTGGAGTAAAAGTAATTTTTTCCCGCAGTCAAAGTAGAAGCAGCTTAAAATAGAAATACTCTAGTGAAGTAAAAATTATTTAGCCACTTACAACTTGTGATTATAACTATTTTAAACTTGAAGGTATATCACGTGTAGTTTAGACGTTTTTCCCAGCGTTGTCGTGTTCAGGAGTCGCAGTGTTGAAGGTTTTTAACGTACAAACTAAATTTAGCCTGTTGAGGTTTAGCCTGTGGTAACGTGTACAATTAATACGTGAACTTGGAGCCTTTATTAATACTAATCATTCACAGTATTTGTTTCCTGTTCTAAACAAATAATTATAATTAAACATTTGACATAAGCAACATATTGTTACTGATTAGCGTGGTGGCGTCTGGTTTACATGGCAACCGATTCATCAGTTAACACATTAACGTGTTGACGGTAAATTCATGCTGCGCTAATGTGTCGCATGTTAACAAGTTAGCGTTAATATTTTAGAATTTAGAAGATTTAACTTTGTATCTGTCGCATAAACAAAAAGCTTGACAGCATTGTGTGTGTGTGTGTTAGCATGATCCTTTACATGTACGTTACATGTAATATTTATATATTTACAGGCTACAGTTGAAAAATCTGTGTTTGGCCTTTTGTTGCCAGGTTTGACAGTGTCGTGATTCATTTATCTCACCCAAACGGAACTTTGTACTATTATCGGCCTTTAAAGGCTTTAAGAATCTTTGACTTCCCCTTCATTTACTAATATAATATTGAAAAAATGAACCTGCATTTGAGCTCTTGGATAGTGGCATAAACCTCCTGTGCTGCTGAATCACCCAAAGGCCTCTTTGTGTGTAAACCACATTCTTCTCTAATCACCCGTTCGGCATTAATTTGTTCTCTGGCACCAAAGTTGCTTGTTCCAGTCTTTTGTAAACAAGGCTGGCGGCCCCAGTCGCTGCTCCAGTAATTAGACAGGCCCATTCATTCAGAAACAATGGGCTGACGGGTACACTGAGGCTCCGCTGCTGAACAAGCTGCTCACTGACCTTCTCCGACTGGTCCCAGGACTGTTTTCTGGGCGGAGACGGACGTCCTGGGAGGGCCGGGATCACGGTCCCTGATTGGTGGAGGGGAGCCAGGCTTCCACAGTAACCGAAGCACTCGTCCTGGACGGTGCAGACTGAACACCCAAACAACCATAAAACCATCACACACTGCCATGAAATGAAAGGTGGTGGGTGGTGCCGCGTTAGGAGACACATTTTTGACTGTGAACCACACGACTGGCTAAAATATATTCTCCATTTGAAGTTTATTAGCTTCACCTGGCTAAAGCTAATGCAAACTGTGGCGCCACGCATCAACCCACAGTGAAAAAGTGTTGATCTTTTTTGCCTGCTCGCAAAAACCACCTGACCACTCGCCTTATTACAATACAGTTGGCGCTCAAATTCTCACCTGAGTCAGTCACCTGATCTTATTTTTCATGGGACTTTCTGAGAGTATCCCATCACGGCCTGGACTGAATTCTTTAAGGTCCACTGTGATGAGACTTTATTCATGTGGGAAATCCTTCAGTAGAACCTGAATCTAGACTGGCTGTGAGGTCGGGCTGAGCCCTGCTCACTGCCAGCGCTGCTTTTTAAAGCCCCGCAGTCTGGAAGACGTGGTTGCATCTGGACCCCGACTTTAATCCCTAATTTGGGCTCGTGGGGCGTGTGAACACACCACTGTCTGTTAGAAAGAGAACCTGAGAGGAGATCAGCAGATGAATGTAAAGTAAAACATTCTGATCTGGATCCTGAAAGGGCCCGTGTGTATTTGACCCTTCATGGGACCATTAAGAACTGGAGCTGGAAACGTGACAGACGTTTAGATTTTTAAGGTTTGTTTCCTGGTGTTCACATCTGGACCTGATGAATAGCATGAAACAGCAGCGTTTGGAGAGGAACATGCAATATTAGAATGAATACCTCCTTTTAACTTTTCATGATTTTGCGTTTAATTACTTTAGGCTGGATCCTGAAGTGAACTGGATACCGGATACTGTTTGTGTTCGTGTCTGTCTCCAGCTCAGCTCTGACTCTGCAGCAGCTCCTCGTTCCCTCGGATGAAGGGTTTCACTGGAGGCCGCTGTCAGAGAGCTGCAGTGATCTGATTCCCTCCAGACGTCTGCGGCAGCTCCCTCCACTAACTCTTCACATCCGATACTCTCCGACGTAGAACAAAGTGAAACTCTGCAGACTCAAGTGTCACGTCCTCGCAGTCGGCTGCTCAGTTTCTCATGCGGGGAGAAAATAAAAAAACAACTTGAGTTTCTGTCAAGACATGCCAGGGTTGCCAGACCTTCCCTCCAGAAGACGAAGCTCACAGACAAAAGTCAGAGTAGCTGTTTTCGACTGTGTGTCCCTGAGGGGACATGGCTGGATACAAATCCACAGACAGAAGTGCTCAAACCTCCACACACAAGTTCCCCTTAATAATGTCCTGCAGGAACAGAGAAATATGAGCCATGTGTTACAGTCCATACAGAAAAAACACTGAGGAACCAGCAAGTCGACAGAGAAAGAAATCACACACAGCGTCGTCTGCAGCTTCAACTTCATCTGTTTGCACTTAGTTTGACAAAACTAAATTAATTATGATTATTTTTGCTTTAACTCCTTTTTGTGATTGTTGCAGGTAAAATTTAACGTCAACTTTCTTTAAAAAAATCATTGAGCTGGATGGAAAATGTTTAAGAAAACTGTAATTTCCAGCTGGATGTGGCTAAAATGGAGAGAGAATCATTTCCTGCTGTAGCATAGACATAAGACATAAGTGTCAACACGTCGTCTTTATTTTTAAAGGTAACTGTGTCATATACGGTAAATTAAAGACACGCAGAGGTTTTCATCGTGTTTCATTCTTCAAACTACAAAAAAACAAGTTTTATGCTCAAACGTTGCACTTACTTTACAACTTTACCATTGCTGTCAGTTTTCAGAGCTCTTTCTTTCTTTCATTTGACTCCTCGCTTTAAATCAGACTAACTACTGTTGTCCTTTATGTCGCTTTACAGTTATCTGTCTTTACAGATGTCTCTTCCCCGCAACGTTTTCCACTTCCTTCCGTGAGGTCCCACTGCATTCTTAAGCCAGGTGAGCCTTACAATCTCTTCAGGCCCACCCCAGGGCGGGTGTTTTTTCTAAGATGTCCCTGAACTGTCTCCTTTTGCCACGTGGGAGCCTGAAACCAGCCACTTTACGATTTAAGTTCCTTTCTGCTGCAAAACCACAGGTGAGGGTCGGAACGTCGTTTTGTGTTGGAATGTGGATTATTCCCACCCTCAAGCAAGAGCACCACATTCCAACAGAGAACAGTGGCTTCAAATTTACAGGTGCTGACTGTTGTCCCGGTCTCGAGGACCCGGCTGAACCACAGCAAAACCTAATACCAGAATTCTTAACTTGCTACTTGGGTTGGTTGGAGCCCGGCTTTGTTTCAGACTGACACATCTCAACAAGGCGTAGACGGAATTTGAACAAACAATTGTTGTGAACTAACACAAGCTTGGCATTTGTAGTTACTTTTCCAATTTGTTGAATTCAGTTAAAGAGCCCAGATGGAGAGATGAGGACGACAGGAACTGTAATCTGTACAGAGACAAATCTCTCAGAATCAGGTGAACTTCAGCAGAACTGTGACCCCTGACCTGACTGGTTTATTAAATACAGGACGTCTGCTCGCTGGGTTATGTGACACTGAAGATTCATGGGGCTGAATAGGAGAAAGAAACACAACAAGTCAAAGAGACAATTTAACAATATTTCAGATATGACTTGAAAATAAGAAAATGTCGAGCTGCTAAACAGATGTAACGTGTCATCGGAGCTTCTGTTAATAGTATCTGAACCTCGGGCGAGGACATGAATGTGCACCCTGATCTCCCCACTGAGAGAGATCAGGGTGAAGGGTTAAACATGACTATGAGGAGAAAGGCCCGTCCGCCCAATTATCACCGTGAAAGAGGCTTTTGACAAACAGTTTGAGTCCGCGTCCATAACGTATCTGCCTCAACAGAAAACAGACGCTGCAATCGTTTGGCAGATCGTAGCCTGGCTGTTGTCGCTGGGAGCACATTTCTAATTGTGTTTCCCTGACAGCACTGGGTGGGACATGGGGAGGGGGCGAATTCCCTCAGTGGAGCATCGGTTTGGGCAGCGGGGCGTTCAGTCGCAGCCGGTGACCTAGAAATGTTACTGCAGATCCCCAACAAAGGAGATGAATCGGGACAATAAGGCTCTTATTTCCCTCCTGGTCGACGGCTTCCATCTGACAGAGCAGATTAGACAAAGGAGGGGGCCGAGCTGAGCTGGGCCGGGCCGGGCCGAGCCGGGCCGCCCAGGCAGAGAGGACCCAGATGCCAGAATGCATCTGGGGAGTGTTTACCGTGAAACCTCAGGGTGCTGATGTGGACCCCATCCCTGACCTTTGCTGCAGGGTCTCCTTTACCCTGCAAACTGGGACCTAAGTGTTTTTCAGGAAAGTGAAGTGGACTTTAGCTGTTAGGGTGTCAGCAAACACAGTGTGATGCCAATGGACCAAACGGTCACTAATAATAACCCTCCAACTCTCTAGAGGCCAACAACACCTGCAGACTTGTGAGCATCATTTTTAGCAATTGATTGAATCGAGTGAGGTCATCCTATGATTAATTCAGTCCTCGTAAAGAGAACAACAGCATGACACCTGTAAACCCAGTTTTCAAAACAGTTGGGACGCCGGTAAAATATGAATAAAAACACAATACAATGATTCAAGGATTTTACATCTTTTTTTTGTAAACGGAACAAAATCAAATGTCAAAGGTTGACACGGATTTTGCTGTGATGCCATAAATTGTTTTTAAATCCGTTGGGACAGGGGACATGCATCACAATGTTTTAAATGAGGAAACAACATGTTTCCTTTTTTTTTTGCTCAATGTAGGATTTCAGTTACACTTCAGATTTCTCGCTTCGCTGAGAATTGTTGGGGGGACAGTTAAGACTGATCGCAGCTGAAGCCAGGAAAAGATTTGAGACATGAAATATTCATACATCACAGAACAGCCCGGCTGTTCATCCGAGCCGCTCCGTCAGTCACACACTGGATTCTCCTTGTGAAAGAGCAGCTGATGCTGACGAGTCCTGAATATGGATGAGGACGCGAAAACAGGACAGACATAAAATGTCACTGTGCTCGGGATATCAGTCATTCATACGACTGAACAATAAGTGTGTGTTTCACTGCTGAGCTCTGCACATACCAGACACAGAAGAACGTGTAAGAATTTGCAACTGTCCCTGTTTTGATATGAATGAAGTTGTACTTTTTTTTACATTAGCACAGAGCCCGGCTCTTTCCATTCTTTATGCTAAGCTAAGCTAACAAGCTGCTCCCAGTGCGTTTGTCTATTTTAAGTCGTTTTTAACCCCTCGCACCCGTTTTTATAGAGCAGCCATCTGAGGTCATTAGAATAATATCTAATAATAATCTGCTCCAGCAGACGGGCTCGTGTCAGGGTAAGTAAAGCTGAGGAAGTTGAGCCTTAAAGACTGAACTCGGGGCTCTTCAGCGTTCTGTGTTTGTGTTGGACGGTATGTCTCCACGTATGAACGAAGCGTCGACTGAAAGAAATCCAAAAACTTGTGCGTACTAAAATAATGTGAGGTACAGTTTCTGTGTGACCTCTGTCCACACACAGGAGGAACATATTTATTCCAAAACAGATCAGTCCGTTTGTTTACATGGTGCATCTCATGCATTTAAACTTATTCCTGCAGAAACTTTATTATAAGGAATTTGAACTAAACTTGTACGTTTAGTAGTTTAAAATCCTTTTTTTAATGAATCAGTAACACCATCAGGGAAAGAACTTTCTCTGTGGACTATTCTTAAAGAAAGTGGGAGTGAAGCACATTTTAGGCAACATTTGTTTTGCTGTGAGAAACTGATGCATGTTCAGGAATGAAGCAGTTTCCTGAAGATTGAATGCTGTGATTCCAGGAACAGTGCGAGGACACTCCCTCTCATAGGACGTCATCATCTGGAGGAGACTCGGCTGCTGCTGCACTCACACATTTTCACACGTCTGCAAAAAGAAAACTCAAGTTTAGGTTGTGTTCACATGCAATTATGACCAAATATTGAAGAAGTGGAATGACTGTAATTATCCAGGTCTTACTGGCGGTTGGTCGTGTTCCAGCGTGCCAGCCCTGAAGGCACCAGAACAGCAGGAAATGTGGAAAGATCAGTTCTACAGTGTCAGGTGTCTGTGCTTCAGCTAACATGTCATCACGAAACGTGGAGGCTGGAGAACTGGGCTCTGCCTCCCCCTGCAGGACGACCCGCTCGAGTCCAGCTCTGACTGGATTTATGACGGTGGTTCTGAACCGACTGCCTGCATCAGGTGTGTTTAGCCAGTCAGACGCTACACGTTACCACCTCAGATGAGGGCGGAGACGGGTGGACAAAGTGAAGACAAACACAACCACTTATCGAATGTATTTTGGACATTTTTGTAGCTGAATTAATTTTTTTGTGTGTTTCTGGTTAATTTCACGGATGTCTTTCATTTCCTACAGGGGCTCTGGACTACAGGCCCCCAGTGCCTCGACATGGGAGGCCCCTGAGTCTTGGGGCTCATCCAGCATCCCATCCCTGATCGTGTGTGTGTTTGTTGGTTCGTTTTGTTTTGTTCAGTAAATTTTAACAAAGGAAAATAAATTAGTTTTCAGAGAATCATTTATTAAGGCCCCATTGTTGTTTTCAAGCGAAATCAATCCTCAGACCAACAGCACGTTTAATTATGTAACTTGCCAAATGTAAATTTGTGTGATTCAGACATCAATGTGCAGTAGTTTACATTCGCATTAATAACGACATAATCCCATCTGTGGGCGACATCTCTCTCCTTTCTCAGGTTAAACCCAGATGACCTTGACTGTAGTTGGATGCACCACTCGGGGGGAACAGCTCGACCCTGCGTAGCACTGACAGGTGAAGTTTTCCGCCCAGGCGTCGAGGTCGGCGGCAGAGGGGAGCCCGATGGCTACGTACTGCCTGTCAGTCCGCAGGATGTCGAAGTAGGCAGGGTTCAGGTGCAGATAGTGGTTGGAGTCGTAGTTCTTCCTGACGCAGCGGCCCTTCCACTGACACAGGAGCTCGCTGCAGAGCATGGCCGCCGCCGTCACGTTAGCGATGTAGGGGTTGAAGGTGTAGGTCAGGTACTCGGACAGAGACTGACAGGCAGCCTGCAGGCACAGGAAGGGGGTGAGACATTTTCATTTAACATGAACATGATGCAGTAGAAATCCCTTAAAAACTCCTTAAATGTGGCTCTTAAGTGAATTTATTTGACACACGTGAAAGTCTCAGGTGGGCAGAATGTGACATGTGTGATCTGCATGTGGACATGTGATGACATTTAAAAAGTTTGATCTACGTTTCACCATGTTGTGATTTCATAAACTAAAGACACAGAACAACAGGAAGTCAGCACAGAGCTCCTTCTTGTGTTGTGTTGTCACTGGCAGGTATCATGAAAATTTCTCTTTATGTGTAAGAAATTAAAAGCAGAAGAATATTTAGAAGAAGCGTGTAACAGTGAGGAAGAATAAACCAGCTAAACTTTTCCTTTTATGCCTGTGTGAATTAAAGTTTTAATATTTTTAATTGGCCACTTTGTCAGACGGGATCAAAAAGAAAAGTAGTTTTTCCTATTTTCATTCATCACTCTTAGATATAAATGGAAATCCCAGGATTCCAGCTCAGTAGACAAATCAAATACCAGGTACAAATGCCACAAACACAGTGAGTCCGATAAGGGTGAAGGTTGTGTCAGCAGAGGAACTGCTCTCCGGTGTCACAGGTGTTAGTTTGATGATTTGACAGTTATGGTCATCTCTGTTCTCACGTAGTCGTGATGAAACACTAACATTGACACGCACAAACTTTGGAGACACACCTTCGATTTCACATCTCCAGCTTCCTGCTGTTCTGTCACAGCAGGTTCCATGAAAACACAAATCATCAGTTTGTCCTGAAATTATCGTCACCCAACTCGTACATTTGTGTTATGATATAGATATGATATAAAAATCTGCAAACGTGTCGTATCATCACAGAACTGTTGTTACCTTGCTGTTGTAATCTCTGGTTCCTCCCCACATCACGACGCCTGAAGCTCCCACAGCTGCAGACTCTCCTATAGTACTGACCAGGTCTTTCTGAAAGAGGAAAACACAACAGCTCTGACAAAAGTTTCTTTTAAAAAGAATAAACAAAAAAATGTTTTTCTCCTTTAAGTTCTGTAACTGACCCATCAGGAACGTAGAGATATTAAACTTTCACCTTTTTTTAGGACCGTGATTTAAGGGTAACGATGGGATGTAAGTCCAGCTTTATTTACACGTAAGGTATTTTACAACCCCAGTCGAAAATTATCCACTTTTACAGAAAATTTGCCGTTTTAAAATAGTTTAGGAATGTTTCGCCTTAGCCAATGGCGTTTCGTTAGCCTAAGCACCTTAACGCCTTTCTCTGGCCATCTTTGTTTTAAGGACCGTCTCCTGCAAAGATAAACGGCTTCTGGCAAATACTGACTACTTCCTGCCAAGGTTGGAAGTCGGCCATCTTTGTCTGCAGCCAGGATCCATTCCAAAATTAAAAGCCGTAACGACTCAAATTCTATTTAAGATGCTGCGAAAGTCAAAGACGTGTAATTGAAAAAATGTTTAGTTTCCACAGTCAGGACTAAACCATCCTACCTATTTTCTTCCGTTATTACTCTAAAGAGCACAGAGCTCATTGATGCAAAACTACTGCATCTTGCAGTCAGCCATCAGCTCTTTGAAGGACCAGTGTGCAGTAACACACAAGAACCCTCAGATGATGCTTGTAACCAACTAAGTTAC
The DNA here is from genome assembly GCA_033026295.1 of Channa striata. Lineage (NCBI taxonomy): Eukaryota > Metazoa > Chordata > Actinopteri > Anabantiformes > Channidae > Channa > Channa striata. Next base: position 25,879,752 of record CM065176.1, on the reverse strand, counting down.
CAAAATGAATTAGGTTACTTAAAGCTGCAGTATGCAATATTTTTCCAATTGTTTTAGAAACAAAATGCTCCATGACTTACTGGGATGTGGAGAGATGTTGTGTAGCAGACTGAAAAGAGCAAAGAAAGCAGAGTGGACTGATTCTGAAGTGCTGCACTAGCCCAAGTGTCCTTTAAAGTAGTGTACCTTGGTCTGGAACTTCTTGGTCTGGTCTCGGTACAGAGGCCTGGAGTAGACATAGACTGGCACCGTGTATGGACGTTTCGGCAGTGCTGCAACCCTCATCGCTTCCTGGACACGGTTGCGGACAAAAAGAGCGGCTCGGGGGGAGTTCCTCATACTCAGGTGCAGGTAGACTGATGGAAAGAGGGCGGTGCTGTGCTCCCACAGCCACAGCATCTGGTTATTCTGCTTCTTGGTTTTTTCTGAGCATTTACCAGTGTACCCAGCTTTCTGCCAGCCATAGTTGAAGCAATCAGGGAATAAGTAGAAGCCCCAACGACGACTTGGACGCACTCTGATGCCGAGGCTGATTGTCCTCTCCATGAAACGCCGGCCGGCCTGTTGAAACTGTAACTTTGCCAGCTTAGAAATTTTCTTTGATGACAAAAATGGGGCCATTTCTAGGGCGTGAGCAAGGGACAGCTTCTGATAAACACGTTTAGATCCCCAATTCCAATCCCACAGGGGGCGCCAGGACTCCCAGTCAATGACAGCCAGCCCAGGAGAGGAGTCCTCTAAGATATAGTGGCTGATTTGGGTTTGGGCCTTGGCCAGATGTTCTGTCAGGTTTCCATTTTGGGGTAAACCACCTCTGTAGCGCTTGCGCTTGATGGTGTCAACGTTAGGGTAAAGGCCAAGGCGGTCCTCGTAGAAGATGGTGAGAAACTGACCGGGGACAGCGGCAGTTGTGGTCACCGCCTGAAAGGCTGCCGTGTCCAGTGGGATGTCGAGCAGTTTACACTTCTCTGTAGGGGCGTTCCAAATGGCCAAAAAGGGGCGGTGGTGGATGAGTGGCGGTTCCGTAGGTGGCAGGGCGAGGACGGTGGAGCCAAAGGTAAAGGGGACTACCCAGAACAGGAAGGGCAGGGCCATCACAACGCCTGATGAAAAATTAGATCTATTAAACAACAAATAATCACTGACACCGTCGACATTAGATAGTGATAATAGAATCAGTGAGTAAAAGCATTTTATCACAAATATCTGAGCCAACTAATCTCCACTGACTGTGGCAGCAGTTATTGGGGCTGTGGTTGCTGACTTATTGACTTTTTAAAAAACTATATTTATTCAACTTTATTTAGCTGGTTTAACAAAATGTCTCAAACACAACACCCAGGGAAACAGCACGTCAACAGAGGAAACGTCTCGGTACAGATACACAGAAGGAAACGTCTCAGACAGGATGTAAAGGGGGTTGTTGTGTGGCTTTAGGCTCGTCAAAGAGACATTTGTATATCATTTTATTTATGTGTTTGTCATATGTAGCTTTGCTGAACTTCAACCAGAAGGTTTTCAACAGCACTACAACATTTTAAGCAATGAAGCACAGACACACCACTTCACTTTTCTGCGGACGGTCGCCTGTATCTGAGTGAAAACAAAGATGGCAGCCCGGTAACCAGCTGGAGAGGAAGTAGAGTCAAAGCCTGATGAAACGCGTTGTTTTTTTTTTTTTTTTTTTTGGATCGTTTTTTCAGTGTTTTAAAGTAACAACATCGCTAATTAATTAACCACGATACGTCTGTGACCCAAAGGTTTGCATAGGCATGAGCAAAGCTAATGTTCAGTGAGAGGGAAGACGTGTTTCACAGATTTTATCATACACCGGTCATACTCAGAAGAAAATGCACATTTACTTCTGCTGTGTTTTGCCGAAGCTTCTTAAATGGTTTTAATGCTCCAGCGAGTAAAACGTTAACGTAGCCGATAAGATTAAAACAAAACTATCTACCAGGGCAAATTTTAATGGATTTGTACCAACTCTGACAACTGTCACATTCAAATGAAAAAAGTTCATTCTCTAAGTGAAAACCAGTCGTCCGCACGATTGATCGCACTCTATTCAAATGAGTTGAATATAATCATAAAAGCAGTGGATCGAACCAGTCATTGTTTGTCCGATCGCTTCCTACCTGTTGCTTTCTTCAGTGACCTGTGAAGGACTGTTCACTGCTTCGAAACTTCTCTGTGTGTTTCTGTTTTTTGCTGCTTCATCTGTTGGAGGAAACTGCTCTTTCACATCGATCGTTATCTGATCGATGGCCTGGACTCCACGTTCAGAATTCACAGTGTTCACACACATTTTATGATTCGGGCTGATTTCTCTAGACGTGTTTGTACAGAAATGCAAATGAAACAGTCCTTAAATCAAACTGGATGAAGCAAAGGCACCAGTAACACAAGCATGTAAAATCTACATGACCACATTTCAAAATGAAACGTGCAGAAAAGTTAAATGATTTGTTCTTTATTGATTGTGTAGCTAATAATCTATATGTTGTGGAGCTTCACATGTGCTTTGCCTTTAAGGCCTATTTTGATTCTCTTTTTTTATCCATTGACCAGATGTTAAAGGAGGCCAGTCGGTGCAGGAGAGAGCAGACGTGTACAGCGATGAAGGAAAAGGAAGGATGACAACAAAGTGCCTGATTGTTAAGGTCCGTGTCATTTGGATGTAGTTGGATATTTTCCTGTTTTGGTGTGTTCCGTTAAACTCGTCTTTCTCTGGGGTGAACGGCTGCAGCCAGAGTGTCTCCGATTAGTTCCAGTCGAGGAAGATGAATTTATAGAACACAAACATCGTTGCATTAAAAAAAAAGTGATGAGCTGCATCTTATTTTTAATTTTTACTTGATTCTGCCTCAGCTTTTCAGTCGTGGCACATTTTTCGTGTCATTGTCTGCAGGAAGCCAGAGCCCATAACCTCTCTCTCCACACTTGTTCCTCTTTTCAGTGTCTGTTTAAAGTTTGGACACAGACCAGTTTGTAGATTACTGAGGTTTGCAGCATTAAATGTGCACAGACTGAAGTGATGTCTGAGGCCTTGGCTGCTTTTTGAACCATAGGTTATTATATTTGAAAAGCCGTGTAACTAATGCTCATCAGATGTGACGTGCACATGCTGCACAAAGTGGAAGTTGCTCTGTGATGAACCAACATGGCTGCCAGCAGCGTCCCTGACGTCCTGTGTTTGTGTGCACAGTCAGGACACAAGTCCAGGTGTCCTGCATAGAAATCTTTACTTGCAGTGCATTTACATTCAGGTAACATCTGACATGTTTTGCATAGTAAATATAGATTCTGTTACAATCTTAAGGTAACAATAAAAAGACAGTAAGTAACATGAAAAGACTGGACAGTCCCAGTCGTCCTCATTTGTCTTCATGCTGCGCTGTGAATGTGCCGTGTCCCTGCAGGCCCGTGTCTGCAGATCGCTGCAGCAGAATCCTTCATTCTACGGTGGGAAACAGTTACATGCGTTTGCTGACAATAATTCAGACTCATCCTCTAAAGCATCAAGTTTTGCAATAAAAAAGCCAAAGAGGAATCATAAACCCACAAAGAGCCACTGAGTCATGCATTCCGATTCAGTATGTGCCGCTCGGTGTTTTGTCACACCGACAGTGATGTACGTCAGACAACAGTCACATTTAGAGGAAATAAAGTCAAACACTGAACAGAGGCCTGATCCTCTATAGTCTGTGGGCCAGTAAACCTAAGAAAAAGAGATACGGACCATTTTGTCATTATGATGAACATGCTCCATCCCTGACATGTGCATTTACCGACAAGCTGTGCTGTACTTCAAGAGTATATTTTAAGCACCAATAAAAAAACACATTTCATACATTATATGTGACAAGCAGAAATAAACTAACAGCAAAAAAAGTGATTATATTCCCACATATGTTTGTTGGTGGTTTTAGCACCACCTCTAACACAGAATCGTGCAGCTTTTATCAAAAAAAAAGTGCCGTCACATTCTCGTTTTCTTCAGTTTTACTTTGCAAAAAGCAGCTGAGAGACGTTTCGTGTCCACGTTTAGTTTCTCTAATGGGCCGATACTCGATGGTCTAGGAAACCATTTCATGCAGAATTCAAAGGGTTTCGGCTTGAACTGCAGTCCGACACTTTGCATGTATTGACGGTCCCACATCAGACACAACCATTCTCTTACACGTCTTTCATTTGGGATTTTTCTGCTGCTTATAAAGAGCAACAGGTGAGATTTTATAGGCTAATATTAACCTGTAAACATGGCAGTAGGTGACCTTTAACCTCTTAGAAGCTTCAGTAGGAGGTGACACCTAGTGGCCATAGTAAGTTTGACACAAACAGGAGGGACTGATGTAGTTTAAGGGCAAAGAGAGTCTGTTTAGACAGAAGGACAGAGCGGATGGATGGGGACAAATTAGGGGCCTGTGAAACAGGAAGCAGCAGTTTGTTTCCCCGTGTCAAACTAACACTAATTTAGTTTCAAATCTGTTAAGAACGTTGCTCTGTGTGGGATGATGGGAACTGATAACACTGTCTTCCTTTTGCCTTTAGTCATTTGTACGGCTCCTAGTGAGAGACGCTGTCTCGTGAGAAGACCACTTTCAGGGATTTCCTTTGTGCCCCTGCACATCGCATCGTAAACAGAGTCTCTTTGGATCTTTAGCCACGTCTGTTCCTCTAATCAGACTGAATTCTCACTTCATCTTTGGTTCTTCAGGCCTCTGTAAATCCTGTGTTGCTTCCGTGAATAACGTCTCTGCACCGTGTCATACAACGACCTGTGCAGGTGCAAACCAGAGAAACAGACCGTACAAAATCTGAGCAGCTGAGCCGGTCTGAGATGTGGACATGTGTTCAGGGCTATCAGCTGGTAAATGAAGTTGCTACATCTTGGACTCTGTGGTGGGCAACATGACAATGTCCTAGCTTCAAGTCTGTCTCCATGGGAACTCAGAAATATGTTTGTAACATCATAAAAAGACCGTCTTTGTTAATATGTTCAACAGGATCATCAGCACCATCAGGTGAAGGCTGCAGCCCAGTGGGGGCACAGCACTCTCCCCTCCCTCCCATCGGTCTCCCTGCTCATCCTCCCACTCTGTCCTCTTCTTCTTCCGCTCCTCCTCCTCTTCCTCCACGCCTCATCGTCCTCCTTCACTTTGTTGATGCTGTCGCACCTTTCCCCCTCGTGGCCTTCGTAGCAATGGCAGCGAAACCGCTCAGTCAGCAGCTGCAGTTCGTGCTGCGAGTGCCAACCGGTAACGGCAAAGTCCCCGTCACCAGAAGGCTGGATCTGGTAGCTGTCGCCGCTCAGGTGGAGGTAATGCTGGGCACGGGGGTCCCGGCGGATGCAGCGACCGTTCCCCTGGCACAGGAAGTCGCTGCAGACCTCAGCAGCTCGAGTCACGTTGATAATGTACTGACCAAGTCGGTGGCTGAGGAAGGACTTCACCTTTGTGCAGTTGTGCTGCGGACACACAACAACACGTCGTGATATTAAAGAGCAGTGAAAGAATTAACACTGGAGTCACTGGGTTGACACAAAGACAAATCTACTGGGCTGATTGTCTGTTCGATGTGTCAGTTCCCCGTAAAGTGATCCAACACACACAAGACTAACTAAAGGAAAAACCAAACCAACGTGTTTGTGGATTTCCAACAAAAGGTTCCTGGTATTTTCTTTCCTAGAAACTAAAGTTCACAAACCTCCTTTGGGGTCAAAAATCCCTCTAGCGAATTGTGATTTTTAAACCCATAACAGTGAAGAAACCTGGTGAGATTCTACCACACAGTCCCAAACTCTCACTCCAACCCTGAAGCCCATTATTTGTGTTTGTATTCAAATGACCAATGCAAGTACAGTATAAGCAGCTATGAAGAACCGCAATTGTCATTTAGGAAAGCTGCAAGTGTGAAACGCTGGATGTTATCTAACCAATCAGCGACATTTAGCACAGCAAGTTTTAGAAAGTACAACCTCCTGCTCAGGACCTTTTTGGAGGTTAGAACTTTGGGCAACAGTTAAATTCAGACCATGCTCCTTCTACTGGAAATCCAGGAAGAGCTCAACAAAGGTTTCTGGTCCCTTTAGTGAGTAAGGTGTTACCCAGAACAGCTTCAGTGCTCCTCATCATCACCAAGTTGCAAAGATATCGCCTGATTTGGCTGTTTAACATGTTCCTCCAAAATGTCTTGGAAGTGTCTCTTCACTGTAAAGGGTCGAACGTTCGGCCTGTATGCGGATGCTCGGTCTTTTAGGTTAGCACCAAGATTATGATGCCAACTTACACAAAGGATCCTGGTGAGTGGGTCTGACTAATGCTGTTTAGACTGATCCTCCATGCAGACAGCATCACAATAGGCTGTAAAAACATGGGCACCACACATAACTAAGTGTTTCGGTTTCCCGAAACATGCAGCCGCATGATGTCAGCTTTCCATTGTCTGGTGTTTTACACCAGTGGTTTGTCTGGGGTCAACCAATCATGAACCCAAGGGAAAAAGGTTTTTCACATAATAAGACACAGACTTTCTTTCACAGTTTGACAGCAGAACGGCCAAAATAACACATTTAAATCTTCACGTTTCAGTGAATCATCCGCTGACTCAGAGGTTCAAAGGGTCGTTTTCTTCTTCACTTTAACAGAAAGTAAGAAGGCCACTGATTTGTTTTGCCTGATTAGAGGCAAGGACACTTACCCTGGATGAGGTCAGGTTCAGGTCGCCCCAGATGACAAATCCTGCAGCTCCCAGAGCAGCGCTCTCCCCTATAGTATGGATCAAGTCCTTCTGCAAGAAAAGCAGGTTCAGACGTCACATGTCGTAGTCCAAAACTATAAATCATTAGATATCAGTCACAGCGCATGGCTTCTGATATTTTAATTCAAAGCGTCAAGGGGGCCGTCGTTCAGAGTTTAAAATCTGCACAGAAAGACAGAACATAATGCAAATGTGTGTGATCAGGAGGAAGAAAGCTGGAGCAAAGAACTAGACGGGGACGATCCTGCTAAATCCTTTTTCCACCGAGTTTAGCTGGACGATAATAATGACAGTTTGACGTAGTTTGTTGCCGAGCACTGGGGCTTCAAGGGACAGTGATGATGTTTGGTTCCTAAAAAGAGAAACTACAGCACTGTGGAGAGTTTGAGTTGCACTTTTCTGGACATCCACTAGATGGTGGTAGTGAAAAGCAATGGAAATTTTATAGCATTTTATGCAGATGTATTTGGTCAGTGTGATGACTGAGAGAAATGGGCACATGTACAGTATATGTATATACATATGTGTACTGTGTGTACAGCAAATCCACACACAACTGCAGTTTTGCTCATCCCACCTCCTCCTGTATTTCCATGACCTCTCAAGAAATTTATGTTAATAATTGAAAAAGCGCAAACGTTTGTATCCCTCTTGATGCAGTAATGAAACATTAATCATTAATTGCTGATGAAGAAACCTTTGTAATTACTAATTGTGTGTTATTATATATATATATAATATTTTGTTTTGTGCCATTTCAAAATCATTCCCCACTGCCGTTTGTACCTCACTGTAGATGTGATCAACCAGTAAATGCTAATGTCTTGTTACAGAAGAAGCAGCTGTCAGTACGTCAGTTAGAATCAGCTCCTTCAAATGCTGCTGTTTTTGTTCTGCATCTATAGTAACATGGCCTCATTTTTTATTCATTACTAGAAGTTTCATTTTTTGTTTTCACCTATGAATGTTTGCTAAACAAATCTGGTCTAAAATTGTACGTTTATGATACCAGCATTAAATTCAGCAGCGTTGAAATATCATGTTTTCTTTACAAAGCTACAAGTACTTGATAAAGTAGATTTTTCTAAAATGTACTTCATCTTTAAATAGAAGGGGTAGTTTTATAAGTAGTCAGGTAAGTACTTGGACTTTAACTACCACCTCTGATTGTTGATGAACTGCACAGGATTAAGACCTACAAAATAAAAGACCTCATCCACAGCCACACTGAGCCTAACAAATGCTACCACCATCTAGTGGATGTCCAGAAAAGACAAATTCCATAAACAACTTTAAACACACATAACAGTTGGCTGTATCACCTAAAACTGATATTTATGAGCCTTGTCAAACCCACGGCCTCATTAAATCCAGATCCATCAAGATCCAGATGCTAGTTTCCAGTCAGCACCAACACACACTGACAGTGTTCTGAAAGGTTTGTTGAGCCTTAATACCCACAAATTAAACCAGCTCTCGAACAAACCAGCACCACTAACTATCGTTGCACAATGATGACTTATTAAAATCACAGATCAGGCAATTCACGGGCACACATATTTTTGAAATGGTTATTATGTTCCTACAGTTGGAACGACCCCTCCTGTGGGACCATAGCACCTTTAACACGTTCAAACTTTGCTCATACTGTTGTGAGAAAGGACAGCGCCTCTTCTCGGTATCCCAGCCTCAGATATACGTAGGTGGGGAGGTCGTATTCCCTCGAGGTCAGTGAGGCCACTCGGAGTGACTCTATGATCCGGTTCTGGGAGAAGTGCAGGTTGCTGTTGCTGTTGGTGTGACTTTTCCTGATGGCTACAGAGGGAAAGAGCGCGGTGCTGCTGTTCCACAGCCACAGCAGCTCGTCATTCCTCATTCTCTCCTGCAGGGGGCAGAAGCCCGTGTAGTTCTGCTCATGTAGATTGTAGTTGTGGCAATCGGGGTAGAGGTAGAAACCCCAAAGGCCATTAGGGCGAAGCTTGGTCCCTAGCTGGATAGTCTTCTGCATGAATATTCGGGCGCTTTTCTCAAACCGCCGCCGTGCCAACTCCTCCACCTGTGCAGCCGTCACGTTAATGTAGGCCTTGGCAGTCAGCTCCCTCGACTTTTGCCTGTAAATGTCCTTCTTGTGCCAGTTACGGTCCCATTGTGGCCGCCAAAACTCCCAGTCGATTACAGCTAGGCCACGAAAGTCTTTATTGGGGATGAAGTGGCTGATGTTCTGGTGGGCCTTGGACAGGTGCAGCTCCAGGCTACAGTTCTGTGGCAGTCCACCGTGCACAGCAGCACCGTGCTGGGTGTAGTGGGGGTAGTAGCCCAGCCGGTTGGCGTAGAAGATGGTGACGTTCTGGCCTGTCCAGCCAGCACGAGGACTCCCATGGATGTGGAAGAGGCGGTCAAGGTTGGTGGTGATGTTGTACTTGATGGTGCACATGTCCAGTGGAGCGTTCCAAGCAGCGATAAAGGGCTTCCGGCCAATCAACGGCTGCTTGGCAGGTTTCTGACCGAAGGACGTGTGGAAGAGCAGCAGCAGCCAGGAGCAGGTGAGGGCAACAGGTACCACATGGTGGGAGGAGGATGCCCCACCCACCGGCATCACAGGCATGCTGGGGTTCAAGAAGAGCAGCTGTCCATCATCCTGTGGTAGAATAGGAGACAGAAGGTAAAATATTTTAGATCAGGAATTGATGTAGACCTGCAGAACTAGGTAGCCCAGCATCAAGGCGCGTGTGAAGCGTCTGTTTCTGCCAGCATCCATCCCATTCTCTTATATCCATCTGCAAACTGTTCCACCACAGTCAAGCACTGAAATTATATCACACTGCTCCTCTCAAAGCAAAAACGTTAGTAAATGGAAAACCATTTTATTGGCCAGGCCGCCATGGTCATCGGAGAACGGTTCCCATTGTTGTGGAAGTCTCTCAAGCCTTTTTCTAAAAAAATCTTACAGATTTACAGGGTTATCAAAATTTAAAGTAATAAAGAAAATAATTAAAATTAAAGAAACAGCAGCTCGCCCCGTGTCATGTCTCCTGCAGCATTTCACTGAAGAAATACTGAACCAAGGCTTTTTAATGACTCTGAAATGTTACAGCCTGTCTGCAAAAGTCTGTTCAACTTTATTTGACCTGGTGATTGTTTTTATATTGGTCCTGTTCAATGACTTTATGGAATTCACGGCTTTGATGAGCTCAACAGTTGCTCTGAGTTTTTCCTCAAACTTCTACCATATAAATAAACGTCTGTTCTCTCTCTGCGAGCATCACACTATAATAGCGGATCACAAAAGCTTCGGTTTTGGCTTTTACAAGTCTGTGAAAAAAATAAAATTGGGATTTAGTCAGTGTAATGACAGTTTGCACAAGCTGTTTTAGCAAGAAGATCATATTTGGATTTTGTCTGTTTGCCGGAGAACTGGTACTTAAAAAATGTTTCAAATTTTCACGTGCTCAGGTTTTTGGTAAAGTATCTTGAAAATGACCCTCTGGTTTTCACCAACTCTGCCCCTAAACCCCCAGATGACTAATGCTTGTAATTTTGGTGACCACCTGACCTTTTTCAATTGCACCACTTACTGGTCTTTTTCAGAGAAAACCTCAATAGCTGCTAAAGTTGTGGACCAGTTTCCCAGGGCATGAACTCTTGATCCCGTGACTAAGTCACTGCACATATCCAGTATTTTTCAGCCATTTAAGTAAATCAGTGGTTGTGCACTTTGGCAGCTTTTATCCAGTCTGAGGAGCCACTCAGAGATTTAGAGCTGAGATTAAAAATGGGTGTGCTGCCCTTCAACACGAACCATTAAATCTATGTTGTAGGTACCATGGAGCCTCATGTGCAACTCCCCAGAAGGAGGGTCGTCCAGGAAGCAGCCCACCTCTTCCCCACTGACAGGTGGGATCATTTCCCCCACAACCCTGGAGATAATGGTAAACGATCAAAAAAAAAAAAGAATCTAAACATTCTTGATAATACTGTAAAAGGCTTTAACCAACATGCACATTTTGGTCACACAGTTTTCTGTAGTGAGCTGTTTGTTGTCTCTGTCAGAGGGATGTTAGCTGATCCCGGGAAGAAATGTCAGGGTTTATTTAACCTCCATGGGTTCTGTTTTCAATTTACGCTGCTGCAGATATTTCCCTCCACAGGATCGCTGGTCCCACCTTACGTGAATGTAAACGCCTTGATGTCATGTTCTGAGGACTGCTGTGCTTGAAGATGTGTCGCTCACTTCCGTCGGACTCGGGGGTCCCGGGTCACACAGAAGAAGTCCCTTGACAGCCAGCGACTGGAACGTGGAATTTAGTTGTATAGGCTGCTGCTTTCCTGTCCACATCTCATTCTCTGACCAGAACCGAAGCCTCAGACCACAATGATATGCTTACCCTGCCAAGTGTCTCTGTGAGGCTCAGAGTTTCCTGTGTTGTGCGTCTCATATTCTGTGGGTTGAACCAAACATCAAGTCGCAGGGCAGAGGCCAATCAGATGAGATCTGTACACGAGTCATTTCAGTGTCTTTCTGATTTACTTACTGGTCTACCAGCCATTTGCTGATATGTGAACCCTGGATTTGAACTCACTGGTCGACTCAAGTGGCAGCACGGTGGTGGAGTGGTTAGCACCGCTGCCTCACAGCTAGAATGTCCCAAGTTCAAATCTCCAGTCCCTTTCAATGTTGAATTTGCTTTCGTCTTGCAGCGCCTGCCAGGTCCAAAGACGTGTGGTCCTCGGAACCCTGCCTCCTACACCCTGAGAGCAATGACAGATGCAACAGGCACCAAACCTTTCCGCTTGCCGACCTAACAATCGTTATGCTGATGCATGAATCCAGGTTTCTGAGAAATGCTTTTTGGATCATGGTTGGACGCCTTTCTGACGGTTGACTTGTAAACTTGTCAAACAGAGAATCTCATGTTCACACTCACTTCACGCCAGGTAGAGGTGAAAAAGGAGCCGAGGATCGTGCGACTCTTCCTTGCGCTTTTGTTTTTTATACGGCACTTGTTCTTGTGAATAATGAGATGAAGTGTCAACATTTTCCTGGAGAAACAGTCTTATTTAAACATCCTAATTTCCCTCTGTGATGCCTTTGGATCAGCTATAGTCAATAGTGTCACTTCACCCTCCGTTATGTGTACGGTTGACTCAGAAGACAAAAGACGCATCAACAACCATGTGTAGATTTGATTATTGATCCAAATACTGACATTAAATGGTCCAAACTTTAACCAAGCTGGTTCTGAAAGGCAAATGGAAGACCATTTAATGCTGTAAATAAAACTTCTTCAGGTCTTTGTGAAGCTAGTGGGCCTAAGTAATGCAGTTCATACCAGCAGATCATATCTGTTTTTAATGCTCATGTAGTCCCAGTAGCATTCGTGAAGCAGTACGAGGCTTTTTCACTTTGTTCTAATCATTTTATGGAACTTGTGTTTTTTCCTATCTGGGTTTTGCTGGTTTGGAATCAAGCTATTTTCCTTTCTTTGTGTTTCCTGCCAGTTTTTTTTCCCCCCATAGGCTTGGAAATAATTTGTCTGCTGCACTTATTGAAAGCAGATCATTTTTCAGCCCATTTTGAAGCTTTGCAGTGAATGCATGGATGTATGTGCGGTTAATGGCTCTCGGTGCAAGCTGGAAACCCTTCCATGTGAAGTCTAGCAAGGAGAGCGGAGCACACACGATTCAGTAGTAGGAACATTCATGATTGTGGCTGAGTTTAAATTAGAATTCAGCATTTTTTTTTACATGTCTAACACAAAACAATCCCTGTTTTGACTTTTTGTTTCAATCCTCAATCAAGTATTTGTAACACTGGTTATTACAGATGGACTGTGCACTTTTTCAAAATGGCATTATGGGTTTATAGAAACAGGAAATCATCCATAAAGTATTTGTTCCCTCATTCCTGACATTCAGTTTGGCTGTTCAGGCGTTTCAGTGGGAGGTTATCAGTCGTTGTTCAGTGGACAACGTCCCAGTAGGTTTATTTCACTGATTCATGTGGTAACTTAGAACATCTAGTGGCTGTAGTGAACAGGACAAGAGTGTCACTGGGTGACCCAGTGTCAAGTCCACATGGGGACGACGTCTGGGCAAATAGGTGGTTGATAAAATACAGGAGTTCTGTCATTGTTGTTGGAGCACAGATCATTATATCATTATAACCAGGACAAGCTTCCATGTGTGACAGCTCGTGATAACCATCTATTTCTGGCATCTGTTGGCTGATAAGTAAAGAAAACAAACCTTTAAATAGCTGATAAGTGTGAACCAGGTTTGACCTTCACTAGCGATGAATGTCTAAATGACACTGACATTGCTTATTTTTCTTTAACTGATTTATCATTTTGACTAAAATGCCACATAATGTAAAAAAAAACCGTCCCTGACGTTTTCCTACTGCTACTAGTGATGTCGGTATCTTTACCTTGATCTATCTGAGTCAACTATCAAAATAAAAACAGATTAATTTTCAGGTTAACTGGCTAATCATGAAAACAGATCACAATAAACAGCCATCATGTGCAGATCCAAAGCTTCAGACAAACTGATGGTCGGCAGTGGATCCAGTCTTTATGTTGATGGTTCTTATTGAGATAAAAGGAAACAGCAACTCCAAAAACAACAACTCCAATATTTAAACATATTGGAGTTTAAAGTTTGGCAACTATTTGTCCCGGGGTTCTTGGAGCCGCCGGCTGACCTGGGATTGATTTAGATACGTGTTTGTTGATGTCTGTGGTTCCTGTGGAACGGCTCCACTCATTTGAGAAATACATAAAAAATATAGAGACACCATCTAATTTTGAGAGTCTCTGTTGGAAAATGAGGGTGATTTTGAGGCACAACCAGAGTCTGAAGTTTAGTGTCTTTGGCCTCACGGCAGCTCGAGATGACGCATGACCACCTCGCAGTTCTCTTCACAGCTGATACCAGCTTGTGATCTGGTATCTCCACACAAAGAAGTGGAGAAACCAGCCTCCTTCTTTGGTGTGGTTCTTCCATACAACCTCAACAACCTCCGCATCTCATTTCATAACAATTTCCTCAAGAACACGAGAGAGTTTCAGAGCCAGAGAAAGCACTTTGAATGCAGAACTCAATGAAGGTGACAGTTTGATGTGACTGTTTCTAAGAGGATTGAGGACGAGAACACTAAGCACATTCAGAGATGCCAGGAGAGAGAGAGGCGCGTCCTCGGTTTGATGTTTGGGAATCGAGCCGAACCCCTGATGGAGAGCTAAAGGCCAGAAGCCAAATTAACAGATTCCCTCACATGCGCCATCTGTCACGTATATATGGTCCAACACCAACCGGACGTCACCAAGTCACATCAGCACGTAGTCTGTTTGTGATTCAGTGACTGTTGAAACAGCTTGGATGCATTAGACTTTTTATGCTGCTGCCCAGCATTTTCATAAACAGGTAGATTAGGAAGTCTCTGCAAAAAGGGAACTAAGGGTTCCTGGAAGGAAGGGAACCTGAGACCTGAATGTGATGCATAATAAGGTTTTGAAAAGCTGTGATGAAAGTATCCTTATGTGAAGTATTAGCTTGTGGGATAAACATGGCTCAACATAAAAATCAGAAGTCAGAGGTTGTCATCAAAGGTTTTAGTTCCTCTAGCAAGAGTTACAGGGAGGCGACTTCATTACATCCCGACCACCTTAACTTCTGTGTCATTAGCATCAGTAAGTAATACAACCAGGTCCCCAGGTGCCATTTGTTTGAGTTACGTAGGTCTCGAGCAAAATTCCTAGACCTAGAGCCTTTTTAAATGTATTCATTTACTTTGGTGGTCTTCCACTTCTTGGAAGTGTCTTAGTGTGTCCAAAGGTTGAATCATCTCAACTGGACTTCAGTCTGAAGAAGCTGCTTGGATAAGTCGTGAAAAGGTGTCCAACCAAGACGAAAGATGTCCAGTTGACATGATTCAACCTTCAGAAACCAAACCTGGATGACTGAGAACCCCCACCGATGTCTTAGTGTGTCCACGTTTCTGGATTACAGTCTTCACAGTTGCTCCTGGTAACCCTACATGCTTGGCTCATGGTTTGCATCCTTTTACTATAACTACCCACTTCTGTTACTTCAGGCAATGACATTTGTCTTACTGTGGCTGAATGTTCAGTAAATATTATGTTGCTGTTTGTTTTACTCTATTTTTGCCATTTCAAAATTAGAGGATGTAAACGTTTTCACTCCTAAATATTAGTTAAAGGTGAAAAAGCTGCTGTATTTCTTTAAACACAACGAGTGCTGCAGAAAATGGGTGTGGCTTAATGAGATTAGACTTGAGTAGAAAGGCAGTTCACAGCAGCAGGAGGAGGCCTTCACCGATACTCAACTGTTTCTTTTGGTCATAGTCGGAGTAGTTGGTGTAACCATAAGCCGTGAAATGTTTCTGTGATTTCCCTGTTAACGCCTCCAGACGACATCACTTGGAGGAACCTTCAGTTCAGATCATGTTGCCTTGTTGTTCACACTATGGAAGTCGTAATCAGGGTCAAATTGCTTTTCCAGAGTTCCTCCAGATGACATCATTTGAACTCCTAATGATGACACCTCATCTGAGTGATGTCATCTGGAGGAGCTTTTAAGCTCAAACAGAGACATCAGAGGGAAGTTTGAAGGCATGAATGTACATTCAACCTTAAACTAAAGCCATAGAAAGCAAGCTGCCAATTGGTGAAGTCGCCCTTTAAGCTGGTTTGTGGTGCATGTTTATTAATTTCATATGGAAACTGTTTTACCAAATATTTTAAGATTGAGGATGAAAGATTGATATGAAGCAGCTGGAACAGATGGTACCCATTCTAAAGATACGATTCTCAGTTATTTGCTACCTGGATGTAAATGAATCATCTTCACCTGGAGAAAACACTGAGTCTGACGATGAACGTACAGTAAAGTGTTTCATCTGCTCCACACACCGATGAATGCGTGTAATGCTTCAACTGAAACAAACCAAAGTGTCGCCTGTTCCCATCATCGTCTCCTTAAACTCTCTCTTAAAACTGAAACATGACTCTGCAGGAATCATGCATCGTGCCGCTTGAGCCACGTTAACCGGAGCAAAGAGAAGCATTCTAACAGATGGTCCGAGGGACTAAATGTGGTCGTCATTCATGTTCATCACACGAGAGCCGGAAACGGGAACCTTCAAAGCCAGAAGAGCCAAAGCTAATCGCAGAGGCTGGTGAGCACGGAGGCTGCAAAATCAGCGTTAGTGAGTTTTGTCAGATGGAGAAAACAGATGCACAATCTCAGTCAAACGTTTCATATTTTTCTCATGCGAACTGCAGAAACTCTTATTTGCCATTTAGTTTTTCTTGTGCTGCTGAAACTTATCACAGTTTGCCCGTGGGGGTCAAACCGTCCCCATGTTCCCTTCACGTGATGCCAGTTTTATCCTTACAGCAGGTTCAGTCTGAACCAGACATCATCGCTCACTGAAGAACAACACGCTCCTATAAACTCAGGCCTTTATTATTGGCTGTGATGAACTTTGTCCCTCGGCTCTCGCTGGCATTTCTTTGTTTTGTCACTTTTCGGACTCGTGCGTGTGTTTCGAGCTCTTTTAACCCCAGACCTTCTGCCAGGTAAACGTGAGCTTTGGCGTTTCTGATGAGGAGCATCGGAGCAGAGAGTTGATGCCCGTTTGGTAAAAACCGCACTCAGTGACTCAGAAATATGCTGCTATATCCAACTTCTAAAAGGAAAAAAACTTTAACTTTACAAGACTATTGTTAAGCGTGAGCCAACATTCCTGGCACGAGGCCCCCCCACACACATCTCCCCCCTTCCTGCATCACCCAAAACAGACCAGCCATCCTGAAACACCCAGGGTTGCCGCCCACCTCACGGCTGGTTTGAAAACGCATTTAATCTTGAACGTCTCTTCAAGCAAACGTGCAAAAAAAGTCAAACTTAGGTTTCTTTAGTCTAATTTAGAAAACGAAGAATGAGCTGACGCCCCAGTTCAGCAGCTCACCTGTAGATGCTGCCCATGGATCAAGGATTAGCAGTCCAGCGTAAGGTGGGGGGGTCTCTCGTTTGGTGTCACCGCAGGGATCGTGGTACGTCCAACAAGCCTGCACTCATTCTCAGTGTCAGTGTGAAACACAAGCCAGCCATCCCCACTTATATGCAGCCCGGAGAGGGAGGAGAGGGAGGATAGGGAGGAGAGAGCGTCACCGCCACAACACAGCGATTAGAGAGCAGAGAGGAGGGAGGGAGGGAAGGAGGGAGGGAGGGAAGGCGAGAGACACAGTCGAGAGGGACTGAGGGGGACTGTCAATCCCTGGACTTTGTCTGGAGGAAAACTCATCACACACAGAACGTGTCCGTACGACTGTGTGTGTGTGTTTCTACAAACCAGCGTGAATTTATTTTGACTCAGTTCATTTCAAGCAGCCGCAAACTGGCTAATTTATTACCGTTGTACCAGTTCTTTAATCATCATGAATGCATCCAGCATGGAGAAATGGGGCTAAATAGGACAAAGACTAAGAGCTCAGTTAAAAGACCACAAAGAGACACATGAAATGGGAAATCTCTGAATTTGTGCAGAACTTACTAGACATAAGCGAAGCTGCAAGAACTGAACAAGCCTGAGAAACTACCATCTCCCGGTAAGATTCATCCAGTCATTTTCTGCCAGCACAAATCTGCAGCAGCGTTAACTGGCGTCTTCATCCGGACTCATATGTCTTCATTTGCATTCTCACTCCTCGGTGTCGCTGCGCTGATTAAATGCCATTAAGTTTGGACCCACCACTTAAACCCAACCCGAGCTGAGATTCCAGCGGTTGGCCGCATATATTTACAATCACGAGACAAAAGTGGCAGTGAACCAGATCCCTGCGAGTCCCTGTTAAATACATACTGTACATGGGTTTTCCCTTTTTAACTGTGTTTTCATACTCAGTAAATGTGTCACCCAGCTGAGCAGCATTCACACACACACACACACACACACACTTTGTCTTTTTCATTTGTGCTTGGCTGTGTTAGATTATAGCCCAATATATGATTATGGGAGAAACCCGACGCGGTCGCCGCATCTGTAAAACTACCCATAATTAAAAAATCAACATCGTAGATCTTTTGTGTTCACTCATTACGAGCTTTCAACGTGACAGAGCGTGTTTCCGTGCTACGAAGCTCAGGAGCTAAACATAGAACAGTTTGTGTCGTCATTTCTCATCAGTCCCGGCGGAGCTCGGAGGACGTTGGTGCCGCGTTCACGTGTCTCCTGTTTGTAAGTGACATGGGACAGGTGTCACATTGTCAGAGATAAGACGTGAGACTGACGTAAACCCACAAACTCAATTTGGTCTGTTCTGGGACACATAGATCAGAACTTCAGCGTCTAACGCGAACTTACATCCATCAAGCACAACATTAAGACCACCTGTAGAATCTAATCCAATTCAGCTCTACCACACAACGTTAAAACTCAGTGAGGTGATAATTGCACTCAGGAGGTCAAAGTGGGCGGTGGGTCGCATTATAAAGAGAGCTGGTTCTAATGTTTTGACCCCCTCATCAATTTTAAATATGGCATTAAATGGTGCAGGTGGTGCTAATGTAATGGCCGTCATCAACATGCTGCTTGTCTGCTCGTTTATAACCTTTGGCATTTCACTGATTTTACACTAGGAATTTTGCAGAGTGTGTGTGTGTGTGTGTGTGTGTGTGTGTGTGTGTCTGTGTGTGTGTGTGTGTGTGCTGCCTCACAGCTTGTGTGGGTTTTCCTCCGGTTTCCCCCCACAGACCAAAAACACACATGTCCGGTTAATTGGTGACTCTAAATTGCCTGTAGGTGTGAATGGTTGTTTGTCTCTGTATGTTTTCTTTCGAGTTTAATTCCTGGGACTATTTGACCTTAAGTGGCCATGAGGCTCAGGAAATTAGAGGGTCGAGGTGATTTGAGAACCATTTGGGAGTTTTGGTGAAGCAAGACCAGCCGTCTCCACCCCCCTCCCTCAGTCTTTGTGTGAAGCACATTCAGGTTCTGAACCTCTGTAATGGACAGAATGGAAGATGACATCAATCTTCCCGTGTGGTTCTGCAGTCGACAGAGAACATGAAGGTTTACTTTACTCTGAGATGCGAGTGTGTACACGCACAAATTCTTTACGTCAGATGTTTTTTCCTCTCTCCTGGATAATTAGTCAGCAGTGACTTTCTCAGATCGTCTTTCTAAACTCAACAGGTGCAATTTTCTCTAATTTTCTCTAAGCGTAACTTTTAATTTAGCACTTTCAAACAAACGTGCACAGTGTGTATTTCGATGCTAGAACAGGCCCAAGAGCAAAGCCCAGAACTTTTAACAGCCAGATGTGAATCTGTGGTGGCATCCACCAATCCCAGGGTTGTTGGTTCGATCCCTGACTCCTCCGGTCACATGTCAAGACACTGAACCCGGTGAGTGTTGGCTCACCCCACTGATGTGCGAGTAGGTTAATGAAAAGTCATTTACCATTCTGTGCAAAGACTTGACATCAGAGGAGAGGATGATTGAGGAACACAGCTCAACGTTTAGTTTAAGAAAACACACGATTCTCATCCAGGGAAAGTTTGCTAAATAAATAAAGGCTGTTTCCATCCAAAGAGTTCCAAAATAACAAATGTTTCCCAACCTTTAAATTAGAACAATAGTGAGGAAGCAAATTAAAAGGGGAAATGAGGAGGTTTGCAGGTTTTTCTGGTTAGTATCAAATACTGTGTGATTCTCACAAAGTTTGCACGGAGCTGCAAACTCATCAGTTTTCTAAAATTGGAATTGATTAAGAACGTGTAAATACTCCTCACCGTACCGTGATCGACCTCACATTGGCCTCATACCCTGTGCTTTCTGTTTTCAGGTGATGTTGCTGGGGAACTCGTGAAGTACAATGACAGTCACGTTACAGGTAAAGTTACAGTTACAAAGTAAAATGCTTTAAGTTTTGTCCATCAGCTGATGTCTCAAAGGAACCTTTGGCCTGGTACCACAGGGATGGAGCTTGTGCTCCTGATACTGTACCACGCTTGAGGCTCAGCAGTTCTGGTACTTCGAGCTGGAGTTCCAACACGTTCTCGTCCCACAGCATCTAAGGTGGTTCAGGGGATGCCCCCCCTTCCTGGGTGACCAGTGATTTACTTGTAGTAGCACGTTACTCTAGTCCACTGTGTGAAGTGGGCTCTGAAACAAGCAGAACCCACATCAGCAGCATCTCTGTGCACATTATCTCCTGGCAAGTGAGGCTGGTTGAGGAAAAAATAAAGATGTGGCTGAGCTGGGACAAAGGCAGGAACGAGAAAAGGATTAAGACTGTTTTCTAATTTTGTGATTGTTTTTGTATTTGGATTGGCCTGTGAATAGTCTCAGAGCCGGAGGTGGCGCTTTCAACTCACCATCCAGCCAGTTTGTCTTTAAATATACACCGACATCCACCAGGATGCGTCTTCACGTCTGACTTCATCTTTGTCTTCCCTTTCCAAAATTGTCATTGCGAAATGTCTTCGCTTTCCTGAGTGTAACAATGGAAATGCACACACACACTCGTAGACATCCTAAACTCTACCAGCACTCACACACACACACACATTTGGTTCTGAGTGTGTGGAGGAAACCACATTCCTCAGAGGGTGGAGGTGACGTTGGCGGTCGGGTGTGTGTTTGGATTCCTCTGGCCTGGCATTGTGATCCCGACTGCAGATTTGTTTCCACCACCTCCAGGGATGAAAGGCCCACCCTGAATGCATACAGCACCCCCAACCCACCCTCCCCCAGCCCCCTTACTTCCCTCCCTCACCCCTGCCTGGAAACCTCAGGGTCCCAGGCTGAGTCTCCTCGCGAGCATATGGAGCGTGTTATGGGAATGGCTGCGCTCAGACGGCCCAAATCCTGCCGCTGCTTTAATGGCTTCAGCTATAATGAGGCATCGAGTTGCCGGGAAGGAAGTGAAGGTTCAGGGTCTGTCTGTGTTCGATACACACTGTATGATGTGGACGGTTTCTGGAGAAAACTGGCTGATTTTGATCTGTAAAAGGTGCGTGGCGCCTGCTCATGCAGGACGGAAAAAAAGAAATGAAATTATATCATACGAAACTGAAACCGATTGATGTGGTTTTTGTATTGACTTTTTAAATTGTTGGTTCCCTCACACTCCCATTTCCTTTAGTTTTTAACAAGCCGTACAGGTTTGTTCAAAATTCTGAACCTTTTATCCCCCACAGAGCAATTTTAAACTCCTGCAGATCATATTCCACATCACCAATGAAGGATCTTTGACAGTATGTGAAAATCTTCTTACTGAGGGTTGTAATCCAGCAGATATTTAATGCAACACTGACAGGGGCGGATCTAGAAATGTGTTAATGGGGTGGCAGGACTGGGGCACGTGCTTAAAATAAGATTTGGAAGGTTTTTGACTGATAAGTGATAAGCTGTGTGTGAATAAGCAGTTAGTTTGATAATAGAGTTTGTTCGGTGTCAGAAATGTCAAGTATGTCACTTTTCTCCCATTTTAAACTGAAAATGGATCTAAACAGAAGAGGAGAGACAGAACAGAGAGAATTAATCCTTTGCAGTGACAATCAGCCTGAAAAAGTCTATTCAGACAAAAATATGAAACCACCTCCAACGTACCTAAAATTTAATCTATTTTTAACAATGATGATTTATTTCAGCTTCAGATTTGATCTACTAAACCTTAAACGTCTTTATTTGCCTGGAGAGTAAACAAACCACATCCATCTCTCTTTACTGATCATCTTTACAAAATCATTTCATCCATAATTACTCGTACATTCTCAAGAAACCCTCTGTTTTTTTTACTGCCTCACATTAACTGAAGGAGTCCCTCAGGGCTCCCTTCGAGGTCCCTCGTGAACCTGCACTGTTATTCAGTCTTCTGTCTCCCAAAGGAGTGTTATATTTTCTACAGTTTAATGGTCCGTTGTTGGTCCATTGCCATTTCCTGTTCTCACCTCTTGTTTCTGGCTTCTCTTATGTTTTCATCACACAAACGGAAATCCACGTTCTGGAATCAAAGCTATGATCTTTGATCTCCATGAACTGAAACTACTCTCTGCAGTTATTAACACATGAAGGTCCAGTGATAGACGGCTGTAGAAGTCAGCAGCCTCCTTTCGAACCCCTTGTGGTTTCTTTCACATGTGTCAGTGAATTCCACTGGCAGTGGCTTTGACGGCAGTTGCCAGTTTTCCCCAACAGCCATTATTTATGTTTGTGATGCCATCTTTACCCACCAGCCTTGCTCTGCATTTTATGGCCCTCACAGAGTTTCATAACTTGCACACAGTTACGCTGTTGATGTAGGATCAGGATCTGAAAGTTTGACTGGATTCAAAATCAACAGGCTGATGCTGAGCTGCTTGGACAAAAGCTGTGTTGATGTTTTTACTGGAGAGGACAATTTCAAAAACTCTTTCTGCAATACTATAAACTGCTTTGAAGTGGTTTAGCTTTTTAGTTTTTTAGAAAAATTAATTGCACCAACCTGGAGATTTTTTTCAATTCAATTCAACTTTATTTATATGTCGCCAATTTACAACTGTCATCTCAAGGCACTTTACAATAATAAAGTCCAGACTTTTAGAGAAAACCCAACAAATCCCCCTTGAGCAGCTATAGGAAACAGTGGAGAGGAAAATCTCCCTTTACCGGAAGAAACCTCCAGCAGAACCAGGCTCAGGGTGGACAGACATCTGCCTTGACCGGTTGGGCTGAGTGGAAAACACTGGGCAGGTTGGTAGGACCAGTAGCTGTGGACTAGGAGACGCAGGGCTCAGAAGCCGGGGACACCTGAAGACAGGGACAGACAGAGGGAGACAGAGAGACGGAGAAGCACAACTAAGGGACAAAGAAGACACAGAGTTATTGTCCTGCAGTGACCGTTCAGATCAGTTAGATCGTTTAGACTTTTTGTCCAAAGTTTCGTCCTTTCCTGACTGGTTCAGATAAAACCTTCATGCCTTCGGTGGCCATACAATGTTTTCCTCTATTGCCCAATGAGGCAGTTTCATCTTGATCAACACAGGTTCAGGACAAGTGCTACTGCACATAAGAAAGGAATATACTGTATTTACTTTCATCTTTTTCTTTACAGATTTCTCTGAAAACACACAATTTGCAGTCAGGCCTTTGGTTTGGCTAAAGCTTCAGGCAGTTGGCCAGTGAGTCTCCTCTGCTGCAGCCTGTTGGATGAATGGCAGAAAATGTGTGCAGGTACGACATGGAGACAAGTAGGAATATGTATCACAACTTATCTTCGAGATGTCCTGATACTCGTGCAGAGATATTTTCTTTTAAAAGAGAAAAAAAGCCTTAGAACCAGTCACAGAATTTCAATTGTTAAATGATTTGATTAAGTCATTTAAATTTTGCATCTTTCCTCTGTAATTTGATAATGACTAAAACTAAAAGGATGGAAATTCTATCTTTGACACAATATCTTAAAAAATATTGATATTCAAAACTATTTTTGATATCACAGGCAAAACTAACACAAAACTGAAAGGCGTTTTAACTACAGAGTTTTAACCACAAATTGTGGAGAAAAAAATCATTTTGGCAGCAACCACAGTGTCACACATTTCCATTAGACACTTTTACTGTTAAAAGTCGTTAAACGGCTCAGAAACTCCCTAAATATGCAGAGAACGTTAAAGGGAGCCGAGCCTTTCGATTCCTCCTGCTGGTTGCGTGTTGCAGTTTTCATATTTATGGTTCATGGTGAAATGTTTCGGAGGATCGTTTGCTGTTTTAAACGGATTCTCTCACAGTTTAAGATCCTTTTCTTCACCCTCTGGCGTTTCTTTACTTCGAACGGCTGTCGGACCTTTTCCTGCTCCTGGACACATTTTATTCTGAAAGAGGAAATTGTGTCTTTGCCTACAGAGAGACGGAAGTTGAGCTTTTGTTCCTTAACATTATGTTTTGTAGTTTTGGAGGTGAGACACTTAATCAGTGTTTAGACCTTGTTCATTCTGTGTGTACAAAGGCCGTAAATGTTTAGCTGCTTCCCGTTCTGTCCTGTAATCAGCTGATAAACAGCCAATCAGAGACGCAAACTGAAGCCAGAGGTCAGACTCTGTTCGTGCGTGTAACTGTTCACTTTACGACTTCATGCCGGCTGACTAAATTAATCCAGCACTGAGAGACGTCAGGAAGTATTAGCAGATTATTCTGAATTTGGCTCACAGAGTCACAACATGAACAGACGGTGTGAGGCTCCGTCTAAACTGACTTTCACCTACAGACGCTGATTCTTGACTTGGTAGAAAACGCTGAGCTCATAATGAGTCGCTGCCGGCTTCAGAGTTCATGCCGAGCATCCAGACGTGAAGCTGATTATTGTTATTAAAGTGCAGCAGCGGAGTGAAGTCTCACGTTTCGACAATCACGGGTGTTCGGTTTCTGTGTATTTAAGACATATTGAACCATGAAGCTCAGGCGTTTATAAAGCGGATACAGTGTTTTTCCTTCCGCAGATATGAGTGTCAGTGTCAGTCGACAGCGTCGTTTTCTCTGTTCACATCAAGGTCCGTGTTTAGGCGGTACAAACTTGGAGGAGCGAACAGCAGATGTTGAGCGTGTTTACTTCTGCGGCTGTCAGTCATCATAATCCGATAATAACAGCAACAGAAACTCTGTCAGAAGTGTTCGGCCGAGTCAGCTTCAGCTCCCAGAGAGACGCATTTACTTAGGAAGAACTGAAGGCCGTGGAATCTGGTTTGAGAAGCGGACTGGAGTCCTCTGGCTTGTTGTCTAGAATCGCTACAAGCAAATGCACGTGTTCAAAAACAGAGGGAAAGTCCGAGTTATTGTTATTGTCCATTTTTATGAATAATTTTCTCTCAGTCCATGTTAAGAGTTTGTCCTTTTAACGTGGACTTCTTTTGCTCTGACCGGTTGCGTACTGAGTCCAGTTTCTTATGGACTGCCCCTCCTCGTTCAAACAGGATCGTGCTGTTAACTTCAGTCACTTATACCAGGTGAACAGTGGCTGCACGTTAATTTGTTAGAACGAGCCTGAAATCTAGAGTCAGCTGAACGTGAAGGAGATCTGAGCCTGTGAGCAGAGGCGTCATCATTCTCCAAATGATTCATTTTGCATGTCAGTGCTCAGTCGGATTATTTCCAAAAACACCACAGATTTTTTGATGTGATCTCAAACCACATGCACTTTGTAGGAACGTATGTGTTCATCGGTGGACGATGGTGAACGACGTTGGGAGGGAGGAGAGCGAGCGGATGTTCATCCTGAGCGGAGCTGACAGTTTCCACTCCGTGTGCCTCGGTTCGTGGTTCTCGGAGGAGCTGGAAACCACCATAAGCTGCTTAAATGTGTTTTTGCTGGACAAACTCAGGTATTTTTTAAAGCACATCAAATATTCAGAGCCGGCCTGGAAACTCTGTGTTTAACGAACAGGTTCCTCATAGGTGGAAGACTGAGTAAGACCCCAGGTGTAGGCCCGGGGACCCAGGGGGAGGGGGACCGTGAGCCAGAGCCTCTCAGGCGACAGCTCATGTCGCTTGTTCGACATTTAACATCAAAAGTTAGACATTGACCAACATAAAATTGACCCCAACATACTAAATATGACACAATGAAACGTGTGTGTGTGTGTGTGTGTGTGTGTGTGTGTGTGTGTGTGTGTGTGTGTAGACACCTCTTCACCATATTCCACAGAGACACTGACAATGGAGCGTTAAACTGATCAGACAATGCAAACGTTAAAGTTCTCAGCCAAGACGCCATAAAAAGACGAGGACACCGCATCCAGACAGTGACTTTAATGGAGCAGAAAGACGCCAAAGTCCATTCAAACTAATGTGTGAAGTGATGGAAACGTCAGCGCTGCAGTTTGTGTGAAACGTGCCGTTTGTGCAGCGGCAGCAGATTAGTGATTAACTCTAAAGCTCCTGCTGAAGTCAAGTTGGCAGAAAGCTGCGTCTAATAATCAGCTTACTGTATAATCCAGACTTTCCTGCACTCGGGCCGTTTCTCTTTCAAAGGCAGTAATCACGGAGCGAGTCCTCCCTCCAAACATTGTTCGTCCCTCCCTTTCCCCGGGGACCAACGGGGCCTCCTGGTAACTTGTTTGGTCATGTGACCGCAGCTCGCCGTGACTCAGTTGACTGATGGTTGACTGGCCGTGATGTCGGCTTCATTACCGTCATTATCCCCAATTAAACAAATGACTTGGTCTGTGTCGCCTCGTTCACTCTGTTTTACAGACAGCTACAGTTTCTCTAGCACCACGTACGATCCAGAGGCAATTTGTTAGTTCCTGTTATTCATTTACCAACACGACGTGCTGCTTATTAGTTTTCAACAAGTTAGAACTGACAGACTCATTTACTGATGTTTTTTTAGTGCAGTGGCCACAGATGAGGCAGCTGCACCAGTGAGAGGCCGAAATTCAAAGCGACTTCACCCACGTTCAGCTCTCGTCCCGTCTACAGGATCAGACACTTAATAATCAGACAGAGTCCGAGAAACACGATGACGCACAGGCAGGAGAAATGGAGGGAAAGGAGGAGCAGGACATCTCCCAGCAGACTGTTCCCATGAGGGGGAGCAGGAGGACGAGGAGGTCGAGGAGGTCGAGGAGGTCGAGGAGGCGGAGCCTGGGGCACCTCGCAGTAAACTCCTGTCCAGCCCTGGTAACACTGGCAGGTGAACTTTTGCTTCATGTCCAGGATGTCGTGGTTGTTGAGGTGACCGCTGATGCGGAAGCGGGGGCCCTTGGGCGCCGGGTTGCGTTGGATGCGGAAGAACCGCGGGTTCAGGTGCAGGTAAGCACCCGACTCCAGGCTCTTGCGGACGCATCTGCCGTTCTTCTTGCACAGAGCTTTGCTGCACAACTTGGTAGCCGCGGTGACGTTGATGACGTAGTGTCCCAGCTGACCGTCAATGTATTTCTTCACCGTCAGACAGTTCCTCTGCGGGAGACAGGAAAAGCAGGCTGTCATCTGTCGCCTGTTTCCAAATGCTAGAACTCACAGCTAAATGTTTTTCGTAATAACAAACTGTCAAACAGTCAGGTACACAAGAAAAACTAGACGTTCTTCACAATCAAAGATTTTATTAATAAAAGATGATTCTGATAAATATTTCAATTCTAATAAAAAGCAGAACTGAGCCGCTGATCATACTGTTTTTAAGCTTGGACATAGTTATTCACCAAATTACAAAAAGCATAAATTAAATTACTCTTTGCAGTTGCAAATGTCATTTTTTGTGAGTGTGAAGGCAAAATGAATGAGCCCATTTCCACCATTCCAGCTTCATTATTGATAGACCTTCAGGATTTTCAGTGTTTAAAATCGACAGTCACTGCCAGAGATCCTGAACACTTTCACATATGAATCAGGTTGTTCTTGAGTTTTTTAAGAGTTAGGTCAGAAAATGTGGATGAAGTTGTGGATGAAGGAATATGTTTTCCTTTTGTCTTTCACATTTGTTGCTTCCCACTGCTGTGACCTGAGCTCTCAGTGTTGTTAGTTGTTTGATTATATGTGAATATGAAGATCTGGGAGCGACGGAACCTTACAGGATCATTTGGTGCTAAAAAGTGGTTTGAAAGTGCATGTTGGTAACGTAATAACTGTTACGTTTTTGCCGTGTTTGTCATTACCTGGGACCGAGCGTACTCTGAAGATCCCCAGAGGACGACGCCGGACACTCCCAGTGCAGCGCTCTCCCCGATGGTGTGAACCAGGTCGCTCTGAAACACACGTGAGTTCAGCTACAGCACCGTAGTTTTTATTGCATTGTATAAATGCTTCATTCCTTTTTGTTTTCATTTTCTGTGCGATTTGACCAAAATGTCATATCACAAATTGATTTAATTTCATACTCCAATAACGATATATATCAGAACAAAGCATTTTTTCTGTAAACACTCTTATATCATTATTTTTATGCCTAAAATCTAGATGCAACTTTTACCCATGTCATGAAACGTTTCATCCAAACTTTACCTCTGCACTGTATGACATAATGTTTGGGTGGGTGGTAGAGGTGTGTGCTTTATGAGAAGAGGTGGTTCTAAAGTTTTGGCTAACCAAATTTAAAAGGAAAGAGGGGGGCAAAACATTAGAATCTTCTTATAATACACTCCAGTACGACTCCACCACCCACTATGAGCTCAGTGATAAACACATAGTAGAATCATCAGCTTTCCAACCTAAAAACGGAGAAATTATAACCTTGTAAAAGATGAACTCAAGACAGAGCTGCTGTGTTGGATTCATTAGATTGTGCAGGTGTACCTAATAATGTGGCCACTTAGTGTATATCATCATGGTGCACATCCCTACTCGTAATCTCTAAATGCTCTCAAAGCCATAAACTCACCAAGGAGCGTCTGATTATTACAATACTGACACTCAAACAGCAAACAGGGCAAACCAAGCAAACACACAACAGACAGATCAGATCAAATTCAGTCCACCTGGAATCACAAACATACCTCTGAAAGAACCACAAAAGTATAGGCATAGAAAGGTCTGGAGTAGACAAATACAGGCAACGTATAGTCTGCCCGAGCGATGGACGCAATCCTCATGGCCTCCTTGACTCGGTAATGGACAAACTTGACCGTGTTGGGGGAGGATTTGAGCTCATAGTCCAGGTAAATGGATGGGTAGAGGGCTGTGCTTTCTTTCCAGAGCCACATCAGATGGTCATTGCGCAGGTGCTCTACGTTGGGGCATTCCCCAGTGTACCGCTGCGGATGCTGCTTATACCCATAGTTGTAGCAGTCTGGGAAGAGGTAAAAACCCCACAGGCCATCTGGCCTGCGACCTTCAGCCAGGGCCAAGGTAAAGTTCATGAAGGCCAGCCCAGCCCTCTCAAAGCGTTCCTTTGCTTCCTTCTCCACTTTGCTCTCTGGCCAGTTTGGGTGCAATTTCCGGATCTGTTCCTTGGACCTGCTGCGGTAGATGTCTTTGGCACCCCAGTTTCTGACCCATTGAGGCCTCCAGTTCTCCCAGTCAATGACACCAAGACCTCGAAAATCCTTGTGGGGAATCAACTTATCGATGTCTGCCCGAGCCTTGCTGAGGTGTTTGGAGATACTCTGGTTTTGTGGCAGTCCACCATTAATAGGAAACCCAGAACTGGAGTAGTAAGGGTAGTACCCCAGGTGGCTGTGATAGAATATTGTGACGTTTGGTCCGCTGAGCGTTTCGTTAAGGTTGGCAATGATGTCAAAAACGCTGAGGTCCAGGTCCACCTTGAATCGAAGGCGACACGACTCTGTGGGAGCATTCCAGACAACAACAAAAGGTCTGTGCTGGATCAGAGGTGCCCGGGCCGGCTTCATCTCGTCACCCCCAACTTGGACTTTAACTCCATGGACAACGCACAAGATCAGCACCAGCATACGAAGCCCCATCAACGCCATAGCCCCTTATTCCTCATGGAGCAATTAGTTGTCCTACACAAGCAGAGGAAAAAATTGCATGTTGAGAGAGAAAATCAAGACATTATGAGCTTCAGTGAGCAGAGACAATCAGACAGGCCAATGGGAGGATACATGAGTGATGAGCAGTGAAGAGAACGCTCCAAATTCCACAACACAAAGCTCATCTGTTCACTAGCAGAACAGGATTGTGATAATGAGGATGCTGGTTCTCAGTACACCAGAGACAGTGTGGACAAGGTGATCAGTCAGGAGAAGCTCTCTCCTTTACATTTCATTTCATAATTCAATACCCATTAAAGCCTAAATAAAAGATGCTTCTCCCACACTGTGATCTCCACTGCAGGGCGGATTTCAACTATTCTTAACGATAACAAAGTTAGTCCGTTTTTATGGGTTAATGCAAGAAATGTTCCCTCTTCAGCTCTCATAGTGGCACAGTGGAAAAACCCGTCATTTTGAGATTGTCATTCTAGAGTTGAAAGCATTAAATATTAACGCTTCTTTAGTGAACCCATTGCACGGCTTTTTACGTCCCATCACGTCATATTGACGCCGCCAGTCCCCTTTGCCGTTACTATTGGACGCACCAGGAGCGTCAACGTGTGATGCCACAGAAGCAACTTGATATTATCACAAAAACTACATTTGGATTAGAGCAAACAGAGTCAAATCGCATCAAAGCAAGTGACGTGTTAAATGTGTTCACTTGCAAAATATTTCAAAATGTATAACATGTTTTACAAAGTAAATAATCCGGGTCGTTTTTATGTTAAAGTGAGCTGAACATTTTGGGGTCGACAATAAAAACAAAATACAGAGTGGAAACAGGCTCAGCCAGTAAACCATGATAAACTCAACAGAGCCTGCGAAGTCAAGTCCACTTCAGATCTGTGTGGAACAGACCGTGACCCTCCTCAGTACATACAGAACATACATAAACATGTTTATTCTCTTTGCAGCTCTGCCTTTTATTTCCTTCTAAAATTGTTCCCTTCAGTCTTCATGTAACAACCCCCTCACCCCGTCCACATCTAATTGCTGTTGGCGCCTCATATGCAAGTAATTCATATTTTAGTTTTTCCAAAGTCAGGAGAGAGACACTGTGACCCGGGTCTTGGGAAACGTGACCACTGAGGTTGCCTCCAAGGATGCCATGGAAAATATCCCATCATTCTTTTTGCAGGGTTGTAACCAGAGGAAGGGAGCAAAAAAAAGAAAGAAAGAAAGAAAGAAAAGCCATTGGTGGGCTGAGGCTTCTTCGATCCTTCATGTGACCAGACGCTGGCCTGGGGCTGATGGAGTCTAATGACTTTAATAGCACAAGAACTTTATGATCGCTGCAGTCCTGGATGTTCATCAGTGGGTTGGAGTAGAACATGAAGAGGGAGGGTTCT
Source organism: Channa striata (assembly GCA_033026295.1). Lineage (NCBI taxonomy): Eukaryota > Metazoa > Chordata > Actinopteri > Anabantiformes > Channidae > Channa > Channa striata. The sequence goes on along the minus strand of CM065176.1, from coordinate 25,849,141 downwards.
GGTATAGCCACAAATTAATTGTTGAAGTGGTTCCTTCAGAACATTTAAAGGCGGCTGTAATTCATCAGAAACGTTCTTCATGTCCGGCTCGGCTTAGAAAACCATGTCTCTGGGTTGTGTGTCTCACACCAGCTTCATAATCCTCCCAGCACGATGGTTTTTCTGCTGATGCTGATCCAAGACAAACTGAGTGTGGTGAAGCCACTCAGGCTGTCCTCCAAACCACCGAAACGCCCGGAGCCTCTGGAACCGCCGGGAGTCCAGACCACAAGAAAGACCCCCCCAAAAACAGAGTCCAAACTGAACGGGGACTCAGTGTCATGTTTTGTCTCAGGCAGACACAATGAAAAAATAGAAAGACACTGAACTAATTGGATCCAGATGAGGACAGGGGGTAAACTGTCAGCATGAGGCAAACATCAGCGGGTTGGAGGTTGGGACGGCAGCGTCGGTCCATCGGTCAACAACTTCAGACTGAAACATCTCGACTGATGTAACGAAGGGCTTGACGTTCAGATTTGAACTGCATCGTTTGAACTTTCTATACTGAAGTCAAAAGTCTGAATATTCACATTTAATGGCCCATGTAGCAACCAGGCAAATAAAGAATCTGATTTGTTTTTGTACTTCAGTGATGATCCAGTTTTCCATTTTTCTTCTCTAAACATTCAGGATGAGAACTGGTACTGGTGTTTGGCAGATGTAATGTTATGTAATGTATCTTCTTTCTCCATATCCAGTAAGTTCTACGACCGACCTATTTCTTTCCAAAAGAAATAAATAATTCCACGTATATCATAATTCTAATTATAGAAAGAAAAGTGTTAGTACTTCTTCTATTGGGGATAACGTGAGACTACATGATCTATATGATAGACTATATGATGTGATGCCTTATTGATGCTGTATTTCTACACTGACGTTGTGTCGCACCAGGACAGTAATATCCCACAGCTCCATGTGTGTAGGACATTTCAAGCATTGAACATGGATCACTGATCACTGGGATGCAGATAATATGGAGCCACTGATTAAAAGTTCTGTTGTACTATTGCAGCACCTGAACTGACTGTCGCATGTGGGCCCACACTGGCTGTCGTCAGCTCAAACTTGTTGAGGAACTTAAAGCAACCTTTCATGTCTGAATCAAAATGAATCATTTCGACAGGCAGGTCCCAGTACACAACATTTGGAAGTGCCAGCCTCCAATTAAAGCACCACATTATTTGCTGTATTACAAATCTGTACTATGTCCCAAATTAAAAAGATTCCATTAACAAAAAAGTGAATTTTAGGGGATTTAAAAAGGCTTTTGGGGTGAAATCATTGCTGAAGCTCCAGTATCACTATTGGCCACTTTGACCAAATTGTCCAGTGCTGATTCTTGAGGCTTCTACGCACCATGATGGATTCTGGGTGCTACTGCCGGCCGCTTGCAGGTTACATTTCGGCAGGTAAACACGTTGTTTAATCCAAAACTTTTGCTCTTGTACTTTTGGTTTTGGAAAGGCTTAAACAAACCCTCCTCAAACCAAACCACAGGACCGATGGGCCTAGTTTCTACGATCAAGTGTATCTGTGGCTATTTTTGCCGAATGTTCTCTTTTGTTTAGGCACTGTTGTGTGCAGATTTTCGGGGGGGGGGGTCAGAGAGGATTAGTCTGAGCGGGGGGGTTGGATTCATGACCAGCTGCTACAGACTGATCTGGAAAATATGAAGCCAGCCCCGAATTACAGTTAATGATCCAGGGTTAATGTCCAACAAGCAAAGACAGAGTGGCTGTAATTATTCAACACCACGCATCACAGAGTGTGTCCACATGTGTTCATGCCATTGTGGGGACAAATTATAGTTTCATAACGTCCCTGTGAGGACACTTTGGCTGTCAGTGAACTTTACAGTTAAGACTTTGAATTAGTTTGGGTCAGTTACTCCGATATGACGGTTCAGATTAGGGAAATAACAGTAAGTATTCTCACTTTCTCACAACTATAGAAAGACGCACATGTCTGTGTACGTGGGGGCGGGGACGGGGACGGGGGCGGGGTGAAAACCGCAGAAAGCCTGAGCCCGTTAATTTGACTGCCAACATGTCTGCCGAATATTTGTGTGTGACAAATGACAGAGCAGCGGTGGATGAAGCAGTAAGACACTTTATACATGTTAAAGTACTATGATTACAATAAGGGCCTGTTATTACTCATGCACACACACAATTGTCTGAGACTTCAAGTTGTTCATTATTTTATTAACAACAAATGTGTTGATTAGTATCTGCACTACTTGTTTGTTCAGTTTGTGAAAATAAGTGTGTGTCCAAACCTACAAATAATGTAAAAATTAGAGTGTCTTATAATGGAAATCAGCAAATCCTCATGTGAGAAACTGGGACCAAGTTTTATTCTATGATTTTGCATGAAAATATGCTGAGACCATTGTCAAAATAATAATAATAACAGTTAGGTAATAAATAACTAATCATTACTTAGTTTAGTATGTTCTGGACACAAAACATGTATTTTTTTGTGTTGTAAAGTATCTTATTATCAGAAAGTAAAATATTTGTTAAAATCTCTCATTTGTGATACAGATTATATAAAAAGGAAAACAGATTTAAGTAAATGTTTGAAATTTAAGTAAATTTAAATAAATTCTGACTAGTTGAGTTTAGTTGAAAAAAAAAACCTGATTGCCCTGAAAAAACAAGTGAAGTGAAATATTCATTTTTATTTCTACCTACAAACACTTTTGAAGTGTAATGCACTGACAGTTCACTTTACACAACTACAACAACAGTGTGAACAGTCCTGTCTTTAAAGTCCTCAGGTGTGTCCCCCACCTGTTTGGACCAGCAGTGTCTCTATTCAGTGGATTTATGAGGATTTTACTGTCCAGCAACTCATACTAGAAGCAAAACTGTTTAGTACTTGTATCGATAATCGGCTTTACTTTTGTGGTTGGTATCTTGAAACCGCCCTGAACCTCAGACATGTTCCCTCCTCCGCCTACCTGCCGGGGTTGATGTAGTGTTGGGTCCAATATCTGAGAAGTCTTACAAGTGCATGTACATAATGGGCGTATCAGGGACGAGGGCCACTACTGGTATCGGCATCAGGACGTCCCAAATAGCTTAATTAGCTGATCCCGGATTAGAACATCTCGGTTTGTCAACGGCTCACACAGAACAGGACAATAGCAGCAATCTCAGCAACCGTACTGAGAATTAAATGGATTTTGTTTTGGTCGTGTTAAAAGATTCTTCTCTGCAGACCCAGTACGACCATGTCAGGCTTCCTGATGTACAAACTGTTTTACACCCGTCGCTGTAAAACAGTCACTGATTATTTCTGGTTCATTTCCAGGTTGCAGTTTTGTCCACGTGGGATTTTCCGGCTGTGGTCTGTTTGCTGTATTTCCCAGATGTGAGTTTATGTTTTTATTTTTTTATTAACACTAGGACTCAGACACTTCACTACTGCAACAACAAGAATTTGCCATAAGCATTTTACTTTTACTGTTTAGTCATCAAGCCGTCTGTCCCCCCATCTGTTCTTCGGTTTCTCAACGCTCTGGAACCCGGTTTGTTGTTGAACAGGCAGAGAAGCTCTGCTGAAACTTGGTGTTGGAATATCTATGGAATATGGAATATGGTGTGTCAGCATAAACCCATATTTTAGGAATTTTAAAACCCCCAAATATCTGGCATCTGATTTTTGTAATACACACACACACACATATATATATATATATATCAAATTATAACTAATGTTGCACACTAACAGTGAAACTCCAGGCTTTAAACTGACCCTCCAAGAATAAGAGACCAGCTAGTGATCCTGTCGTTGCATAGCAACTTCTCATTCAGCCTACAGTCATCGTTTGGTAGGTCGCCAGTTACCTACTGCTGTATTTGTAGTGAGGAGGTAAATGTGGACGGGCAGGTGACAGGTTCCTCCTGTTCAATATTGTCAATCCAGCAATCAGTTTCTTTGACCCAACGATAACTGTCGTATCACTGAACTTTACAAACCTCTGATACATGGGAATGTCACTAAGACACTAGCACACGTGTTTTCATGCGTAGCTGAGTTGCAAACTGTGTAAAAATCAGACATTTGCCCTTTGACAAAGTGCAGTTTTATAGAGTTTTGGAATAAACGTGACGTACCGTCCTGTCCCTGCTGACTGTGTTGGGGATCGAGGCCTCCTTGATGAAATCCACCATCAGAAAAGGTTCGTCTTTTATCTGTGTGCCCCTCTCTGAGGTCCCCCACATAAAATCAGAGAGGCCAGAAATGTCGCACTATTGTTGGTCTGGCCCCTCCTCATCTGGGCTCAGCAGGACTGGACCAAACCACAGATGAAGCCTCGGGCAGAAAACAAGCTGCAGGACTCCAGCAGATTGTCCGCAATCAACGGCAAGAGCCACTGAAACGTTTCCTACGAGTTTTAAAACGGAAAATAAAAGATTTTCGTGAGCTTCTATAAGTTTTAACTAAATAGGTTTTATGATTTAGTTTTTCACATATTTATTTAATTTATCAGTTAACCATTTTGAACATTGAACTTTTGGCCCTAAAGGTGACAGTTACAGAACAGAAGGCCTGACACAGAAGACGACATTATGATGCAACAAATATCACCTGACTATAAAATCCCCAGATAAAATCCGTGTGTTCCTTTAACTGAAGGAGTTTATGGAGAAACCAGCTGAAAAGCTTTTGCATGTTGCAAAGAAAAACATGTAACATTCTTCATTCAGTTTTTTCATTCAGACCAATCTTGAGGTGAAGACCTAGCAAACAGAATCATGGCCGTACAAGGAGGAGTGTCTGAAACTCTCAAAATGTTCACTAAATGTAAATGAAAGCAACATGTAATAATTAATTCCTCCTGCCATAATGAAGAGTTTGTGGCAGGACACAAAATGAGCATAAGAGTCTTTCAGTCTGTACAATTTTGCAGACTTGGGCCCCCGGGTGATTCTGCTGCCCAGGTAGGAAAGTCGAAGCACTTCCTGTCTGCTGTGGAAGCTCTGCAGAAGCTGAACAGAGCAGCTGGATGGACGTGGGCACAGGCTGGTTTGTCATCCAAGCTAGTGTGCAAGCGTTCAGGCCAGCGTTAGTTGTGTTTCATGGGATCAGACTGTAATCAGGCAGCATGCAACCTCAGAAAATCTCACCAGTCGTTTGTTTGTATTAATTTCTTATTGTCTCCTGAGACTTTACTACATTGGTCTAAAGTCTTTCTTTTTTTTTTATTGGATTATACAGGAAAAATTCTAGTTCAAAGTCATTGTGAGCCCATTTTTGGTAAAAATTAAGTGAAGAATGAGAACATGGTGCTTGAAAGACAAAAGATGTCAATCACAGCGTTAAATCACGTCTGGGAAAAGGCTCCTGCCATGTTGTTATGCAGCAGTTTGTGTTAGATCACACTGAGGGACTGACAGAAAAGAGCCCGGATAAATCTGGCCCACTCAAGGAACTTGGGAAGAGGATGCTGCGACAGATGCTCTCGATTTTGTCCACGCTGCTGTGTTCAGCTGATGAACTGACGGCGCGTTCGGTCGCTGAGGTGCGTGCTTTCGAGCTTTCGTGTGTTTAGGGAACCCCGGAGTGTTCCAAGGTCCCTTACTGATCCATGAACCATGAACCATCTCTAACTGGATCACAGATGTGATGTGCTCTTGGATGCTGTGTTGTCTCTGTCCTTGTGTGATCAGCCTTTAAGAGTAATAAAGTTTTCCTTGAGTCTTGAGAGGGTTAAGAATTGACCAGATGCTCGTTTAGTAAAACCCCCAATACCTGTGGTTTTTGGTTTTTTATTTGGCTCGGTTACGTGTGTGGGTTCAACTGTGTGTGTGTTTCAAACCTTGCTTCCAAGCACTGATGTGGTCCTGTTCCCTGTGTGTTCAGTTTGGCTGAGGATGGACAGCTCGGTGTCTTATGCCATCTAGTGGTGCCTTCAGTTTGCTGAGAAACGTCTGGAGCATCATTTTTCCTCAGTGGTGTTAGAAAATAACGCATCATCAGTGAAACAGTAAATAAAATCTGCCACTTAAGAAACTAGCAACAACTGCCCATCACCACCATCTGTTAAAAGGTGAAGGCATCATTTTTTCCACAGGTGTGTATGAAACAGGTAATAATAGAAACATGTGTCCCTCTGATGTTATGATGATACTGATGTTATGATTGCAGCAATTTATTTAACCAATAATTCTGCGCCACCTTTGCAACATGTATGACAATTATTTGGAAAAGCTTCTGTAAAAGCTGTTGTGCTGCAGACTCACTGAGGAGCACTGGCAACAATGCAGAGATATTCAGAGTGAGGCTCACCCTGCTGACCAATCAGAGAAGAGCAACCATTTCTGCTCGATCAGAAAGATTGAATTAAGATTTGTAACATTCTTATTTATGGTAGTTTAATACCACAGAGTAACTGAAGGCTGTGCAGAACGTCGTGACGTGAAACAAGCCGATTCAGAGCAGTTTGCATGTTGATTTTGTAAAATCATTTATTTCATGTTTTGACATGTAATGTAAAGTCTTCTGAGTTTCTTTTGAATCATGCCTCAGCAGGATAATGAAATTTTTTTGTCAAGACAAGAAGAGGCTGTCGTGCTCACTGGACAGTGTTTGCCATCGCAGCTTTGCCAGGTAAAAGGCTGCTGTTGGCCCTGCACTAAAGTGAACAGTTACAGTAAAGTGAACGTAAATCTCAGCAATTTTTGTTTGTGTTGGACCGTTTCAAGTTTTACCTGTTCTAGAGGATTGTGATGTTATAATCTATCTTTAAGGGAACGTGTGAATACATATCCACTCTGTCCCCTGAAGGTTTTAGCTTTTATCCAGTGTCGTCGTCTGTGGAAACATTTTTACTCGCCTTCGGTTTGAACGCTGCAGCAGTGCAGCTCCTCTGGCCCTTAAACTCGTCCTGTTCGGCCTCTGCTCTGTGTTTCACGCAGCAGAGCACAGAAGCAGCTGGTCTGCAGATTAGTGCTGGTGTTAATGCTACTGACGGGCTTTAACCTGCAGCAGGCAAGCAGGGCCTGCGGGATGCCGACATTTCCGCCGTCTGTCCATCTGCCCCCGGCTTCGCAACCCTCCTCATGACATTTGAATTTGGGAGCCTCAAAAACAAAAAAAAAACGGATGCAATACATGTAGGAAGGGCTTCGTCTATACCTGACCGCATGCATCTGCCGTAGAATAAACAGTAACTGAGTGTTACACTGGATTTTATGCAGTTATAATTATCTTCCCCCACTTCACACTATTAAATAAACTTGCATGACAAGTGTTTTCAAAATCAAACATTCATCTTTCAAGGTACAAAGGTGCTGAATCTGTACTGCACAGACTAAAGTCCTTCACAGTACCAACACTCACCATTCAGTCTCCAAATGTTAAAACAACTAAAAAATAAGTGGTGAACTCTTCTTGTGTAACATTTATGAATTATTCTAGATGAAGCCTCCGTAACTTTATTTTTAAAAAAACTAACTGAGACAGCAAGTTGCACCAGGGGAAGCAGAGACATTTTTAACCAAAATATAACAATTAGGATTAGACTAAGATGGACTCTTATCATTAGGGAATAAGCCCAAAGAAAGTTGTAATTGAATAAGAGTTGAAAAGCCAAAGTATTTTAAAGTGTTGCAGGGCTTTAAAAATACATTGGACTTAAGTTTATGGGTGTGAAATTTGGCCAATAATAGAATCTAATCCACTAATAACTGATTTGTTTCAGAGAACATATGATAGATCCTAGTTTTAGTTCCTAAAACTTGGGAGCAGTGACGTCAGGACGTCGGCGGCTGCACGTGTGTGCGCGTCCACTGTGACTGAGACCCGCAGTCTGAATATGGACAGATTGAATGTGTACATGCATCTCTGCATATCTGCAGACGTCACTTTGATGTGTAATATTTATGTGGCAGCTCACAGACATGGTTCTGATGGAGCCTCCACGCGCCGCTCTGCTGCGCCGCCGTAGGAGACGGAGCAGGAGCTAAGTCCCGCCCTCCTTCTCCCTGCTGCATTCCTGCTGCCACGGCGGGTCAAACCATTGTGCTCGCAACACTAACGTCGACTTGCTCGCGCAGGACGGACGCACGTGCTGCGCTGCTTTAACTGGAAGCTGCCGCCGGGTGGTCGCCGGGCGGTGCGTTGATGAGCTTTACCCCCCTGGTCCCTGTCGCAGCGGAAACTCGCCCGAGCAGACGCCCCCTCCGCTGCCTCTTTAAAATGGTCCGCCCCGCCGCGCTGCCATGTTGGACGGACGCATCGTTGCTGCAGCTCGTGGAGTTTCCGAATGAAAGTTGAGCGTCCGGCCGCTCGCAGACACACGGCGGCGTTTGATTTCCCGTCCAGCCCCGCACGCACGCAGTGAGGTCCGTCGGCAGCAGCGTGTCCGGGAAACGCTCCGCGTCCCGCTCGGCCCTCCAGCCCGGAGTCGGAGTCGGCGGAGATGATCCGGTTGCAGGCCATAGCAACCGGAGCCCGCATGGATTTTCTGTAACCGCTGGTGTTCGCCGAGCCCGGCCGGGGAAAACCGCATCGTTTGAGGACACGCCACGAAACCCCCGAGCCATGAACAGCCACCCGCCGGCCCGCAGGGTGGCTAACGTCGGCTCCCTCCTCCTGACCCCGCAGGAGAACGAGTGCCTGTACGGATACCTGGGCAGGAAATGCGCCGTAAGTTCCCCCGTTTGTTTACCACCTGCAGGGCCGCTGGAAACGCTCGGCGCACACCGGCGTTCAAAGCGGGCGTCCCGGTGTTACGACGGGATCTGTGCCCGTCCCATTCCCTGCTCACCGCTTTTAACGAACGCAGCTGCGTGTTTGTCTGGTTTGCAAAACGGGGGAAATTATTAAACATATTTGTTGGCATCCGTCCAGAAAGTCAGAGACTGACTTCATGCAAACATTAAAACCTGCTCAGCATAAAAGTGTAAAAAATAATATCCAGAAGTTGGTAAGTTTAACTTGGCATTTCTCTTCCTGTTAAATGACGGCTTACGTTACAGACATGCTTTATATTTTCCACTTCTGATTATCCATTGAAGGAAAAATATGCCAATGATCCTTCACTTATTTCATCACTAGGCTGTGAATACAACATTTCTCTTCCTTAACATTTATGGTTTTAGCTTCTTTCTATGGAAGTAAACTGCCTTTGTTTAAAGATCCAGTGTGTTGCCCAGACAACACAACCAGCGCAAATCTGTCAAGTTGAGGTTCGGGAAATTGTGGTTTTTAAATGTCCAGGAAACCATCTGATTACTTGTCAAAATAATGTTTAGCGGTAGCCCACTGCTCTTCTTTTGCAACTTGGTAGGATTATTGAAATAGTTTTTCAAGCTCCTCGTTGGAATTGCAGACATGGAACAGTGTTATGACTGTGACTTCATGTGCTTCGTCAGTGGAGTGTTGGAGCAAAACCAAATGTCTGGCTGCAGCTTGTCAGTGGGTTTGCCACATTTGCTGTTTTATGCCATTAAATTGAATACGGTTGTGTTTTAAACCAAACGGGCAAAGTGAAATCTTCAGAAGAGAAAGAAATAAGCTTTTGGAATTTTCCTCCAAACTGTCACCAGTTATTCTATTATTAGCTGATGCAATCAAAGTTTATTTGGCACCGTTAAAAATCCTTAGACTTACTACAGGAGTGAGAACGTAACACCAGTCGTTTTAAATCACTTTGTTTTTCACTTTGTGGATAGTCTGTCTTACTTTGACATAAAGTTCAGCCTGCTAAAGCACATAGACCCGTAGAAGACCCCACCGTGGTCCCGGGTGGAGCCCTCACATCACACAGGACAGCTCAGCCGGGTGTGATGTCATCTGCTGCAGCTGAGCCTGCAGGCTTGACTTCAGGCAATAGCAACCTGAAAGTAAAGGTGAACAGTCAGCTAAACTAAACCAGGACTGGCTCTGAACATTTGGGATGAGGTTATTGAACAGTTTTTGGTTGTTAAATTCATACAACATCCTTCGGTGAGTCAGTATTTATTTGAACAGAGGATTTTGGCTCTGTTAATAAGGGTTTTATAAAAAAACTGAATTTTGTGGCACTTTTAGTTGATGATCTCAAACAACCAAACCAGTCACTAAATGCAGGTTTATCTTTGTGTTTTTTGTTAATTATTGTTGTTCTCCACCTTAACGCCGTCACACTGTTGAAACCAACCTGAAGAAAGTAATGTCTCATATTCAAACAAAGATCCTCAGTAAAGTCTTGAAATATTTGACTTTGCACCAAGGACGACCCGGAGGTGTTACCAGTGTTCCAAAGTGAGGTGTAATTTAACTCGACTGTTGTCTTGGTCCCTATTGTTAAGAAGCACCGTGTTCGGATTTAATCTCGTCCCCAGACACAAACACACGCAGATGGAGGTTTGTCCAAAAGGCTCCTGCTCAAATCCAAATCACAAAGCTCAAAAAGAACAGAGATATTTTATTATGAAATTGTGTTGGTACCAGGGTTTAGTTAGTGACAGTATTTTCCAAGATGAAAACCTTTGATGTAAGCCTAGATATAAATGATGTAGCTAATTTATAAATCCACTGATGGGGGGGGGGGGATTTATCTGGAGGTAAATTGCATTTGAAGTTTAGAGAAGCCCTGAGCTTCATAATGTTGATTCCTAACTTTCTTTTTTTTTGTGGTTGTGGTTTTTTTTATAATTTCTTCATCACATTAAAATATATGGTGACAGAAAAAAGTCCCATATGTCTCTGCCCCATATAAGACAAAACAAATGTTAAATAACTTTTGGCATGACAAGTAAATTCTTTATATTTGAGTTGCTATTTTTTAAAAACCAACCAAACATTAACATTTTAACAACAATTTATCCATTTATCATTTTGTGTGCACCCAACAGTTATCGACTAATCTTGAGAGTATTTTCTTTATTTATGAATTATTTCTCTGATCTATAAAGTAGTCAAAATGTGTACTATGTCTCTCAGAGTACAAATGAAGTGTTTGACGTTGATTTAAAACAGAAAGGCAGCAGTTCCTCATGTTGTTAACACGAGTGGAACAATAATTATTTGGCATTTTTGCTTAAAATGCTGCATATCAAAATGATTGTACATTTGGTTGTTTTCCCGGCTTTAAATGAACCATAGATAAAGCGTTTTAACAGTTTTGTCTCCTTCAGTTTTTGCCCTACGTTTTTTTCTCAGTGTTTTAAAAACTCCCCTTATTGTGAGACTCAAAGTTCCTTCTTGACCTTGGAAAGCGAACGGACTCAAACAGTGTCACTTTAACGTGAAGGACCTTGTTGTGAGACAGTGTTATTGTCAAGGTCCATAAAAATCAGAATTCCAAGAACTCTGTCACATTCAGAGGAAAAGTGGAGATATCACCATTTTCTGACCGCTGAGAAAACCTAGGACACGCTGACCTGAGAACATATTTAGTCGACCACGGAGGAATGATTAATTTACAAGGCACAAGGTCAAAAAAAAGTTCCTCTTGTAAACAAACGTGAACTTGTTGTTTTCGTGCTTGAAAACCTGTTCAGGGACCAACTTTCAAATTCTAGATCTGCTGTTGTTGGTGTAGAACACACCATCATTCAGATGGTGCTAATTGTGGTTTCTGATGGATTTTCTTGTAAAAACGTTTAGATTTTTAATGCAACTAGTAATTCTGTACTACATTAGTTACGTGTTTTTAGAAGACTCCATAGCCGTATAGTCAAGCATCCAGTGATGCACATTTTGCAAACTTAAAGAACAAAATCTTTACATTGAAGAAGTAGGAGCTGGTCATTGTTTGTTACCTAAATAACCCAAAAACTCGTGAATGGAAATAATCACCAGTGAAGTAGTAAATGGTCCAGAATGTAGGATTGTGGTTCTCAGACACTAACGTGTTTGCTGATTCAACCTGTTGTGTTTGTGTCTGTGTCTAGTACTTCAGATCTTCCTTCGAAAAGGACCTATGTAGTCTTTAACAAGGCTGGTGCCCTTTGACCTTTCCTGTGTGCTTTTGACTGATGATTCCGTTGTTAAATGTGTTTCCTGCTGCACCCTTGACCTTCACTCGTAAAGCAGAGTAGGAAACCAGCCCGGTGGCATTTCCTCTCTTCTCCTCGATTGGCTGGAGTCAGTTTCTGCAGCAACCTCTGTAAAACGACCACAAACCAAAGCAGTCCAAGGACAGGACAAGGCTGATGACAGCAGCTGGACTTCCTGTCCTGCACAACTGAAGATTAAACTCTAATTGTCAAAGTTCCCATCCACCTTGGCAGTGTGGTGTAAGATGGTGCAGCAGGGCTGTGCTCATAAAGACATCATTCTCATACGAAGTAAAGGCAACATGCAGACGTTACCCAGGTTGCCCTTTCACACATCTCGCACACAATAGAAGATTGTCCTTGTCAGACGTATTTTTTACCACCAAGACGCACTTGGTTTGGTGGGGGGTGGAGCCTGGATAGAGTTCGAAGGAGGCGGGACCTGTCACACACAGTGTAATATTTACGGCACGTCAAAGCATGGACAGCGCGGTGCCTCTGTGTTCTTGTATTTGCCTGATGGCCTCAGTGTTTGGCCCCACCAGCAGAAGTGTCCTGTCCCCAAAATCCCCCAAAAAGCATTGGTCAGATTTACTGTGCACGCTAACTCCAATCAAATGAACTGGCTGCTATGAACGTGCCGTGTCACGCAGACCGGTCCTCGGGGAATCTCCTTTGATCGGACTTTCCTTCTTCCTACAGTGTGCTGGACTTCAGAGCCAAGCAGAAAGTTCAGTTACTCTGCACGAATAAAAAATCCACTGATATTTGCGTATGTGGCGTGTAATCTGATTTCCAAAAGGCCTTCGTGTTGACCCAATGACTGCACTGACCAGGTTCAACAGCGTTGACTGTAGCCTTATCGCTGGTGCGAGGTTTTGCATTGTGTAGATTTCCCCTTCCTCGTTGGCTGCTCTGTTGCTGCTTTGTCATGCGGAGCCTGGAGGGTTTCAACACGGAACCAGATGTGCCTGTAAAATCTTGACACGACAGTTAAATATCTCGTCATGGCGCAAACTCGCTATCAACCAGTCGATCAAACGGTATTTGTGTAGCACCTTTTTCTATAGGGTCATGCGTTTCAAAGGGCTGTACAGATGACTGATGATAACGTGGACTGACAGTAAAAACTCTGAGTAATGTGCATAAAAATGTTCCACGCTAAGATATTGAGAACCAAATTTATTAAAATAAACTTGATAAAATATTCAAAACCATGACTGAAAAATGAACAGCGCAAATGTTGACTATGAAACGTTGCAGATAGAAAACAGGTGAAATGTGTTTTTTCTTTTGCATTGAAACACATTAAAACTTTCTGCCGTTCCCCATTTTAAAGCGCTGCATAAAATCCAGACTCAACAACTTTAAAACATCGTAGCTTTACTTATGTTCAGATTTTATGACCACCACTGTTACTCCTGTGCCTTCAGACCCTGTGTTCGGCGGTGGTCCAGGTGTACGCGGCCGAGCGGAGCTGCGGCTGGGTGAAGAGATGCTGCGGAGTAGCCTGTCTGGTCAAAGACAACCCACAGAGGTCGTACTTCATCCGAGTGTTTGACATCAAGGTGAGCGAATCCAGTCCTCTAGAAGAATGACTGAGAACTTCAAGTCTGTAGCAACGCAGAGTTTAGAGAAGCCTCTGAAATAAACTGACATGTTGAGAGAGAGAGAGTGTTAGATGAAGAAAAGTCCGGTCAGAGGAGGCAGGAGAGGCCGTGCCTCGTCTGTCATGGACAGAACAAAACTATTAACTGGTTATTTTTATCCGGTGATTTGCACTATAGTGTAAATAGTAGCTTAACTAGTTTTTCTGAATTTTCACATCTACTGCTCAAATACTCGGAAGATGACTGCTGCCAATCATCAGTTGATATGTTTGTGAATCTGATTGTGATGAAGTAGGTGCCTCACCGGCCGTGAACCTCGCCGCACGTCACTGGATCCCACTATCGTGGCTTTATCTGTTGCAAGCTGTTTGCAGTGCGACGGTTTTGCCCGGTGTGGCCACACTGCAGCCTCACACTGTAGGTAGTGATTAAGACATTAATGCCAGGCTGTAAAGATGACGTGCATTTAATGGTGAAACCATAATGGAGGTGAATTACCGGCCACAGATCTGTGTTTACTGCCTGGCCCTCATACAGTCTCTGCCTTCCGAAGACAAAATCCAAATCTAACTGCAGTTAACCTGCAGACACTGAAACACACTGCAGATTCACAAGGGTCTTTGGTTCTCTGTGGCTAATAATACAAAGATCTCCTGTGTGCTGCATTCAAGTACACCTCATCCAAACCTTTGAATTCCATGTCTATTAGCTGAACATGTAAACCCACTGATGGTGCAAAAAGTAGATTTATGTGAAATTGGTTCCAGAAAACCATCTGCAGTCTGACGTTTGCGCAGCCACAACAGCAAGAATCTAAAGTGTGGGTGATTTCTATTCAGCCCACAAAAATCTGCAGTGTCAGGTTTGGTTTCTCTGACTTAAAGAATCTTCGTTTTTTTTTATTTTGTGCTGTTTGCAGGAAGGAAAAACCATGTTTGAACAGGAGCTGTACCACAACTTCTCCATCAGCAGCTCCAGATCCTACTTCATCGCATTTGCAGGGGATGTAAGTGTGCAGCTCTTTCTACGTCGACTTCAGAAGCAAAACATCCGCAGCAGCTGGTCTCACTTATCAGCTCTTCATTTCATACAGGATGATAATCCCTCACAAAGAGAGTCTGCCGATACGTGTGCAGCGTTTGAGTAGCACCGTGCTTTGAATTATTAATTAGCTGAGCAGGAGAAGGCCGAGGGAAAGAACTGTGAGTGTTTTTATCTTTGGGATCTTTTGGTGTGTAGACCACTAGACGGTCTTTGCTGACGGACGGTGGCATCGTGTATCTGAGTGAGGGGGAAGTAGTAAGGTGCTGTTGAGTCAGACCTTTGACTGTGCAGGCAGCCACTGAGTGACTCTCTCCTATGATAACACACCGTGACGGTGGATAAGGAGACTGTGGGGAAGCTGAAATGATCACCGTGCAGCGTGGTTATGCTTTTTAAACAGGTTGTAGCCATTAATCTTCACTAACTGGTCGTTACTTGTGCAACATCTGAGTGTTTCGCCTCTGCTGGGCTCTGTCGCTGTCGGTTCACCGCTGGTGCCCTCACCCTTGTCAGGAGCTCCCCAGTCTGCTCGTCCTCACCTTACATGCCCCTCAGTACCCGGGATACTCTGAGGAACCGGCGTGCTGAGGTAACCGTGGTAACACGGTGTTGTATGTGGAGCAGAAGAGCAACGGGAGCTGCCTGAATCTCAAACATTTGTGGGGGAAGTTGACTTATTTTAGACGAGGCTCTTTGTGTCAGTAAAATGTTCTGGCAGAAATGAGGCGCCATCGCGTCGTTGTAGATCTGGACTTTCATTCTTTCACTGAGCTGCGTCGTCCTGTCTGCAGCCTTTAGTTAATACACAGTTATCGATTTGAAACCTGCTTTTACATTTCTACCCCGTGAAATCAGGTTCTCCTGATCCCCTACCCCGATTTGACTAACCAGCTTTCCTGTTTACACGAGAGTTAAGAAATCAGCTTTCTGGAGAAACCCGACTGTAACCTTGTTATCCACGTCCATATAAACACACTCACTCCTTTTTACAAGTGCTAACATTAATAAACGGCTGGAAATCCGTCGGCCTTCCTACTCAAAGTTGCACTTGCCACCCAAACTGTTTTTGACATTTACACACTCTAATTTTCGATCAACAAGGAAATTTTCAATATTCTGTAGGACCGAGGTTCAGTTTATCCTAGTTTTGAGGTCACTTTTCAGATGTTGACAATTCTGTTAATTCTAGTAATTTGTTCTGACTTTAAATGTGTTGTTGCCCCTCCTCTAACAGACCTGTCAGATTGGTCTGAACTTTGCCAGTGAAGAGGAGGCGAAAAGATTCAGAGTCGCCATCAATGACCTGCTCAACCGGCGTCAGCGCAAAACCGGTGAGTTTCTGTTGTTTGCTTTGTCCTTTTCCCCCAGTTTCCTCCTTTAACAACTTGTGTGACCTTTCCCATCTCAAACTCAAACCCTCACTTTCTCTTCTACTAATAAACTAAAAATCTCTCTGCCTCACTCATGTCCAGGATTTGTCCATGGTATGACATTTTCCATCGCATCAAAAGGAAGTTAAATATTATCTGAAGGCAGAATAGGGAACATGGAGCATGGACCTGGCACCTTTGTGCCACTTTTATACAGCACAGATTGCGCTGTTAATGAAAGACACTGGCAGTAGTAAAGGGGACACGCGAAGACTTTTAAAGACAGTTCACACCTAAACACCATTCACACCTACTGTCACAGATTTCTGTCTCTGACGGTCTGAAAGGAGCAAACACGTGACAACTGGAGGGTCTAAGGTGAAAAAATCCTAATAGAATAGAAATTATTACAGGTTCTTCTGCAAAACAAATATGCTGGTAACCAGCATTTTGAGATGGTTCAGTCTGGTGAGAAGAACCAAAGGGAAAAAGCAAACGAGCAAAGCGCAGACTTGGGGTGAGATCTTGGATGAAGAGCCGCTGACAGTAGAAAGTTCTAGTTACTGCAGATCTCCCTCAGTTGTCATCACATCCTCAAATTTAAACGGTGACTGAATCTAAGATTGGAGCAGAGCAAAGCTTGTGGTGAACTTGGCTGTTTCACCGGAGTGTGTTGGTGAAGGGTTTCTCCACCGTCTGCCTGCTCAGGTACATGAAGGCAGTCTCGGACATCCTGACTGTGTCCGTCGCACAGTGAACCGCTGTTAGCCGACCCTCTGTTCGCCGGAGTTCGTCTTTAAGCTCTTTTCTTAAATGTGTGACATGAGGCGAGGTCTGAGGCTCTCTCTTCCTGTCCCTGCTGCTTTGAGCTCGCTGTTTTCCTCTCCGTCAGCCGCTCTGTGTTGTAAACGTCTCGGCAGCGACTTTGCCCTCTGGCTTCCCTCCAGTTTCTCAGCGTGCTCGGCTTTTGAAGTGCGCTGCTCACACTGATGATGACGGAGGATTCAGAGGCGCACAGAGCCGGGACACCGGGCTGGTTCGTGTCAGACGCAGCTCAACGTCAAACCTTTGACTTCTTCTTTGCTGCTTGTGTGAAAGGTTTCCCGAACTGACGCAGCATGTTTTCTTACAGCTTTAACTGTCAGCGCACCTTCTCACTCATGATCTGCTCACCTTCGTCTCTTGCCTCTTACGCCTTTAAACATTTCTAATATTACTGAGTTCACTCCATTAATTCTATCCTGAGGCTTTAACGATGTTCATCTTCTTTTGCAGAGAAAAGAGCCGACCATAAAAATGGTATGTTGAACTCTTAATATCCATAATACAGATTCAGTGTTGCTAAGTAAGTGACCTCAGTGGCGTAGTGTTTTTCTTTAACATTTATACATAGACCTATGTGAAATGATTAGAAGCAAATAAAGTATAAAACTAATGCTTTTATGTATGTATTCATTTATTTGGGTTATTATTTTAAGATTTTGTCATAATCCTGTCAATATAATGAACCCGTTTTTAACCCAACCACATTAAAAAGAGGAAATACTGGAGTAAAGAACAAAGTCAATTCATTCATGGCTAACCAAACTTTATATGATCATAATGTAACATATCCACGTTAGCAGTGACAGATTTGATAAATGATACTAGATCAGAAGAATGTCCAAACTTTTTGCAAAGGGGGCCAGATTTAATGGGGTAAAATATGGGGGGCTGACGTTCTTTACATAGAACAATATATTTAAACTAATTTTAGCAAGCCATTCTGTGTTTCACATTTGCCTTTTTATTTTAATTTTAACAATCTTAAGGACATCGTTTGGTTCATTTGAACATGCATATCACATGTAATTGAATATTCACTTAACGTTTTTTCTTAAACAGAAGTAATTGTACTCTTGAGTGCAAATGACATTTGAAACATGAAACATATCACCATGGCTGTTCAATGTTCACAGAACTTTTGAATAAACTAACAGAGAAATTAGCAAACAAAAGACATATCCCAAGTGCAGGGCTCATTTGAAATATGACATATCAGTAAATATAAATGTTAATTGAACTTTTAAAAGTTTATTCTGGAGTGAAAACTGACAACTTGTCCGAGGGCCGGATGAAATTTGACCACGGGCCGGACATGTCTGCACTAGACTTATGCAGATGTGTAAAGAGATGTTCTCCCATTTTTACAGATTGTTCTTTCCGGCTGGTCTTTGCTGGAGGGGTTTTATTGCTCCGTTTATACCTGAGTGTGACTCAAGTTAGGGACACACACACACACACTTTAATTTTAGGTTATGTCCAGTCATGAATAGGTATCTGTGACAGGATCATAAACCCTTTTTTATTTTTATTATTTTTTTACAAAACCCAGATTTACTAGCAAATGTGAAGCTCGTCTGTTTCCTGTTTGTACAGTTTTGCAGCTGCTTTTGACCTACCACTCAGTCACAGTTTGCCAGTTCTTTTCACAACCACTAAGAAGCCGATTGTAAGTTAGATCCTCAGAAGTTCCTGCTCCTTGAGTTTGTCTCTCGCAGACAGTGGGACTTACACACTGATACACTCAAGTCTGCTGCAGGTTAATCTGCCAGTAGGACGCCCATCTATGCCATATGTTCACCACATGGACCACGTCCGTTTAAACTCTGTCGTGATGCACATAATCTGTAATCTCTACAGTCGCCCCTTGTGAACATTTGTTTCAACTCTGCTTCATTTGTCGCTTCTGAGGGATGTGACACAACACACACGTTCATTACAGCTAACTAACGTTCCCTAATATCGACACAGCTGCATGTATATTGATATTAGGAACAGGAAATCTGGAAAATCTTTTTTGTTTCTAATGGACAACACACATCTGAAGGGTGGATCAGCATGAGCAGTTGTCAGTCATAAAACATTGGTGTGTAGGGCAGGTAATCCTGTTTGGTTCATCCTTGTTTATGTTCTTTCTCCTGGAGGATTTAAAATATTTGCCACAAATTTGAGCCTGATCATCCCTGATCAACATGGGCATTTCCTGCTTGTGAACTTTGCTTTTCTGCAACATAAACAGAAGCCGTGACTCAAGCTCGTAGAGTTTAATGCTGAGGTCACGACAGAGAAAACAGCAACTTTCCACTATTTCCGTAAGATTATATCTCATGTACATGTAACATACATTTCTGGGATTGTGCAGGACCAGTGTTTCAAATCGACACAGGCTGCAGGAGAGTCACATTTCACGTAGGGAAAACGTATAATTCCATATCAAACTAACTCAGTAAAGACTGACCAGCCGAGTGGGAAACAAAAAGATGTTTTTGTTTTTAGCCGACGGAATATGGTTTGTCGTGTAATTTGACACTGGAAGGGATTGATACGGGGCCGGCTGTGAGACCTCCTGTGAGTGCCTCTCTCTTATCTAAGACGCTGCCACCCTCTCACAAATCACACTGCTCTTTTACTTTATCACTAGTACATCGTTCTGTGAAAAAGTCACAGCCTTCATTTACATCGTCTCCTCCCATTGTCTGGACCAGCGACAGTTGACTTTCGTTAAACCTTTTGACTGTTTGCATGTACTGGCGCATTGGTTGTCTCTCCAACCATCGCCATGGATTTGTCCCGATATTGTTTTTGGCTTTAGTTTTGTTTCCTTCTCTTTAGTGTCAGACAGCATCATGAGACACTGACATTTCAGTTTTAAACCTGAAACTAGCGACTGGCTCTCTGTTTGGGACATTTTATTTTTTTATTGTTCCCCCACCTTCCTATGAACGTATTGTTCTTGTCCTCACTGAAAACATCAATACAAACATTGTTAGTCAGGACGTGCATCACGTTGGTCTGAGCGTGCGGAGGCCCTGATTCTGACCCTCTTTGTTGCCTCATGTTAAAGTCCTTCTATCCAGCTCAGGCTCCGTCCGCACTAACGTTCATTGGCAAACGGAGTCGAACACGTTCTCACAGTTGTTTCAGGTGTCAGAGGTTAGAAATTGAGCACAGATGTCTAGTTTGAAGAGAGAATTCTGGGCAGGAAGTTTGAACTGGGCGAGTCCAAGAACAGGTGGAAGCAGCATGCTCATTGAATGACCATGGACATGAGTGTCCAGTTTCTTAAAGCACTGGCTCGTGATCTCCTCTGACGACCACGCTGGTTTGTTGGAGACAGGTTACGGTCTACGTGAAAGGAGCCTGTTCACAGAACGCATTTTAAGCTTCATCACAAATTGTTTTCACAAGGAGATGCGATCGTGTTCTGATGTGGGGATAATGTTGCACATTTTGAGATGTTACAAAGGATTAAAAAACATAAAACTACTCGTCTTTGACACACGCACTCCTACACAGAATCATCCCATGAAGGTCTGCTGCGAGTTTTTGAGATCTACCAGGATTGTCCCGGTCCCCAGGAAACCATGGTGGTCTCATCATAGACATTGAGCACTTATGGGGGAGTCTAGGGATTGGGACTGTGGGATTAGCAGCAGATTAGCGCTTATGTCAGATGCTACTGAGATTATGAGGAATTTGAGAACTGAATGACTTGGACAACTGGGAGAAGAGGGTGAGCTTTATATTAGAAGAGCTGGACGACATAGTCTCAGTGCAGATGGATGGAGTCTCTGCCGGTGGAAAAAAACACGTGGCCGTGGATTATTAAAAGCATATTAGTGTGTGTGAGGGTCAGAGGGGTCATTCAAAGTCCTGCTGGTATCCCCTCAGGATCCGGCGCCCATCACAGCTTTCAAGTCCGTAATGAATACATGCCATACAAAGTATTCGGAGTTGTGTTTTCCACTTTATGTCTGTGTGTGGTGGCACAGGCTGAGGGAGCTGCTGGGCTTTGTCAGGTTTCCTCAGTCCTGTCAGACTTGTAGCCAGTGTTTTAACGTGGATTTCAAAGTTACTGACCTTCTGACTCGTCATTTCGCCTTTGCCCGAACCGGAGATTTGTCCCTTATCTCTTCTGTTAGAATGCATTGGGAAGTGATGTCTTCACAGAAAAAACAAACACTTTGTTTCTGACCAGTCGTACTTGAAATATCGGTATGTTAATGATGTATAAGACGGGACTTACTGAAACCCATGGGATGCCTGGGGTGGTGTCAGAGTTTCTGGGCCTGCATGCAGACACATCCAGCCTGAACAGCCTTGTTCTGTTCACCACCTTTTGGGGGCGGCCGTTAGATGTGGAATTCTTGGTGGACGTGTGAAGTGGTCTTAATGTTTATGGGGATGGGGAAAGGGCAGCTCGGTAAACGGGCCTCCCCCTCTCTGTTGGGAGAAGGATTTGTCTCCCATTTTCCACGCGTTTAGGCCACGCCTAACAATCTATTCTAGGAGGTTCAAAGATGTTAAGAGTTGTGATCATTACATCACTGTAACTCCGCCCCACTCAGACCAGGTGAAGAACCGGTCCCCTCGGAGAGAAGAAGCTGCTTAGATAAGTAGCAAGACGGTTCCAAGCAAGACGGTTCCAACCAAGAAAGAGATCCAGCTGACACGACCCAACTTTAGCGTATGTAGAGAAAAGTTCATGGAGGTTGTAATATTGGATGAATTTATCCTCGGCAGCAGGAGTGGAAACAGTTGTCACCAGCAATGGAATGCTCGTGCCGGTTCCACCCTGACCAAACCTCCACCTGTGTATTTTCAGGTCCAGCTCTGCCCATGGCCACTGTGGACATCAAGAACCCAGAGATCAACAACATTCGGTTCCACAACTCCCACAGCCAGCAGCAGCCGTACCATCTGAATAACATGCTGATCCACAGCGGCCTGACACGCAAGGACAAGAAGACCAAAGGCAAAAAGAAGAAGCTGACCAAGGCCGACATCGGCACACCCAGCAACTTCCAGTGAGTCGCACAGATTTCTACGCTGCAGCTTCTACTGTCGGCTGCTGTCTCCTTCACACTCTGCACATTATCAAATTACAGTATATAAGAATGCAAATAACAATACAGATCAAACAGAAACTCACTGACTGGTCAGAAGGACTTCGTTTGGCTTTTTAAAGAAAGTCTTTGGACAGTGTGTGCTGACATAGACCTGCAGGTCCTGTCTGATCAGCAGTAACTCTTCCCTTCTTCAAGGCAGCAGTAACGGTCTGAGTGCTCAATGACCTCACTGTTCCCGCGTGTGTGTGTGTGTGTGTGTGTGTGTGTGTGTGTGTGTGTGTGTGTGTGTGTGTGCATTTTTGTGGGCTCTCTGTTTAGCATACACACACGGAACACTGTGTGTTATGCTAAACAGTCCATACACTCTGTGTGTGTGTGATCTCACCACATGTCTGTCCCGTCTTTCTCAGGCACATCGGTCACGTGGGCTGGGACCCGAACACGGGCTTTGATGTAAGTTCCCCTACACGCACGCACAATAGTGACCTGTGTAATGGCTGCATGATGAAATCACACAATAGGCTTTTGTTGCTTCGTGCTCATATTCACTATTTGCTGCATCTCAGAGGCCTCACACACAGAAAGTTCCAGAGAGAACGTTCCTCAATCATTCATTTAATAAAACAGTTTTGAGAAGTCGTTTCAGTCCCTCTGAGAACCAAGTCAAACGGATCAGTCCCAACGTTCATAGAACTAACAGGTGAAGGCAGTGACACAAACTGTGGCTGCTGGACAACCAGGTCAGCATCGTGAAACCTTTAACTGCGGAATGTGAAAACCGCTTCAGACACTAAATTTGACCTGCCGTGAAGAAAAACTTCAAAGTGGAACGAGTCTTTTGTGTGTAATAATAGAACCCAGAGGAAAATGAGAGTGTTGTAAAAAAGCTCATTTATGGCCTGACAAACCTGTGTAATTGTGAAATCTGGGTCTGTAGAAACCTGGCTGGTTTCCCATAGCAACCAGAGACACTGATGTCAGGCCTCCCTGCTAACGATGCTAACGAGCAGGACTCGCTTTCTGTTCTACTGCTGACACATCCTGGACACATGAGCCTCCCGTGTCAGTCACACCGCAGACTATCCCAGAATGCAGTGCAGCAGGCCAGAAACAGGATGTCAGCTTGTATTTGCATCTTACGGCCACCAGGTGTCATACTGACCTTGTGTCAGGCTGCTGGGTTTTCACAAGGTTATAATTTCTGTTTTTAATGTTAGAAATGTGATTATTCTAGAATGCGTTTAATGTTTAGGTCGCAGAGGGTGGTGGAGTTGCACTTGAGTGGTGGTTTCATGGTTTGGCCCCCTCCTTTATTTTAAATACAGTGATGTCCAACAGCAGCTGGCAGGCAAACGGCCTGTATTCTGGTTATCATTATCATGATGATAATCCTAGAATCAATAATGAATCCCATACGAAGCATCGGTTAGTTCCAGACTCGGGGACACCTGCGGTTCACAGCTGTCTCCTCGGTGCTGACATGTGTCGTTTCTGTCGCAGCTGAACAACCTGGACCCTGAACTGAAGAACCTGTTTGACATGTGTGGCATCTCTGAGGCTCAGCTGAAGGACCGAGAGACGTCCAAGGTCATCTACGACTTCATCGAGAAGAAGGGCGGGGTGGAGGCTGTCAAGAATGAGCTGAGGAGGCAGGGTGAGAGCACACACAACACCCAGCTGACGGGACGATGTTGTGTCACAAGGATTTCAGTGCAAAATGGCTGAACGTGCAGCAGCGGACGCTCCGCACGTCCATAAATACAGGCGCAAATGTTGGTCACACGCTGTTTTGGGAAACCGTGTTCAGCTGGACCAGCTGTTTTCTCCCTCTGTGTAGGGTCCTGGTCCCGTCTGAAGGCCATTTCTCATACAGATACACATTTTGACGTCTTCTTTATCTTGCTGTAATATTTCCGCTGCGTCACAGTCTGATTGACAGCTGGCATTTACCTCACGTGAGCGACGAGTTTTCATCGTTACAATGACACGAAAATGCTGGAGCGTGTAGCGCTGCATCAAACATCAAACTGGATTTTTATGACCTGCTAATGTAACGTTCTTTCTGGGCACACGAGGGGAGGAAATGCCCAAATACAGATAACATCACACAGCATCAGTGTCACTTCACAGCACAATCATTTGTAGTGTGTACTTCTCTGCGTCGTCACAAACGCCCCTGAAATTAAAATGGTTAAATTCCGCTCACAGATTCATCTTGAACCCTTGTTTCCTTCCTCCTTTTATTTTTCTGTCAGGCAGCAGATTTTAAGGTTCGCAGATGAAAAAACATTCTGTCTGACTCTTTTATTTTTTGACAGTTTCTGTCCATGTTTTATTCATGTTAACCTGCACCTGTTTGAAGGCACGAGTGATCGGAATCTGAATTCAGGGCGTGTGTGCGCTTTCAAGTCATGGTGTGGACTGGAAGAAGACAAACCTGTGGGGGGGTCGTCTTCCTCTGGTCCTCAAAGAGCCACTGTTAGTTTTCCTGTTTGTGCCTTACCCACAGCTGATTACCTGGATTAGGTGTGTTCAGCAAATCCACGCTGAATGGAAACACATTCGCCGGCTTTATTCATCTTGACTTTATTCATCCCCGAGGGGAGACTGCTTCATCTAAACGGCTTTGGTTTTGATCTACAGTTGAGGGTCTGATTTCGAGAATCACAGGCGGTGTTCTGGTTTTGTGCTGTTCTGTTCTGTACAAGTGTTTAATCAGAATTAACACAAACGTACAGACGTGGATGTTCACGAATGAACGAACTTTCTCTCTAAAAACTGACGGTAGAAGCTTGTAGTAGACTGTCCTCCCGTCCCCACACGTCCCTTGGAAACCCACGGGTAAACTTCTTCTGCCACTGCTTCTGTGTTTGTTTCCACTCTCCTCTGACAAGTTCTGGGAAGTAAAAGCTCAAAACAATGCGACATTTACTGATTATCAGACTCGTTCCAGTGAATCTGTTAATCCAGTTAATCCTGTGTGATGTCTTTTTAAGGTGGGCTGGTAAAACCTGAACTCCTGTCTCTTGTGTCTCCACCCTCTAGCCCCCCCTCCACCTCCTTCTCGTGGTGGCCCTCCTCCTCCTCCTCCTCCTCCTCCACACACCTCAGCTCCACCACCTCCTCCTCCCCCCTCCAGAGGGAGCAGGGGGGCCCCTCCGCCTCCTCCTCCCTCCCGAGCCCCTGCTACAGCTCCTCCTCCGCCGCCTCCCTCTAGACCAGGAACTCTGGGTGCCCCACCTCCCCCACCTCCTCCCACAAGAGGAGGTCATCAGCCGCCTCCTCCTCCCCACCATCATCACCACCACCAGCCTCCCCCTCCCCCTCCTCCAACCCCTCGCACGCCTCCATCGCCCCCCCTCCTCCTCCTCCGCTGGCCCAGCAGTCTTCACCTGGCCGCGGTGGTGGCTCCTCCCATGCCCCGCCTGCTCCCCCTCCTCCCCCGCCTCCCCCTCCTGGACCCCCTCCACTTCCAGAGCTGGACACTGTCAGTGGGGGCGGAGACTCGCCTCATTCCCCAGGTGGGAAGTCGGCTCTGCTTGAGCAGATCAGAGGAGGAACCCAGCTGAAGAAGGTGGAGCAGAACCACAGAGCACCGGTGTCCAGCACCGGACGAGACGCCCTGCTGGACCAGATCCGGCAGGGAATCCAGCTCAAGACGGTGAGGAAATTACAGTACACACAGGGGATGTGCAGAACCTGGCAAAGTGTCCGACAGATGCAAATTTGCATTAAACGTGAAAAACATCAGCACTTTTCTACATTAGTGTTTTAATGTCGGCAGCGGAGCCTGGTAGAGACGTGAAACATGTAGTGATGCTGTGTAACTCAGTGGACTGAACCGGTCTGCGTGTCTCCAGGTATCAGATCATCCAGAGTCCAGCCCTCCAACACCCGCTCCTGCTGCCGGTATCGTTGGCGCGCTCATGGAAGTGATGCAGAAGAGGAGCAAAGCCATCCATTCCTCCGGTAACTGCACGCGGGACTCGATGCGGCCTGTAGTTAGACGGCTGCAGTCGAAAGAATCGTGTGCAGGACAAGTCCAGGATTGTCCCAGAAATGAATAGACGCCTAGACTAGACACACTTACGTTCTCAGTGGTGCAGTTTGGAAGGTCTTATAGACTGACACGCATTAAATGTGAGTGGAGGCAATTTATTGCTGGTCTGTGTGTCCATGGGTATTTTCAGCTTTAATCCTTTAAGGTATTAAAATTACATAAAAAAACTAAAGTTTTATTGTAGAATTATAAAAAATAAAATCTTTCCCCTTAATTATATAAAAATGACGTTTACCTCCTGATGAAGAAGCCTTTGTAATGGCTAGTTGTGAGTTGAATATAATATTTTCAAATAATTCTTTTAAAAACTGGCATATTCGCTGCTACTTCTTTCATTGTGTAATTGTATCTTTTGTTTTTTTATACATTTAAACATTTGAATCTCTTTGTTTTGAAAAGAGCTGCATCAATAAAACAAACATTATAATAATAATTATTATTATTATTGAATGATTTTGTTTTTCCTCCGCAGACGAGGATGAGGATGATGAAGAAGACGAGGACTTTGAGGAAGACGACGAATGGGACGACTAGTGAAGAACTTCCTGTCCCTGACCTCCCGCTGACACTAAAATATCTACACAAATCTTCCAGAATCTGACTAAAATTGTAATGTAAATGTTGTAAAACTCGCTGTATATTTATTTTCTTTTGTTGCTCTTTGTTTTTGTATTTGTTCAAATTAATCTGTGCAATACCTCATCCGTTAAATCCGTAACACTCGTCACTCACACTTCACTCCCCTCGGTCAGAAGCACTTACATCCATCGGCACAATGTGGAGATTTTATCATTCATAATCTGTAATGTAAAACTCCCGCCCTGCACTGGGGGGATCGCAGTCCTTGATTCACGGGGAACGTGTGTGTGCGTTACTTTCATGCCGTCATTCCTACAAGACGTTTGTGTGACCAAACGGCTCGATCCTCTTTGTTCTGTAGTCGGCTAACAGCAGTTTTCTTACTGATCCACCTTCAAGTTTCCTATTCAACTGTAGTTTAGTTATTTTTTTCATGAAGACGTTTGTTGGCTGGTCAGCAGCCTCACGTGAATCCTTTATTTTCTGCGTGATGGAAGATGTTTATTTGCACAGTTTCTCTGGTAGTTCAGTTGTTTCCTTCGGTTCTGTGGGACGTGTTTGCCACTGCGCTCGCTTTTAAACGCTGAAGGATTTACGTCGCAACTTTAAAAGTGCGATTACAAGCGTGACTGAGGACGTTTTGCCTAACACTAAAATTCTCTACACGAGTGAAGTCGTGCTCACACACACACACACACACACTGTGACATTTGTGAAATGAAGGGAGTTTTGTTCCTTTGACGCTTTAGTGTTTTTGTTGTGAAATCATTGTTACTTCCTGCAGGAGAAAGCAGCTCCGGTCACATTTCAAACACAATAACTTCACGACATAAATAAAAAGTACACATTGTTCATTTCCTCCGTCCTTGTCCTCAGACAAAACTATAATTTTATGCAACGTGAATGAAAATGCCTCCTGGAGAATTTTTTTTTTTTTATTTTAAAGCAAATAATGAACCAAATGTGGCATTTGCATTAAGCTTGTTGGTCTGGCGATGCCTGTGAAGAAGTAATCAACTGTTTTAACTGTCTGTCTTAGTTTTTACTGTCCTCCAGCGAGGCCTAATGCTGCATTGAGAAGCCGAGATACTGACAATGAACCTGTGAACGGGATCGGGAGGGGGTATTCCGTGAGAATACTAAATTGTATAATTAAATAAATGTTAATATTTACAGAGAAATGGCTCGAGTCTTTAAGCGTATGGAAAAATGCTTGTGTGTGTTTTTTTTGTTTTAATTGTGGTGAGGTGTGTGTGTGTGTGTGTGTGGATGTTTAGGACGACGCTAGACTCCATGTCATGACAGAAAATAACGACAGGCTGTGTGAATCTTGTTTGTCAGGTCCCGTAGCTGCAGGTGGAGGAAGTTGAACCTGTGTGCCCGAACTTCTGACGGACGGAAGGTTTGCAGACTGGGCCTCAGCCGTTGTGAGTACGTGAACTGGGTGGGACTCGCAGCCCACCACAGGACGGCACGTTCACCTCTGTTTCATAGGTAAAACACGTGACACTGTAGACTAATATTTGCTCCACCTCGACAAGTCGAATGTGATTTTTCAGAATAAATCACTATTTGAAGTGAATTTTGTTAGTCAGATTATGGATGATTCAGCTGCTGCCACCTTTATCTGCATCATCGTCAAGCTTTAATTTTAACAGCGTGTGAAGTCCTCATCAGCTCAAGCGTTAAAACTAATAATTTCAAATGTACGATTATGGATGAAGCAGCTCCACCTTTATCTGCTGCTACAAATGTGAAGCTCAAACGTTAGAACTTAATCGTCGTGTCACGTTCTACATACTTGTTGGTGCTTCGGGCTGTTTTTGATGCTCCGTCGGGTTTTTACCCAACAGATTTCTGCAGAATCTTATTTGTGGCCTGAAACAAATGTGGAATAGATTTGTCCTTTCGTCTTATCAATAGCATCAGTTTTAATAGTGCAGTTTTTAATAGTTACTTTCAGACATAAACTACATTTTGAACCACACACTGGATGGTTAACATGTCTGCCTGTAGTGGAGAACTTTGTTTGTGTACTGCTTGTCCCACGTCTGTCCAGCTCCAGGATAAATGGCGTGTGTATTAATAGAGCCCTACACGGGATCGTCGTCCTCCTCTGAAACGGATGAAATGCTGTAATGAGGGGTCACGGAGTCAGAGTAAAGCCCCACCTGTCCCTGAGGGTGGGACATATTTACTGTGAGCAGCTGTTTAATGGACGTCGCTGTGCGAGACGACTGGATTAGAAAGCGCCCTGACTCACAGACGGAATCCGAAGCCCTGCTGCTTCCTGCCAGATGAAGTCGCATCCCAGGAAACTTTGCTGATGGCTGCAGGGAACCCGAGCTGGTGGTCTTTCTCCTTTGTACTGCAGCAGTGTCAAATTGTCGGGGAATGAGCCGTTTCATCAACGTGTGGAATCTACCTCCGTCCTGTACGAGGCTGCTGTGTGTGCTGGTGGCGTGTTGACATTCATCTCAGTTCACGACTCGACTAATGAACGTGCTCATTAGTTTTCCACGTGGTGGAGTTGAAAATGTAATTTCGACGTTGTTTTTGAGAAACTATTAATGAGCTGATTATATTCACTAGGACACATTTCAACAAACGTGGGTAAAGTCTCCAGCACTGAAGCGTTTATAAGAGCTGCAGTCGGAGGCAACAAGAGGAGTCTGAGCGAAAGGAAAGTCGAGCTCATAAGGGGTTTACAGACACTGCGGCTTTTAACCAATCTAGTGAAATGATCTCACAGCAAGTTTTAGAAATTAACCGTCATAAATCTGTGAAGCTGAGGGGTGTGTTGGAACGCAGATTTAATGCTAAGCAAAGCTAACAAAGGTTAAAATCTAACCGATCAGAACTAAACGGAATCGCTCAATGATACATTTGGTCGAAACCACTAATGTATTGCAAGAACATGTTTAACAAGGTTAAAACCAAAAAGACCCACAAAAATGAAAGATGACTATCATGGCAACACAAAAATGCACAAAACCAAGAACAAAAGAACCTGACGACTAGAAATACGCAGATGGACTAGACGTGATCCGAAACAACTGCAAACTTAGCAAAAGTAGATTCAAAAGGAAAAAACAGCTGATAGAAAACATGACTTAGCACTTAGTCAGAGCACAAATGTTTATTGGTCTGCACATCAGTGTTCACATGAGGTTTCACGCAGTTTCAGGGTTTAAAAGTGACAATGTGAAATAAAAATCCAATGTTTCAGTGAAGGTGAAAACAGTTCAGGCGTGAGCGGTCGGTGAGTTCAGGTGCGCGACAGATCCACCTGAAACGACAAATGATGAACGTCAAGACAGAAATAACATTCACAAAATGAGAAATGGGTTTTAGTTCAGGCAAGATGAACTATGAAACTAGAATTTATTGCATTAAGTTTGTCTTTCTCTTTCAAAGAGTCAGGACGTCGTCCACATGTCTGTCTGATCAGTTCTTCAACTTATGCCTTATTTTTATGATAACCGTTATTTTAGGATTACATGTTAAAGCTTGTCGTCTCAAAAGTTATTAAAAGTATTGACACTAAAGGATAATGAAATATTACATTCTTCTTATCAGGCACCTGATGTGAGTAAACCATGAAGCTTAAAGATGAATACAGAAAAAAAACACGTCATGACCATAAAGTAGCTTCTTCACTGGGACATAAAGAGGCCGTAAAGTTTTCGAGACAGCGTGACTAACAATGGCATCATGGGCATGAACAAATTAAAACCTTGATACGAGTGTTACCAAGGAAACTGAGAGGTCAGACCCGCTTTTGTTCATTAACTAAACCGTTTACCCTGTTGAGTGTCACAGGGTAAAAGGTGGGGGACAACCTGGACAGGGAGCCACACTGTCACAAAGCTGACATAGAGACAGACAACTTCATTTACATTCAGTCGTTTCGCAGACGCTTTTATCCAAAGTAATTTGGTACACACAGGGTTCAGTGTCTTCGACAAGCAGCTAGGAGGGACCAGGGATCCAACCACAGACCCTGTGGCCGGTGAACAACAAGCTGCAAATACTGAGAAATGATGATAGTAAATATCTGAGCTCTACTTTCCCCAACTTCATTACTCAGGTACTGTTGGCTGACAACATCACGTTTAGACTTTAAACTTTGTTAATAACTTTACTTAATGAAGACCAACGTTGGGCTTTTACTCCTGTTGGAAATGAACGCTGCTTTTTCATCCGTTCTCCTCCCGGCCGAGCTCTGCACCATCAGTCTTATCAAGCTGCCGAGAAGAACTCAACTTATTTATAACTCGACACGCAGCTGAGGCTGCCATCAGATGACAGCAGGCGCTCACACTGAGGGGGCTAATGGAGGCGAAATTATGTGAAGCTTTCACTCAAGCAAAACAAAATGTTTCAAAGCTGTAACACTGATCATTTGGTGACAGACTCACAGGAAGTCTTACCCTTCGTAAGGATCCGATGCTACTGCCACGAATTGCCGCCATTAGATTATCGCGGTCCGACCTCTGCGG
The DNA here is from genome assembly GCA_033026295.1 of Channa striata. Classification (NCBI taxonomy): domain Eukaryota; kingdom Metazoa; phylum Chordata; class Actinopteri; order Anabantiformes; family Channidae; genus Channa; species Channa striata. Next base: position 25,818,041 of record CM065176.1, on the reverse strand, counting down.
CGGCGGCAGACAGGACGGTTCTTCTCGGCGCTTCAACGGTGATGGCTTCAAGGCATTCTTCAGATCTTTGAGAATATCTGCACTTTCCTTTTCGTTGGCGCCATTCTTGAGCTTTTTTGACTTGGGCTTCCTCTGGTTCCACTGACCCTTCGTGCTGTTCAAACTTTCGTGCTGTTTGACTGTTTCTGCGATCTTCCTCGTTGGTGGGTCCAGAGACGAAGGAGGATTTCTGTTCTGATTTCCAACAGTCTTAGAAGACTGTGGAGGCTTCTTTGGTTGCCTGTTCTCTGCAGACAGACTAGGAACCTGTTCTGATAACTCTACAGGGCACTGTTCCTTCTTTTGTTGAAGCCTCTTTTGTCGCTGTTGGTCTTGGTTGCGTGTCAGGATGCTGGTTGCTGTCATCCTGGGTCCCGGGAGTTCAAACTGGTAGCCGAGTTTGAGTAAAGTGGTGTTCTCCCTCAGCAACTGGACCATCTCCATCTCCACCTTACCCCCACAGATGTGCCTTTGGTTGTGGAAGCGGAGCTCCACTAGTGTCCTGTTGTGCTGCAGCGCCACCAGCAGCGCCAGGATGCCTTGCCCAGACACAAAGTTGGACTCAATGTTCAGGTTTCTGATGGAGCAGTTCTCACGGAGCGTCTTGGCGATGGCGAAGGCGACCCGGTCGTCAGCATGCGTGTTGGCAAGGCTGAAAACGTGTACGTGAGTGTTTTTGCACAGAGCTTCAGCAAAACAAATCAGGGTCTCCTGGGAGATATCTTCGATGTTGTTGAGGTTGACTTCATTCATGGTGGGATCATCAGAAAGGATCTGCTCCAGAGCTTTGTCGATGACGATGGGGTTTCCGCTCAGACGATCACAGGTCACGGTCACGTTTTGGTCTGTGGTTTCTGCGTTGATCAAATCCCTTGTGGAACTTTTTGACAGACTGTTCCTTTGAGGCCCTTTACACCGAACAGGAGCCTCCTTTTTACACTCCTCTTTCTTTTCTGCCTCATTTTTGCCCAAAGCAGTCTGAGCTTTCTTCCCCTTGTTTGAAATCTGCTTTCTGTCATTGCCCAAAGTCTTGCTGGTGTTCTTGCTAGGGGCCGACAAATTCTCCCCCCTGCTTTTATCTGCACACCCCTCCTGCGGATGATAGCACCACAGAAAATTAGGTCGAACCCTGACATTCTCGTGCGTCTGGCTTTTAATTAGGAAGCCTCTCAATTGCTGGCAGGCAGTCATTGAAGCTGACATGTCTCAGACTGACTTTATTTTTAGACTGTTTTCTGTGACATGTTTAAGTTGACTGGATACATGTGACCCTTCCTACATTATTAAATAAAATCTGTCAGTGGTTCTAAGATTTAACAGTAACCTGATCTTCATGTTACCATCACACAGCAGCAGGATCTATGCGCATGTCTCAGACAGATATAAGGTACATTTTCTGCATGTGGCACAGCAGTGTTTCTAATCCACAAATCTCAGACAGTGGAACATCCGCGAAGTTTTCAAAAAACTGACAGATAAGTAAAATTATGTCCTGGGCTGTTGTGAACATTACTCCCATGGTTGTCAGAACATGCTGATGTGGTTCTTTTAGTGTGGTTAAGAAAACCTGCAGACTGAGTACTGATGTTCCATCTCACCTGTCTGGGACTGGACTCCACCTTCTCCAGCTTCCTGTTCTCGTCCTCCCAGTACTTCAGCAGAGCATTCCTGTCAAATGCACCTGCTGGGATTTTGGCAGTGTGGTCTTTCTGCCTCAGACCGATAGGGACATTGTCATCGGGGTCAAGATCCTCCAGCTCTCTTTCCAGCTCCTGCAGCTCCTCAGGGGACAGTGTGGCCAGCAACTCGTCTTCGTCCACCTCTTCATACTTCTTCAGTTTCTTGCAGTACCCAAAGGTACTCATAGTTCTGTGGTGCTTTTTTAAAATATCAAAATTAAATTATTTAAATCTCTCACTTTACCTCTTCTTCTTCCACTTTTATCCCTTTGTTTGATTGATTAAATCTTCATTTCATTGCTCAGTCTATCCTGTTTGACTTGTTCTCCATCAGATTCCTTCCGATCAGGGATGCTGTGGGTGACTTGTGAGTCCTTGTTCATCTACTGGTCCCAGCTATCAAAGAACTCTGATGGAGAGCGAGGGGGAGGGCTCCCCTGCCCCTCATGGTCCTGTCTTTTTTTAGGGTGTTGATACGAGGGTCAATGAGATAGGCTTACTGCAGGAATGTGAGCCATCTGAGTGGCCTGTGCTGAGAGTTCATCAGCGAATTGTGCCTCCAAAGAAATGAAGGGAACAAAACACCGTGGGGAGACTTTGGAGAAGTTCTGCTGGGTTATATAACGTGTCAAGACACAGAAACAACAGTGTGGTTGTGGTGTTGTTGGGGAAACACTTGTTTTCCCTGAGGATGCTGGGATTATGTACAGTAGAGCTCTTGCTGGCACTGAGGAGAACCGGTGTGGACACTGATGCCACAACAAAGCCAGGTCAGGGCGGACTGGTTTTAATCTTCAGTCTGTCATCAAAAAGTTATGTCCACCCAGAAAGGCGAACTACAGTGATAAAAGAAATCTTGTGCAGATCATATGAAAACAGCCAGAAAGAGCAACCTCCCTTTGAAGGCCGTTTAGTAGCTTTGAACCATCATCTTAATCAGCAGAGGCTGGTTTGTCATCACATTGTCAAGGCATCTCCAGGGCTCAGTAACACCGTGTTTCAATCACTGGTTATTTAACAAGCTGGATCATGTTGCATGTCTAAAATGAAAAGCCAAGAATAAATGTGGCATCATAAAACCTGTACGTTTGGCATCAGTTGTCCAGCTGTGTTATCATAGTTACCAAATGCTGGGCCACGACTCTCACTTTTAGTGGCATAAAGCAACAAAACTGACGATGGGTTTTAAACCACCGACCCACCTTGTGGATCTGGAACTCTTGGAACTGTGGGGATTTTGTCCAAGCTTGTTTTCTCATTGTTTGATTTGTTAAGGAGATTAACTATGTAGTTCTTACCTTCGTAGTTCGATCAGATTTTTTGGGGGGGGGGTTTGCCCAGGCAAAATGTGTCATTTATTCCATATGTACTGTATATATTTCATTTGTATCTATCGTCATTGCCATATTCATTGGTCTGTGCATGTTGCTGTTCAGGATTCAGGGACTTGGGCCTTTTTTCATGCATTGTCCAAACCCCAGAGCTTGACAGCGAGGCTTAAGTTTGAAGTAAAACCTCCACTGTGGATGGCAGTTCTTTTTATTTCCTCTCCTTCAAACCTAATGTGCACTGCTTTTCTGGTAATTGACTTTCTCGACATATTTGTTGTGTTTATACCAATCTATTTATAACCAAATCTTTCCATTTTACAACTAACTGAATAAGATTTTTTTTAAAACTTCATCACAAAATGCCAGCGGCTGCCAGATGTGAATAACAGGATCATCTGGTGCTGCTGTCACGTTCCTGTTACCAATCATAGATACTTTATTAGACCAGTTAAGAAATTCAGAGTTTTTAAACTGTATTTTTAAAAGACCAGGCCAAGACAGCAGCATTATCCACAAAACGCACTAATCTGTAAAATCCAGTGATAATTCAGACACAGATGGGGTTTGCAAATACACATCACAGTCATCTACACATGGTAAAATGTTGTTAATGAAGCTGCGGGTGAAATCAAAGAAAGAAGAAAGAAAATTCACCTCTGAGAGAATAAACGCTGCATTTCAGCAGAGGGAACCGTATGTGGTGTGTGTGTGTGTGTGTGTGTGTGTGGTTGCCACAAGTAATAACTGGTGAGACAGCAAGTTGTGTTGCGTTACCACAGTAACATGGTGAAAGGTGAAATTCGAGGGACACGCACCTGGATGACCGGTCACGTGTTGATCATTTCACTTTCATCCGACGGTGATTTTATTCTTTCTTTTTTTTCATGTTGGCACCGCCTTCGATTTGACCCGACCGTTTGGAGGTCGTTCAAAACAGCGTGACCTTTTTCTTCTGTTGGGTTCTTCAGCGACCTGCCAGAATGTGGAGCCACGTCGTTGTTGTTTTCGCACCAGCGGGTTAAATTTAGACTCTGCTCACATTTTCTCTTTGTGTTTTCACAGCAGTCAACACGTGCAGTTCCCCCAGTCGCCACTGGACAGGCACCGGATCCTGGGACCCGGATCCTGGGACCCGGAGCCTGGGACCCGGATCCTGGGACCCGGAGCCTGGGACCCGGAGCCTGGGACCCGGAGCCTGGGACCCGGAGCCTGGGACCCGGAGCCAGGACCGCATTGTACTGTAGGTGGCTGGTAAGTGGCTGGTAGTGATGGTGAAATGGTGAATTCTTAAAGCGATGACGCCTCAAATGCCTCTTTTACCACAGCGTTCACTAGTCACCATTTAGCCGAGTCCACGTGAAGTATGAGCACAAATCCTGCTTGTGTGTCGCAGCACGTTGTGATTCTGTATGATGCAGAACAGATTCATGCATTAAACTTTAAGTATTTGCATTAGTTTAGGGGAAAGACGTGGGAGTGTTGGGGTTTGTGCAACTGGGAATTCAGACGTTTTGTGTGATTATTTTTTTTACCGCTCTTCATTGTGTAATCGAATTAGCTTTACCTTACTGAGAGATATGAATTCAGGTTTCTGTGGATGAAGTTAAATTCACCGTTATTTAATAACTTCATTGAAACCTTCTCAATACGTGGACAACTTTCCAAAAATGGCAATAAAAAGCTCCGGAGGAAACTGTCCTAAATAATCTGGTCATTCCAGCGGGCGTAGATGCGTCGGACCTCACAGCTTCACCCACAGGTTAAAAGGAGAATCTGGAACGGACCTCAGTGTTTCCCAGACGGCCGCACCTCATTACCCACCTACATGTTTGACACTACACCACAGTATTCGCATGACGTAGTCGTGGGATGATCATTTTCAGCAACACAAAATGTGTTCATGTGTAACTGATGTCTTTTATAGATTTATGGAAAACTAACTTTCTAACCTCCCAAATCAAAATGACGACTAGTGTGTGTGATGTGTTAGATTCAAGGATGTTGCATTGAGGAGAATGAATTAACGTCTGGACCTGGAAACACTATTATCCCTGTTTGATACGTCACCGCTAAACAAGCAGATACGTCACGTTTTTTAATTTGCAAGAACAAAGTCATGGTTGCAGTTTGAATTTCAGCTCTGGGAAGAGAAAACGACTCATTTTGTGAACCAGAACCATCTGACCCAGTTTTGAACCATGGAGCTCAGACAACTGAGCCAAAGAACAGGTCCTGGATGCGCAGGCACAAGTTACTGATGGTTTTATTTGTTGACAGTAACAAAATATGGAAAATCACCATAATTTCACGCACAATGTTAAAAAAACGGAGTAAAAGTCACTAGAATCACTTGGTGCTGACTAACTTAAGACTTTAATATTTGAATGCCAGATTTCTGTTATATTTCCACAGACACTTGAGTCCCAAAAATCGGAATCAGTCGACGCAGCGATGAGGAGACTGTTTTCTGGTTATTTTGTGTAACAGGAAAATAATCTCAGTTATTGTCCCACAGAAACAGCCTGAAAATCCTTCAGTCATACAGTACAGATCTGGGTTTGTAACTAGTGAACCTACTCACAGACGTAAGACCAGAACCCATAAGCTGCAAGTAGAACTCCTCGTGTCGTCAGTCCTCACCGCAGAGGACTTTGGAGTACAGGTCGTTGTCTTTGAACAGCAGGTAGTCCTTCAGCCTGCTGGGCAGGTGGACGGACATCAGGGCGCTGCAGCTCAGGTGCTTCCTGATCACCACTCTGCTCAGGTGACACAGCGATCGAGGGTTCCCTGCGTCACGGAGAAAAGAAAAGGCCTTTTAACGGCGGCTCTTCCGTCTGAACTTAGTCACACACTTGACTCACGTGTGCTCCTGCGAATGTGAGGCCACTCTTTGTGATTCCTCAGGATCTTCGTCAGCTTGCCGCACAGAGAGACCTGGCCGACGTATTCGAGGAGGATCGACACGACTCGGCCCACCAGGTTCACCAGCCAGGAGACGCTGACGAAGTCACAAAACTGGATGACAAAGACATTTGTTTCACGCAGGTAGAAACGCGGCTATAGCAACAGTCAGAGGTCAGGATCAGGTCAACGCTGAAGAGCAGCAGCAGGTACAGAGGCACAAATTGACTTGGAGGTAGTTAGTGGTGAGTATTAGATGTGACAGCTGCTTTAGTCTCATCAAGAATCCAGATTAAAATATTTACTGGAGATGTGACTTACAAACAGCATATTTCATACCTGAGTAATCCAAGCTAATCTAGAATACTTGATTATTCAATTTAGTCCTCACACCTGAACTAGTCTTTTTTTTTTTTCAGGAAGTGACATGGTTCCCATCTGACTTCCTGTCTTGTTCAATTACCTTTGATCTCAGTGTTAAAAATGGTTTGAATCATTTGTCACAGTTTGCAGTGTGTTGTTGTGTTTGCAGTAGTCACATTATAATTTTTTTTTCATACGTACTTGTGCCTCAGATACTGGTTTAAGTTTTCTGCTTCCAGTGTAACATCACTACTTACCAGCCACGCTCTGCCCTCCCCTGACTCTCCTGCCTTGGATTTCCTGGACTCTGCCTAAGCCCCATTTGTTACTTGAAGTCATTTGTTTTAAGATTTTTTTGAATCTGACTTGGATTTAGCGATAACGCTGTTGGATGGTGGATTCTACATTTGGATTGGATTTGTGGATTTAGATGTACAGATGTTGAACTTGGGCACTGTAAACCAGCTCTCTATTCTCTCCTCATATCGCCTGTTTCTCTGATCCGAGCATCTTTTGTCCCTCTGTGCCGGCTCGTCTTCCACCAGGTACCTCCAGACCAGAGACCAGGTTTCCACACCGCTTCAGTCAACAGCTTTCAGCATCTTTTATCTACCATTAAGCAAACAGTCGATGAAACTAGTCTGTAATCCATGCCTCCCTTTCTTTTCCTTGCCTCCTTCCGTCTATACTCACCCTTTGATCTTCAGTTAACATCTTAACTATCACTTGGTGTCTGAGTTTTCCTCTGGGTCGTACAGGAAGGCAACAAAGATTTTTGAAACGACTTTGGTAAGTAAAAACTTGTTTTTACTTTGGTTTAAAACAAAGAGGAAAAACCAACATCCAAGAATCTGGAATCATAATTTGTCTTTCAGAATTCTATCATTTTATGTACATCATAGTGTGATGAGGCAAACTCACTGCAACTCTATCCTGCGGATGTTGAGAGTAATTGGAGTCGCTCAGGTCGTCCCAGTCTCCATCGTGGCTGCAGCAGAAACATTTCTCGGCGTCGTAGCCGTTGTTGAGCAGCAGCCTCATCATCACCTCGTCCTTCAGGCAGTACTGCAGCGCCGTGGGAAAAACTGTGTTGTTCACCACCGTGAAGTAACAGTTGACGTCAGCTTTTGCCCCCAGCAGCAGATTCACAATCTTGTAACGCCCTGACCTGACGGCCACCAGGAGGCAGCACAGAGGGTCCAGGCCAGGTTTGGCTCCAGAATTTAGCAGCATCTCTGTACACGCGGCGTCACCGTTGGACACGGCAAAGTACAGCGGGCTTCTCCTCAAGTCTCCGTAGTTTTCAGAGATGTGAGGGGCTAACAGTGCGTTGACGTTAAAGCCTTTCTGAAGCAGGAGCTCCAGGCAGTGAGTGTGACCTCCATCAGCAGCAGAGTGTACAGGACTTTGGCCAGACAGTCGCAGGGCTCGTCGAGTGGTGACCGGGATCAAAATCCTCAAAATTCTGATGGGAGAAAGAAGCTCATTACTAGCACAACTACATGAAACTTAAACAGTCAGAATGTGAAACCAAAAAAAAAAGCTGATGCTATGGACCAAACTTGACCTGTCTGGGGCTGGACTGGAGGACAGGTCCATCAGATTGTAGATCAGCACAGAAAAGTCTAGCATCAGACACCTTTTGTGGTGAATTAAAACCACTCTTTGCACGATCTCCCACCCGTACTTTTCTTTTCTGATAAAACTGACTGCACCTTTCAATGAAATAGTTTCAGGATCTGAGGAACCAGTAGAGCTAAAGTCAGGAATTCAACTGGAAACTAAAGTCTGAAGAATCACAAAGACTTCTTTAGCTAAAACTGTTTCATCAGGCCAACTTTTCCTCTTCCAAACAAACATTGTTGATGGACCCACTCACAGGTAGTGTCCCTCGTACGCTGCTCGGTGGATGGGCAGCTGGGAGCTCAGGTTGTGGATGTTGGGATTTGCTCCGTGCTGCAGCAAGATGTCGATACAGTCTGGGTTTCCTGAACCTGCAGCATCATACAGGACGCTGTCACCATTAGGGGCCTGAGCGTTTACATCGGCACCTGCATGGAAAGATTGACGATTTAAGTCACAGGTGCAATAAGACGGTAAAGGTCAGGACTTCTCAGACCCAGCAACACACAAAAAAACAGCTAGTGTACCTGCAGACAAGGACTGCAGACTCCAAGATGGTCGACTTTTTATCTCTTCTGGACGTTATCAGTTTTTTCTGGGAGCACACCTTGTTTCTGAGTCGTATTGTCTTGACCAGTACTGCAACCACCCAATTGGCTCCTTAAATCAACAACTTCTGGCTAATTTTGACCACTTCCTGCCCAGATCAGCAGTCCACTATCTCTGTCTGGAACCAGGTTCTCCAACTCCAAACCTGATTTGAAAACAGTCGTTTCTGCACAGACACTTGTGCCTCATGCATGTGACAGAATGGTCGATACCAGGCTTGGACCTCAAGCAACCTGTCCCTGATACTGAGACTAACATAGAAAAATCTTTAGCCCTTTGTTTCTAAGATAAGGACGCATTGGGCACATGAAAAACCCTCACATTTTAACGAGTAAGAATGGGATAACACACACAGCAGTTATGTGGTTTGGCAGCCAAGGTTTTCTTTAAACACTACACAACAGAGGATGGAATTTGCGATCATGATCGCACCGTTTTTGATGAGGAGGCCCAGGACTTCAGCGTGGCTGTACTCTGCAGCGATGCCCAGCGGAGTCACTCCATGTTGGTCTGTGTCTGAAACCCGACCTCCGTTCTGCAGCAGGAGCTCCATCAACTGGACGCAGCCGGTCCTGGACGCCTCGTGCATGGCCGTCCACTTCCTCAGACACACCTGCTCCACGCGAGCCCCTCTAGCTATTAAACAGGAAACCATCTGAGGAGATCCGGCTCTAACTGCTGCTGGGAGGAGACGAGAGGAGGAGGAAGTGATGGTGAGGGTGGACAAAGCTCCTGGTTTGCTGTGACTGACCTGGCAAACTGCTCTAACCTAAAAGCAGAGGGGACTCATTCTTGCTGTTGGTTGTGTGAGGAGAAGCTCCGTGGTCCAGCAGCATCTTCACATTTTCCACCAAACCAGCTCTGACTGCTAAAGTCAGGAGGGTTTCACCCTCCGACGTCTTTTCCTCCAGGGTCAAACTAAAAGACGCTGAAACACAAAGAATTCACCTCTCAAAGGACAGTCCTAAACCATGACAGTCTCTGGACCAGTCCATAAAAAACCATGAGGCGTGTAAAACTCGTCAGGGTTTATCTAAAAGACAAGAGCCGTGTAATTTGGTGGTTTGCAGTCTGAAGGTCTAACACTCTAATGAAGTGATCAGTTAGTTTAAAGGCAAAAATACCTTTAAATGTCCTGAACGGTGAAAAGTTTGAACTAATGTCTAAATTTAATACTTTTACCCACCTCACAGCAGCTCCACCATGAACTCTCACTCTGAGCTGATCTCTCTCTCTCCTCCCTCGTTGGTGTAATTCTACTCATCCGTGGTATCGTGTCTTAAGCCTCAGTCCCTCTCTAATAATGATCTCAAAAGGCAAAAAGTAGAGGTGACTGGAGATTATTTTACCGCTTCCTGTTCGTGCCCTCGCCCACCTGCTCTGTTACCCGGGGAACCCGTTGATTGTACGTTTTCTCATTTGTTTTTCCCCACAACTGTGTTACTCCCACCTCCGAGTCTTATGAAGTATCAGTTAAACCTTTTTGTCTCTGGCATTTTTTGTTGCTACTTTCCGAGTGAGTTTTTTCCTTTGTTGTGTTTGTGTTGTTACTTTTTTTATATATATATTTGTTGTTGTTGTTGTTGTTGATCCTTTGTTTAACTGGACCTTCATCATCTTAAATAGCTGCTCACTTCTCTTCGTCTCTGCCTGCAAACTGACACTTTGTGTGTTTCACTCACCGTACAGCACCGTCTCCAGGACCGGGAGCAGAGGCTGAACCGCCGCCCTGTGCAGAGGAAACCACCCGTGCTCATCCACCTGACTGAAGGCTGCTGGGTAATCGCAGAGCTCCTGCAGGCTCAACATGTCACCTGCAGAGACACTTCCTGTGAGGAACTCGATGCTACCAAAGACCTACATGGTAAATCACTGTCCTGAATAACTACGTGTGTTCTTGTTGGGCGGACAGATGAACTGTCAGTCCTCCAGATTCCCACACACACACCAGTGTTTCCCACTACCTGAGCTGAAACTTGTGGCTCCTGAAGTATTAAGGTCCAAATTGTTGGACCTGCAGGCCGCGTAGGATCGGAACCTCTGGGACCTTAACGGCTGGTCCCATACCTGCTGTTAAGGTGCACAGACGTGGGGACACAAACCGCCCGGAAAAACTTACAGATTGTAGGACCTTATCGTTCTACAGGATGACCAGCACATTCCGGCCTTTAGCCTTTGTCAGGGCGTCTTTTTGACCTGTGCCTTTAACAGACCCTGATGAACAGAACCAGGCTCAGGGTTTTTACTCATTCTCCATTATTGGTGAGGGGTAATTTATATAATTTTATTAAACCCCCCTCGGTCCGTGACTACGTCTGATTTGCTGTATGTGGACAGATGTCAGGTGAATTCGTCGTCATAGTTACCGTGTTTGATGGCCTCCACGAGCTTCTGAGCTTCGCTCCTATGTCGCAGATGAGAACGTTTTAGAAGAATGCAACAAGTCCCACTTTAACGTGGATGGTGGCGTTAGGTTGATGCTGTACCTCCCTGATCCTGTCGGGTGTTCTCTCTGACACGACTCCCGCAGGATCACCTGAATGTCGTAGTCTAGAAGTTCATCTTCATCCGCGTCCTCTGCTGCTTCCATCCTTCTGACGTCATCCAGGTCACGACTCTGGTTCCTACAAACCAGCCGTAACATGAACGTCTCAACGTAAATCCTGTTATTCAAACTCTTAAAAGCTGAAGATCACAACACAGAGTTGAGTATGTACATGAGCAAATCCTCTGCCTTGTCAGGACACTCGGCAGTGACGCTGACCTCCTCACTGACTGTTGATCCCACACAGAACGTGTCCCACACAGAACGTGTCCCACACAGAACGTGTCCCACACAGAACGTGTCCCACACAGAACGTGTCCCACACGTTTAATCTGCAAATTACAAATGAAACAGGACAAAACCTTCATCATTCTTACCCGATTCATTTGTTCCGAGTTGAAGTCACAGGACGAAGCAGCAGCAAAGTGTTTGTGTCATGGCTGAACTGGCCTGTAGCCCAGAGCAACCCCCCACACACACAGACACACACACACACACACACACACACACACACACACACGCTCTCCACCATCCTATTTATAGGTTGTCACCTGTTCCAGCGTGTCTAAAACGAAAGGCGTCTTCACAGCAGCTAACGGAGTGAGATGTCGGTGTGTGAACACGTTTCCACAGATAACAACCTGTGGTGAAAACACCCGAATATTAATTTTTTATTCCGAGAAAAATGAACTGCTGCCGTCTTTTTCTTCGGTTGCAGGTTTGTTTCTTACAAAGCATCAATCCTCACTAACCTACTTTTAATTTTTTCCCACTTATGAAGGCTGTTTCAAAATAAAAGACAAGTGGACCAAGAAGAATCTAAAAAACGTGTATATTTTAAATAGTCATAGTTTGTGGCAAAGTTAGAAAATGTTTGAAAATGTTGATCATTTGGACACAGAATGTGTTGTTATTGATGCATTATTTAATGTTCATCAATTAAATCATATTTAATGATAAGAAATGAGCAATTCTGCACAAAAATACTTTTAATTTGTGTAAGTGTGAGTAAGTTAATAAATAACTTTACACTTTAACATTTGACACGCACGGAAGGGCTGGTCTTACAATGCTCAGGCATCTAACTTGGACAAAGATTATGATATTTTAATTAGTTTTCAATTAAAAATTGACTTTGAATTTAACTTAAGTCAATAGATCAAAGAAAAAATAAAAAAAATATATATGTAAAATAACATTAACATTCAATAAACTGAATGCTCACAATCAAATATAAAAGCACTTACAAATAATGTTTTATTACAAACAAACAATATTTTTTAAAAATTGTTACATTCTCCACGAGTGGTACAAGAAAATTCATCAGTCTTCACATGGTGCGTTCAGGGTCCTGGCTGTAGAGGTCGAGCTCGTGAAATAGTATGAAGCTCTTCAGTCTGGGAGGAAAAACACGTGAGTTCATAATTTCAGGGTTGTTTAGTTTCTTCAGGGTCAGACGCCTCCTGATCACCAGTCTGCAGAGGTGCCCGAGGGAGCGAGGACTGCCTGGAGAGCAAGGTTGGGGGAAAATGTTAAAACTTGAATCATTCGTGTATTTACACAACAGACAAATGGGAAGATTAAAGTGAATAACAGGGGAGAGAAGGGAAAAACTTTGTACAGGATAAACGCTGACAGTGCTGCTAGTGCCCCCTACAGGTTCAAGTGTTTGTCATGTTCAGTCTAAGTCAGAAGTGAATCCAGATGGTTCGCTGTGAATGACCATAGAGTGAGCGTGAATGAAAGTAGAAAGTAAATGTTTTCTTAAATGTGTTGACCTCATAGTGAGGGTCCCTTCTTAGTCCATCTGGTAAATGAGAAAGTGTAAATTTGCCCTGACGATGGCTAGAGAAGAGCAACCAACCCACAGACTGAAGTGTGATGTGTATTATACTAGGCTGATCCAACCCTGCGCTCCTTGTTTTCTAAGGCTGTTTGCTGCAGATTGACTGATCACACCTGATCCACGTAACCAGCAGTGATTAATTAATTAGTTGGAAAACGAGGAGGGCACAGTGCTCCTGCGCTAGGTCACAGGTCGGTAAAGATTTTGGATCTGACCTGGATTTCTAAAGAGCACAGATGCCATTTACTCAGAGTAAACGTTTAGCTGCTGAAGAGCCAGATGTTTCCCGCTGGAATTGGTGGAGACCAAAAACCAAAGCTACAAGAACTTAAATGTGATAAGATTCATCAGGTGGATAGAAGCAACACATGGATGGTCATGGAGCTGATGGTCTTATCTCAGGTGACACAACTCTGCCTGAAAACCCTGACATCTGTGACAACACTGTGAATAAACTCACTGAGGATGTCACATATTTCAGGCCACTCTTTCTGCTTCTCCAGGATGAGTCTGAGTTTAGAGCAGATGTGGACCCGGCTGACGTAGTCCAGCAGAACCCGGACCACGGTCCCAGACAGATGCATGAGGCAGCAGAGACTCATAAACTCGCAGAACTGGGGAGAGGATAAATATTCAGCTTATTGGTAAGTATTGAAGCAAACACAGAGAAATAAAAATGATGAACACAGTGTTGATCTGCTCTGAGGATTTTCTACATTTTTCCCACGTGTTTGTCCAAATCTTTAGTTTTTGTTTCTTCATTTTCATTGCCCAACATGCAAACCATGTCCACAGTCTCACAGATGTCTTTGTTAATTGTATTAATAACAATAGAAACTGAATCCAGTGTGGCATCATTAGATTTGTACACTTGGTGTTACGCTGATTATCCTTTTCATGGTCCTCAGTTGATGATTTTCCGCGAGAGATCAACAAATGTGTTTCTCTGCTAAATCATAAGTGATTTAAAAATATCGTTCATTGTGTTGCAAGGATATGACAACTAAAACTGTAGACGCCACATCGTTCAGAACCACTCAAAAACCCAGGGCCAAGAGAAATACAATGTTAAGGTGTCGAAGTATTTGTGACAATAGGTCCTTTCCAGCTAAATGAAGGCTGCTCTTTAACTTACTGAAAACTGGATTCTCTCTTTCACTTACCCCTAAAAAGTTTCTTGTTGAGCAACTTTGAAAAGCCCCAATTTGACCCTGAACCTGATCTTCATCTTGTTGCAGATATCTATGCTCCAGGTACAATGTGACTTGCCCATCGTGACCTTTTGTCACATTTAGGCAGCTTAATATTGTAAGACCAGCAAGCAAACTTGAGAACCAGTCCTTTAGGAGTGGTTAATGTAAGGAAACTAGAACACTTATTCCCTGTGGACCTGCCTTTGTGCTGAGCTAAAACAAATATTTTCAGCCTTGGTTCTAATAGTTTTCAGATATCAGAGTCATCAGGGCTTCAAATCCATTTCTCTGCCTGTAAGCAAATGACTGATTTAGTAAAAAGTTTCAGCTGTAACTCACTGGGATTTTCCCCTCCACCTCATCAGCAACATCGAATGCGTTGCCATGGTTACACTGGAAGCACCTCTCCACCTTGTAGCCGTTGTTGAGCAGCAGCCTCAGCATCACCTCGTCCTTCAGACAGTACTGCAGCGCCGTGGGAAAAACCGTGTCGCTCACCACCGTGAAGTAACAGTTGACGTCAGCTTTGGCTGCCAGCAACAGCTTCACAATCTCATAGCGCCCAGACCTGACGGCCACTAGGAGGCAGCACAGAGGGTCCAGGTCAGTCTTCGCCCCGGCTGCTAGCAGGAGTTTAGTGCATTCCACGTCCCCGTTAGAGACGGCGAAGTACAAGGCGCTCCTCCTCATGTCCCGGTAGTTTTCAGAGTTTATGGTGTTCATGCGGTAGTTGACGTCGAAGCTGCTGGCCAGCAGGACCTGCAGGCAGCGTTTCTGTCCCCCCTCAGCTGCAGTGTGGACTGGGCTCAGACCTGCTTCTTTAATGGCCTTCTTAGTGGTCAGAGGGATCAGCATCTTCAGGGCTCTGTGGGAAAACAAGGGCTGAATCAAGCAATAAACGAAATGGGTCAGGTTTAAAGGCCTGAGGTGGTTGACATTAGCCAGAAGTTGTTTATCTTCGCAGACGATGAACCTTAAGTAAAAGGGTTTTAGTGAAAGCAGTGGGGTTGACTGTTTATGGGCCATTTGTCAAGGTGGTAAACCCCAGAATTGGACCAAAATCCTAACATCCCTCCATTAACCGACACTAAAGGTTCATCGTGACAATATGTTATTATGTGTTTGACATAAGTGATTGTGTAACATTGAGATGATTTACAATCCTAAACAGAAACTGCAGTGAGCTGGTAAACGGCCAAATCCAAAGAAAACAGAAAGGAGCTCGGGCATCTGGCTCCATGTGTGGATGTGTGTGGATCAGATCAATCTTTGTTGATCCCGTACAGGGGAAAAATGTCTGCTTTGCTTCGACTGGGTCTATGAAACTGTTTAGGAGCTCACTCGTAGTGTCCGGCGTAAGCTGCCTTGTGGATGGGCAGGTGTCCAGTACTGCTGGGCAGGTTGGGATCGGCACCGTTGTCCAGCAGCAGCTGAATGCAGGCAGTGTTTCCTGATCCGGCTGCATCCAGCAGGACACTTTCCCCATTACAGGCCTGAGAGTTCACTCTGCTACCTGAGAGGGGAGGAGAAGGGCCGGTGCGTTTGGTGACGGGTGTCAGTAAAAATCCGACAAATGAAATGATTTTATTTAACGTGGGATTATTTTCCCCCTGACTTCAGACTGACCACAGTTCAGCAGAATCTCAGTGACTTGGAAGTGGCCATGCTCTGCAGCCACAGAAAGCGGAGTCACTCCCGTCACGTCCTTCTGGTTCACGCGGCCGCCGTTCCTAAGCAGCAGCATCAGGATGTCCACGTTGCCGACTTTGGCTGCTTCGTGCATGGCCGTCCACTTCTTCCTGCAGACCTGCTCCACCCAGGCACCGTGAGCCACAAGCGTGTACGTCATCTCGTAAGAGGCGGCTCCCACCGCTGTAGGTGTGATAAACAGAGCGTGGATGCACGTAGCACCACAGGACATGATTCACAGCAGATGTTCTGACTTCGCTAGGAGCTGATCTCTTACAGGTAGATACATTTTCTAATTTATTTAATTTACATTCATAATTAATCAAAACATTTTCTGAAATCTTTTGCTTCAAGGATCGGTTTATGGAGGGTTCGTGATGCCATGGTGTGACACGTGTTGGAGACGTCAGAGACGCCGACCTGTGAAGGAGACACGTTTTTCTGTCTTTGGCTCAGGACTGTGGACGTTTTGAGAGATTTTCCAGACTTTGTATTCACACTTGTATATTTCAGGTAACTTCAGCGAAAACCTGCAGCAGCATAACGGCTGCTGTTGGAGGTCAGATCACAACCTCCCCATTCTGACAGGCTTTACAAACATTTTTACCTCCGTGGTCAACGAGATAAAACACATCTCATCATTTTTCATCCCCAACACGAGCCACGCTCATCGTTACGTTATTACCCAGCAGCAGCGGTGACTCGTTCTTGCTGTTGGTGCTGTGGGGCGAGGCTCCGTGCGCCAGCAGGCTCTTCACATTTTGCACCAGCCCGGCTTTAACGGCCAGGGTGAGCGCCGTCTCTCCTCCGACTGCCGTTCTTTCCTCCAGACCAAGTCCCTGATCTGCCACTGAGGCAAACACAACAACACTCAGACATGTACAGTCCAATCCTGGACATCCAATCTGCATAAATGTGGAGCAGCACAGCATCAGCTGGAAGGCCGCATCATTTCCAAGAGAAACAGTTTATATTGTTTGTGGTCATAGCCCGTCCCATGGCGTTGAGTTAACTGGCGGCTCTAAACGGCCCGTAGGAGTGAATGTGAGTGTCACTGCGAGCTGTCCAGGGTGCAGCCCACCTCTCACCCACTGACAGAGAATGAAGGACTGATGTTACGCTGCGGTAACGGGTGGGAGGAAGGCGACTCCACCTCTGCAAACACGACTGTCAGTTTTTCCAAATACTGTAGATTATTGTCGTGATTTGATTTGTCCAAAGAAGAGACGCCGTAGTGAACAGAGTGCAAACCTCTTCCCTCCTTACTTCCTCTACGGGCCCATGACCCTGGACATGATGAGCAACTTTGATGAAGGAAGGAGGGAAGTTCTGACAGGCTGTGAACTTGCTCTGCTGTCGTTTCTTTTTTTAGAGGAAAGACGTGTGTGTTTATCATTCGAATCGATTTGATTTCTCGTGTATTTTTGCTCCATCACTGTAAAGCAAATGTGCGATGCATTTTAAAGAGCGTGGCACCGTACACCACACACCATCATCTACTGCAGCATCACAACATGCACGTACAGTTTCATGATTCTGGAAATTTGCACCTTCATTAGATCAAACATGTTGGGCTTTAGTTGCCTTTTAAATTTTTGCAGCTACTAAAATCCGTCCTCACACTGAAGAAATGGACTCACGACTCAGGACAGTGTCCAGAACCTCCAGGACCGGCTGCGATGCGGCTCGGTGGAGGGGAAGCCGGCCGCTGCCGTCCACCTCCCTGAAGGCGAAGGTGTGCCGCAGCATCTCCCGGAGCACTGAGGCCTCACCTGGTTGCCGTGGCAACGAGCCAGCCGCCCAGGGACATCGTAACAGACAAGGAGAGAGAAACAGAAGCAGCCAGAAGTCACTGGAGCTGAACGGTGTCGGACAGCGTTCCACCTTTTGCCTCCCTCACAGTTTCAACTCCGTCCCTCCCCTTTGTCTGTCTCTCTGTTGACGTGCCAGACGCCTGATGCTTGGCAGTCCAACCCTGCAGCTGCTGGCCGGGTGATTTTGGCCGGCGGCCTCAGGGGAGAGGCAACAGAACAAACACAAAGACAACACTGTGTGGTGGTGGATCCTCGTGTCCAGCCTACCTTGCTCAATGGCCGCCAGGACTCTCAGGTTTTCATCCGTCACTGCTGCTAAACTTTTGGGAGGGAGCAGAGGAGACAAGGACAGTCAGCTGGATTTTACCGTGTGTGGTCTTAGGAGGGGGGTGAGGTTTGGATGGGGGTCTGTACCTGGCTGCAGATTTCAGAAAAGCGTCCCGGCAGGAGTCTTGGATGCTGAGCTGGATGATGTCGTCACTCAGCTCCTCTTCGCCATATTCTTCATAAGTGTTCATAACTCAGGCACCCGGTGAAACGCAGCACGTCCGTCTCCGGAGACGCTGATCCAGACGTGAAAAGGCCAAATTGCCGGTTAGGCACATTAAATACAAACCAGCTGCACTTACTCTTCTATGCAGGGCTGAAGAACAAGTTCATAAAGTAGTTTGTTGTTTTTGTGAAGAATGTAAAATCAATATTCAGCCTTTCAGCTGCAGTTAAGTCTCGAAAATTGTCTCTCGGGTTGTTTTTGGAGTCTGGGCCATTTGAGATAATCTCCATTATAATGACACTGAATTCTTTCCACACATTAACTCCAGTGACTGAAAAACATTTGTTCTCACCTAAAAATCATATTTGGTGAATGTTCCCTGTGATTACGATTTGATTAATACTTTGAATTTCCCTAAATCCTGACATTGTAGAGCTAATAACTTTATCATTACTTGGTTAATTATTCTTATAGCTGTTTTTTTGCCAGGATGATGGATGACGTGTCGGATTCACAGGATTTTCCCCAAACTTCCAAACATATTGCAGAGTGATGTTTTCAGAAATCACACGTCCTTCTCTTTAAACTGCAAATGGACGTACGTGTATCGCGGTTTCGATGTGGCTCCTGTTACGTTTCCAACTCAATTTATGATCAACGACCACTGCAACATTTATATTAGTCGGTCTTTGTCTAAGTTCACTTTGCAAATTCATGTTACATTTCAAAGAATTACTTAGTTTTATCTCGAGTTGGGGATAATTTATTCCTGTCAAACCATTAACTTCCTCTGCGCTGCCTCCAAAAGCTGTTCAACATTTGTGCCAGAGCAAAAACATCAACTATCCAGAAATGAAAAACTGTATTATTGTTTTCCTATATTATATTGCATATTTATATTTATGATTTTTATCAGGAATTTCAATCAAACATTTTATTAAAGTTTAGTTTTTCACGTTTGTGAGCAGCTGGAAAAGCAGAAAGTCACAGAGAACAATCAAACACAAAGAATCCACACGAACATCAGGGAACGCTTCGCCTCATAAAAGGACGTTTCCTGGAACATCCTGAAACTGAACTGAGTGTTTTCTCACACACGTACAGCAGTTTACACTCTAATAATGAGCTTTCAAACCGGGTCACAGGGTGAATTTGTTCTGAAGTTGTAAAGAGAAAATCCTGTGAGTCACTAAAAGCACAGAACTCCTCCAAACATGTGAGAACCCACAGCAGACAACATTTCCGAATTCTCACCTGGCAGGTACGTGAGCAGCGACGGTCCAGACTCCAGCAGCAGCACAGGGTGGTCTGTGTTTGGGTGGGATTATCTTTGTGGGGGGCCTGTGGTGGACACGTGGCCTGCCCGTCTTATATATAGCCGGGTTACGTGTGCTATTGTGTGAGTTAAGCCGGGTCTTTGCCCTGTTGGTCCGTTTATTGTCAAAATCAATCAGCTCTATTTTTTCCTCCACTGCTTTGTCTGAGAAGCCCCAGATGATGGACGTCTGCTGAATGGTCGGCTGAGTCACAGCACACGCTCCAGGACAAGCGCTCAGCGCGGCGACAGCAGGCCTCTGGGCCGAGCCCGGTTCAGTGTTCTGCTGTGGTCTGTTGACTTTGAAGAACTTCCATCCGCTTGATCCAAGTTACGCTTGGTTTCGCTGGTTTTAGTGCCTCGTCTGTGACTCCACTTTATCTCCGTGTCTCATGAGGAAAATGCTGTTGCTATGACACACGTGCCTCTTTTAAATGAAAAGTATTTTTGTTTTTCTTTTTTCTTTTATTAACATCTGCAGTAAGTCCGGGGAACAAAAACGGAACAAACGTTAGGCTGCAGTGACATGGGGAAATGCTGGGAGAGTTATGTGGCGGTGCAGCGGTTCGCACTGCCGCCTCAGGAGGTCCCTGGTTTGAATCCTAGGCCTGTGGGATTTACATGACACCAAACGCATGTGTGTCGGCCCTGAGACAGACTGGACACCTGTCTGGGGTGGACCCCCGCCTCTCAGTGACAGCTGGGAAAGGCTCCTGAGCAGGATAAGAGGTTACAGGTGATGGATGGATGGAAAATTACGTCATGTCAAAGCTGCATCAGGAACGCAGCTTTAGTAATTTAGTTTTGTAATAAGAAATCATAAACAGACCGATAATTATCACCTAATGTTTTCCATGTATTTGGCTTTAACGTCTCTTGTTTTACCGTTACAGTCCAGTCTCATAAAGGGATTGTCTGCTCTGACCCCGCCGTCATAAACAATGATTTAGACGGTACCATGGTGTCGTCCTCTGTCCTTTGTTTGAGATCTCTTGTCCTCGTCTCACTGTATCACCACTGTAGAGCTGCTGTTGGGATAAATCCATCACCTGCAACTTCAATATAAAGTCTGTACGTTGGTTGAAGAGTCCAACAAGAATGACATCAGACGCCTGGGTCTCTGCCAGTGTGTGTGATCATGAAAACTATGACAGCAGACAATCCCTGGCTAATAAATACATGTGTTTGACAGGTTTACACGGGCCCTCGTCCTGCTGTTTGACCTCTGGGGAGACGGCAAATGTCCAGCAGCAGATTAGCGCAGCTTTACGGCGGACGCCCCGTCGCCTCCTCTGACTCACAGACCGAAATAGCAGTTTGCAGCTCAACATAAAGCTCCTATACTGAGGCCGAGAGCAGAGGGAGGCAATAAAACCTCTGAAACAGGCGTGTGTGTTTCTGAGAAAACTGCCAACACTAGCTGCTCCGAGCGTCTCAGTTAGTCCAGCTAAGTCTAATGAACACATTCATCACACAGCTGAGGTGTTTGACCTCACAGAGGTCAGAGGTCACAGAGGTCAGAGGTCAGGCGTTGGAAAGTTAAACTGACTTTGTGTGTGTCTTATCGAAGCAGTCCTGCCTCTGTTCACTTACAAGAAATCTACAAGTCTGTAACATGTCTACAATATTTCATCTCCTGGCTGGAAATAAGAACGAGGATTACTGATAGAAATACATCTTTTGCATATATTTATATTATTATTATTATTATTATTATTCCGCAGGCCTACTGCCATCAGATTCCAGCATCCTTTAAAAGACGAGCCACACAAGGACTCGGAGAAAAAAACGAGATTTACATAAAACCGGCACAAATGTACATTTACTATATATTTATTTATTTGTTTATTTTCAATCCTTGAAAAAATCAAAGTTCCGTATAAAAGCCTGTTTCCAAACTAAAAACAATGATTTGCCGAAGTGAAGTAGCCGGAAGTAACAGCGTGACGGCGGC
Source organism: Channa striata (assembly GCA_033026295.1). Classification (NCBI taxonomy): domain Eukaryota; kingdom Metazoa; phylum Chordata; class Actinopteri; order Anabantiformes; family Channidae; genus Channa; species Channa striata. The sequence continues at coordinate 25,796,647 of CM065176.1, read as the reverse complement.
GGGCGTCACGTGACTTGCGGTTGCCACAGAAACGTGTAAACTCCGGCGTTGCCAGGAAACCAGGCCGGCGCTACCAGCACCGCGCTGACCCCGAATCTGCCCGAGTTTTCCGCGGTTCGGTTTCGGCAAAGTTTAGCCGAGACGCTAAAGAACATGTCGGACGTCGGAGACAACGACGAGAGGCAGGAGGCAGAAAAAACCGAATCGAGCCCCGAACCGGGGGCTGGTTCTGCACAGGAGCCGCCAGAGGACGACGTAGACCCGGAGAGCGATGACCGGGAGGAGCAGGCCGGCGGGCTGACGTCAGGTGACCGTGTTCGACAGGAAACGAGTGTGTTTTGTATTCTGATTTTTCCATTTGTCTTCACATTTGGTCTTTACAGGCTCCACAGACGCGTCGGAGGACGCGGACGAGTCTCAGGCCACAGACAGTGACGACAACGTGAAAGAAGCTGGTGAGACCCGGCTGATAAAACATAACTTACTCTGTGTGAACATCTGGTTTCCATATCCAGTAAATGCCATCTGTGAATATTGAACTTCATGCCAATTCACCAAAGCCGCTTAGAACTGACAGCGGCCACTTTTGTCCTGAACTTGCACATGTGCTGACGACCGTGGGCGAAGCCGGAAGCCAGGCTGACCTGTCCGACGACCCCGAGCCGCTCGGAGAGACTCACAGAGCAGAGGATGTCGGAAGCTCCACGGCGACGGGTGAGACTCTCATTTACAGACTCTCAGGGAGATTTGACCCGGAAGCCAAACTGCATCTGGTACCGCTCATCAAATCCAAAGACCTGAGTTTTGTCATTATTATACATGAAAACCCACCGAACAGCGTGTGGACAAACACAGTCACGTCGCATCAAGCTTTATCTTTAACCGCACTGTACCGGCTTATAACCACGTGTTATAGTTGATGATATGGGGAAAATGTATCAGGTCAGTTTAAACATTCGCTGATGATGCTTTATTACAATATTGCAGGGCAGCTGTAGCCAAGGTAACAGCTGATGAGGAACCGCGTTAAGAATAGAAAACAGGACTGAAGCTGATGGAAGATACAAGGAAATTAAAGGAATATAATAACAAGCTTCTGTATGATGATGATGATGCTTCTCATGCTCGTCCATCTTTTTATGTATTTTCCGTGTCAAATGCAGCTGGTTTCTACAAGACGACACACTGGCTCTGATCTGTTTAGATTATTTCCAATATTTCCTCCAGTTTAATCCAAGTGTTAGTTTTATATGGACTAAGATGTTTCAAGGTAACGTGATGCGAGAACAGTTTGATGTGGCTAAACTTTTATTAGGTGGGGCACGGATTGATGGCACCAAGAATTAAATGAATTCAGACTAATGTCATGAAAACCAGACTAGTTAAATGAAAAATGCACAAAAATAGACGGATTATATAAAACATCATGATGACACAACCAATATCACTGTATAAAAGAGTTTCTCTGTATCTGTATCTAATTTCAGTAATTATTACAAAGCTTAAGCTACGAGGTGTGTGTGTGTGTGTGTGTGTGTGCGGCTGCAGTGAAGGTGGTGCTGGTGCCAGAGGGTCACGTGATGACTGTGGCCTTCGCCATCGGCCTCAGCATCCAGGAGCTGAAGAACCACTTTGCCCTGGAGCTCCGGGTCCCTGCCGAAGTGCTGCAGATCTCTGTGGACGGTGCGTATGTTTCTCCACCAACAAGTGGCAGGAGATCAATGAGAACGTGCAAACGCTCGAGCGTCACGGCGATGACGATTATTAGAGGAGGATTTAAAGTCAGTGTTGACACCAGCAGTTTCCCTCCTGGTGCATAAGTCAAATAAAGTCTGGCAACGACGTCTTCAAATGTAATTTCGCAGATTTTTATTTTATATTTGACATGTTGGCTAATGGCTGTCATGAATCTAATTGTTGATTTTGTAGATTATGTGGAGAAACCAAACGTGCGTTTGATGTTTTTCCTTACTGAGCTTATATATTTTTCATGTATAACTGTGCAAACCCGCCTCATGGCAGATTTCATGCAGCGTTATTCCATTTCCTTCAGAGGGACGGTTTGTGTTCACTGGTGGAACTGCTCCGTCTGTTGTCGTTGCAGGCAGGGTGGTGGAGGAGCAGCGGAGCCTGATGGAGCTCGGCGTCCAGCCTCACGGCTCCACCCGCATGGAGATGAGCTCGGCCAACCCCAACATTTACCCACTTCGCCCCATTCGCCCTCCAGAGCATGACAACATGCCTGATGTCATCAGTGTGTCGGTCCAAACAGGTGTGGAGACCACGTCCAGGTCGAAAACCGCACGTCACATGAATTAAATACTGTAATAAATGTGTAAAATACATCAAATTAAAGCAAATTATAATTTATCAAACTAGGACGTTCTTAGGTGATTGTATTTCAGTGGTTAGTTTGAACAGTTACATGCTGAATGTGTTTACCAGACGCAGAATGACACATGCTATTTACTTTATAATAATCCATCTATTATCAGCAACTTATGATGATCAGGGTGTGGGTGGCTGGTGGCATGACCGGGCACAGGCAGGGCAGGCCTCCACACACACACACATTCACATTCACAGCCACAGGAGATTTAGAGTCACCAATGGCAGGTGGATTCGAACCTGCGACCTGCTCGCAGCTCTGCCCCCTCCACCACCGTACTGCCTCTTTATCCTAATGTCGTTATTCAGATGTACGTAATAGAAACGTTTCTCGGTTTATCTCTCCCACGTCCAGACGATGGAGGTTTCCAGATGGTGGTGGTGGAGATCGAGCGTCCCCGCCAACAGAAGCCCTTCTTAGGTGGCTACAGACACAGACTGACGGGGACAGAGTACCACCACGCTGCTGTCCAGACGCTGCCCAAGAGGAGGCCCGACAGAGGAGTGACTGTCTTCAGCCGAGACACACAGGTACACGGTTCAGAAAAGTACAAATTCACAGTGACAAAAATGTCCAAAATACCAGAAACCCACGGACCTAAAATGTGTTGCTGGGTCAGAATTCCCTAGAATTCACTATGTATGTGCATGTGGACAACAGAACTGCCTTTACAGCCTCTGACCAACATGAATATCAGGCTATAAACGCCAGCCGTGTTCCATGTGGAAACGCCTGACGCTCACAGGCCAGGAACAGCCGGGGCAACGTACGGTACAGCAAGCAGAGCCCTGAGCGTGTCCCACAGGAAGTCCACGGGGGAGACACAGGGAGTTTGGCAAAGGGATGAGACTCATTTGATGGCTTTGACCTTTGGACGGCAGAATAAGATCACAATTAAAGACGCCTAACTTTCCAGGAACAGTAACAGTTTTCCAGGTAGTTTCCGTGGCCTGATAACCTTTGACCTTCCAGGAAGGAGGCATGCTCAGTTATCGGATAACCCTGGAAAAAAATTGTTTTACATTAAACCGTGTACACCTGCTTCTTGGAAAACCTCAGGCCTTCCCAGCGGTACTGTAGATGACTTCAGTATCTACCCACCAATCACAAGTTGGTTTGAATACCAGGAACTGACACGTCGTTATCTCCACAAACTATCCTCAAAACTTGGGACGTGGTTTGTTCGTGCACTGAAGACTGAAACAAAGAGGTTTTTCCTCATTCGCGCTGCCACTGAAACTTGTGGCTCCATTCTGACCCCGAGCAGCTTCATCACTGCATTTGAATGAAACTGGATCCGCTTGTGAAGGTTTCCGCCGGCAGCTCGGAGAACCAGATGTGGGATTTGAGGGTGGCCAGCTGTCGTGCTTTCGGCATAAGACGTCGTCTTCCATGCTCTGTCTCACACTCTTCTGCTGCCCAAACAGAATCTGTGCCAAATACGAGCCGCCGAACCAATCATTAATGAAGGTGTGCAGTATTCCAGCGGGGTGAACTCAAAGCACCTGAACGTCGACCTTTCCCCTGGAAGCGTTTCAGACGTGCACAAACAAATGAAGCTTCTTCAGGCTTTTGGCTTCTTAAATAATAATTACTGTGTTACATAATGACCGTGTCCTGTTGAATCGTCTGTGATGGGAACCTGAGGTGCCGCAGCAGCAGCGTCGATATGTAATTGAGACATGTTGTGCACAGATGTCAGGATTGACTGTATTAATTGGGCTTCCTGACCTGGCGACAGGACGGATCTGTATCATGAACAGCTCGGCTCATGAAGTTATAAAGGAAATCATTTGAAAATGAGACATTTACCTGCCTAATGTTTTTCTGCGCCTCACAGACGCTAGTGAGCGAACACAGAGCACAGAGCGGAGCGTGGGAAGAGCAGAACAATATGAAGGAAACACGAGAGACAAACACGTGTTTGAGTGTCGAGCTCCAGTTACAGGAATCGCGGGGAAAAGGCTGTAAAGTGTGTGTGTGTGTGTGTGTGTGTGTGTGTGTGTGTGTGTCCTCTTCACATCAGGACAGTGTGTGACACTCACATTCACCCTGTTCCAGGTATTTGGCCTTTGTCCCTGGATTATTGTACCCACACACACACACACACACACACACACACACACACACACACACACACCCTCATTGAGGTAATACAATCCGTAAACTCAGTCTTGACCCTCAAAAATCCCTTTTTTAGCATCAAAAGTTGCGAGGACTGTCCAACATGTCCTCACTTCACAAAAACGTCCTCACTCTGTTGTTTCAAATGGAATCTGGTCGTCTCTGAGCAGCATCTACAGGAAGACTTCCTCGTACGCGAGGACCCGCTGCAGCAGGAACTCTGAAGCTGAGCTCCAGCCGCCTTGTCGTCTCCGGTCATCCTCCTTCTTTCCTGTTAGCTGGCGTTTCTACTCTTCGATCATAATAAAAGGAACCCTGTTATTTGGAAATCCGCTCACATTTCAGGTTACACCTACTTTAAATGAAAAAAAAGAGCAAGAAGAAAACACGCGACGTGCAGTGGCGATGGCGACCTGCACAGTTTTTAATGAGTTGTCGATGACCTCTGACCCTCAGCGCTGCTACGTACAGTCGCTGACTGGCTGGAGCTGGAACATTTGAAACTGAATTTTTGTCATTTAAAGTTTTTCTTTTAATGCGATTTCCTCTGCAAACAAGCAGCACGTGAGTCTCTAGGACGGAGCTGCGTGTTTTTCTCCTCTCTCTTTGAATTAGTGATGGGCACTGACAGTGCTGCGTGGACACTGAACCGACCCAATTTCCGAGTACTGTCCGAGTGTCCAAACCCTGTTGGAGTGTTGCTGCAGCAGTGATGCCACGTGCCGTGTCTCCTCGGATAGTGAACCACGCTGTCCACGTCATCCAGGCGAACAGTCGTGTCTTGTTTTGTGTGTGTAACTCTGCCAGCGTCTCCGGAGCCTGTAGCCCTCTCTAATGGACACGTCGGGGGGCTCGTGTCTATATGCTGACCACCTGAGTGTTGTGTTAGTTTTGTGAAAGGTCCTTTAAAGGTCACCTCAGGCCATCAATAATTCAGAGCTGTTTACTCGTCTTCTACACATTTTGTCTCATAAATCTTACTCACCTCATCTGTTTGTGATAATTCACTTTTTTGTTGTTTGGAGACACTGAGCTGTTTGGGACCGTTCCCGCCTTTAAAAGGCCTCTGATAATGAATTGTTTGATTGAGCCTCGACTCACGCATCCTCAGGCTGGTGTCACAAGCCTGGACAGTTGTTTTCATGTCCACAATCAGACGCATCCGGGGGATTTCTGTCTTTCACCGATTTTGAATGTGTAGGGACAGAATCAAACGCTCTGTTGGCCCGACGTCATTGTTCAAACTCATCAATTTCTCGTCTCTTTTGTCTTTATCTGTGTTTCTCTCTTTCAGACGAAGGAGCTCACGTCTCAGGCTCAGCAGTGTTCGGTTTCCGTCTCCACCCAGATGACTGGGATCGGCTGCTACGTCTCCTGTATGAAGGACACGCTCCTGACCCCCGGCGACTACATCACCGCCGAGGAGTATCATGACACGAGGCTGAAAGCTGTGGGTGATCGGAAAGACTTTTTGGGAATAATTCTTTTTTTTGTTTTTACGCTGCCAGTTTATGTAGAAGCAACAGCTGTGATGATCATGGACACGTGAAACATTTGTCCGAACTGCAGGACAGGTCAGGGGTCACCCCCAGTTGCAAGGCTTTTATTTTAGCCCATTGTTACGAAATACTTTATCTCGCTCTGTGCTAAACGTTCTTTTAGAGAGAGCAAAAATCAAAAAGTCATGTGATCGCTGGGGTAATTACATAAGGCCATTCTTGGAAATTTCTTAATCAGTGTCATCCAACCAAATCACACAAGCACAAGCATCTTCCTGAAAACACCGACCTTTCGACAGTCGTCACACTCACACGCTGGAATGTGTCCTGTTCCAGTTCTAACTGGAATCAGCTGTTTTAGGTCTTTCAAAGGAAACAGGCCCTAAAAGTGTATTTGTCTTTCCCTCAGTGGACAAGTACAGAAACTATTCAAACCACATTCACAACGTGACACTAAAGATCAACCAGCAAACAGTTACTGTAGCAAACCTGTGCGTTCCTGTGGCTGACCACTCGTTCCATCCACCCAGGTGATCTGCCTGCAGTCGTACGCCCGGCGCTGGCTTGCCCAGCAAGAGGTGAACATGCTGAGAAGGGAGCGGGACCGGCGGCTGGCCTGGCTGGACATGCAGGAGAGGAGGAGGATTGAGGAGAAGGAGGAACAGCTGAGAGACCGCCGCCAACGCTGGATGAACCCGCAGAAGAGGGAGGACTTCAACCTGATGTACCACGCTCTGGAGAGTAGGTTAAGGGGCCCGGCCGAGAGCAGCTCTCGCTCGGGTGCACGAACGTAAGTGTTGACGGACAAGATCTGTGTTTGTTCCAGGGTGGAGGAGCGAGGAGGAGCAGCAGATCAACTCGTCCCTGCGGGGAGCCGAGAGGAAGGCAGCTTTGTGCTCCCTGCTGGACCAGGAGGTGCAGCTCATCGCCGCCATCGGACAACATCGCATCGCCGTCGAGCACAACAACTACGACAAATCCGTCATGAAATTTCTGGACAAGGTCAGAGGTCACCGCTGCTCCTTCACTTCAGAATGAGACTAGAGGCCACAGCTCACACTGAGACGATGGATGAAGCGCCAGACACAAGTAGAAGCAGATGAAGTATCTGTGTTCAGACGGTGCTGGCAGGTTCAGCGTCGTAGCAGCGGCACCTACTGTAGCAAACAATTAGTCTGTGGCTGTAACGATAGCAGGTTTATTATCAGCTACAGCAGTGATGCCATTATTATTATCGGTAGTAATAGAAGTGTTACAGTGTCCGCAGTAGTAATGACAATATCCGGGTTTATATTTTAGTCTGCGGCTCCTAATCGCTGGCGAACGACAGATGGTCGTCTGATCGAGATGGACCGTCCGCACACAATCCGAGCGAGAGAGCTGCGGGATCTGTACAGCAGCGTCAACATGTCCACTGCAAGTCGGGACGAGAGAGTCCCAATCCTGGAGACGCTCAAACGCACTGTCACGGTAAAACACACACACACACACACACACACACACACAGCGTAAACCGAAGCAGCTACAGGTAAAAACCGCCACTGAACATTCAGGTGGAAGGAAAGTTCTGCATGAAAACGTCTGACAACCGTCAAACGGTGAGAAAGCAGAACCGAACGTGTTGATGGGACACGACGTATGAGGCCTGTCATGTTCCGGTTCGGTTCTTGTGAGTCCTGACTGTGACTGTTTCGATCCTACGACAGGAGCACGAGTGTCAGCTGAGTCGGGACATTGTGGATTTGATTGACAGGGAGGTGGACCTCCTGACTCGGGGGCTTAAGGCAGCCAGTCTGGAGGGGCTGAGGAAGAGGATCTCCACTCTTTTCCTGCAGTTCATCAAGACGCCAGCGTTTAACCCCGACATAGCCAAGCTGCTGAAGGTAAAGCGGGCTGATCCCAGATTTGTGGTTACTAACGAGGTAGAAACGTCTCCACATGACCTGAAATGTGTCCCAGGTTCCCCAGAATGCGTCCCAGCTGAAGAGCGACATGTTCCTCTGTCGCAGCTGTCAGCGCTACCTGCGCTCCTCCGACTTTAACCCGGCGGCCAGCGCCCGTGCGAACGGTCGGTGTCAGGATTGCACCAGACTCGACAACATAGCAAGATCCCGCAACGACTTCTCCTGCTACAAAAACATATTGCAGAGGCTGAGAGCCGACGAGCAGAAGCTCAACAAGGATTCCAAGATCCCCTTCCTGATGCAGGTGACCGGCTTCCTCTTGATCTAGTGAATTTTCTCCTCTGATTAACCTTAATCCTTTATTCAGCTGCCGTGAAATTCTGTAGCCACGTCCCGATGTGTCTTCTCAGGTGGAGGACGTGCGGTACCTGCTGGAAGTGGTCTGGGCTTCCCGTTCGGCCCTCCAGACCAGCAGCGACATCTACAACCTGCTGTTTGTCCGCTGGGAGCAACGGAGGGACTGGAGCCCCTGGAACTGCATTCTGCTGTGCAAAGAGGAGATTTCAGCTCACCTGGAGGTGCAGGATGTCCACAAGGTCTGTGCGAATCGACAGTCACACACTCAGCTCGGCCGTGTCGTAAAAAACCATCTATGTTCAGACAAATGACGGTGTTTAAGGTCTTTCTGCATAGCAAGAATCTTTTCTCGATTTAAGTTGGGATGTCAGTGTAACGTTAAATGCTAGTTCAGGTTATTTATTGAATGGAGCTTAAGGTTGATGGCACTTCGCTCAGTTTTCTTTCCCAATTGTCTGGTTAAACACTAAAAGCAGCAGGTAAAGTTAGTTTGACTCCAGCTGTTACACTGTGTGTGTGTGTGTGTGTGTGTGTGTGTGTGTGTGTGTGTGTGTGTGTGTGTGTGTGTGTGTGTGTGTGTGTGTGTGTGTGTGTGTGTGTGTGTGTGTGGCGCTTCAGACATATGAGGAGGCTTTCATCCGCAGGATCGAACACAAACACACTCTGGCTCGACGCCACTTCAGCCAGATCCCGTCATGGCCGAGTTTCTGAACTCTCAGCCGACTGCTGCCCTCGGCAACCAGCTCGTCTCCAAGTCCATGACCATAGCAACGGGAAAGCACGGCACCAACATCACACCGGCTGCTGCTCATTAAGAAGCACCCTGTGGTTTTCTGTCATCTCCCCCGTTTCCTCCCTCTCTCACATTGTCTGAAACCGCTTTTTCTAAAATCAGTAATAAAGGTTGTAATAGTTTTATTCTTGCTTCCTGATTCGTGGAAATTCAGTTAAGTTCAGGACTTTGCCTTCAGAAGAACTACAGAATAAAAAGCCCGAAATACTCACGAAATCCATCGTACAGACTTTTTATGCATTTTAAATCATTTTCCACAAACATTGTGACTCAAGTGATAAAATTTTAAAAAATGAGGAAAAATAAAATGTCTTCTAACTCGTCTTTTTCTCGCTCTGCTCGTTCATAAATCCTCAGGTCTGGGGAATTATCCCCAGCTCTTCCATAAAATGCTGAACAGCTGGTTTGCTGAAAAAATCAGGACGTCAGTTAATATCATATTCATCCATTTATTTCTGTAAATTTTGAATAATAACTGCTGACTATGCTTTTAATTGAGCAGGGTTTTTTTGGTTATATTTGAATGAGTATGAAATTTGTGAGGGACCTTGACAAACTTTACAGTTAAAATCACATTATCAATATTTCCATCTGTCCCGTCTGGTGTGTTTAGTTAAATGATCCTCATGTATTTTGGTAATCTGAGGCATTAACCAAGGATCAAAGGTCACGAATAGAGTTGGCAACTGTTTAACGGCCGTCCCAGGACTTCTATGAGCAGGAGTTAAAGGATAGCAGATCTTCTAGGAATGGCTTCCAGAAAATGATGGTCGCTGTCCCGATTTCTGCGAAGCAGAAGAGTCTCCCTGTGTCCTGTTCTCTGGTTTACGTCTCTCCGTGTGACGTCCGACGGGCGGGAAGGCCCAATAAATGAGGTGTGAGTAGCCGTGAGTCTTCACATCCACAGAGACCCGGAGGTGACAGCCGGACAGGAAGGTAAGGTGCATTCATCACATCATACAGAACGCTCTCTGTGTTTGCTGACGTGTTGTGATATTCACCATATGATGCTTATGGATGTTTTATGCAAATACGTTTAGCTGTAGTACTCAAAGATGTTTTTTGAACTTGTGTTTTAGAATTTTGTACAACTTTTAAATATTAATGTCCAGAGAACAATGACCCTGTGATTTTTTTTCTTTAGGTTTTTAGCTGATTATTGTTTATTCTTTCTAATTTGGTTCTCGTAAATTCAGCATATATTCATCATTTATGATCGTGTGACCCAGTCACAGATTTGTGCTGGTGGTGACGTGCGCTCGGGCGTGAGCCAAACTGAACTCACTGACCCTTTGTTAAGAGTTAGTGGAGATAAAAAAATGTATGTCAGACCGAAATTAGATCACAGGTGGTTTTGTCATAAACATGACAGCTTGTAAACATTAATGTCTAGTGAAGACTAACCTCTGAGAACAGGACATTTTAATAATTTCTTCATCGCTTGTGATCCTCCACTTTAGACAGACATCAGTTTAATTACATCCAAGAATGTATTTTTCTAATTAATAAAAATAAAAGCAGGTTTAGATGTTGCTTTAAATTCATTTAACTTCTTTTCACATCCTGTTTAATTGCCTCTGAAAATGCCAGTAAAGAAGAAACACATTCTTTAAAATGAAATTCACTCGAACCCGAGCAAAAGAAACTAATTCCACAGCAGTGACCTCGTTAGTGGGCTGCGTTCGTTCTAAATACCTGGGACGTCGTTATCCAGTGTCTCTCTCTCATTGTTCTTCAGGTTTATTAGCGTCACGCAGTGGTTCACAAAGGGGGACGCGTTTCAGTTATTGCACTGCAAAGTCCATCTAAGATAGACGCCATCTGCTGCGGATCCTGCATCCCTCATTACTTTCACACACTCACATTACACCGCACGAGCTCTTAGAACCTACAACTGACAGAAATGGACAGAAATCTGCATCCAGAGTCAGATGTTTACTGATCTGCACTGAGCACTGATGTCGGTCCAGGCTCATGAAACCCCAGAACTGTAAACCCACCGCTGAAGGACTCCACAACTGCAGACCAAAGGTCCGGCTGTGATGGGCGGCCACGAGTCCAACTTATGAGAGTGTCAAAGATATAGGTTAAAGTGTGAAAAGCCTCTTTAACGTGTCATAAATGAAAGGTCATGTCACGTTTATCTCCCTTAGATAATCATCAGCGATTAGTGAGAGGTGACACAGCATTCCGGCCACCACCACAACTTGTCAATCATCAGCCACTGTGAAGTCTGTAATCCCCGTGGGATCGGGCAGGTGAGCCGGCAGCAGGAGACAGACAGACAGACAGACAGACAGACAGGCAGGCAGAGAAAAACGGCAACGGGACAAAGAGGATAGAAGACAAGATGCTCAAGAAGCTGAGCGTGGGCTTGTGGAACTACCGCACCGTGGCTCTGATCGTCCTCACGCCGCTGCTGCTGCTTCCTCTTCCTCTTGTCGTCGGGACAAAGGTGAGTCTTCATCTCCAGTGCAGACGGCCACAGTAACAACGGAACAACAATCAGTTTTTTGTTTCTTTTGTCTTTATCACGTGACTCTAATGTGGAAGTTGTGGCTTGTAACATCAGATTATTTTTTACACTCTGCAGCTGTACAGAGGATTTTTACGCTTCACTTTTCCAACACGTGTACGCTGGTCGGTTGGTTGTCGGTCATGTCTCAGATTCTTTCACTAACAAAGTTTCCTTTAACGTCACACTGTTATCACACAGAAATGCAGCATCACGTTTGTGTCTTGTTGCTGTAGGAGGCACAATGTGCATTTGTGTTGGTGCTGATGGCGACGTACTGGGTCACAGAGGTCATCCCGCTGTCCATGACCGCCATGCTGCCCGCCATCCTCTTCCCTCTGTTCGGCATCATGAAGTCTTCGAGTGTAAGTTCGTTTCTTCTTCTTCAGCGTGAAGCAGCAAAAATCAATAATTAACGCAGCAGCAAATAACGATGTGAAAAGCACGTGAAGGGACAAAAGTTATGAGCCGCATCCCATCAGTTCTATTCACAGAGAGGTCCAGTGTACTGTTCAGCCGTTTGGGCCGGGCAGCGATTCTGCCGTTTCGGTTCACTGCTTGTTGTTGTGTGTCATCATTTTCTAACACGCTCGACAATTATGGTGAAACGTGTCTTGTTGCTGAAAAGTTACAGCAGCTTTTGTCCCATGTTTCTTTCCAGTCTCCTAAAAAAAAAAAATCATTGTACTTGCTAATCAGCACAGAATGTTCTTTGTGGACTCAGTAACCCCCAAACTTCCAGCTGACAGACAGTTTGAAATCCAGGAATGTAACTTTGAATAATTGTTCATGTTTCAAACACACCCATTGTCGTCACATTATCTAAAATCATCTGTAGATTAATATGTTCTTCAAAAAAAATGCACATGCCGTTAGCAGAACTACCTGTCGGTAAGTGTTGTATCCGCGTAGTCTTGACTTTGACTAACTTTCGGTGCTTCAGATATTAATAAAGTGGAGTTGAACTGTAACCTTGACACTGGCTGTGTCGACCAGAGAAAACCCGTTCCTCACCTCAACAGTATTTCTTGGCTCTTTGTCCTCCAGGTGGCGAAGGAGTATTTCAAAGACTTCCACTTCTTGCTGGTGGGCATCATCTGTCTGGCAACGTCCATAGAGAAGTGGGGTCTCCACCGCAGAGTGGCCCTGAGGCTTGTCACCTTGGTGGGAGTCAACCCTGGATGGTGAGTCCCACCTTCGTCTACTGAGGATTCAGATGTTAAAACTCTGAGGCTCCTTCACCACTGCGACTTTCCCTCCTCAGGCTGATCCTGGGCTTCATGTCTGGCTGCGTCTTCCTCTCCATGTGGGTCCAAAACACCTCCGCCGTTACGATGGTGATGCCCATTGTGGAGGCCGTTCTCCAGCAGATCCTGAAGGCCAAGGAGGGATGTGCCGGAGAAGAAAACCCCGCTCTTCAGCTGGATGGTACACACACACACACACACACACACACACACACACACACACTGACTTCCACTTGTTGTTACCTTCGTTCCTCGTGTCCACGTCCAGATCTGAGAACAATCCCTCTGTTACCTCCACAGAAACCGAGGACCACGTCGTGACGATGGGAGAACTTGTGAGGTACGTGGCAGGTTGTGTGTTAGTAACGTTTTACTGCCGATGTTCCTCACTGTGTTCTGACTCTGGGTTCTACTGCTCACTGTCCTGCGAGTGCACGTGAATTAGACAGTCCCCTGTTTTTCAGCGACAAGAAGCGTCCAGACGGGCTCGATGAGACCTTCGCCTGCGTTCAGATACAGACGGCGTCACAGCCTGTTGCAGCTCAGGTACGAAAGCTGCAGCTGGTACCACGGTTACTTCCTGTGGTACCGTTACTGTGGTTAGGTGCGGGTTCTTCCTCTGTTACTCAGAACTTTTCTACTGCTACTAACTTCTCTGACTCCTGAAAGTTCCTCTATCACTACTGCTTTTAGCTGGTACCTGCAATACAAGTGGCTGTTTTGTGATGGTTAATTTCTCCCTCTGTGTCGTCTCACAGGCTGCGGCTCCCTCCAGGTGTAAGCAGGACCTGATGATGTGTAAAGCCATGTGCATCGGCATCGCCTACTCCTCCAGCATCGGAGGCATCACCACACTGCCAGGAACATCGCCCAACCTCATCTTCTCCGAGTACCTGCACCAGTGAGTGGTTTGCCTGAGACATGAGACACACTAAAATAAAAGAGAAAGGCAAAGGGAAAAACCCTGTGTATGAATGCATGAATGAAACACCTTGATCTGCATATTTGAAATATACAAAACACCTAAATTCACAACTGTAAGTCAAACTGCTGGGCAGGAGCAGATTAAAAGCATTGAAAGTCCATCACGTTTGACTGAAAGCCCGTGTGTTCGTGCAGGATTTACCCAAACTGCGACAGCATTAACTTCGGGAACTGGCTCCTCATGTGCCTCCCCATCAGCGTTATCATGCTGCTGCTGACATGGATTTGGCTCTACTGGCTCTTCATTGGCTCCGAGTGAGTGTCAACACACCCCGTCGCCTCCTGCCTTCTGTTTTTTTATTAGCTCCTTTTATCTTTCATCTCACTTATATAATCATCTTTATCTTTTTTATTGTGTCATTTCTTTCTCCTTTTCACCGACTCACTGCGTTATGACAGTTTCACAATCTCCTTTTTATGTGTGTTTTATCATTGTGGAGATTCGGTTCAGTCCAAGGCTACACGGAATGTATCACCCGGTGGATGGGGGGGGTCGATGTGAGGAGTTAGTCCTTTCTGAAACGTTTAAAGTCAAAATCCACTTTACACTGGCAGCTGATATGATTTACATAAAAACATTATAATTATTTTCTCAACGTATTTGTTTTTGTTACGTGTACATTAGTACGGCCACTTTATTATGACCAGCTGTACGACTGAATCCGAGCCAACGCAGCAGCTCTGCCGTGAATTCTGCTTTTATAACGTTGTCATTTCTCACTTCTTAGGTTGACAGTGACAGAAAAGTGATGATGTGTTTATTATTGAGGTCACAGTCAGACTGCAGTGGATTATGAGAAGAGGGCCCAAAACATTAGAACCACCTCTTCTTATGAGACGACTGAGAAATGACACCATTGTAAAAGTAGAATTCATGTGTTGGATTGGATTCCGTTACAGGTGCAGGTGTACCTAATATACTGGCCAGTGTTTATACAGGACATGTTTGTGTCTTTGGGTCATTTTCTGAATCATCTGCTCTTTACATTTTATCAGTCAGTTTTTTTTTTGGTAATTTATTGTATCTTTAGGTCACTGCCACTTTAATATTTAATGACATTCATTATCAGAACCATTAAGACCCCTTCATACGCAGGGTCTTGTTCTGGGACTCTGTAGTCTCTCAGGTCCGAGGCCTGTGCCCGGTGGGTCTTTGCAGTAATCCATCCATAGTCTAAACTGCCTGTTGAGTGTAGTCTGGTCTAAGGTTGGAGCGGCCGACCTGCACGCCTGCTCAGTAACCTCTTTTAGCCCGGTGCTTTTAACCAATCACAGTCAGACGCAGGTCAGTCGTTCAGGTCGCTGTGAGCGTTTCTCGGTCGCCGTTAATAATCGTCCATCTCTCACACACAGCTTCAGCTTCCTGTGCCGACACGGAGGAGAACAGTCTGCGCAGGAGAAGGCAGCCAAAAAGGTGCTGGACGAAGAGTACAAGTCGCTGGGACCCATGAGGTGATCATTCGTTCACTCGTTCATTCGTTCACTCATCCTTCCTCTCAACCATTCCTTTATTCCATGAGCCAGTTCAATCATTTACTCCTGCGTTCACTGTAAATGTTCCTCAGTTTTAGACACGGTCATTTAGAAGTCAGCCTGCGATGTTCTGTTACTCACACCGTCATTAATTCACACGTTCATCCCTCCTATGTCAACATTTACTTTTATTCTTTTAATTACTCTATTAGATATTCATCGTTTCATTGGTATGTGTCAGCATCCGTTCATTCATTCACTTGGTAATAGCACATTTATGCATTCATTCATTTATCCATCTTGTTCTTATTAAGTAATTCATTCAGGTATGTGTTCATGCAACCATTTATGTCCGGGTTCATTGCAGCACCATCTACCCACTAATTAACTGAGGGATTAATACATTCATTCTCCTATGTCTTCATAACATACACATGTCAATTCTGTTCAACTTCATTCATTTATTTTTTTAGTCACTTACTCGTTTGTTCATTTTCATTGTTTCCTGCTGATGCTCTAATTCATTTTTTGGGCCACGCACTCATTTCTCTCACTCATTCATCCATTCCTCCCTCCCTTCAGTTCTCAGGAGATCTTCACCGGGGTGGTTTTCATGGTGATGGTGTTGCTGTGGTTGACCAGGTCTCCGGGCTTCATGCCGGGCTGGGCAGTCCTCTTTCCTCAGTGAGTCACTCTGATTCATTATCGCCCTCCAGCTGCCACGAGTTCTCACTGGGGCGCCGAATGTCGACCAGTCCGCTGCTAAAAATAGACCCGTCCGATGCATGTTTCCATTTGACTGAAACTGCGGCGGCCATCTGTTTCAGGAAACGACGAGCCTTTTAAAAATCCGTCTGTGAGCGTTTTTTAAAGATTAGACAGATTAGACAGGCCCTGATGTTCAGACAGAACTGTGATGCCAAGTTTAATTTAGATATTTCGACTGTGACAAAATATGCAATATTATATAATATATGCAATAAATATGCAATTGAGTAGCAATAAAACAGCACCCAGCTGATCTTTCCTGCCTCTTCTTGTCTCAAACAGACAGTCTGGCTACATCACTGATGCCACCGTGGCCCTGCTGCTGGGAGTCCTCTTCTTCATTGTCCCTGCCTACGGACCCTCCAGAAATTATGGTACTTGACAGCTGTACTTACTAGTTATTCTACTTATTAATATAAAAAACCGTCACATAATCAGCTTTTAAATGGTGCTGTCTTGTCTCGCATCTAGACTAGAGGAAACTTTGTTCTGTTACGTTCATGTCACTGACAAACTTCTCACAATGTTTCATTACTAAAAACACGTTCTACCTCACTGATCCTCTCACTTTGGAGGGACACGACTTTTGGTTCCATTAAAACATAAAATAATATGTATTTATGCCTCACTAAGAAAGGTCAAAGAGTGTCATATACTGTGTCCAGACATGTACAGACAGCATGTAGACATTTTAAAGAAGAGGCCCAAGACGAGAGCCTTGGGGAACCCCACGTTACCCTCAGTGTCCTTCAAATAGAATTCAGACAGTGTATTTTTATTTTCCAGACCTCTATGTACATACAATGTGGATCATCTCTGACTCCCACATTGAAAATGGTTTTTAACAGCTGTCCCTGTTGAAGACCTTAGCAACATTTTTGTAAAGACTAATTCTGACCTCACTTCCTCCAGAGGCCATGATCTCCTGGAAGGAGTTCCAGGCCTCGATGCCATGGACAGTCGCCTTATTGGTTGGCGGAGGCTTTGCACTTGCTGAAGGCGCAAAGGTAAGCTTTACACATCCACCACAGGCTAATGGTTTGACATTTATCTCTCAAGACCAGAGCCTCTTTTATGCCTAAATACAGCTACAGCCAATAGCTGGTTGACTTAGCTTTGCACGGAGACTGGGAATAGCAGCAAACAGAACACCTGCCTCATCCGAAGGCTAACACAGTCCATCTGCCTCCACCTCGAAAGTCAAAAAGCAGAAGGACTGATTTTTTGCCATCGCTGTGGAAACGTCTGACCGTGGTAAATTTAGGAAATCCCTGCTCCAATGTGAAACAGTTTTTTTTGAGACATAACTTGTAAAATCCCAAATGTGTTGCTTTCATGCTAAAGTTTCTCATAAAGGAATAAAAATGATGTTTGATTTTTGTGAACGCTATGAGGACTTGATCTGAGTTGTACAGATCCTATAAACCTCACTCATGGTTCTTTTATCTTTGTTGTATTTAATATATTCTACCATGAGAGAGTCTTCATTCTGCAGTGGATGCATGTGTGTGTCTGCAGGAATCTGGCCTGTCTTTGTGGGTGGCCGAGCTGCTGACACCTCTGGGGGATCTGCCAGTCTTGGCCACGATCGCGATTGCCTGCATCATCGTCACCACGGTAACAGAGGTAGCCAGCAACGCCGCCACCACCACCATCTTCCTCCCCATCCTCTCTCCTCTGGTAAGTTTTCACAGTGTCATACACACCTGCACAGAGACTCCACACACATTTACATCACCCGGCAACATTTTTCAAGCCGTCAATGAGAACGACATACAAGTTCAATCCTTATGTTTGGGTCGTCGTGTTGCTGTGCTCCTGTCACAGCAGGGCACATTTTCCTGTAGTGGGCGCTGAACTCAGAAACACCGGCACTTGTAGATGCACCATGTTCAATCAGCACTTTAGAACCGTGGAGACAAATTTCTCCCCAGGCAACAATGGTTTAACTCCAGTGATAATTGTGTGATTTGTCTTCAGGCTGAGGCCATCCATGTCAACCCGCTGTACGTCCTCATCCCAACCACCCTGTGCACGTCCTTCTCCTTCCTGCTGCCCGTGTCCAACCCGCCTAACGCTGTCGTGTTTGCTTACGGACACATCACCATCATGGACATGGTGAGGCCTGAATAACTCTGTCATGGCTGATGTTGAAGCGCAGATGTTCCGTGTGAAGATTAATCCTACAGGTGGCCAATGTCTGTGTCTGCTGTTGCAGGTGAAGGCTGGGATTGGTGTTAATGTGATTGGCGTCCTTTCCGTCCTGTTGGCCATGGCGACATGGGGCGTTCCACTCTTCTCTCTGGATACATATCCTGACTGGGCTCCGGTGCTGCCGGGCTTCAACGCCACAGCACCCTGACAATTGCCCCCACCCCTGAGACATGGTTTTCAATATGAGGCCAAGTAACCTCCATGTGAAGGAAGCTCTGAGAAAGCTCTTTATTTTTGCAGCTCAGGAGCAGTAGGCTGATTTTTACTCTCTGATTGCTGAAAGGATGTGTGTGCTGCTTTGTTGGCGTGGTTCTACTGCCCCCTCTGCACAGACAGCACACAAACATTTAGGAGATTTAAGACTGGTAGTCCAGACCTACGTCTTTGCCCTGAGGGTTTTTCCTGTAACACTTAAATTAACTGATGCACACGGTGTTGATCTTGCCTCGCTGTCAACAAATCCTACACCATCGTTTGAACGGACCCTGCTAAGACGTTTTGTGTGGATCCAAAACCTGCACAGTGTAGTGTGTTTTAATTCTGTCCCACGTACGCCATCTTGCCGTTGGAAAACCTTGTTAGAGTTAATCCACCCCTGAAAGTAGTCCCCCAGTAAATGAACTCGTACCTTCTGTTTGAAAAAGCTAAAGGACCAGATGTTTAAGGAAACTACTGCACTTTTTTATTTAAAAAAATAAACTATAGATTTGTGACCGTTTCTAAAGATTTACACAGTCAGCAGGAACAGTAGGCTTTCGATTCGGCTGAACACATTGTTGGTTTGGCTGTTTTTTAGCTTCCACGGGATTTGCTGTCAAAACCAAAACAACCATTTTAAACCAAACTTATGCTCAAACGGCAGTGGATAGCAGGGGTGGGGCCAGAGGGGTGCCCGGGGGGCATCAGATCACCAGACAGATTTTCCACCCCAGGTGCCACCCCGCCGGAGTGAGAAGGTGTTAGGTACCGGCTGTAAAATGTTCAGCTGAGCAAATCTGAAGCTGAAATAAATCACCCATCAACCATTAACAATAGGTGCAGATTTATTATTAGGTGGATTTAGGGTCGTTTCATATATTTTCTCATAATAGAATTTTGTAGCAATTGCAACCTTACAGATTATTCTTACAGGGGATGGATTTTTACCTCTCCCCAACTGCCTTCATGTGTTTATGACTATTTGGAATTAAAAATGGGCCACTCTGGCCCTGGGGGGTCAGTCTCACCACGTCACTGGAGAGCAAAAGCAGCTTCGGTAGATTTTTAGGGTCAAGTTTAAACAAACTGAGCTTCCAGCGGAATCAACAACGAGCACATCGCTCCAAAACGAACAGGGCACGAAATCCATTGCAACACAACTTGTTTTCAAGTTGCGCCACGTGGGTTTGAATTTGAACAAATGGTAATTCATATGGATGGTTTATCGTAAGGGTTTTGGAAGCGCTTTTGTGCGGGACACCTGGCCAAGATCGCAGCCACACACACCCACGTTTCTTTGAAAATCCAGAGTGCTCACTATTTGCTGGGGCTGAGGCCACAGACAAGAGACAGTCGCGTTATTGTCAGATTTGTCTCTGTTTACCATGGACAAAAAAATGTAACTCCTCGCACTTGCAGAAAACCGATCAGTACTTAGAGCTTATGATATAGAAAAGGTGTGACTGGTGATATTGAACCCCACAGAGAACTGCCACATTGAGCTCCGCTTCACAGAGCCTTTTAGCCTCTTTTTGCCTCTAGTTTCGGATACACAGCACATTCACGGTGTTCTTCAGTTTGCTTGCATGTCTTTATCTCATGATAAACCCGCTGCAGACAAATCGGGAGACCAGCTAATATCTACCAAGAGACCACCGAGTCAGACACCAAGCTCAGGAGCACAGGAGAACAAAAGCAGAGCTGAGAGGACAGTGATCGTTGGAGTTAAAACGCCACAAAAGGAGGATTTACAAAAGGATAAAATTAGGAAAATTGAAGTGAGGAGCATCTTTCAAACTGTTGATAATAAAAAAAAGATTTATGATTTTATTGTTTGAAAATCTTCTAAACTCATTTATTGTTTGAATTGATGTCTGTTTGCAATGTTCTTATTTGGATTTTGAGAAGTAGTTTTTGTGTGTCTGACTGTAAATGCATTGAAAACTCTCAGTACCCTGGTGCCATGAGATCACTGGGTTGTGGAGTCGGTGGCTGCAGTGGAAGCAGCAAATCGAACCTCCTCAGTTAAACCCGCGGATGTTCTGCTGTGGCTGGTACCGTCACTGAGAAACACTGACCTCCAGTGGAACCAGGGACAGACACGCGTGTGTAACATGATCTTATGTACCAGGTTTGACCGCTGTGTTGTCTTCATATATGAACATGTATCCACCCAAACTTCAACAGAAATAAAATAAAGACCGAAAAATCTCTATGTCTCTGTGTGTCATTAGTTAATTTATCCATACAGTGACGTCTTTCCATCTACACCAAATATCATCATAACCCAGGGGACAGAAGCCCAGGGGACACGGTTCGATCGGAGGTCATCAGGAAAAATTATTTTAGTATTTCAACACTTACTAGTTATTACTCTGTGCTCCTCATTACCGTAATGTTTATATACGAGACAACTTGAGTTTTTCCATATTCTGCACTTTCATCTTTTTGTGGAGACAAATTCTTTTTTTTAACTGGAAACCGACTGGCCGTGCGCCCATGTTGGAAGGATCAGAACTTTAAGTGCAGAACTCTAGTCGGACTGGGAATAAAACATCCTGATCTTCTTAATTCGGAACATTTTGCCCGGGCTTCGTCCAGCGGCTCCGTGGTTCTCTCCCCGTAGACGGAGTGAGACCTCTTCCCGCTGCTCCGATCTCCGGCTGCAGCTACAGGTTGCTCACCTGTGCCGGAGCGCGCGAGCAGCGACGGGCGCGCGCCGCCATTCCACCACATTCACGCTCTGTGCGACGGAGCGAAGCGCGCGCGGCGACCCCCCACCGCCGAACACCGACCGTCAGAAGCCCCGCCCACCTCCGCCCCCCCGGGATCGAGAAAGCGACGGTCCGCTCAGGTCGCGTGCTCACACGCGCCGCCGCTAACGCCACGTCGACTCCAGCAAACAAAGTGACGCTCAAACTGTCGATTCTCCGTCGGTCTGAGCCGGACCCGAGCCATGCTGGACCCGTCCTCCAGCGAAGACACCGGCGGGGATTCCGACCCAGAAGTTGTCCAGGAGGCTCCGAGGACGCCGGCCGCCTCCTCGGCGGGGAAGCGGGGCAGCAGCCGAGGCGGCGGCGGCGGCGGCGGCGGCAGCCGGGCGGGCGGGCAGCAGCAGCAGCGACAGCCCGCCGCACCTGGAGGCGCCGCCGGCAAAGGTGCAAAAGGCAGCGGCGCCACAGGTGAAGAGGAGGAGGAGAGGAAGGAACGAGAGCGGCTCCGCAAGGAGGAAGAGGAGCGGAAGATCCAGCTGCAGCTCTACGTGTTCGTGCTGCGGTGCGTCGCCTACCCGTTCAACGCCAAGCAGCCCACCGACATGGCCCGGCGGCAGCAGAAGGTGAGTGTGCGCCGCCCGCCGGGACTCGGGCACCTGGTGTGTGACGAGCTCCGCGGGAAAACGCGTGAGAATGTTCGACGACTCTGTTTCGAAGTATCGGGCTCGTGTCGGGAACCGAACACCTGCGGCTCACGAACAGTTAGTTTTGCGCGAGTCTCCTGTTGCTTCTGTGGATTTCCACAGTGTGGCCGACGACACTGACCCGTCGCAGAGCGGGTCCGACGAACGCCGAACTGAAGACCCGGTCCGACGGTCTGACGCTGAGCCGTGCAAACCGTTCGTTCTGCCTAAATGAGTTCGGTTCGTTTGATGTGTATTAAAAATGTGCAGATTTTCAAAAGGAGCGTGGCCCGGACGGATTTCCTTTGCACGTTCCCTCAGCAGTTTTTCAAACTGACCTGCTCAACAACAGGTGCTAACTGATCCAGTCCAGGTGATCTGGCTGGCGGCTCCCATCACATTCAGGAACCACCATCACCACAACAGAAACCCCACATCAGTTTAAAATCCGCTGTGTGTGTGTGTGTGTGTGTGTGTGTGTGTGTGTGTGTGTGTGTGTGTGTGAGAACTTGTGTTCTTTGAATCTGTCCATGTAAGTGACCGGCTGCACCGTCCTGGACTGATCTGGTGAACGGCTCCATCCAAGGATTTGTCTGCATTTTAAATCCAGATGAATGCGGTTCTGCTTTGCTGGAGGGCAGCCTGAACCTGCAGGCTCTCGCTAATGAATCGGGTGGGGAAGCCAGCTCGGACTGGAGATCCCCCATGTTCTCCCATCCCGCCGGGGAACTTGTTAATGAGCATCTCATGGAGTTTAGTTTCAATATGCAGACGAGGCGTCTCCGTTCGGTGCCCGTGTGTGTGCGTGGTGAAGCCGCTCTGACAGAAGGCGGACGTGGGAGTTTATTTGGTGTAAGTTCAGATTATTAAACCCATGTCATGTTAATGAGACAGAAACTTGAGATCCAGCAGGAGAAATAAGCCACTTCCTGAAATGTTATTTTCGCTCCAAATGATGCTGGAAGTCCTGCTTCTCCCCGGGCCCATTCATAAATAAACAGTCTGGAACGTGGCATCGATTCTTCATCTCACAGAGGAAGCGGCTCTGTGCAGCCCTGTAGTCTCTGGGAGGTGGCAGGAGGCGTGTGTGCGTGCGGTCGGTTGCCGGTTTGAATCCCCTGACTCCCGCCCTGCTGCTCTGGATGGCTGCAGGATGGAGGAATCAATAAGAGCCAGGACAAGGGTTGGCTGGCGGCGGCGGCTTTATGTGCAGGAGAATAAGTCATGTGGCGCCTGCAGAGGGAAGCTGATCTGAGAACAGCCGTGTTTGTTTTGGGTTTCCACACACTTGATGAGGAATGCTCCCTTCTGCTTCAATAAATCGATATTTGCGCCGATATTGGTCTTATTAAGGGCGTTTGGCATCGGCCAGATGTGACCGCCGTCCACCACCTGCTCTTCCTTTCAGTGTGCAGGTTTGCCTTTGCACCGAGGAATTTCTCTCTAGTAGTGATACTAAGACTTAAGAGACGAACCAAATGAAAAGTGACACACCTGCTCTGTTTTGTGCCAAACGGGCAGATACCACCACTTATATGTTCCAGTCTGCCTCCAATAACTTTACCTCAATAATAAACACATAGTATTATCACCTGACAGAAATCATAACTTTGTACGAGTAGAATTAATGGAAGAGCTGCTTAATTGGATTTTATTGAATTGTCCAGGTGGTCATAATGTGCCTGATTACCGTGTGTACCTGGATTCCTTTTAAGATTGTCATGAGTCGGGAGCAAAAGCTGTAGTTTCAATTCATCAACACCAGCTCTGATAAGATGCTTGTCAACAGTCTTGTTGGTGATGCTGTGGACTCTTTCCTTTCCCTGGTTTTTTTAAGTCATTTATAGGATATGTATCAAACATGCCTCTGCAAGAACCCCCTCCCCCAAAACCAAGACCTCCTTCCAGATGACGACATCTGGACGGCAAAAGTCCACCCTGATGAAGAAATCTGGAGGAATTTTAAAATAAACTGTCCTTCTGCATATGGATTTATTTTACTTCTGCTCTATTTTATTGTGTTTGTAACTGGAACCAGCTCCGAGCTGGAATGAGGAACCTTTTTCTTCTCTCCTGGTTTATCTGTGTCTTCTGGGGCAAATTTGTCTCAATTGTAGAATCAGTAAAATTGTGTTTGACGTGTAGCAGCAGCAACATGAACATACAGGTTGTCTCCATAATCCAGCGATTATGTTGTCTAACCGCATCTTTACGTTTTTGTGATTCTTAGCTGCACGAGTTTGAGCCAAAACAAAGAGACCTGCAGGTCAGTAAAGGCAGTCGCAGCCTGGACTGTGTTAGAGGCAAAACATTGAAGATGCTCTGATTATTACAAATATGCATCAGACTCAGATGCACCTTCACTGAGGGTTAGAAATATGTGCAACATGAATGTGATCTGCAGCGATGCACCAGACACCAGCTCCTGTAAGACGATGTTGTAACCAGCAGGTTTACAAAGAGCGCAGCAAAGTGCTGCTTTTAGTTCCGACTGAAGTTTCCTTCTCATCACCGAGACGCTGCAGTCGCCTGAAACCCGTCAGCCTGCCGCCGCGGCTCTGGAGGAGGAGTTAATGATGCAAACTAGTGCTTAGTGTCAGCCCACACACAAACCGTCTTCAGCGGCGTGTCTGTGTTCGCCGCTCGGATGCTCAAACCTCAGGGTTTCACCTCTCGGAAAACTCATCAGCGGCGATGTTGAAAAATGTGGAGACGTGTCGTGTGTTTGCTGAAGGACGCGGCCTTTTATATATGTCCTACGTATTTTTTTAAGTCTTCGTTAAAGATCCTACTTTAACTCTGTTGAACCAATGTCCTAATTTAGGGAAATATGTACAACTTTGGTGCTTTACCAGGGTTCAAGGCTTTTGTGAGCATGAACCCAGGTCTCAGTCCTGAACCATTGTCTGCATTTTCACACGATCAGGGGAGACTGTGTGTAACGACTGATCCACACGCTGCTGTATAATGTCGTACTATTTTACAGAGCGATTCATCTTATCTGCCCCTCCTGGCGTTTGCTATAGTTAGTCAAATGTTAATGTAACGAGTTTCCCGTGAAATCAGCAGGACCTTAAAGTTTTTGAAAAGCTGTTGTGAAATGAGGCACTTTAACCTGCAGCCATCACACAAACGTCAAAATCCTGGACGGACTAAAGTTACGCTCTAGTGATAAGAGTCTATTTTGAGAAATATGCAAATTCACTAATTTCTTCTTCTTCCAGTGACAGTTGGATGATATTGGCCCCACTTTATCTTAATGCTGAATTAAAGATTTACAACAGGCAGCAGCTTGTGTAACACGGTCTGCACAGACCAAACGGTGAGAGCACAGTGTTGTGGAAAAGGAAGCGTGATGTTTGGGGTCTTACATGTTTGTGCATACGTACAGTTTTAGATATTGGATTACCTCAGTTACCTGAGGGACAGCGCGGTCTCTCTCCACCGTGGAGAGGGACGGGGTGGATGTTCACACGGTCGCACTCTGTAGATGCTGGTAAATCTGACTCCACCTTTAAAGAGCTGGCGGTCACCTGCTGTGATGTCACACCCAACTGAAATCCAACATGCACAGATGAGCCCACCCCTGCCCAAAGCTACGCTGACGACATCTCAACAAACACGCACGAGCCCCAACATTGTCTCCTTCCATTAAACTTTGCATCAGCACGTCCGTCACGTTCTGTATCAGACTCCAGTTGAACAGATCGCTGTGAAATTACTGTTACTGCAGCGTCAGAATATGAATTTTTCATTAGCATGTGTTCCTATTGGCTGCTGGTGCACATGGAGGCCACGCCTCCAGCCAGTTAGACTAGGGGCTTATAATTTTGGCACATTCTATGCTAATAGCTTCTGAAACGACAGTTTCTGTGTCAGAATGTTTAAAGATCAGTTTAAAATCCACTCATGAGTCGAACACAGCCACGTTACCTGCCCTTTAAACGTGAACGCTTTAGGGGAAGGATGGTAGAGAAACCAGCTGAGCGACATCTTGTCTTTTTTGTTTACACAGTTTGACTGTTGAACTTAATGAGTTCGGCAGCTTCCTGTCAGCCTGTTGTTTAAAGGATCTTGTCGGGTTTTTTGAAGCAGCCGCTTTGAGCTATTAGACGAAACGGTTCTGTTTGCACGTTAATGCTCAGTCCGACGGCTGGGGTCTCTGGTGTTGTGAGATCAAGAAAGTAATAAAAGGCGTATAAGTGCATAATATTCTTTCTTTTGTCTCAGAGGGGTTTTTGATTTATGTTTTGTGAGATCGAACAAGCGCCCGGTATTGATGAAATTTTCTAGGGGCAGATTAAACGTGTTGGGAATCAGATGAGAGCGAGGAAACGGCTCAGGTTTCACCTGCGGCCACCCCATAAAAAAGGATGTTTATTTCCCAAAGAGCCCAGTGAGATTCATTCTCATGTCTAATGAATAATTTACATTTCAAGTTGTAAAGCAGCTCATCACACGCTCCCTCCAGAGCTACAAATCCGACCAGGTCTGTGCAGGACTTCGACTAAAGAGAAGTCGATAGTAATCTCGTCTTTCCTTCTTTTCTTTTTTTTTTTCATTGTTGTAAATGGCATGAACTAATCCAAACAGATGTTGGACTTGTTTATTAGGCACAAAGGATAACCGGTGCGAGGCAACAAAATATGCAGCCGCGGACTTTACAGTTGAGGTCTTTCCCCTCACGATCCTGAAGCCGAGCTTGCTGATTTGTGCTTGGTTACTGGTTCCACAGTGGAAAGCAGCTTCACTTTCTGCAGCTCGGTGGAAACTTTTTTTTTAATGCTGTTTTTTGTTTTCAGAGCTGTTGGTGTCTTGTGCAAAAAAGTGCATCATTTCTGCTGCCACAGCCTCTGACCTGACTCTTGGTATGGTTCCGATCCATGCCGCAGGCTTGAGGTTCTTTGGATTTAGAACGCAGAGAAATGTGGGACCTGGTGAAAGTGTCTCAGTTTAAGCAGTAACGTTAATGAATATTCCTGCATTAATTGTTTCGTTACTTTATTCATTCGCTTCTGCGTTATATAATGAGGGAACTCCCACCTGTTGTGCTGTCTTGTCTCTCAAGCTCTGGAAGCCTCCGGTCTTCCCCCGGTGTTTCTGTTTTTGTTCTGTTTCCAACCGCCTCTGGCAAACTAAGCAGGGAAGCCATAACTGCAGAATCCCCCTCCCGACGCAGACCCACGCATCCCTGCCTGCACACATCTAATTCCCTGGCAGCTGTTTATTATACAAACAAGATAAATGCCACCTCCTCCTGTTTCTCTGCTATAAGAAGCCACGTCTGCTGATGTGGAGGCTGCTTTCCTTCCCTCAGTGGGCAGTAGGTGCAATTTTTGGCTCCAGATCTGCTGGAGGCGACTTCCGTCCTCCTTTGTCATCTCTCCTTCCCCTGTCAGATTCCCTGAGACGGAGCTCCTCTCAGAGGGTTATGTAACCTCTCCTCCTCCCCCTACTCCTCTCTGTCTTCCTCTCAGAGAAGTAGAGGGATGTCTCAGCAGCTCCGTGAAGAGCATCAGACAGCAAGTCAGCCTGGCCCCGGGGACAAAGACGGCCCCCAGTCGGCTCACGCTCTCCGCAGTCAGCAGTGCCTTACAGTACTGTAAAATACAGTGAGTTTACTGCTGCAAATGTAGAAAGCGGCAAAATGGAGAATTGAAATCATGCAGAGAATCTGTTGGAATCTGTTTTTGTTAATGCAGCAGTTTACCACAAATGAAACTTTCACTTTGTGTCGGTTTCTTGCATTGTGCTTGAAATATGGACACCTGTAAAGAAACACACTCTTTTCAGCAGAAGAATAAGTCATTTTCTGTTACAGGTGACCACACAGAAATGTGGTGTTACAGGTGACCACTCAACAGAAAATGATTCAAAACCAGCCGTAAACTCCGGAGCATGGGAGGCCTCAGTGGTTGTGAAATAGAAGAAGTTTGGACCTGCCAGGAGAGTTGTCTGGAAGATGAGCAAAAACCCAACGGTCCAGTCCTCTGCAGGAACAGCAGAGAGGTCACTGGAAGAAAACCTGCTCCACAATGTGACTTGAAGCACGTGTGACCGTTAACTTGTCAGCACAGCAAGGGCCTGAAGCAAACAGCCAAGACGAGACTAGAGCTGCTTTTGGACGAGTGTCCAACCAAAGCTCAGACTTGAACCCTGAGGTACGAATGTGGAGAGACTTACAGTTTAACACTTTAAACACTTATCATAACCCGTATGGATGTGTCATGCAGAATGAGATGAACTGCTGCCAACCTGTGTGTGAGAGGCTGTAACTGCTGACAGAGTGGCTTTGTAGATGACTTAAATTAGAGAAATGTGTTTTTCAGTTTAATAACTCCAGAATATTACAGCAGGTGCCTCTTGTTGGTGAAAATGTGCTTTGTATCCATGTAAATGAAATCTACGACACACTAAAGTGCCCAAAAAGGATCTGAACACTACTTTGTGCAGCACTAATAGTGCAAATTACTGCTTCATATTAATCTGCCGTATATTTTTATGAAGCAGTTAATTTTGAGCTATTTGACAATCTGCCATTAGATAACAACGCAATAAACAGATTTATCTGCGTGAGACTGTGTTGGTGCCAGATCTTCACGGTTTGTGTGTGATATGAGAAACTAGAGACCTCAGGAGCCATGACCAGGAAAAGCCTGGCAGGAAACGGCTCTGCTTCCTGTCTGAGGACCACACAACAGTGACGGGCTGTTTCCATTGTCATCGTGTAGCTTGTCTTTCAGTGTAATCCGCGGATGCTCTTATTGATTGAAATAAAAAAAAGGGCAGAGTGTGTGTGTGTGTGTGTGTGTGTGTGTGTGTGCTGCTGTGCACCAGCAGGTGCAGCATAACTCATCATTTATTCAGCAGTAGCCTCAGTCCTAATACAACAGTGAATTCTTCTGCGTTCAGTAGTTTTTTGCTGCAGTGTTAAAATGATGCGAAGCCTCAAACAACTTGGCCTCACGCACTCTGTGGTCAAAGGGTTCTTGTCTAGTCCTGTAACAAATATCGGTTATCGATTATGTATGTCTGGAGATCCCCAGTCTTTTGGTTATCAAAGTGCTGTTTGGTGGCAGCTGGACTCCTGTATTGAGGTATTTGAAGATGTTTGGAATGGTTGCAGATTCGGAACATTATAAGCAGCTGGTTTTAATGTTCAGTGTAGTTTAAAGCATCGCAGGGGATTAAATAATCAGTTTTTTATTTGTTACCAGATCGATCTATAATTTCAGTGGCTTCAAAACTTTATGCCACTTGCTGTGTTCCTCCTGAGCTGTAGGAACATTGCTGCTTTTTTTAAGCTGTGTGGGATCAATACCTGCTGTTCAATTTTTTATTTATTTACTTTTTGGGTCTGTTTTCTGACATTTTTCCAAATTGCACACCCACAGGAGGAAACCCAGAATTCAGTGGCGAAATGTATGTTTTTCAATTAGCTCTTGGATCATCCTCTCTGGGAAACCTCTTGCTCTCAGCATTGGTTCCTCTTCACCTACACCAACCTCTCAGCTGCAGGAAATGAATTGCAACAGGAGAGTGGGAGCCCACTGAACAGCAGACGGATGACACATAACAGGGTTTGGGGATTTGAGGGGGAGTGATGGTGAAGTGTTTGCACTGCTCTCGTTTTACTTTTACTGTACAAAGTTTTTTTTTACAGGGGTTTACTTTAAAGAAACTTTTGTGCAAAAAAAACACGTCCATCAGATTTATCATTTGTTCCTTTTAACTTGCTGTTAAAGTAAGTTTAAGTTGAATCTAATATTCAGAGGTGGCAGTAGTAAACAAATCTGCATCGAAATGAGGAAATGATGACGCTGCGTTTGAAAATGCTTTCGGAAAGGCGACACAAAGTTCCTTTTTTTGTGTGTTTAAGCGTTTTTAAACGCTGTGTTTCAAGATGGTATAAAATGATGATATGAAAGACTGGACAGTGTTTGATCTGGTGCTTTCGATGTTCGGTCAGATTTAATATCAGCTTCCCACATCCATTTTGAAGGTTGTAACGTTGGCCGTGCATGTGACCTCATATCCAAAAAAATAAACCGGCCGTAGCGTTGATGCACAATAATTTCACGTAGACATTTCTTCCAGGGAGATGTCCTAGCAGATATCTTGCCATTGTTTGGAATGGATAAGCAGAACCAGAGCACAAACCTACTTTTATTTCCATTTTAATTTGCATATAGCCACATGGACTCAGGTGGGCTTTGGAAAACAACTAGTTGACTGTTGCATCCCGAAAATGAACCGGACTTCGTTATTTGTGCATTTGCATTTTAGACCCATCTCATGTGTCGGTTGATCTTTTAGCAAAGCTTCATTCTGTTACAGTGTGTTTGCTCGATAATGTTCAATGCTTCATGATGAGGACAATGAGACAACAGTGACCGTGGACTGTTGACCAGCTGGAACCTTGTATCCAGCAAGAATGGGCCAATTTTCCACTTTAAAAGCGCAACAGTTTGTGTCCTCACTTCCCCACCGCCATTAAAAGGAGCGGTGACGTAACACGGTGGTAAAACTCTAAATTGGTTTATACTCCAACTTAAGTTCAGTAAAAAAACGGACGACCTTCTCCTCATCCTCTAACTGAATGAACAAATCACAGGTTAGTCTTGAATGTCCCAACACTGAGCGAGGACATTCTAATGCCCTTCAGTGTAGCTCGTAGACTGTAAGTGGGTCACAGTTGCAAGTAAAGTTCTGCTCGACTAGATTATGTTGAATAATCCAGTATAACATCCAATTTTAGTACGACCTCAGTGCACGCCGACATTGAATAGACAAAGAACATCACAGGCATTGTGAAACATAATAGCAGGAACGGCATCAGCAGGTGAACCTAACACAGTGTACTCTGCCTTGAACATTCTGCCGTCCTCTGGAGGTTGATGATTCTCCACAAGCCGTCCTAAATAACATAGAATGAAATAAAATGAAAGGTATTGACAGCTTGAGCGGCTCGCGCCGTGTCCCAGCCTGCAGTCTCACTCGGTGCTTCTGGTGACTAATGAAGTCCCCCGAGGCGTCTCCAATACTGCTCCGCACAGCCGCCGTCTGTTGAGACGTGCCGGCTCTGTGGCCCCCCCTGCAAAAGCTGATGGGACTTTGTCTTTTTGCTGCAGTCCCTCCATGTACCCGTGCAGTGAAGTGCAGTTTTCCTTAAGAAGAAAGGTTGTAGTTGCAGCTCTCGAGACAAAGTGCACACATGTCAGATTAGTTTTTATTCAGAGTGTCTCACGTCTGTCGTTCAGATTGCTGTTAGTTTTTTGTGACGCCTCCTTTGAGATGACTTTGGGAGTCGGATATTGAGTAATTAATCTGTTGAGCTCAGAAAGAGTGGAGCAGTCCCACGCCATGTTTCGTGTATTGGTTTATGTCGTTCCACCTACACCTAACCCTCTGTTTTGGCAGCAGCTGTTTGCAAATCCAGTGGCTGCTTCTCTCAGATCAGCACCGAATCCTCTCGCAGCTAAACGTGGTAAATGACTTCACTGGGTGTAATTCACTACACACACGGGTAAAGCAAATCCTCTGTGGCAGTGAACATAGGTTGGCAGGCGTCGCTCCTTCCTCTGTAGACTCTCAAAGCCCTCAGTGTTTCGTCAGGACAGTGTTTTATCTAGTAAATGTCTCTGAGTCACACGGCTTCGTAGTTTCGAGGCTGAAGTTTGTTCTCGCCACTAAAGCATGTGATGAACTGTCAGTAATCTGATTCACTGAACGGTGCGTTGCAGCCAAAATAAAAGTCCAAGGCCCAAATCGAATGATGGGATTTCACGCTGTGGTATTGCAGTCATATAGCTTCCTTCAGTGGCCTTGGATGAGTTACAGTAGATCAATAACTCTCCTGCTTCCTGCAGCAACAAATGTAAATCCTGCACTGAAGTTACAGATTGAGGTCAAATTTATTTTCCCGAAGGGACTAAGAGCACGTCCCTGAGATTCTGCCCGATGTTTCCATCAACTTGAAAGAGGAAAACATTCGTCAATGTTTGGTACATTTTGGGAATGTAAAACTAGTTTTCATGTTTGCTTCTCACCAAATGTAGTAAACATTGAGGTAGAGATTTTTAGCCGGGGGTTAAAAGCTGGGGGTTTTGTTTGAAATCATAAGAGGGGGCTCATCATTTTTGAGATGATCAGTAACTGCAGAAAAAAACAAAATCGCTGTTTTGAATATTCTCATACCGTCATGAGCTGTGGCCAGTCGTGTTTTTGGGTTGTTCGTCCATCCGTCCCATTCTTGTAAATGTTTGTCTCAGGAACAGCTTGAGGGGATTTCTTTCAAACTTGTCACGGATGTCGATTTGAACTTGATAAGAAACTGATATGAACTTCTTTGGATTTGCATGTAACGTGGTGACTGGTTGATCGTGTGGTGTTTTGCCGTCGCAGCCTCCTGTGGACCAGACTTACTGTTACTGACAGCAGCGTAGAGGGAATTCCACCGCAAGCTTTACCCTGCAAATCTCAACTTTTACTTATGATTCGTCAGTTTTCAGCTTCTTATTATAAATTGATGGTGATTTGGTGACGTTGTCCATACACATGCATCGGTTAACTGGTGATAGTTTTATTGTTTATGAACATGGATGAATATTTATCTTATTTTTCTGCTCTATAATCAAATATAATCTGATTGAACTGCTTATTTAGTTCAACAAAATGAAGCATCTGATGATGATTTTCAGCATCATTTAATGTTTTAGACCTACAGTGTCTTTGGTTAAATTTCAGTTTAGTCTTGTTTCCTTGCTCAGAAGCTCCTGGTCTATGTCTATTTATGAATTGGCAACTTCATGAAAAGTGCATCACCCTGGCGGAGACCTGTCCAGGGTGGACCACGCCTCTCGACAGGCTCCAGCCCCCGTCACCCTGAACAGGATCAGGCGTTAAACACGATGGATTGATGATGATTAAAAGGTGAAGGTCTGTGGGTGGAGCAGCGCAAACTGCTGCTGCTGTTCCAGTTGGGTATTGCAGCTTTATGTTTGTGTATAAAGTCAATAAAAAGACAAGAAACCTGCACATATCTGCATGAGTTGCAAATATTTCTTGACAAAATAATTTTCTGGGTGTTCTGGCACAGGCTTGGTTTATAGCCTGGAAATGTGGTTTCTGACAGCTGTGGGTGCCTGAGGCGCAGCGTGTAAATAAAAGATGATCTCCAGCCTCCGTTGGTTGTTGGATGTGGGGCTAAATGTTAGAATACGTCGTCACAATCTTGATTGAAACGTGCTGGGTTGGTTTGCATGAACTGATGTTTGTCCTGGTATATTCGGTGTAAAACACAGACGGATTTCTCTTCTGTATTTTCATATTTTCCACAGCATTGAAGGATGAGCGGTAGCTGAGTCACATGTTTGTACGGTTGTGCCTCGGCTCAGTGGGATTCTGTTGTTTATTTATTTGACGGCCTCTTACAGGAGGCTTCGCCATCATGTGACGTCTCCTGCAGCTCCAGCAGTGCTGCTGTTAATGTTTTAATCGACAATCAGTCAGCTCCCCAACGAAAAATGAGCAGAACATAACGCCGTTCTTTTTTGTGTGTGTGTTTTCCCTCTACTTCAGATGTTTATAGAACATGAATTAGTGCTGTTGTAATTCAGCATTTCACCTTAATGATATGTGGCATTAATAAATGTCAGCCCACTCGCTCCTTCATGTTCCCATTGTGCCTTTGCATTCTCATGAACTATCAGTTGAGTGGAGGTGCAGCACAAAGGCTCGGCACAGCTCTGTCTGTGAAATTGAAAATGACGCCTTTTGTATGAGCAATCAGTCAGCTTTTCACAGCTCAACCCTTCAGACCAGTCATTCTGATTGAGTTTCCCCGTCCTTGCTGCGCATTCATCCTGTTCTAAACCTTTTAATTACCTCTCTACATGTCAGTCACAGACTGGTTCACATTATTCACCCCGACGTGAGATTCAGCCTTCGCTCTCTCTCATTATAATAAACATGATCATAAGCTCCCAGTCCTGTCAGACCAACGACCTTTTTCTTCACGTTTAAACGCGTCTTTAATTGTGTCACGGATGAGAGTCGCAGGTGTTTTAGGTGCAAATGATCAGAAGTTCTAATCCTCTCTGCCACTTGCTTGTTGCTGACAAAGCAACAGAATGATTGTCATGGCACATGTATAATATTTATGTTGCCCTCCCAGTGGTGTACACATAATAATAAAAAATGAAACCATAAATACAATGTCAAATCCAAAGGCTGGTCTGAGCATCTACAGTCCTTTAATATTAAAATAGGTGCTGATGATGTTTTCCCTCATGTTTCAGCCATGATGAATATCCTCCAGAGTTGAAGGTTAAGTATTTATTATGTCCTGAGCCGCTTGATGAATCAGCCAGAACATTATGACCAATTTAATATGATTCAAACAGGAGCTCTGCCATGAATTCTACTTTTACTAGCTTATGATTGCTTTGGTTTTAGGTTTAAAGTTTCACAACGATTTGAATAAATCAGATTTTTCCACAAATATGCAGTGATGGGAGTCTATGGAAGGTCCTGTGACTGTTGTGCATTATGTATTTTTTCTATTACAGTGCTATTGTTTTAAATGACAAGTGCATTATGATTTGGTTTGAGCCACAAATGCTCGGCTTAGGAATTTTTTGACAAATGTTGAGATGTTTGTGTTTTAAAAAGGGGAGATTTCGAGCAGCGGTGTCAGGTGTGTGTTGTGAAGTCGGGCTTATTTGGAGCTGCTGTACAAAGCTGAGGTTCAGGGCTCTGTCTGCTGCATGTCACAGTGTCCCTGTGTGAGACAGTCGTCCCTAGTATCTGCCACTTACCTCGAGGTCTCCTTGGATAAAGGAATCTGCTAAATAATTGGGTGTAAAGGGGATTGAGGCCACTGTTCATTTCACAGACAAACTGATCCAGGCTGCAGACTGACACCAAATGTGACAATCGCTTCGAGTGTCTGTGTGCGGAGCATCGAAAATACGCTTATCTCAGCTAATGATCACAGATATGATTTTTCTCAGCTCGTCTTTCTGAGGGGCTCAGCGCCGTCTTGTTTTATAAGACATAAAGGCAGATTTTGAGCACTGCACCTAAACACAACTCGTTTCCCCCACAGTGTCTCAAATTATGCAGCCTGCTGTAAAGTAATGAGTGGTGATGAGTCAGAGCAGGTAAAATTTAGCTGCTCTTTGTGTGCGTGTTATTTTTACTTTGTGTTTCTCTGTCTACGGTTGTGCGTGTTTCACAAACCTTTAGCCAAGTTCAGATAAATGGAAGAGGAGCGGAGCTAACTTTCATGCCTGCAGGGTGGAAATTCACTGCTGGTCCTGTAAGAACACACGGTCCTGTTTATGTCCCCAAATATTCAATTTCTGAGTTTCTAACTGCACATTTAGGCGAGGACCATGTCAGAATGACAGCGGTTCTCAGGTGTTTGTCCTCTCACGGCTCCTCACCTCAACATAAATGAGAACCTCTGAGATGCTTTTTGTCAGTGTGTTTAATATTACTCAAGCTTTAATTATTGATTTTGTGCAGTAATTTTAGAATAATGGATCGTTATGGCCCAGAATATATTCACTGGTCTCTATGAATCTGCCTAATAAACTGCCGTATGTATGTGGATGGTAATTTAAAAATGCGAGAAACAGTAGACACAAGTTGATTGTTGTGCATTAGTTATTGTTATGGTCGGCCAGCACTGGTTTTATTATGTCCTGTGATGGATGATGGATGACGACTTTACGACCCTGTCAAATAATAAAGGATACATGGTGGGAATGTTTTTGTTTACTATCGAGGCAGTTGACACCATCGATCATAAATTACATTTATATGTTTGGGTACATATGGCATCTGAGGTGTGGCACAGTCATAGCTACAGAGATACTAATACGTCCAACTACATGAAACAGATTCACAACCGGCAAAGGTGGATGATAGTAATGCCGTACAAGGATTAGTATCAGCTATGTAATTTGTAGAAGAATGATCTTGGTACAGTATCAAATGCTTAAATATATATTTGCACATAAAACAAATGTACTTTTCTTTACAGGAAAACATTTATGTAGTTAGCTGTGGAAAAAGTGTGATCTAATGATGTGAAAATAGAAATGGATGGTGTTGACCTTGAAAGAGGAAGTAAAAGTCATGAGGACAATAGGATAAGATGCAAACAAAACAAATTTAGTAGAAATAATAACAACTGCAATTTTATACTGAGTTTATAAGTTATTTTCCCATACATCAGCTGTTTAGAGGTTTGGGGAAATGCCAGTAAAACACAAAATTTTCATTTTACGGAAGAAAAGTGTAAAAACCATCAATAGATGTTCTTCTGGATAACCCTCTGTTTCTCAAATTGCAATTAATGAAAATTGATGATGTAGTAGTAAAATATTGTTTCCAAAGAGTTATAATATATAACATCAAATAATATCAGTAATATAATATCAAATGAGCCTTTATGTTTGAGAAATTCAGTTCCAGAACAAACTTGAATTTGAGGATGAATTAAAAACGTGTAAAACTCTCACTGGGTTTAAGAAGAGGTTTAAAAATACTGTGTTGAATAAGAACCAGAATGTGGTGGACTTTGTATCTAGGGGCAACAAGCTGTTGCCTGAGAACTACTAGATCTCTTTAGTTACTGTCGTATCGATGTGGGACATAAAGAGGATCAGAAGGACGTATGAGTAGGTGATTACAAAGGGGTCAGGTTCTTGACAAGCTTTGTCTTCAGCCTGATCCCTTTCAGTCTCATCTCAGAGAACATCAGGCATCATAAAGTAGAACACTGACTGTCACTGGTACAAAGACAGGAATGTTCATTTCATAGTCAGAACTCAGAATAAATCCTAATGAAATGAATGAAACGTGAGTCAAGGGTCTGAACAGCCATAACACCGGCCACTCATCCAGACTCCTGCAGTCTCCTTTTGTCACGCAACACTTTCCCCTGCTTACTTTTGTTCCCTAATGCAGAGCAGGCTCATAATTATGAACCAGTTGTCCTTCAAATTCATAAGAGTATTAATTCACTTTGGAAATGCAAGCTTTGCGATCCAGCAGCCTGGGTTTGAACCAAAACTACTGCACTGAGTAATGCTGAACCAAGAGAGCGACAGGCTGTGTTTGCAAACTGGACCACTAATTCAGACCAGAGGAAATGAACCAAATGTTTGAAAAGGCCCCTGATATGACCAGCCGAGAGATATTATTTTAATCTCGTCAGAGTAATAAGACCAACTAAACTAACAGTAGAAACAGCAGTAATTAGTAAAAATAAGGGTCAAAGGTCATTCTAGGTCAAACTGGAGCAAATTTAAATCCAATTATGATCAACATTTATTAGTTTACACTATTCTACAACACTATTGTTGTTTTATTATTACATCCAACGTGGTATTAATGTTCTGGCTGATTGGTGATTCCTTCATCATTTCAGGCTGGCAGTTATTTCCCTGATTTCAGAGTTTATGCTAATTTAAACTATGGATGCTCTGACTCCAGCTGTGCGCACACACACACACACACACACACTGGACAAACCCACAGTGTCTGCAGCAACAACAGGCCATGTCTTTTCATGGGAAGAATGACAGAGTTCAGTGTTTGTGTGACAGCAACCGAGTGCGACGATGGAAACTGAGGGAGACGCTCTCTGAGGTTTGTCGTGGCTGTTCCTGCCCCACAGCGCCTCTGCTCGCAGCTGATAAACACACGCCGTCCTCCACATCCCCCCGCACACACAGCACACAACGTGAGGTAGCAGCTGCCCACATTGGCCTGGCCGACATCAAACGCTTAGGATGCCTGCAGACTTTTCCCGGCGGCCGGCCGTCCTCGTGCTGCTTGTCGTTCGGGGAGCAGAGGTGCAGTTGTTGTTCCGCAAATAACTGACAAGTTCATTAGGATGCGGAGCACCTGCCTGGTGTGGACACTCATTAACGGTCCAGGAGTGTGAGGACGTGTGAGCTCACCCGGAAACAGGCTTTTTTTTAGTAACAATGACACAAACTCTCACCGTGTTTCACTGTGGCCGTAAAACACAGTCCAAGTCAAGCTTGTTGGCTGTTTGCCCAGTTCCTGAGTCCTGCGTCCAGTTCGGTTCCAAAAAACAACTGATAAGACACAAAGTTTGTTTCCTGTCTCACAGCCGCCCTCAGTTTCCCTCTGACCCTCCTCAGCTAGTGAACCGGCCTAAACACAACCATCAAATGCTTTAATACAACAACACCGCAGTCACACAAACTGGACGTTGTACTGCAGCATCAGAGATCACGGCAGGAAATGACAGCAGACATTTTGCTGCAAAACTGAATATTTTGGCAAACAAAAATTTGTTGCCTGGTAACATTATGATATGTTCAAAAACTGGCTCAGTAGGTAGAGTGGGCGCCCAGTGACCGGAGTGTCTCTGCCAGGCCACTTATCGAACCCTCAACCGCTCATCCCCATCCCCATGCCAAGCTGTGCAGCTCCAAGTCCGGTTTCGGTAAAAATTGGACGGGGAATATATCAGGAAGGGAAAAATGTGTCACCTCAACATGCAGATGGTTGAAACTCTGAGGCGACCCTGAACTTGCAGAGCCTGCACAGTTTTATACGGCTAACGGCACTAAGTCAAAGACCATTTAATTAATATTTGTTATCAGATTTACCATCTAGATAAAAGTTATAAAAGTTTCTTTCTTATTTATAAATGTCTGATATCACAGAGGGAGAGTCGATTTTCTTTTAACAATGAAATGCATTTTAACTTCAATTTTTTCCGAGCTGAAAATGTCTGCGTTGGGTACAAATGTAGTTTGATATTTTTGCATAATTTACTGAAGTTTCTGAATAACTTTCATTAACCATTAGGCCTAAAACACTATCACCGAATCCTCAGTTAAGCAACTGGTTAATGAATTCAAGTTCGCTGGCCTCTTATTTTTCAGGTTATAAATAAATAAATAAATAAATAAATAAATAAATAAATAAATAAATAAATAAATAAATAGCATTTCTTTCAGCAGATTTTACCTGCTGCATGACTTTCTCAGAAATATTTTGATCTGATGATTTTAATGATGCCTGTGGAGATGAGTAAAGATTTTCCCTGTGACTGGAAACACTTACTTCCTTTTCATCTGTCGCGTCCGTCCTTTGTAGGTGAGCAGGCATTTTCCTTCATCTTTGATCTCGGCGAGCCGCAGCCGCTGCAGTCTGTCATTATATGGCAGAAATGACAAATACGCACATTTCTGTTGTCAGCAAAAAGAAGAAAACCCTCT
Source organism: Channa striata (assembly GCA_033026295.1). Taxonomy (NCBI): domain Eukaryota; kingdom Metazoa; phylum Chordata; class Actinopteri; order Anabantiformes; family Channidae; genus Channa; species Channa striata. The sequence continues at coordinate 25,757,512 of CM065176.1, read as the reverse complement.
GAAACCACCCGTCACGTCTCTGTTAAAAGCTTCCTTTCAGCTCCGAGTCATCAGAGCTGCTCGCCCCCTCTGATCATGTCTCCGTATCTTTTCATTTGCTGACATATTTTGTGTTTGTCTTTGATGGCCGCACTCATTTCACTGTCCCATCCCACTTGGACTTTATTTTCACTGAGTTAAACTCCGTTAAATCAGAAATCCAACGCTTGACTGCAGTGAAAGAACATTTTACTCTAGATTCTTTTTGGAAACCGCATTCACTGTCATTCGATGTAAGACATCCTGCTGCCAATGCAGCCGAGTACTTTTCTGATTTCTGTTTTGGAAATTATTGGCGGTTACTCCTCCCTCGCCCCCTTCACTCACACTCTTAAGAAACTGAAGACGGGAGATGGCAGGAAGCTGTGGCTGGTCGGCTACATCTAAGCAGAATGTAGTTTCTACAATGACATGATTACGGAGACGGATGGCACCACGTCAAACTTTCATCAGCAAGTTAATTTGACTGGTCTGTCTTGGCGTCTTTGTGTTGACTGGATCTCAACTCGTCAAAGTCTTGTCTAGTCTTGTCTCTTGGTCTTGATACACCATGGTCTTGGACTCAGTTTAGGTGGTCTTGATTACAAAACTAGTCATCGGCAGGGCGGGTTGGTGGCCTGGATATTTTCTGAAAAGACCAACTCTGTCATGTTTCCCTTAGTTCATCTACTGAGCTGCTCGACCGGTGGAAACATTGGAGTAGAAATATCTCCATTTTACAGATTTCCCACAGTGACATTTAGTTGTATCAACAATGTTCTGTCTATACTGATAACTGGACAGGATATTAATTTTTTTTATCACATCAGCTGTGATACCAGTGGTTTTTTGGTTATTGATTGATTTGAATAAATTTAGATGGATTTTACAAAAATTTGGAGCTTTGGTGCCTGTTAAAAAGTACCTTTCGCATTAATTTGCTGCAGATGATCAGTTTTCTATACAAAGATTTGGTTCATAATCATAAAGTGTAAAACTGACAGAACGTTAACATAGCAACAACTTCCACATGCTTCCACAGTTTGGAGACAAACACGGACTCTGGTGACAGATTCCCTCTACAGTCAGTGAACAGGTTACAGTCCACTGTGCGTTGGTTCAGTCCGGGTGAGACGGTGTCCCGTGATGAGGAGACGGAGCTGATCTGGTGCATTTTTACCAACAGTTTAGCTGCTATGAATGCGGCAGAACCCCGGACAGTATCCGTCCATTGTTGTATTCACACTGACAAAAACCAGCTTTAAACCACAAGGATCTCCTCTTAATGAGAACATGAATTATATCGTTCCCATGCCCTAATAATCCCTGCCATGGGATAACTCTTTGTCGCCCGGATGTCACAGTGGGGGCTCACTAGTTTTGTTCTGTCATAACGGTCAAAAACCTTTTCAAACTGATTAATTTTATGATTTTACAGCTGCTTTAGTCCCTTCAGCTCATAATTTTATTAGCTGCTGACCTTTTTACATTTTTTTTATTCTTTTATTTGAGGCCAGCAAAAATCTAAGTTGAGGAGAGTCTTGTTCCCTGGCATTGGTCAGAAGTTTCAGGTCTGTGCAACACCCCACCACAGGCTGGGGACCCCACCTCTTACCCACTGACTGCTGGGAAAGCCTCCAGCACAAAGTCTCTGACTGTCTGAAACCAGTTAAATCCAGGCAACACAACGAATGACTGGAAGTTCCGGAACCAGACAAATTCTCAAATACAGAGGCAATTTCAGGTAAAACTGCAGCTTCTATAGTTATTCTGACTCCTGTTGGGAGCAATTATAGTTCTTTGTATTTGTAAAAATGTAGACGCTGAATTCCCACATGGTGCATTTTACATTAGTCACATATTAAAACCTTCCCTGTGCGGCCCGGGAAGCTTTCCGAATAATTCTCTGGCTGTTCATTCAGTGATGGGGTATTTATTTCTTGGCTACATGACAAATTATTAGGTTTCTGGTCTGTTAATGCAGTTATTTGGAGATTCTATTGCCTCCATGACAACGAAAAGAGCCAAACAACAACAAAACACAATCCGTTTTTAGGCGTCCAAAAATGCACTGTGGTAAAATATCTTCCAATTCAAAAAAACGTGACCACACATGTTGTTAAAGTGGATAACAAAAAATCCATTAACTGTCAGTCGTGACACCTAGAGGTCTTCATAAGCTGGACCGACATCAGCAACAACAATTGTTATATATAGTAACTAGAACATTACCTGAAGTCCTCTGTTTTTCAAAAGTTATTTTACTCCCGTGGAGACTCTACAATCCATGTTGTCCACACTTCTCAATCCATGATCTCACCCTAAATCTGTGCTCTGGTCAAATTGTTTCCCTTACTTCTTTTCAATGAAAGTTGCTCAGTTTGTTGCTGGGTTTATTGCTTCTGCCACCATATTTGTTTTGGCAGGAGAATATGCACATTTAATTTTTCCTCACTGTCCAGAAATTGATACTAGAAACAAAACTATAAAGTTTCGTATTTGTGTCAGTACTCTGTGTTGGCGAGTACTTGCAAACGTACTTGTACTCCGCTTGGGGGGGAAAAAGTGGTGACGGGACATCTTTAACATCTGTTTCTACCAACTATCACAGATTTCTGGTCTCCGACTTCTGTGACATACCTTACGACCGGACAAAAACTGTGGGCAACACACAAACTTGCTGGTCAGAAACGATTGGAAATCCTGGAGATTGATGGACAGCCCCTATTTCAAATCCTGGGAAAGCACAAAATTCTCTGTTCCTGTGCCAAAACAATTATGGCAGCAAATGGTAACTTTGTTTTTTTGTTTGTTTTTTCCATAACAATTTGTGTTTTCTTAAAAAAAAAACATGACAGTGTAAGCAAATAAAGGAAAAATAATTTAAAAAAAGGTAAAGATGTACTTGATGCAAGTCTGACACGGTGGGAACATCATTGGTTGTTTAAATGTCATTGTAAACCCGCACGATTTTCTGATTGTCTGACCAGGACCAATTAAACTCACTTGTTTTGACCAAATCAAATTCATAAATGGCTGTACAGACAATTGTTTGCTCTTTATTACAGGATGAAAATCATGCCATACCACAGTTGGAAGCACATTGTTTTTTTTTCACAATGTAGTTGCGAACATCCTAAAATCGGCTGGAGCTTTAAGTTCTGACAGCAGTGAGGTGGTTTATAAAATGTCATGACATCTCCTAAGCCGCTTGTCAAGCTTTGGCGAGTGATGCTGGAACGTCTTTGGCTGGTGATGAAGAGGTTTGAGTCGCGTTTCCTCGCCCGCGGCTCTCTGATGCTCTAATCTAATAAAAGACTTTAACTTCTCCAGTGCAGCGATGATCAATTGATTCAAATGGCCTCAGCAGACGAGCCGAGGCAGCGCTCCGCTTCTATTTATATCCCGCCACTGGTGAAGTCAGAGCCATCATCTCCACATCCAGGCCTTTCAGTCTCCTCCTCCCTGTCTCTGCAGTTCAGATGCCCCCCAACCTCTAGTCCTCCACCTCTTTTCTTTCCTTCCCTCTCGTCCCTGCTTTTCTGCTGTTTTTCCGTCCTCCCTCTCCTCTTGTTGCATGCTGTGACCCAGTGGAGAGCTTTTCTGCCTCATTGGCTCAATCCACCGGCAGTCATTTGTGTTTTTTTTGACGGATTCCAGCACTCGTGTAACCGTTGACTTGTTTTTCTGATCCCCGGGGCCTGTTTTCACCACCCGTGCTTCTAGATCCTCATGTAAAACAGCAAATCTGTGTTGTTGTTTAGGCTGAGTAACAAAAAGTGCAACTATGAGTCTGCAATGACTAGCAGTAACTCAGAAACCAAGATCCCAGTCACCCACTTCTGTGTTCAGGAAACTCTAAACCTGCAGCTGGATCCACTAGAGTTTGGTGTGAGTCTCTCTTGGATTACAGCTGTTATCTTCACCCCCACAGGAGTTTTTTTTCTCTGACTCTGAACAGATTACAAGAGCATTTGCTTCCAGGCTGGGACTTAAAATGTAAGACTTCAGACTATCTGTGGCGTACACCGTCCGTTGATTATTCATACGCAGTTAGTTTTCAAAGCTTTCACACAGTCTCCATCTGGGTGGACGTCACGTCAGTGCAGGAACCCCAAACGTAGAATAGCGGCGGTCGTCGTCATTCACAGGGAAGCCTCGAGCCAACAGTAATTCAATAACAATTCGAGGAAACGGCTGAGAAAGCAGCGATCACAGCCACTCCTCCTTCCATTGATACTGGTGGACAGATCCTCCATGTGAACTACATATCACAAATTTAAATTTCTGCTGATGTGTTTCAAGATAATTTGTGCTGCAGTCACTCCCGATCGGCTGGAGAACCGGCCATTGTTCAATCAGGTGTAAAAGAAAGTGGTGAGAACTGTGCAGAGATGGTAAAGAGACACTGTTCAACCAGCTTCACAAAAGGTCTGAAAGAATTCAGAATTTGCAAGAGAAAATACGAGAAAATAAGGGGTATAAACGCAAACTTTGGCTTGCAGCTTATCGATGTAAACTGACTAAATGCTACTTGCAGTTGAAGACGGATTAATGTAGCAACGTGTACAATGATCAGCTCAGTTTGTTTCCAAAAACACTGAACTGCCATTTTACAAAAACTCCAGACCATAAATGAACTGCTTGTAACTTTGGCTTACATTTTCTGTTGGCCTGTAGAAAGACTTTCACTCCGCTCCGGCTTCCTGTGTGCAGCCTTTTGTCACGCACATGCAGAGTTGAATCAGAAACCTGGTTATGTGTACACACGGCAGAGTAATCTGCATTCTCCAACAGAGCCACCTGGGAAAACCAGGTTTCCCCAATCCCCTACCCAGATTTCTGAAATCCGCTTTCCTTTTAACAACGTGCTTAGGAAAGAAGACTGTAACCGGGTTCATTTAGTCCATGTAAACACATTCAGTCTGGTACTAGTTCAAATACAGTAAGTCAATAAAAAAGAGCCATAAACTTAATGACAAGCAGATAATAAGTCATATTTATCTGATGTTTGCTCACGCTTTTGTGGGAATATGTTTTCAAACAATGTTGTTCGTGTTTCCGGTGGAGCTCACTAACTTGAAGACGTCTAAGGGAAGCGACATTCCGTCCACGTACCAACCACACACCATGAATTGTCAGGGTTATCTGTCTCCTCTGAGGTCTGTCCACAGCGCCCTCGTTATTAGAGTCTGAACTTGCTGTGGCACATTTGTATGTGATCCTGTGCAGGTGTTGTGTGTCAGCTTGTTACCTGCACAGGTTGATCTCACTGCTGCAGAATGACACTGACAGCTGGTGCGACAGCTGGGTGGGTTGGGACAGAAGTTTGATGGTTCCAGACAGTTTGAAATAGGAGAGACAGCTGAGGATTTATTCCTCACACATCCACATGATACAATCTCATTTTGAGTTATGGCGCTACCTACGCCTGTGTCTACAGGAAATGAGGCGTCAAGCAATAAATCTTCAGAAGAGAAGTGGGGATGATGAATGACCCAATGAGAGGGGAAAGATGGAGCAGACAGAAACAGGATACATAATCTGGCAGTTACAGTAAAATGTATGATTACAAGTGAGATTTAGTAAGATGGAAAAGTTCTTGTTTAGTGTCGGTGATTTCGATGAATCCTACAAAACTGGCCATAGCTTAATTAAATAGAATCGGACTTGAGAGAAAAGATCAGCATCGTTTAAATGTTACCAGCTCTGGTAATATTTACAGATTCCATTTAACAGTTCTGTGTTTAGTTTCCGAGGGTCTCACATTAAATAACAAGAAGTTATTGTAATAAGTAGGTGGCAGTAGCGAGCGCATCTGCACTAGGAAACATGCGGACACTACACAGGAAGGTGACACATGAGCGGACGGGTTTTAAACATTGTGCGTCGTGATTTAGGGGTTGGTTTTGCACTCGCATGATTGGTCGGTTTGTCCACACGCGGTGAAGCATCATTTTGTGAGCAGTTCAACAGGTAACTTTAGTTTCGTGACTAAACACAAAAACCGTATACAAAGCCAGCGCCATACTGGTCCTGGTCTCGTCCTCAGTAACATTTTTCTTTATTTATTAATTGATAAGAACAATTGGGACTATTGGTCCCTTTAGGTTTTGCTCTTGTCTTTCTGTTGAACTAGCCTTTAACCCCCTTTTGTTCACCCTTTCATGAGGACTGTTATTACTGTACCTCTGTCCAAACCTTGACAATCAATAAGGGTCAAACAGCAAACATGTCATGATTATGTTCCTTCCTTTACCCTGGGTGAGATGGGTGATGGTCTCGGAGCTTAGATTATCACCAAGCTTCAGAATTAAACTGATCTAGAACAGATTTAAATGTAAATGGATATTCACCTTTTGGCCCAGGAAGTGGGTTGCTGTTGCAGCTGTCGCAATTTTGCCACAGAAGGTTTGTGCTGAAGGTAGCACTAATGGAAAGTTCAGTTCAGTTCACGTCAGTCATCAACCACATTCACAGCATGACGCTTGAGAAGCATCCATAGACCTCTTGAAATGTCAAAAATGTTCCGGTGTCTCATTCTGTCATTCAGAAATCATCCTAAATGTCAACCTGACCCTGGAATCTGTCCTTGAACCTGCTGTTTCTTTAAAAAAAGGTGCGAAGGTGAAGGTATTTTCAACAGGTTGAAACTGAGCCTTTGCGTGCTAAGGAAGGTGAGAGTCATAAAGCCTTAAACACACAAATGTGTTTTGCGTGGATGATGATTGTTTGCAGGTGGACTGGTCAGCTGGTTGTGTTTATTAAGGGAAGGGAGTGTTTGTCTTGAGGGAGTGATCTACACAGACAGGCTGATACCTGTGAACAGATGAGACTCTCAGCTGTGTGGCGTTAAGGTCCTGACATTGGTATGAGGTGATTCATCAAACTTTTTTATGGTATTTACACCTGGATCAGCAAAGTTTGCATTGAGCTGAAATACTACATCTCATTTTTAAAGTGTATGAAGCTAAATAATTTGAACCCGCACCACGTCGCCGACGTCAACAAACTTCCTGTTTCTTCTTTTGATTTGCTTTTCCCAGATTTCAGCGCGGCCTCCTAAAGCTGCCACTTGTTTTCAGTCTCCTGCTTGGCGGAGGAAGTGCATGTTCACTTGGGGCTTAAGGTCTGCTGACTGTCTGGGTCAGGGGTGGGCCTGGTGGTCCAGAGCCACCGCTGCCCCCATCGGGAGCTAAATCATCAAAGCTCAGTGAGCCCGTTCCAGAAGCAGCCGTGCAGCCCAGCACATGGTTCTTCTCCGTCATGCTTGACTAAATGACAAAATCATTTGCTTTCAGTTGTGTTAAAAATGATATTTAATACAGCATCGGTGAACATTAACCCTTTCTACAGTCGTCTGACATACCTCTCCACTTCTAGCTCTTGTTACTGGGCACCGACTGTTGCTCCTTGTGTTACTGGAGGCTCCAGGTTGGTTAAGGGCATTTTGGCCAGAGCTGCTGCTGCTGGACGTCACTGATAACGCTTGAGCGTGTGGTGCCCACCGTGAGCTCCTGTATTTCCTGGCAGGACATGGGACAATGAATGGGCTTCAGTGTTATGCTGTGTGTGTCATAAACATGAGCACACACACACACACACACACACACACACACACACACACACACACACACACACACACTGAGTGACTGGGAGGGACATAAATTTCTCCTCCTGTCAAAAACCATTTCAGTTTGCAGCAAATGTCTCTGAGAGGAACAAAACAATCAGTCAATTTGTGGAAACAGTGCGACGACTCAGTGGGCGCTGTGTGTGTGTGTGTGTGTGTGTGTGTGTGTTTGCTGGAGCGTTACCACTGTGTTGGTGGCCAGTGTGAAACAGCCAAATAAAACTGCCTTCCAATAGTGTCTAATTATGAAGCAGCTCATACTGACAGTGCTGCAGTTTGAGAATGAATCGAGGGTCTCGGGAACAGATTAGAATGTTTGTATTAAATGTGTGCGACAAACATTCAGAATAGGTGAAGTATTAATCTTTTTCTAACATTTGAACACTTTGTTTTACCTCCTGTTCTGCTTTGTCACAACTTTAACTTTTACTGGGTGGATAGAAATCTGTACTGTAAAGAAAAGGGGTGTTTTGGATTTATCACATAATACAAAAAGAGATTCATCATGAAATACTAACAAGTACAATAACCATGTTTGTCTTGATTATGTTTCATAATCTCGGGACGCCATAACTGTAATTGAAATCAAAATTAGATTAATTGCTCAGCTCTAATATGTTCCTTAGTTATCTACCAGTCCAGAGGAATGATTCTGATCACGGTCCTGCTGAGACGTCGTTTGTGTCCAAGCTTTAGCTTCAGGCAGACGTCTTCAGATGAAGTTTCCAAACCTCCACACGACTCTCATTCTTCGCGATGACCTCATGCTTATGTAATGCACCGTCCCCGGGACGTGACTCTGTCGTCCCTAAACTTCACAGCTGGAATGATCTTCTCATACATGATGTTGATCATTACATTCTTGGTCAAGTGCACGCTCAACTAACTGGATAAAAATTCTTCGGCCCATGTAATAGAAATATGAAACAGAACTCTGACTGAACGTGAGATAAAAACGTGCAGTTGGCAGATTTTTTTTTTTTTGAATTTGAAAAGGTTAACTGCAGTAGTTCAGAAACACGCTCCAGTCTTCTCGCTGTATGAGTCCAATGAAATTAAAGGTGAAAGTCTTCATCACCACCACCGGCGGTAACATCAGTACCAGGTGAAACCTGTTGTTCCCCTCGGAGTGGCTGCAGATCTTTTTAAACAAGACGTGAACTACATGACTTTCACCTGAGCAGAGTTAGCTAAAGTTGTGTTGTGTGTGTGTGTGTGTGTGTGTGTGGCTCATTTAATGTATTGATGATGGAGTTCAGCTCCTGTTCACCTCTGTGAGAGCGTACACATTATCCATCTTTCATATTCAATCTGCAAGGCTGATTTTGCTTATGCAACCTCAGATTCCCCCAGTCACCTGCCTTAATTAAAGCCCAACTCCAGGGTTGTGCACAGTTACACCTGCCGTACGGTGAAATGAATGGAACAGTGGTTCAGTGGTGCAGCGTGCACGACTGTATCAGTGCTCCAGTGCAGGAGTGTATTTATCGACGCAAACGGTCACTTTTCAGGGATTATGCACAAGTTTGTCAGTGTCACTGTTCCACATGTCAGATGTCAATTCACTGACTAAATTATTATTACTACGATGAGCAGTGACAGTTGTACCTAAATGATTAGTTAGTTAATACGTTTATTATGGCAGAAAAGCTAACATAGTGAAACAATAAATATTTTTCAGACACAAAGTTCGTCTCAGAAGGTTTTTGACCATTGTTTTAAAAATTAGTTTTCCATGTTAATCAAGAAAACTAACCCGTCGACTGACTGGTCATGGAAATGATCGGCACTTTTAGTCGCAATAATGGAAAGATCTGAGCTGTTAAAACTGGACTTAACGGTGAAGAGAACCTCCCCGGCCCAGCTTTGATGGTCGCCCGTCTCGCTGTGTCCGGCTTTCTTGCTCGTGGGCTGTAGGCAGAGAGAAGCTGCACCTGGACCAAGCAAGAGAGATGATCCACGGAGTTTGTGCCCTCCAAAACATGTCGGCCATGGAAATGCAGACTGATATAATTACCTTCAGGTAGCCAGGCACTGAGAAGATTACCCAGCCTCTGTGTGTGTGTGTGTGTTTACACGCTCACTTTGCCGGTCTGACAGATATATTTCCCTCCTGCTCGTTCACCAGTGCTGCATCCTGACAGCTGAAAGTGCCACCAGAAACAAAGAGAAGTGGTCGTTTTTCCTCTAGAGGCATGACACACACACTCATCCGTGTTATTGCAGAAACACACACACACACACAGAGGAGAGTGTGTGTGTGTGTGTGTCCTTGATAAACTCATCGCCTCCTCCAAGGAGGGTAAGGAGCTCAAATTGAAGCCTTGAAGCATCAACAAACGCTAATGTGCAGCACACAACCACACAGACCTGCTAACACTGTCACCTCCACTCATTAAAACGACGCTCTCACCCTGTAACATGGAGCCTCTCCACATTCAGAGCAGTAACAGCAGACACGCTCACGCTAATTTGTTGGACTTGGAGCTTTGTCAGACCTTTAAGGTTCTTTTCTGTAAAAGCTGCAGCTGGTTTGACAGGGGCCCCGTTGTTTAAAGGGGAACTCATGTAATGCAGGTTTTACTTTAGGACCACAAATAAAGAAAACAGACTTTTTGCAGAGAGGAAACTAAATTAGTTTGAGTTCTTGGAAAATATACTTGGAATCCCAGGAAAAGAGATGTGGCCGAAAAGTCTTTGACGACTTATTTTCCGTGTTTGGTCAGAACAACTGAGGCTCGAGCGTTTTATAGACGAGTCGGTTCAGACTGAAAGTGGCTGGAGACGTTGATCAAATTGCGTTTTTTTTGTGTGTGTTTGGTTGCACGATTGTAGTGAATAATTATTAGTGTGAAACGTCACTAGGCTGCAATATCTCTGTATATCCTGTTGTTTGTGGTGGCTGTTAAAAAATGAACTCAGGTCTTTATGAGAATAAGCTGGATGTTCATGGATGATCAATAAACTCATCCATGGATTGAGGGAAGGGCCTTCTTGCTAGTTTTGAAGAAATCCCTTTTAAAGTCTAACTAATATGTCACCGTCACAGCAGTCTGACGGGGACCACGTTTACATGCCCCTAAGTAACCGTGAACTCGGAGAAATCCGCTTTCTCTGGTGGAACTGTGTTCACATGCACTGAAGAAACCGGCTTGCTGAAGTCCACAAATGCAGTGACTGCCATGAAAACATCTGGCTACAGCTGTTAGTAAAGTTTGAACTTAATTTATCACTGAATAATTATTTGCCCTTGAATTAATAACAGCACTGTAGACATCTCACTTTCTCTTTTCACATCTGATGTTTTTTAACTTGACAGGTTTTTTGGAGCGTCTCATGATGATTGACAGTTTGACAGTCTGATGTCTGGTCTGCTCAAAGCACATCTAGTGAAGAGGCATCGCTGTGACTTAATATCCAGTTTGGATTTGTTTTGTGAAGCATCTGGTCGGCCTTGTTTTTACTGGACTCGGTCTGTACAGTCTGATCCTTCAGTTGCATCCACTCTGTTTATTATGGAGCACTTTGTCCATTCAGCAGAGCCGTCACTTCTTTGCGTTCGTACTGTTTTTGTCTGATGTGTAATTGATCCACTGTATGAGCGTCTCCTCTTTCATCATGTCCCTGTGCTCCATCTACTTCTATCACTACATATTTTCTGTAGCCAGATTTTTTTTCTTTTACCCTTCTAACCTAATGGTAAAAGTACATTTCCAAAGCTTTGGAAATAAAACTGAATTGTAATTTTAGAATCTTAGCAAGATGGAGTGTAGCAGAAGGTAGCAGAGTGGAGTAGAGCAGGTAGGGGGTTATGGGTGCTGCTGATTGATTCCCTGAGGATGAATAATATAGTTTTTAACCTGAGACACTGGAGAACGCCTTCACTGATTTTGAACTTGCTTTTTTAAAGTCTAGTTTGGGTAGTAAATATAAATGCCACTAAACCTCCCTCTGACTTCCCTATATTAAAAATATCTCTCTACTTCTAGCTGACAAACTACTCCAGATGACATCACTTGGGGGAACCATCAGTGGTGATCATGTTATCTCGTTGCTCACTCTACAAAGTTTGTAATCCTGCTGGATCTGCTTTTCCAGAGCTTCAGCAGATGACATCATCTGAGCTACAAATGATGAAAAACTTGTTTGGGTGATGTCATCTGGAGGAGCTCTCAGCTAGAAGCAGAAAAATATTTTCATATAGGGAAGTTTAAAAGCCTAAACGTACATTTACTCCCTAAACTAAAACATAGTTGCCATTTAATGGGTCAGTGAGATCAAAATCCTCAGTCGGCACTAACAAAAGGAGGAAGGTAAATGAGCTCCCTAAGGCAAAATGACACGTCCACCTGGACATTTTCTGTCTCCAAAGGGGGAGAAGGGCTCCTGGTCTGAGATAAATCCATTTACTGGACTAAGCGTCAGAGTAGGGGGGCACGAACAGAAACTCAAATGAAACCTGACAGTCGGCTTTTCACAGTGCACATCCAGCTTCATTCCTGCTTGTCACCACTCATTTCATGGCAGCATGACGTTGGACAAGACAAGTCGTTACCACTGCAGTCACCTGAAAGGAGAGCGGAGTATTTCTGCTCCGAGGAAGAAGCCACATTTTGTGTCCAAAGGGCGACGAGACGGAATTAAAACTTCAGTCCAGTTTTAGCAGATAAAATATTATTTCTGCAACATCAAGAATCGAGTGGCCAGGTTTTGTTCACACACAGTTTAGGATGTTGACGTATAATAAATGTTAAAGCCAAAGTAATAAGTTTAACAAGTTTTGTCCTTTGTTGCCACTTTCGTCAGTGTCACATAAAAGCAAATTTCTTCAGAACAAAATCAGATGATCTTCAACGAATTTATGCAGCTTGACTATGAAAATCAGCATGTGCTGCTGTCTGAAGCGCAAAATCGTGCAATGCGACAAATGGTTGTGGGAGATGAATGGATGAAAGGATGAATGTGAATTTGCTTACTTGGATAATCTAGTTTTGATGTGCTGCTACAACAGCCAGGCAGCTGAATCAGATTCCCGTGGTTTAATATCTGCTGACTGTCGCTTCACACCGCCCCCCTCCCCCCAAATTCTTCTGATGAAATGGTTTTTGAAACTGGCTCTAGATGCAGGTCTGACTCTGGCAGACCGGTACTGGTACATCTCCATACCACTTTTGCCCAGATTGAGATTAAGCACTGACTGTACTTTTGAGCACTTGCCGATGCCGAGTTAAGCATTAGAGTATGAAACAGTTTTGCTTGTGGTGTGACTTGGGGAACGGTAAAGTCCTTGTCAGTCCACTGTACATTTAAGCTGATGAGACACTGGAAGACACTGTTGGCCCAAATGGTAATGATGACACGCCTTGGCAAAAAACGGTTTCCAGTGTGACGGGCTGAAAGAGGACAAACCCGACAACAGGACGATCTGAGCAAAACATTTTTCTACCTCTGCCTGTTTGCTAAGGGGTATCGGGATCAGTATCAGACGTTTTACCTGCACAATAGCAGGAATGACCCGATGCCTGGTACTGGAACTGGCGTCAGGACGACCCCTTTGATTTCTGTCCTGTACAAACCCAGTCTATTGTGGGACGCGCTTGGATGTTGGTGTGTAACGTGGCATTGGGCGCAGTGTGTGAGGACTTGCTCGTGTACACAACGGCAGTGTCGGCGTTGATGCAGCCGCCTGCACCTCTGTATGAGCTTCACTAGTTGAGATGTCTTTAGTAAACTGCTGCTGTATTCGTAGCACATTTCGCTGCAGCAGCTGTCTGACGAGTGTCTTTATCCCTAATGACGTGCGTTGGGTATTTCCAGCCGGTTTAAAATGGGGGTCCAGTTATTTAGAGTGAGAATGGCCTGAACCTGCTGCTTTCCACAAATTCACCCTCCGCATGCTGTGGTTAAAGAAAACCATTGACTCTCCATTTCGAGAGTCAATGGTTTCTGATGAATTATGAAAAAGCTGTCGGCGGTAGATAAGTCGCCGCTCACTCTGTGTTGGGGCTTTGACTTCCACAGAGCATTTGTCGCTGGCAGTGTTGGAACAAGCACAATAATAATGGTTTAATTTTCCCCGGACGCTGCCGCCCTCCTGACACCTCATACATATGCAGCTTATGAGCAGCAGCTTCTGGTGATTACGACGCTCATGAAAACCTAAAATTTGCATACAACACAATATGTCAGCTGTGGTTCAGTGGGCAGAAATTACCAGGAGAGCTGACATTTATGGGGGTTTCTGTGCTCGGCCCGACTCTGCTCCGCTGAAACTGTTACTGTGAAAAGTTTTGTTGTTGTGTGGATCTGTTGATGTTTCCCAACTGGAAAAATCAAAACAAGTCTCATGGCAGATTAAAAATTAACCCCATACCTTATGTTAAAAAAGTATATTTAAGACTCCGCCTCCCCGATCTTAATTCAGCAATTCATTTTCTAATAAATGATTTGTGTGCAGAAACACAAAAGTCTGATGTGCTAAAACCCAAATATACTTTATCTGCAAGGATGTTAAATATTTAATCATTCATCAGTGTGGCTGATTACTATTATAAGGTTACGTTAGCACGAGCGCTGTATTGTTGGATTCCTCCACCTGCCAGTCAAGATGTAGTTTACATGCGCTTTTGTCCAGACTCGTATTCTAATCAGTTCAGTAAGTCAAATCTCTTTGTTGCATGTTTGATAAATAAAAATGCACCTTTTTAATGAATGATGAATTTAATTCCTGCGTCTACCAGCTGAGAACAAGTAAAACACTGAATTAATTAAAGTAAGTAAGTAAACTCTGGGGGCTGCGCTGATGCTCATTTTTAAACTGAAAGCCTTTTTGTGAAAAATTGTAAAAGTTTATTTGGAAAGTTTTAGGGGTTTTCCAGTTGAATACAGACGTGGCCAATAAGAAAGCTGCAGCTAAATGCTTTTAGATGTTCTTTACTAGTCGTGGGCTTTACATGTGATCCTGGAGGAGGAGGCGGGTTATGTTCTGTGATAGAGTTAAAGACGCCGTTTTGGGGCTAATGTTTTAGTTTTTCCATTGTTGGCATATTCAGCTTCCTAATGAGAGACGTGAGTTTTAAACCTGTCAGACTGTGAGTCTAATCTTGTACTTTTGTTCTGTCTCTCTTCCATCCCACTCTTCCTCTGTTCTTCCTCTCCATCTGTTTCTAATTGATTTCTCCCTCCTCTGCCAACGTCTTGCCTCTTTTTTCCCTTCTTTCTCTTGTCCTCCATCATCTCTCGTTTCTCAGGTGAACAAGCAGCAGCTGCAGGCGGTGAAGGAGCGTTTTCAGGCCTTCCTCAACGGGGAAACTCAGATCGTGGCCGATGAAGCTTTCTGCAATGCTGTGAGGAGCTACTACGAGGTAGGATCATCTCATCTGTACTTGTTAGTTCTTTCAAGAGGAAGGGAGTTTTTTTTTTTTTTTTTTTTTTTTTGAGTGGCGTTCACGTGTCCTCCAGAGATCCACTGGATGAGGACTGTGGTCTGGGATTTAAGGAGATTAAGTGTTTTGTTTTTATACATTTTATCTGGACATTAGAATGTTAGTAATACAGTATAAATACAACTTGGAATTGTGGAAAAATGAAGACTGCACGTTACAGCTGAACTGCAAAAGTGTTGTCCTGGGCAGCGCTGCACGTTGGGTTGTAGACATACAGTCTTCACAATAGGTTGTAAACGTATCTTTACTTAATTTTCCAAAGGAATTTTCAGGAGCATGTTTGTACACAAGCGTCGCTGTAATGGTGACAGACGGTGACGTCATTATCAGTGCGTGACTGCTCAGTGGAACTAGTATCCAGCACAAATGAAGCCGGTACATCCTGCCAGGAGGGTGTTTCCGAGCTGCACGCAGTCAAGTGACAGGGAGCTGATCAGGAAAACTGTTAGAGGGCTATGTCGAGAAGGAACAACTGAAAAAGTAGGAAAGAAATGGATGAAACGAAAATTAATACTCACAAACATCAAAGTCAAATGAGTCAAGTCGATGAAAAAGTGTGTGGCATGACGGCGACCAGCTAAATCATTCTTTGTGTGTGTGTGTGTGCGCAGAACTACCGGACCGCACAGTGTTTACACCAATCGGTAGGGAGGCCCTGAAGACGATGCCAGTATGTCGTTGTTTTCTTTACTTTCAGTTTTTGTTATTTGAAGCGACAGTTGCTCCATTTATCCAACCGTGGTCGCTGCCATATTTGTTTTAGCAGAAGAACATGTGAGAATTTCCGTTTGCCTGGGATTTAACTGCCGTGGATCAGTGAGGATGTGCAGCCGCTCATTGTAGAAACAAAGCCGTCCAGTATTTGCACTCAGTCTGAGAAGAAGTGGTCCAGGGAGTTTGTCCAGTGTTACCTAGTGTCACGTGCCTGTAGTTGTGTCAGTGCAGTTGTTGGGTTGTAACTCAGATAAAGATACTGGTCTTAAAATCTCTATAAAAGTATGAAATAAGAAAAGGAAAAACCGCAGACTTTACCTTCAGTTTCTCCAAATAAACACACCAAGGTGACACTGAATCGCCGTTTGTGGCTTCCTGTTGTCCTGTGTGGTTGTGAGCGTCCACCTCTGATGACCGAGTGCTTGTTGAGCTCCTATGGCACAAAGTAATTAAATTTATCGCCGGCATCTAACGGAAACAGATTAGAACATCGATCCAGCGGCCGGGTTTCTTTTGTGAGGGAACCCGTGCCGCTAGCCTCGCTCCTTTAAACCAAAGCGTTTTCATCTACCTCACCTGTGCTCCGTGTCACCCGCACCTCCCGCATCGTGCAGTTTCTTTTAGAGCTGTTTCTGCAAATGTCTTTCCTCCTCCTCCTCCCAGAACATCCGTCCACGGTATTAGTGCAGCTGAGGAGCGGGTGGAGCTCTCTCTGCTTAATAGTAGGTCACAAACAGAGTTGAATTCTCATTGACATTTTCTGAGCCGCATTTTTGTTATTGTTCATAATATTTATTCAGTGTTTGGGAGGAAACCGTCCTCTGGCTCCTGCAAAGACACTGTGACAAACCCTCCTGGTTGACTCATGGTTTAGTCTCTCCCCTGCTGGATGTGCCAGCTGTGAGCAGAGATTGCATTGAGTTTCCTCAGTGTTTTCATTCCATTTTTACACGGAGTCTCTGTTATCTGTCACTCGTCTGCCTCCGTCTCTCCCTCCGTGTCCCCTCGTCTCCGTCTTCCTCTCCACTATGAAACGCAGATCTCATTGGCCTCCTGCTGCTTGTTTCCTTAATAATTGCCAGCAATTGTGAGACAAGAGGATCTGGGAAACTCTCAAAGTGCCGGCGCTGTTGCTGAGGAGCTAAATGTTCAAATTGAGACGAGTTGTTTTCATCAGTGGACGTCATTGTCCCCGTGAGGCCAGACACAATATACTCATCATATTTCTAGTATCGTCGCTAGAAAAACACGATGATCCGTTTCATTTTCTTGGCCTAATCTAGGGCTGCGTAGACAACATGTTGACATTAGAAATGGCAAATGGCAGCAGAAGCACCTGCGAGGTTGTTGATGCAAGTGTAGCATCAATCTGGGAATAAATGAACAACGTGGCCTTTGGAACTAATTATCATCTTGGTCACATGTTGAATTTGTTAACGTGTTCAGAGGCAGTGAGTGAGCATTTCTTATTCCTCTGATCCTCAGATCGAAGTTCCTGCCTGACTGTTAAAAAATGCGTCGCTCACGGTCAGCGCTGTGACATATTTGACCCCTGAGCTTAGAAGCTTGTACACATCCGCAATTTGCATCCAGAAGTTTCAGGGATTCTGTGGCTGCTCTTATATTTGGGACCAGTGTCCTGCTGCATAACGGAGACGTGTCCGACCTTCGTCTCAGAGGCCGAGCTGCTGTTCGCCTCTGTCGGAGAGTTCATGTTTCCCTCTGTTGTGGCACCACCGTGTTTGATTGTAGGTACTGTGATCTTTCTGTGAAGTTCTGTGACTCCTGTTTCTCACTGATTTCAGCGTTTGACTCCTCACTATAAAGAACAAACTCCTAAAATCTCTGAGGGTCTTCTGGCTCAGATGAACTTAAATGATGTTCTGGGTGAACGCTGTCATCTCCCTTGAAGTCCTTTCTACCTCCTGTCTTGCACACAGTCATTTGCACATCCAACCAATACAAATGTCGTTTCATCAGAAATTAATTTTTATTATTTATCAAGAGCGTTCCAACCTTTTGCACTTATAAGATTTTGAATATTTCACATTTTTTAAATGTTCTGTCTGGTGGTCCCAGCACCACACAACCCCTCAGCTCGGGGATCCCACGATGGTGGAATGAGCTGCCAAACTCCACACGCTCAGCAACCTCACTTCCCATAAAAAAGGAAATATCTTTCTGCTCTTTCTTACGTATCATAAAGCTGAAACACTTTGCTTTGACGTTTTCTCCTTGACTTAGATTTTTACCTGCTTTGTACCTCGCCGGTGAGATGCTTTGGATAAAAGCGTCTGCCAAATGACTAAATGACGTTTCGGGAGGATTTGAGCAGGTGATGGCAGGAGCCCTGCTGTCTGTTACACTGAACTCTTCCATCTGCAGTGTTGAGTTATATGAAGGTTGGAATCTCCCACCTGGAGTGTGAGAGGTGTTGAAATTGCTCCCATTGTGATGTCACACTGGACTATGCTGTCAGATACTGAGGGTGCACAGAGCGGACCGAACTTCTTCCATGGCCCCTGGGTGAGGAACCAGCTCACCACTGACTACAATGTGTTTGTGATGCACATTTTCTGCTGCATAGCTGTATTTTAGTCCATAAGAATAAAATTTATGTCAATCAAAATAATCGCCTATTAACTAGAGCTGCACATAACAAGTATCTTTTTTTTTTTTTTTTTTTACTAATGTTCTGTCTTAATTTAACGAAACTTTCATCATGACTGACGAAAACTATTTAATGATCAAAATTGTTTTCTTCTGGCTAATTACTTGTTGTAGCTGAGAGTTTTGCACTAATCTGATCCCTTCTGTTCCATTTTTGCCAATGCAGATAGTTTCTTTACATATGGCACGTGTGCATAAACTAATTACGATATAAATTTCGACATGCATGCAAACTGCATGTTGACTGTTTATTGGAGGTGTGCAGGGGTGAGCAGGTAGGTCACGCTCCCTCCTCTTTTTGGCCTGTAGCCCGTGTGCGGTTTTATCCCTGTAGGTTCTGGTTGATCCCACCCCGGTGCTGACAGATGATGGCTCAGTCGCCTTCTCGGCCCCACTCTTCTCCCCTCCCCACACCGACTGTCCTGCCTGACAGTAAACGCCGTGGATGTTGATACTCACAGGAGGAACAGGAAGTGGTTTCATTACCGGCTGCCCTGCTTCTGTCATCTGCGTCTCATGCTGCAGTACACTCATTAATTATCACCTATGAGCGGTTGCGTTGGATACCATCGCTGCTTCACTGCTGTTTTTTAGTTTTATTTATTTTTTTGTTTTTTAAATTAGCATCTTGTCCATAATTCAGCTTTTTGGCATCTCAGCATGATGAGACACAGTCTGCTGAAGTCTGACTTCTGATAATTTTTCATTCTGTGTCAGCAGCGTATGATCGGTGTGTGTGATGCAGAGCTAATCGCTTGCTTTCCACACTAAATGAGATTGCATGCTTTTTTTTTTTTTTCTGACATCTGGAGGAAAGTCACTCGTGACTGTCTGCCTTTATTAATGTGATGGATGACTTTTATTAAAAGGTGCCAAATTGCAAAGGACAGGAGATGGAATAATTCACATTTGTCAGTATAATAATGGATCCTAAAATGTTCCGACATTCAAAAAATAACCACAATAATAAACTATCACATCCATTTTTGGAAAATCTTTTGTGCGCCGACATGGAACTGAGCCTCAATATTTAAGTTTGTCTTTTTTGAGCAGTTAATAATACATCAAATATAAATACTTAAAAGGGGGGGAGAACATGGAGCGGATGTCGATTTTACAAAGTGTAATGAGCCTAATATTACCATGTTGGGTTTGACGAGCTTGTTACTTCTTTTTATTAAGACCCATCAGCAGTGTGTCAGTTTGACTTCGGATCGGATCTTTAAATGGCTCAAAGTAGATTTTTGTTGACGTCTCAGGTCTGTCGGCATGTTCTTGTCAGTTTGAAGAACAATGTCAACTGTGACCTTTTTTTCCTGTGTCTGCACCTGGAGTGAATTTGAAAAGGGGTCAGTTCCACCCCAGGACACCCCTCTGACTCTGCCCCTGCTGAGGACCAGCTGCTGGGCCACGTGTCCTCAGGGATAAACGTGAACACGTTAAAGTGTGGCTGCGTCTGCAGGGATTCGAGCCCTGCGACGTTGAACAGGTGTTTAGCCGACTGTCTGAAATGTGTGGTCCTTACATTGTGTAACGCCAAATGTAAGATTAAATACAGGCAGAAATGTCAAACCCTGAAATAATGAGAATTTTGAGTAATGATTAAAAAAGCTCACTGTGGAACAGCAGTTGGTAAAGGTGAAACAGATTTTTGCCGTTTCAGATGATTATATTTAGTAAAAATCAAGTAACTAAAGCTCTCAAATGTACAGTAGTGCAGTAAAAAGATTGTTTCCCTCTGAAGTAAATATCGTAATAACAGTGTTTTCCTCCTGTGGATGTA
The DNA here is from genome assembly GCA_033026295.1 of Channa striata. NCBI lineage: Eukaryota > Metazoa > Chordata > Actinopteri > Anabantiformes > Channidae > Channa > Channa striata. The sequence goes on along the minus strand of CM065176.1, from coordinate 25,737,249 downwards.
CATGCTGATATAATTATTAGTTACTTACAGTATGATTGAAGTTGAAGGTCAAATTTGTCTTAAATGTCAAACTCAAATTCTGTGAATTTTTTTCTGAAAGTCTTGGTGTAGAACTGATATTAGAAAAACATTAATCGAGTCGATTTTTAAATGTATTTTTATCATGTGTATAAAATGAGATGTAGAGTTCACGTGTACATTGGATGGAGGAGTCTCACACGATCTCACTAACGCAACAAAACAAAACCTCACAATACAAAGATCTTCATCCATTGTCTGGAAACGCGTCAGCCACAAATGAACATTCTGTTATTCTGACCACGTTCCTGTAGTTTCCTGCGTGTAACCGTGAGCTGCTCAGGCAGTTGAATGAAGTAACTGCAGACCCGCCGTCCTCCGGCCTCTTTAGTGCTCACAGTGACATGACACAATTGATTTTTCCTCCCGATGATTCAGCTCCTGAATGCAGCTCTGCTGGAGATAATCTCTTGTGTTATTCGTCGGCCTCTTCACGACTCATTCGTTATTGACCTGCTCTACTCCAGGATGTGTTTAGGTATTCATTTCCGTCAGACAGGTGTGTGTGTGTGTGTGTGTGTGTTGTCTGTGAAGGCGCCTTAGGGGACAAACGGGACATAAATTCCTTGTCCGTGGGTTGTCCCTCAGAGCTGAAGTGGTCTTAATTGCCTGTGTACTGCACTTTGCCGTGTGGAGTCATAATGTGACGAGGTTCTATAATTTAATGTTGCGCACGGGGAAAAAGCTTTAACAGTTGTTCTCTGAGTTTAGTGCAGTCAGGGCGACCGTAACTCGATCAAATGAAGCACCAAACACATGGGATTTGTCGGGGGGGGGGTTCTATAACACGTGGTAATGTAATTATAGCTTTAACAACATTCAGCTAAAATGTATGTCTAGTTATTATGCAGATTTCTCATCACTTTTAAGGAGACTATTTGATGCTGTTTGTTTTATTTCATTTTAATATGAATAGTTGTGAATGAATGTGTCAACGTAATAATTGTAGTAAATGCGTTTATTCACGTGACGTGCATCAGTGCCTCACAAGTAGGAAGTAAGATGAAGCCGCGATCCACCAGTGAAAATGTCAACCATGATCATCCAAAACATGGAGGATTTGAAGCAACGTGGTGTTTTGTGAGCTCTGCTGATAGTTTGAATTGGATTGGACCATTTTCCTTTTAACTTGAATGGAACTAGCTTTTGTGGAGAGACTTGACTTGACTTTCTATTAGTCACCAGCTAAGATTGACCCATTTTTTTTTGTCATATTTGTTTAAAGAAAATATTGTTGATTGATAATTTACAAAAAACAATTAAATTTATGTTAAAATTTACATTTAAATGAATTTGTGTGGAAAGTAAAGATATTGTAATAGACATTTTGATTGACATGTTCAAATTATTAATTGAATTCTGAGAGTAAATCATATTGATTATTCAAGTGTTTGAGTGATTCAACAGCAAGTAGTGGATTGATGAATTCATCGTTCTACGGCAGGTTTCAAGTCTCCGTAGGATCATTTAGTAAAAAAGGCTCAAACATATTACACTATTAAAGCAAAAAAAAAAACCACCACCACCTAACTTTGTTTAAACAATGTCAGTTTGCAGATATGGGACATTTTAAAAAATGTTTGCTGGCGCTGTAGGTGTGTGACCTGTAATTTGACGTTCACGCAGCCCGGCAGGAAGCTGCTCTAAGTGCCTCCAGCTCACAGATGTTTTTTCTTTATTTAATGAAGGATTTTACTGATTTTTCTCGTGCTCTCTGATCCCAGATATGCTGGTGCTTTTCAGTAATACATTTGCTTCAGACCAGCCACTCTTCTCAAGCTCACACCAATCCCACCGTTAATCTCTGCGGACAGTGAGACCGAGGAGGGCAGCAGAGTAATCAGAGACAGGAGATCCCTGGATCAAGACCGGGTCAGAGGTCAGCCTCATCACACGCTGTCCGATCAATACCTGTCGAAAATTAGAGAGATCAGTTTTCAGCCAAAGACCAAATATTTTTTTATAACTTTCGAAGTTGACATTAATTGAAACCCCTCGAAGTGGGGAACCAGATTCTACAAGCCGAATCAAGCTACAGTCAAATATTAGTTCATTAGAGACGGTCAGTGGTCAACTAGTCGATCACTTGGTTAAACACCAGACCAAATTAAAGAAACATTAGAATTGGATTTTGCAGTTCATTTCTACTTTTAGGGACATTCTACACGTTTCTCTGAAGAAACCGCAGAACCAGCTCTTATTGATTTATTAATATAAAACTTACAAATATAGGAATATAACATGAATAAATGAATGGGCAATAAAACATGAAATAACCAACTCTAAGTAGATGCTTGCATAAGCATCAATAAGTACGGCTATGGGTAATTTGGGGGAGGAAAAATAATTCTGTTATAATTCATCTCTAACAGGAAAAATACTAGAAATTTTAGAAAAGCTAAGTCGCATTAGAGCTGAATCGGACACCAGACTCTCAAAGGAATAAGAGAAACCCGGCGTCGCCTTGAAGCTGCCGGACGTTGTTCTGCCAGTTTAGGCTGTTGGTTGGTACCGGTCCTGCCCGAGCAGGGAGCGCCGCCTTGTTCTGATAATGGATGTGCAACCAGAGCGAGCTTGCCTTGGTCACGTGTGCATGCGGCCTCACGGTGATGCGGTTTGGGTCTCTGGGGCTGGTGTCCAGCGCTGCATCCTGGATGTGGCAACAGGCTGTATGGAACAAACGATGTTGAACACGGGTTAATAAAAATGCGTATATTGAATCTAAAAAAAAAACAATCTCAAGGCTCAATTTAGAAAAATTTGGAGCAGCTGTCCCAATTCTAAACGAGATCTGATGTTTGGCTTGTAGTTCAGATCTTTAAAATGAGTTGGAGAGTAAGAAAATATAGAAACAGTTTGCCCGCAAAGAATAATTGAAAAAGGTCAAACAAGACAATTTACGAATTTTCTTTCATCAAACCCAAATTCCATCCCATAATAACGAAAGGAACATATTACAACTGTTCTACTGTCCAAGTTGGCGTGGAGGAAAAAAAGCTTAAATCTACATAGAATACCTATATTTGTTGCGCTTCACATTAATGTGCATGTTTGGATTCTGAGATGAATAGATGCAGTCAGAAGAATTTCACACGCCAAATAGGCTTTGTTTAATATCTGGTCAAAACTATGAAACTCACAGCAATAAGGAAACTGAACAAACAAACATGAATAATTAAACAAATCGTAGCCTATTGAGTCAGTATAAATGTAACACGATCATATTTCCATATACCTTGGCGGGTGTGTACATGATGCGCATGAGTATGAAACACGTGTGTCTAATGTAGAGAATTAACAGAAGAATTTGACATCGTTAGATTAACTTTCAGACAACAACACTGATTTCTACTTTAAATGATACCGTTTAGGTATTCTCTTTCATCACTATGCTTTATTAATACAATTTAACAACTCAGCGGTTCTTTATCGTACATTGGACAACTTCTGCCAAAGTAAAATGGTGAGTTGGCTCTGAAAGAAGGAACGTTGGGCAAAGTGGATGCCAAAATTACAAAGGCACAAAGTGGTTTGTGCAGTTTTAACATGCTCATAAGTAACGGTCTTGTATTTAAATTATTGTCTACAAATAGTGTTTGAAGGTTTGAACGCCCAACTAAAGATTTGGTTTGTGATAATATGAAGGAGTCCACTTTGAGGTCCGGTCTGTTGGAATCAGGAGAATATCCTCAAGTTGTGCAATAAAACAGAAAAAGCTCATACAAACTAATGGTGTCAGGACTGAAATAAAACCAAAGCACAATTGTTTTTTTGTTTTCTATCATAAGGGGCAGCGGGTAGAGGTGTAAGGCTAATTTCAGCAGGGGTCAAGAGTCGTTTTATGGGCTGCTGCTAACAAACGCTGTTTACATCAGTGTTTCCACGCACCCAAATGTCTGTCAGAACAACGAGGGTTATGGGCTTTTAACAGCTGGACAACATTTAATACACATTTGTTTTAGCTGCACAAAATGCAAAATGGCAGTGAGTGGGAAGTGAATATGGGCTATAGGCAGAAGAAGCCATTACTGCTGCAGGAATGTAGCTTTATAATGCTGAAGGGAATGATGGAAAATGGAATGCAAATGGAAATATTCATGCAAAAGTTTTTATGGACAAGAAGTTAATCGGACTTATGAAACTTATATTAAAAATTCTCCTTTTCTTAAACAGATCTCTCTGAAAATCAAGAATGTAGTTTATGGGATCAGATTATTAAAAGGAAAAAAACAACAACAATTGAACTAAACTGTGCTGCATTCCATATATTTCCCCTTTCTGTAGCTTTGAAACTCCTCCAGATGACATCACTGGGAGGAATTTTTCCATCTTATGTGGAATGCAAAGGGAAGATGAAGGAAAAAAACAGTAGTTGGGTACAAATGGTAAAGGAGCAACACGTCCATGATCACAGAATGTGATTGTAGAGACGTGTTTGACGAACCTGTGGGTCTGTGTTCAACAGTTTTTCTGTCCAGAGATTCGTTTAGGCTCATAATGCTACAGTTAGTGAAGCTGGGTCCTGGTCCAGGGGAACCCAGGCACAGCACAGTGAGCTCCCCCACTCATCCATTCCCAAAAGGACAAACCAAAAGCTCTGACAAAAACCCTGCCTAGATTTTTAACCCCTAACAAAGAAATGAAAATAAAGACAGGATGTCTAACCTGAGCTCCTAACCAAAACAGGAGAAACGATTGATAAAATTGGAGCGTCTCACTCCTGTCGTTGTATTTACAGTGGACTCTAGACAAAGTTATTTACTCGTTCATTCTGTATTTGTTTGCTCCCAGTCAGACGGTGTCTTAGCCACAGTGTTCAGGACGAGTGCAGGACGTTGTACCGGATTGGAGCGATGTTACCCCTGCTTTTACCTAACTATCGATTTACACGCATTAACATTAATGTTAGCTGTGATATTACAGGGTTTCCATGTGAAACACACTGCACAGCATGTAGACGTTGATGGAAATTGTTAGAAATGTAAGTATTTTTACTCCAAACATTACACAAATATTAGAGGATGGATCCAGGCATCTCCCATTAAATCTCACAGAGCTGAACGTCTTATTGGCTGCATGTTTGTATTTATCCTCCAACAAACTCAGCTGTCGTGTTCGGAGCCGCCGCGAGCACGCCGCCGCGAGCACGCCGCCGCGAGCCCCGTCTCTCTGCCCTCGGCCTCTGTGGTGCCTGTGTTCTGTGAGTGGGAGGCTTGTATCTGTCTGCGTTTGTTTGCTGTGATACAGGTTTCTCATGGAAGCCTGCTAATGCAGCATGAAAGTGGATTTATCCTCAGCCGAGGGAGACACAACATAAATGTTTGAAGTGTGTGTGCGGCCGCTTTCTTTAGTCGTACAGCACATGAACACACATTTCTGCTTCTACGTGTTTATTTTTGGACCTTATTATTCTAGCGTTGTTTCTTTTTCATCAATTAAGAGATGTGTGTTGAGAAAAAGAAGCCTTTTATTTTATTTGCTTATGTAGAATATGGATGAATTTTTCAACTGCAGATGATTAGTGATGTTGTCTTGGAGAAAAATTTAAGTGAAAGAGAAGTGTAAAAATTCTGTCATATTTTTTCACACATTTGAGTAAAAAGAAGCACCGAGACATGGAACAAAGGTTATTGCTCAGTGCGATATGAGCATGAGCATTAAACCTGTTGCAAACGACATACTAAATTGTGATGAATAAGAAACTTATTGTGGTTCTGCATGCAAACGTTCTACGTAGTGTTGCCAGCTTGGTGACTTTCTTTTTATATTTGGCAATTATTCAGACTCTCTCGAGACTCCTTTTCAAAAAAGCAACTAGCAACATATAGAGCAATTTTCTTCTCTCGTTGTGGGAAACTTGTGGATATTCATAAAGCCCACAGCCTTCTCAGTCTTAACGAGCAGCGGGTGCTGCTGCCCAGTTATTAGCTGATGTCATTTAGGGACTTGTAGTGACGGCCAATAGCTGCTTTTCTTACTGAGCAGTTGACGACACTGATTTCACCTGTTGGATGGAGCCCTACAATGTACCAGCGTTTGTGTTTTCAGTGATCCGAGTAGGAATGTCGACCAGTTGTCTGCACCATATTGGGAATGTAGTAGAGCAGTGCGTGAGTTTTACAAGGTTGTGATGATTTAAATGCCATCTCTGCTCTCTGTGTTTCTGGGCCGGGGCTCAGCTCCTCAGTGGGCAGGAGCCCAGCTGAGATGAGACGTTACTGGATCCTAAAAGCCTCCACTAGATCCTATGCAAAGCTCAGTAAATGATTAAACCCCCCAAAATGCTGTATTAAATCACTTAAATTAGTTTCTTTATTCCAAAACACTAGGATGAAGATGAGAAAGTGTTTAAAATCTTTGTGTTTGTGTTTGTCTCTGTACTGACTGAACACCTTGTAAATCCCTGATATTAAGGGAAGTAAATATCCCACCGTAGAAAAGAGGTGACATCAGCTTTCCTCACACCAACCCGTCCACTCGGTGTTCTCCTCAGGGAGCCCGTCGCTAAATGTTTTAAAACCTGCCTGAACACAACCTGAAAATAATCTGCCAGGTAGAATCTTAAAGCTGAGCAGCAGCTCTCAACCCACAAATCAGCGGCTCCACCGGCAGAAGCAGGTCGCCTGCCCTGCAGTGAATCACACAGTCTGTGCAAAGAACCACAGTGAGCGAGTGAGTGACTTTTAACGATTTCACGTTTAATTTGAGGGAGATTTACAGTGTCTGTGACCTTGCTGTTGTAGAAATGTAAAAGTCAAAGACCTCGTGGTGGGAAAGAGCAGGACTTCCACCACGTCTGTGATGGAGTAATCATCCAAGCTGCACGTTTACAGCAACTGTATGTTGATCATGATCACAATATGACACGATGTCGTCACATATTTTGCTCCTATTGTTCAGGACCACTGCACATCACACAGTGTGAATCTCCCTCACTAGTTATTCGGTTGCTTCATTTGTACTGATGGAATACAATTCAGGGACAAGTTGATTTGATTCATTTCCATTCAGCTATTATGAGTTGTAATTTAATTTCAACTAGAATTTGGAGGGAAATATTGTACAACTTACTGCACTGTTTATTTGACAGCTGTAGTCTTTATAGAACATATCAATCAGATATGAAATGATCATTTCATGGATTTGTTGTCGTTGTAAATCACCTGTCAGTATAGAAAATGGTTTACATGAGTGATATTTGCACATTAATGCGTGAAATTATAATACAGTAATAACTCAGTTTTAAATGGACTCTTCCGCAGTGCTTTTACTTTGACTTTGCTACTTTATGTAAAATGTGATGCTTATATTTTCTGCACTGTGGCAACTTAATGATGCTTTTAATTAAGCAGAATATCTCAGTTAAAGCAGGAAAAGGCGAACCCTGAATCACAGCCGCAGTGAACGGCGAGACTCCTGCGCAGTAACGCAGCCCTGTGTCGACATGTGGCTGCGCCTCATCACACAGCGCTGGACGACACATCCGTCTCGGGCTCTGTCGCTCCAACTCACTCGCTCCCTCTGTTCTTTAATTAGGAACATTTAATGGTCCGAGAACACGCAGAGAACTGGTGGCAGGCTCTGATGAACCTGTCTGTGGTGTCAGATCAACACACGTGTACGTCGGAGGAAGTCAAACTGTATATTTCCGTCCCTGTAAATGATCAGACGGCTGCAGATGTTACTTCTGCTGCCTCACTTTTATTTTTTTTATCCCGAGTTCCTGAGCAGTGGGAGGTGACGATGAGTCAACGCTGCCTTTGCTAGGAAGTTGAGCGACCTGTTAGTCTGTCACATTAAAGGACTGCTGACATTTCCAACTGTCCTCAAACCGCAGACCCTCTCATTATGTCCATGAGGACACATTACTGAAACATCCCCAGGTGCCACATTCAACTTCATTAAAGGAGTATGTTGACATTTGGGGAAATTGGTCACAAGTCGGAGGCTTTGATGGAGGTTGGCGGTTTCCCCTCCTCTCGGAATCCTGAAGCAACTGTACACGCAGACATAACACACATTTCTCACAGTTACAAAAAGAGTTGTTAACAATAACTCTTTATTATAAGCGTTTTCCTCATTTAAACTTTTGAATTCCTGCCCTAATTCATACTACTTATTGATGTATCCTTATTTAAAAATGCAGAAACCTCAGCCAAGATTTCCCCACGACAAACTAAACTGCTTTTTGCATGTAAAAGAGCAGGTATGATCTTTTTGATGCCATGTGAAGCTTTCATATTTATCAAACCCTCGTCTGATGATGGTCGAGTGACTGAGGGCTTTGTAATTAAATGCCTGCGTTGCTTGGAAGTGTGAGTAGCCCAGCTTTTTTTTTCTCCAAACAGATGGGTGATTTTAATATGCTCTCCATTCATAAGCAAAACTCGGCAATGAAAGAATCCTAATTATTCCCACAGTAAATTTGATGGTGGTATTATTATTATTATTATTATTATTATTATTATTACTACTACTACTACTACTACAACAACTACAAGGACACATCATTTTCTGTCATGCATGTCCAGACTCGAATAAACTGTTTCAACACCATCTTGATCCTGTTAAAGCAGGTGTTGGTTTAAAAAATATGAAGTTTATACACTTGAATTGTTGACACATGTATAAAAGAAAGAAACAGGAAGATGTGATGGATCCTGGGACCTTTCATCACTTCACCGGTTTTTCTGGAACTGCTTCACTCAGTGTTTCAGAGGAACATCTGCTCTTACAGTCTTTGGCTGCCTCTGTGTCGTAGAGAGTTCGCTGTAACCCAGGCAGCCGCTCAAAGAATGGCTCTTCATCAGTGACCACAGGCCAGAAATTACACTCCACAAATGTTTTGCACATTAACTTCACGCATAATTAGCAGCAGAGTTTAGTGTGTTTTGCCAACCTCAGTGTAGACTCGACCTTGTCACCTCAGAACAGCAGATTAGGACAAAATGTGTGGAGTGGAGCCCAGGTCAGCACGAGCACTGGACCCCCGGGTCTGTTCAGGAGCTCTCTGCTTTGTCCTTTTCTGGAAACCTTCCACGTGGTCAACCTCTGGGACAAAAACACTGGGCCTACGTAGTTGACATGTTTAAAAAGCCACGACTGTATTAAGAGTAATTGCTGCTCGACAAAGTTAAATTATTGAAATAATTGCCAATACAACAATTAGCAGTACTAAACTGTTTTGCTTCTAGAATGAGTTGCTGGAATTGAAAATTCTCTCTATTGTAGTTAATTATTCCCACAAGAAAGAAAAAAATGTGCATGTTTTTCTCCCAAAATGAATATGGCTCTGACTGTTTAATAAACTAAGCAACTTTTTGCTGGAAAGACCGGAAATAAAGGGCTGAGGTGACCGTGATATTGTGTGCAGTATGGGTACAAGTGCACAAAGACAGGATTGGAGCCAGTGTTGTGAATTGGAGTTATATAAGAAAAGTTGAATTGAATCCAAAGTGCTTGTATTGGCATTGGGACTTCCCTGATCTGAGCTACATCCACCCAGATACTACATGGAGTTGACTGGAAGAAAATGTGTCACTTGGCGGATGCTTAAATTTCAAGCATAAAAATAAGGAAGCTCTGGGGTCAGTGTCTTGCCCAATGAGGATTTCTAAGGAGTGCTACACTTCTTTGATAGCACGTTACTTTGATGGTTTTCTCTTTAACTTTTATTGATGCCTCTTGAAAGTCGCTTTGGATAAAAGCGTCTGTCAAATGACAAAATCTAAATGCTCAGGAGGATTCAGGAGTCGAACCACTGAACCTTTTGTGCTCTAAGCATCATCACACCCCTTCACCAGGGGTTCTCAGTCCTGGTCCTTACCCCAGCCAGGTGTTTTTAGTCGATTAAAAAACTGGAATATACCATTTCAGATGAGCAAGAAGAGGAGGAAGGCACAGTGAATTGGTGCAGTATCTTCCAGCTTCTCATTAACTGGAAAAATCTGATCCGCCTGATTAGCAGTGATTAGTGCAGGGTCCCGTAGGACCGTACGCTGATGAGCCAAAACACGACGTTGCATGATCACAGTTTGGCCACCATGATAAAATCTTTGCGGTGCATTGCCAATCCTGAGGGCTTGGCCAGAACGAGGAACATTCGTACACGCTAGAAACGTTAAACCAAGCAGCTGTAAGGAGAGTCAGACGTTAGAAATGCAGGTGGCAACGACTAAAGAGCAAAATGTTTACTGCCATTTGAATAGACGGCGTTCCCATGTCCGTGTGCTGCAGGACCAGATGCTCGTCAGCATCCAGGTTCACACACGAGCAGTTGCTGGTGTCGGTCGTTTCAGTCATTAGTGAGACTTTCATAACGAAGCAGGACACTAGTTGTCACCTGTCACACAGACTCTGGATGCACCGTAGTATCGTTTCTGTGTTAATGTCGGAGAAACATGACAAACTTTTTTGGATTTATTGGATTTATTCAGGAATAAACTAGATGGCTGAAGACAGGATGGTATTTGTCTTTTTTTTTTGTCCCTTAATCTGTCCACAAAACATAAAACTATAGACTATATAAATGAACGTTTGCTCATAATTACTATTTCAAAATGTTTCCCAGCTGCTTTAGCTAAAAGCTGAAATGTATTATTTTTAGATTCTTTGGTCTTTATTCCTTCACTATAGCAACAGATGAAAAGCTATTTTCCTCCTTGTCTTCCATGCAGGGAACTTTATTTTCTTCTTTTTTTTCCTTTTTAAACAAAACGGGTCTATGTTCACTGCTGGTCTTTGTATCCGTTCAACTCCATGGTCCAAATTGGTCCAATTTCAGTCCCCTGCTGAGACTAAACAGCATTTTCTTTTTCTCATGTTATTCGTAGTCTTGGTAATTTGACTCTTTTTCTTGAAGAGTTTCAGAGTCAGAACAAGAGGCTGTAAGAAGGGTTTTGATTTGACAGTTCAACGTTTCTTTTTTATATATCCATGTTTGTCTGTGTATGAATAGGGCTGTGTGTGTAGTTGGCTATATGTCTGAATATTTCAAACTAAAAGCTGAACACAGTAAAAATGTGTAATCTGGCGCTGTGTCCCTTTGTTGATATCATGTTGCTCCATGGTGACTACAGGTCTTTAAAAAGTCCTACAATGTCTGAACTTTGGCCAAGAAAAGACCTTAAAGTATGTTTCCCCTAATCGCACCGTAAACAACGTGAGACTTGGCTTCAAATGCAGAGTAATGGAGCACAAAGATAACCGAAAATGTTTTTTTTAATGCCACTGATTACAACTGCCAAAACTCGGGAGTTGATGGTTCATTTATTTAAATAGTGTTTATTCATATGTCAGTACTTCAGCTGTAAATCTGCCCACTAGGAAAAGGAAAACAGCTGTTAACTTCATGGTGCACTGTTAAACTAAGGTCCATCTGTTGCTGCTAATGCAGCCCTGACTTCAGGTTTTAAAGTCTTTTTAGTCGTATTTGGGAGGTGGGGCTGCCATTGTGCATCCTCGTCTCATCATCCCCAGATGAACAGTGTAGAAGCCCCTGAGTGTCCCCGTGACTTCAAATGTCATTATCAGACTGGGAAACCTTCCTGTTTCTCCATGGTCCAGTTCTGAGGTTCGCTTGCCTTTTGTAGGTGCTTTTGAAGATGGACATGGGTCAGCATGGTCTTTGGACGCCTTTCCATCCACCCAGTATTAACTTACTCAGGAATTTGAAGTGTAGTCGCCCTTCTACTACGGTCAGACTCAACTGACCACATGTATCAGTGATCAGCCGCCCGTGACCCTGCTTGCCCGTTCACCAGTTCTTCTTCCTTTTGGTAGGTCCTGTCCACTGCATTAGAGCTGCAGTTTTGGAGTTGCCCTGACACTGATCTAGAACCTCTGAAGCAGAGAGGTTGGTTGTTTCAGCCTGTTAACAGCACACACTGGACAGTTCTCCCCTCTGTCTCAGGGCAGATACAGGGACAGACAAACATTCACACCTATAGGCAATTTATAGACCTCAGTTAACTGGTTAAGACCTCCTTCCTGTGAGCTCCTGGGTCAGTGCAGCTCTGAAGGACCTCCCTCTGATTTCCTGCTTCACCTGCTGCTTCAGACACTAAGCAGGTGGCTCACTCAGAACCTTTCTCCTCCAAACCTTATTAAGGGCTCACCTGGAAACAGCCCACAGCTAACACTTATGGCTCTGCTATTCCTTTGTGGTCTTTTAGATTCCCTCACAGACTGATGGCTTCTATAACCTCAACACTTCAGTTCATCTGTGACATTTGCAATTTGTAAGGAGAAATGGGACCAGTGTTAAAAAAGATTCCTCATTCTTCGCTCGAGGCAAAGGAGAAGCCCACGCTTGTTCCTCGAGTCTGCTCATAATCAGGTTTTTATTGAACACGAAGTAATTGGTTTTTAGAATAAACTCTTGTCAGACGAGTTCAGCCGCTCGATGATCTGTTACAGCCTGGATGTAAAACAAGCACCGTGGGAGGTTCGGGTTGAGGCTTTCTGTCTGTCAAAACACAGCAAGCGGAGCTCCATCCCTTCACACCACCGTCCTGTAAATCAGCCGTTCACTGTCCGGATCGGTACCTGCTTCCTGCTACATTCAAACCTGCCTCCTGTGTGGTGTAGAAGATAAAAGTCTGCTGTTAGTTTTGATGATTTCCCCTGCTGTCACAGTCAAACTCATGATAAAGAGAATTGTTTGAACTTAATTTCATAACCACCCGAAGCCAGAGTCACCTAAGACTGTCTTTATTTGGTCAATTTATCCCAGTATTTCTTTTCAGACAGTCTGTGATGGCTTCTCATGCTCTAAGAGACACATTCGTGTTTACATTGTCCACGACTCGGTCCTAACTTTCATAAACTGTAGCAACATATATTGTTTAGCTCATTAAGGACACGTGGGCTTTTCTTTACTTTTTCTACATATTTCAGTTTAATTTGGCTCCAAATAGCAGATTGTGTTATCACAGTGTTGGGATTCCTGTGTGACAAAAGGTTTGAGCACCTGCACTTGGGTTTCTGAACCTTGGACTAACACGTGGAGATCTAGTCCACCCGTTCCTCTTTTCCAGCGCTGAGGGGATTCGGTTGCATTAGTACAACTTCGCCAGTGTTTATAGCCTTTAATCTTATTTGATTCCTGACTTTCAGGACGTTTATTTTTAAAGCTGTAAATCAAAGAGTTGTTGTCACTCTTGAATTTTATTAGTGTGATCTTGCTTTTGGGGTTTCATGTTGCATTTTTGTCAGCAAACTAATTAACTTGCTTGACTCCTCTCCGCCTGGTTGTCATTACCTTCTTGCGATGGGTCTCCCTCTGTTTGACTTGGTTTTTAGACGACATGTGTGTGTTGTCAATTCGTGGCCTTTTCTGTTTGAGAGGCAAAATTAGCTGATACATTTCGTTATTATAGAATTACTAAAAATTATTATACATTTCAAAATCTTTTGAGGCTTAAAGTGTAATTCTAACTTTGAATTAAATCTTTTAAATTAAATCTATCCATGGTTTAGTTATATCTGCACCAAGGCCACCTCTGATTTTTGGCCTGGACCATAACTGGCTTCACCTTCCACACCTCCTGTCTCACTGGGACCAAACTGAAAAGTCAGAGGGTCTGAAAGCAGCTTAAGATACTGGAGACTGAATCTTTCATCACATGCATGTGAACTTTTTAATTTATCTATTTTTTAATTTAACGTATCCATTATGTTTGTAGCGTATCAATTTATACTGTCATGCTCAGCTGCTCTTAATTATAAACATAGTTTATGGCATGTAAAAGTTGTCTGTATACAATGAACTAGAGGTAAAACCCTCACATCTGATTTGATGCAGAAACTTTTCCAAATGGCAGAGAAACATTTTTTTTCTGTTGATACTCAGATCAATGTCTTGATCTTTACATTCGTCCACAAATATGCAATGACATGATAATGAAGCTACGTAGTCAGTATCATGATAAACAATTCAATTACCAGAAGGATTACGGATTGACTTCTTAGTTATGACGATGTGTTCCTGTAATCAGAAGATAACACGGTCTAATCCTGTTTACAGCAGGCAAATCAATGACGGTGTCTGCTGTTTGCAGCAGAAATATTTAGAAATTGCATAATTCAAGTTTAATAATCTTTTGTTAGACTGATATTACGGCCTAACTATTCCAGTTGATGTGAATCAGTAATCACTAGTCAGACTGATTCTGTAGATTTAGAATTAAAAATTCAAGATTTTTAGTATCTTTTTGCAATGATTTGAAAAATCTGTACTCTCGATAAATTTCAAGGTTGTTCTGTTTGACAGTTTGTTCGTGTACTCGAAGTTCTCCACTATCTTTATAAACTGTACAGGGATCAGTTGTTTACTATTCTGTCCACATAGAACCAGACGATCCACTGATCGAATTCTCTTGTCTTTAAATATTGCAAATGTGCCTTAGGAATTTCAAAAACCTTTAGAACTTAGTTTAGTTTACACCGTAGTAAATCTGTGTGGACTGTTCTTATTGAGGCCCAGCAAACATGGGCTGAGTGCTGCTGACTTTCTTTCTCTGTGATGAATGAAGTGAAACTTATGGATCGGTTAAAGATGAATTTAAAACTTTTTTTATGCTGATATATGAAGTGTTCAGAGTCTCTGTCAGACCAACAGGCTGACTCGAAGCAGGCAACACATACTTTTTAATATCAAGCTGAGAAATGTTTTATGCATGAAGGGACATAAGGGCAGCGACGATCTCTCAGCTGATGGTGGAACCGTTTAAACACAAGCTTGAATATTATAGTGACAGAACAGTTCCATCATAACCTCAAGCATGACTAAATGTACAGAGTCTACAAAAAGATGATGATGATTCCATGTTTTAAAACAACTGCATCCCGTTGTTTTTAGAAGCCATGTAACTGTTAAAACTAAGATCATGTGCTGAACGTGTAATAAAGGTCTGTAGTATAATTATGCCTGTATCTTAAAAGTCCAAAATGGATATTGAACACGTCAAGCAGCTGTGACAGGATTACTGAGAAGCAGAGGATGGATGGATGCAAATACATTTTTCAAGTGACTTTCTCATCTACACTCAGTCCCACATATGGTGACGTTTCAGTTTTTCCTTTTTTTTTAAAAATAGATTTACAGACATTTCTAAAGTTCAGTTGCTCTTTGTCATCATGGAGCAGAGTGTAGAATAATGACGGGTCCGCTATAGTATGACACAGCTGTGAAAAAGAAACGGGTCTGCAAACTTTCTGAATGCACCGTACAGACAAGCAGCAAAGAGGAACTCTCATAAGACATGAGGAGACTCTGAAGTCATCCAAGGACACGGCCAGTGAAAGACGGCGTGCAGATGCTCGTCTGCAGCAGGCCCTGGAAGATGTGTGAAGGTGACGGTGAAATGGATGGATCCAATTAGTAGAAGAGTTATTGCTTGTCATCGAGGACACAAAGTTATGGCTGTTGGACATGTCCAACCTGGACATGTTTCCATGTCCAACCTGCTGTGAACTTAGAATCAACTACATTTGTTTATGGGTAAAATCATTTGACAATAAATTAGTTAATTTGACAGATAATTCTGAAAACGATAAAGAAAGCAATCAGATAATTCATCAGATAAAGCAGTCAGTGTCTGGATCCTATGAGCGTTCCACTGGCAAGACTGTCTTCAATGTAAATAATCTTGGAAAAGTATTTATTTATTTATTTTTTTATAGTAATTCAGAAATACATTGGTCTGTAATGGGGAAAACACTTTTATTTCTTTCCTTATTGGGCCTGCAGTTTCCCCAGTTCCAGTTAGACTGAGCAGTTAACTCGTTCCTGTCAAAGACAAAGTCTCAGACGATCTCCTTCCTCTTCGTAAGTAGCCGTACTTGTTGCCTGTATTTTTTATCCCCTACCTCGCAGCTCGGCGCTCCACTGGTGTGTAAATGATTTAGTGACATTTTAAAGCCCCAATTAATTCCAGCAGCAGGGAGGGAGGAAGTCTCCTGCTGATTAATTCATTAGTAATAATGGCTGACATTTGTGTCCCAGACAAAATGGAGGCGAGCCTATAGAATCCAGAGAGTTGAGGCCTCAGACCCTCCTGTACAGAGTTCTGCAAAGGCCGGATCTTTCACTCGGAACCCAAACGGAGTCCTCAAGTCCTGTCTCCTGCAGTGTCATTTTTATGGAATTGGAGACCTCGTGGAGTCTCCCTGTGCAGGTTCAAGTCCAGTTGACGTCATTGGAACATTGGGGGCAGGTTTGACTCAGTTGGTAAAGCTCTTGTCCACAAACAAAAGGGTTCGATTTTCGGTTCCACCTGACCACATGTTGAAGCGTCCTTGCACAAGACACCACTTCCCCTGCGCTAGTTGTTTCGTGTGTGCAGCTTTGAAAAGGACACGTTGGCACTGGAAATTAATAGAAGCCTGTGGACGAGTGCTTGTCTGGCTGCATGTTCTGTCCACAGGCTTTATAGTTTTTAAAATGATCAGGTCATCAGAACTGAGTAATATCTTTACTTGTTTGGGTTTCAGGACTGGCTGTCAACCGTCTCTCCATTACGTAGGATGGTTTGAGGTTTGGTTTATGTGTGGATCCAGGCTCAGGGGCCTGATCTGGACAGGGGGTCAGAACCTCCCACAGGCTGACGGGAGGCTCAGAGCTGCCAAGGAGGGAGTGACCTTTAAAAGCAGAGCAGCCCCATTTTTCACACTGGAGTATTTTATATCATACTTTTCTTCCTGTCAACAAATGTCGTGTGCAGCCTCAAGCAAACAAGGAAAGGCTCCTGCTAAAAAGTGCATCATCTGCAGCATCAGTTGTATTTTTTTGACTTACTATAAAGTTGTGCTGCCTCAAATTAAATACAAAAATCAGTCGAGCACCACGTGTGGATTAATCTGCCTATTAATTGGACTGAACAGCTGGACTGATTTTATATTTTTAGTCTGGGGCTGTGCTGAAAAAGTTGTTGGTTGATTTATAATAATCATGGCTTTTTCTTATGACGTGTCTTCACGCGGTTTGTTTCAGTCTCCTTCACATGGAGCGATGCGTCCTCTCATTTAATGCAACGATCTGCAACGCTTGAGTAAAACTGAAGCTAACACAACGGGCTCTGTAGAGGTCTGAATAAGGTTTTCATCAAATGTTTGTTACTTTCACAAACACATCATTTATCAGACAGAATGTGGTGCATGTTGCCCTAATGAATGACACATTTCTCTTTGTTACTAGGCAACCACTAAATCACTGTTCTTAGCCTTATTGCTAAAAAAACATTAGTTGGCTAAAGCTCTCTAAACATTTATATAATCATTCATCATTTCTCTAAAGCTCAGATTGGGCAGATGCAGGTACCGGCTCTGGCTCTGGTTCAGAGTGGTACCCCGAAAACAGAAACCCAGATCCACGTGTGGACATGAGACTGAATGAAAAGATCATGTGGAGTAGTTCAGATTTGTCTAATGATGGTCAGCTCGGTAATTTAAATCATCTAGTGTCAGTTTATTTGTTTAGACAATGGGAGGGGGGGAGGGGGTCAAATGTCTTTGTCTGCTGTCCAGTTCAGCTCCGACACAAAACAATCAGCTCGAGTGCAGACTGTTATCATGCGGGCGTGGAAATTAATATGCTCGTGTTATTCTGTTAGTTCGTTAGGGACTGAACAGGACGAACCCTCTGAACCTTGTGCAGCAAGCAAGTGTCCGTCTCCATGCCTGAAGAAACAGTTTTCGGCTGGTGGGTAAGATAGGAATCTGTGTCCAAATACTGTGTGACTAGATCTACTAGAACAGGAAGACCTTTGACCTCTGACATTTTTTTACCCCATTCTTTTTCACATTTATTAGAATTCAAGCTGCGTCCTGGTTCAACGTGGTGACTGTGATAAATCATTATGATAAAATCACTTGAGCTTTAATTTCCATGTGAATAGTTTTAATACATGGCTTTCATTTGAAGTACTCTGGAGCCTGTTGAAATAAGAATAGAATTAATTTCATTGTGGTATCTAAGCAGTTAAGGGTCCAGTGTGTTTGTTGGATGCTTGGAAAGGTTCAGACTCTGCAGCACTTTGCGTCATGGAGCCAATGAACATTACAACAAATTTAACCGTAGGGAAATTTACCTAGACGGAACCGAAAGGATCAAAAGATCCTCCGAGCCGTTTTTCTACATCCTGCAAACAGCCTCAGACTTATTGTATTTTTGGGAGTCGACACATTTTTCACTCCAAAGCAGCTCGTATTGACTTGTAGAACGTCTGAGCTGCATCTGTTTTATTATTTGGACCCTGCATGTGTTCCAGGCACTTACTGGCTCCCTGTTAATTCTTTGTGCTGAGTGTTTGTGGGATTAACAAACCGCGACTCTGGGCTTATTGCTGAACAAATCTTCCCGTCCCTCCTGGATGCTTTCATAAACCTGAACAGTTGCTCTGCAGCCTGGCGGCGGGCTTAATCCCACTCGAAACTCCAGCATCTGTGTCTGTGTCTCAAGTGTTACCGTTCGGGAGGCTCAGCGCTGTAGTTTTTGGCCTTCCCACCCCCCCGTTTAATGTCTCTTCGCTCTGCAGCTCCGAGCGCTTTGGGCTGAGTGATGCACAGAGGCAGATTAGCTGCTGTTAGCAGCCTCCTCTGGTGGCAGCTACATCTGTCACCTCCCACTTCATCCACTTAACGTTTGCCCGTTTCCATTTATCACTCTAAGGAGGACTCTCCGTCTCCGGCGTTTCTCCGCCACCTGTCCCCCCGCTGATTCCACGTCCACACCAGCACATTGCTTTTCTCTGGAGCTTCTTTTACCTCCTCAGACTGAGGCGACTTCTGTTCCACGCCGTTACTCTTGGCGCTGCACGACACCTCCTCTCCATCTGCTGTTGGTTCACGCTCCAAGGGTCGGTTGCTCTCGTGAGGCAGCAACAGAGGACGCTTTTCTGCGATCACACGTTATTTAATGTCAGTCAAAGGGCAGTCTTCAGCCTACGAGTGCGGAAAGTTGAGCCCATTTTTTTCCCTTCAATTTTATTTATTTAAATATTCCCTCCAGGCATATTTTAGTAATAAAAGAACTCTGTTTGGAATAAGAAGTTTTCAATAAAGCTTTAAATTATGCAGTTAAAAATTCTTAAATTACATCTGCTCCTTCGAACTTTAACTGGCAGACACACGATGTCTCACTTCTAATCATCAGACGACATACACTGGAGGTTTAAGTTGCCACATTTTACATCTGCCTCCAAACTATTCACAAAGTTATTCTCATACCCGCATATTTTGAGCTGGTAATTAATCGTAGAAAAAGCTTCCCTGTTCAGCAGATGTGAAAACTGCACACTGAAGGTCAGACATCCAACTGGAGAATCCATGTGCAAAGCTCGACTTTGATTGGACATCAGCACTAACATTGACCATGTCATAATCATTCTGTCATTTTAAGCTCCAGCCAGAAAGACTCACCTTTTTAGTCTGGGTTTTGATTTTGAGCACTATTTGTTTTCTGCATTACATATGATTTATTTTATGTGTAACTTTCTTTTATTGCTTTCATTGTTTGATATTGTTACGGCATGTACATATATTTATATAAAGTCACCGGCCTTTATGTGAACTCTGGTCCTGTCCCACAGTGCTGATGGGTTCCTCAAGGATTATCTTTGTTACTTTGTCCATAAAACATCAGTGTTATCTTTACATGGGTGTTGCAGTTCAGCTCTTCTGTGATAGTTATTCACAGATCCACTGAGTCCAGAGAAGCCAAGGAAACAAAAGTGGGTCCAAGTGCAACATGTCTAATACCCGCATGCGTCTAAATGGACAAATCAGGGTATCAGGGGTTTTTGATCATCCCCTCAGAGTTTGTGTTCGCTCTCGATTTAGATCAAACACAATTTGTCCAGTTGTCCTTACGTCTCTCTCAGATTAAGTCTCTTTTTAAAAGTTATTAATACACATCCAAACATTTGGACCCCTGAAGACCTTTGGCACTTTCTGCGGTTTATCAAAGAGAAATATTTCACCTTCAGGGATTAACTGAAAACGTGCAAGTCCCCCTCTGCTGCCCAATCAGCCTATTGCAGCACAGACTCCAAAGGACCTTTATGTCCTTTAAGTTGCGAGTTCATTTATATTTCAATATTTTATTTGAGTTTAAGGAAATTTATAATTAGTTCAACAGCAACATCAATGAAACTAATAGCAAATGATCACGGTGAAGTTTTTTAAGCTCCTTCCTGCATGAACTCACTAGACACAGTCGTCTAACTTCCTACTTTTGACGAATCAACGCCTGTTACATAATCTGACTTTTTTACATAATTGACCACATCGATGTCCCACCCCTAAAAACCACGGTACCGCCATTGTACATATGCCGCCGACTCTTCGTGCTACCATCACGTCGACTTGTGTGTTTACTAATGCATCTCATCCTTTGATGCCACTGTAATGAGATGATCAGTGTCATTCACTTCAGCCGTCAGCAGTTTGAATGTTCCTAAATGAAAACGAGGTCCGACGAAGGTTTCTGGCAAACACAACACTCGCTAATAGAATAAATGTGTTGTTGGTTTTAGTTTCTCCAGAACAATGGCTGTAAATAATAGATGCAATGATACAGTGACGCGTCTTTCTGTTAAGTGGCTTTTGTATGAATGCAAAGAGGTTCTTTGAACAATTAGACTCTGAACACAAAGTGTGAGATAAACCACCAATCAAAGGGTTGATTGTCAGTAAGGAATGATTGTCCGTTGTTTGGTTACAGTTTAAAGAAATTCATGACTAAATTCTTTGCTCTAACTGGAAGTGAATGAGTCCACTAATGGAGGGAAACTTGGTGCTTCACTGAGCAGACTGCCAGTGTTTCTGCCCATGAAGAACTTATGTATTATGTATAATTACACAAAATCTCTGCAGACTGAGAGACAAACATTTAAACCTGTTTTCAGCCCAATGCGCCTCATGAACCTGAATTTATTACATGAATGTCTGATCAGGTGGTGTAACTCATGTTTTTATGATTAACTGATTTTAATTTTAATTTAGTTTGGGGTATTTAGACCCCGAAAACAATATTCTGCAATCATGCAGTCTGTGTGAGAAGTCCACGCTTTTCATATGACACACAAAAGACTAATACTCACTTACAAATGCTGTGATTGGTAGAATGTACAGTGATGGATCAAGAAAGGTCCTGAATTGTGCACATCACATTTTCCACATTGTAAAGTTTGGGTCTGGTTTGATTGTCTCTTCAAACTGTCCTCAGCTGTTGCTCTCCGAGCTCTCGGCCTCCATTAGATGAATCATTTTGTCGCTCGTGTTCTGATGTGCAGAGTCTCTGAGTGACTAACAGCGAGAGGTGAAGCAGCCAGTTGAGGGACCGTCTGATGCCGCACTGAGCTGCCGCTGAAGCTTCAGTCAGATTTAGTGAAAGTCTTCCTGAACAAAGGATTCTGCCAAATGCCAAAGAAGTGAATCAACCAGCGCATTGAGCGTTGGACGCACTGAATAGCTGCGTGGAGGAGGACTGGGTATCCTGTTTACACAGTTTGGAGATTTCAGCCTTAAATGTCTGAACAAATGGCATTTAGCCGTTCATCAGCCTGGGTGCAATTTTTCAAAAGGTTAGAACTTCTTAAGTGTGTCTTAACTTGATTAAAATAAATCGAAAAACCATTCCTTTTTTCTGTCGGTGTGTTTAGTCGACCATTAACCAAGATATTTATTTATTTTATCCACTGTGGTGCTTTGCTTGATGAACTCAAATGGCTTCTCCATTTTTCTAGAGCGGCATTCACTAATTGGGGTCGCGGTCCATGCCCAGACCCAGGATGTAACATATTCAGTTTTAGCAGAGGTTACGTTTCGACCAGAAACTCTTTTCTAACGTTGTTTCTACCACACTGCTCAGCAACAGGGACATCCTACCAGTCTCTGATTGGCCAGTACTCATTGCCATCGCTTTGGGCGCGAACACTGACCTGTGTCACGGTGAGAATTCCTCACACACACAGACTCTGAGATTCTAAGTGGCACAGATGGGACAGCTGCTCGATTACACGACTATCATACTACTGTAACTCTGGTCACAGTAGTATGTTCGACACAGTAGCATCTCTGAAATAAAGCGTGAATAACAGCATCAGTTCTCATCAGTCTCTCTCTTTCTGACAGGGCTTCCTGAAGAGTGAGCGTGTCTCCCGAATGGTTCAGAGCGGCGGCTGCTCCGCCAGCGACTTCCGCGAGGTCTTCAAGAAGAACATCGAGCGGCGCGTTCGCAGCCTCCCGGAGATCAACGGCCTGAGCAAAGAGACCGTGCTGAGCTCCTGGATCGCCAAGTACGACTCCATCTACAGGGGGGACGAGGACATGCGGCGTCAGCCACAGCGGGCCTGCGCCGTGTCCGAGCTCATCCTCAGCAAGGAGCAGCTGTACGAGATGTTTCAGCAGATCCTCAGCATCCGCAAATTTGAGCACCAGCTGCTTTACAACGCCTGCCAGGTGAGCTGCTCGAGGCCTCCAGGTACAGACACGCAAACGGTGTGAAGCAAATACTGCGCTGTAGTGGCAGGGTAGCAACAGAAATGCATTAACTGCAAACAAGCCATAAAGCAAGACTTTGAAAGGGCAACTTCAAGCAATTTGACACACTGTACAATTCATAGAAAAACACACTATATAAAGTTCTACATGCCTTGAGTAAGAGTCTCTCCAAAAATGTGGCTAATGATTTAAATTACAGCCACTGTACTGACTGAGCCGCTGCTGCGCCGCTGCACGTGTCCATACTGTAGGTGCTGTGGAGGGTCTTAATACTAATATGTACACAGTGAGTTTGCAGTATCTACCCGGCGAGTGTGCAAGGCTGTGATCTAAAAAGTTCAATGCTGGGATCATATCTTTTATCTGTTTAACCACTTTCTTTAGAAAAGGGGTCACGAATGAGGCATTTGAGGTGCAACAATCTCAAAAATGTGACTGGCAAGTTGTGCAAAATGGCGTCAGCTTGATTGAGCCTTTGCCGAGTCTGAAGACGAAACGTAAAAAAATAAATAATCATAAATGTTTGCTTTGGTGTCAGAAAAGACTGAGCTCCCCAGATGTTTGCTGAAGGCTACAGGCTTCGGGATTCGATAATGAGTCTCTGACAAGGTTTAGACAAGGAAATAAAACACTGAATGAGTCTTATTACAAAATATGCAGTAAATTACATGTGATGCATAAATAACTTGTTAAAACTGTCGATTATAAGTTGGACGGTGGTGGTGAAGAGCAGGATTAAAGCTGCTTGCTACAGGGGCTTTAGAAGGTGTGAGTGTTGTAGGTTCAGTTGTTTGATTTTAAAAAGTTTAGTCGTTTTTGCCCATTTAAATCTGAAGCAGCTGGATTGTTACTGCTGCTCTCCACGTTGTGATCAGATGGACTTTTTTTTTTTTTGGCTTACCCTAACCCCTGATTGGGAGCCCACCTGTCCTTTACCCCTTTATTACAGCACAGCCATTGATTAACAGTTTAATCAAAAAGCCACTTGAATGCTGTTGCTCATTACACACCTGCTCGTGTTTTTCAGAGTCCAACAAGTCAAACTGGTATTTTCCTCTTTGACCTTTAGACCACCACCGACTCCTTATTAGACCTGACATTTCTTGCATTTTCAAAACTCTGATTAAAGATAAATTTAACAAAGAAGATAAATGTAGTGAATTCTGCGAGTTTCTCTTAGGGCAAACAGCCTCATTAGCAGCAGACACTGCAGAATATGGTGAAGGTCTCCGTGTCCCAGCGCGCTGCCGCTCGGTAATTGGACGGCCGCTGAGTATTGCGCTGTCCACACTTGATGTGTTTTCACGTGTAGGTGTGCGGACATGAAGCGAGAGTGAAGGTGGAGGCTGTAACGCGGGGAGGGAAGTGGAGAAAGACACACATCCTGGCGGAGAGAGCGTGAACATTATTTCAGTGATTACAGGGTTCACGCGGACAAATTGAAGTCAGGAGCAGCCGTCCAGGAGATGGATGCAGCTAATTGTTGCTGCAGAGTTTCTCCACGTGTGCGTTTGCTCTGCAGCGATGGCTGAAGTAAATCTCCCAGCTCACGTTGCAGTGGTTTATTTATCGAGATCGATGGTTTCCTTCGAGTGGACGGTGTGCAGCAGTGTTGCTGAACTGAGGATTTAATCCATGATTGATTTGTTTTACGTTCTATGGCAAAGATATGGACCATCATAAATCTGCCCACGATTCCTCTTAGTTTTGTTTTTCTCCGCAGCTTTGTGGGTGTCGAGGGTAAAAAAGACGCTAAACTTTTTCACTGAACGCTAATTAAACACAAAGTTACACTGAGGCACCAGTTCACAGGGTCACAGGGCGAAATGAGTTTAAGCTTTTTCAGCTTTTGCGTAAACAGTCTGTAGGTAGAATCATTTACGTCTAACAAACCAGACATTTGCTGCCTCAAATCTTCGCAGCCTGATCCGCTTATATAAGAACTCTGGACCTCTCTTCTTCTTATTTAATGTTTTTGATTTTTTTGGTTTTGTTTTAATTTTTGATAAACAAAACTGAAGCAGTGGTGCAGTAAAGTCACACACACGTTTTCTTTTTCATCCCAGTAGCCACTGTTTGTGCGATAGTAACAGAGGCACATGGTGAAAATCTGTGGAATTTTTTAGTTGTGTTGCTCTACAGAAAATGGCTGTTTGTGTCCACAGTTTTACATTTTAAGACAAACACTGCCCACTCTGCTTGTCCTCATGAGGACCGTCCCAGGACATGAAGGACCATGAGCTCACTCTCAGATTAGAGCACACGTTAGTGCTTCCCCGAGTTCAAGTAGCAGACACCAGGGCTTCATTGTTTAGTTTCTGCTAAGAAGGGAAGAAGAGGAGGAAGAAATAGTCGGCATGATTCATTAATATTCACAACTAAACCACCCACTGTACTCAGTTTGGAAGGGAGTGCACAGCAGCTGGACGGTTCACTCAGCTGAAGCAGAAACATCCACCTACTTCTCATAATGGAAAGTCTTTCACTTGACAAATTCATTTCAAATGTAACAAAGTCATTGTGTGGTCAACCCGACTGGTTATCCTGGTTAGTGCCACGGTCGGATCTGTCTGGTAAAAAGTCATTTTTAGGAGACGGGGACCAAACTGCATCATTGAGTTTGGATGCAACATATTTTGAAAGACTGAAGCACTACAGGACCAGAACAAATGCACCAAAAGCCCTGTGGTTGGTTTGAAAATGAATAACAGCGTGTCTGACATGGCTGTTGCAGACTTTTCTAATGCTCCACATCAGCATCTTTGTCTAACCTTAACCAAGTGCAGCGAGAGTCCGAACACTGTACTCACACAAACTGGACGCTGTAATGCAAGATGAGACATTTTAGCGGCTCTATGATGTATCTGCAGCTTGTCGGTTTTATTGTCAACATGTCCTTATGGAGATGAAGATGAGTTCCAGCTGTAATGCCGTTCCCGACAGAAGCGTCATTATGACTGCAGCTCCGTCGTATAGAACTGTTGTGGGACAGGGTCGGCTGTAGGACACAGGTTAAAATACGTCAGAGCTTCATGTATGTCGCTTACATTTAAAACTCCTTAGTCCTTCACTTGTGACCTGGTGCAGCACTGAGGCGGCAATATTTTTACGTCATTGACTCTGAATTTATCGAAAAGCAATAATTTGCCATCAGTGCATTAGTTTTCATCTTGTTTTGTTCGTTGCCAATTGTGAAATTTTTGTTGATTTATGATGAACAAAAAGGTGAAATTGTAAAATAATAAAAATTAAGTCGGTGTTTGGTGTTTTTTGCTCGGTAACCAGCTGCAGTTTTAGGTCTGTCAGCACGTACCTGATGTGCAAATGTTAAATCAAGGCATCTGAGGCCACGTGAAGCTTTGTTGTTGTGAAGCTAATTCTGATGTCTTGTAGTTTTAATTTTCCATCATCATGCCAAGAAACAGATTTAAACTCAGTCAGCTTGAAGGATTGATAAGTACAAGACTTGTTCAGAGGAAAATAAACTTTTTGCAACATATTTTACACATTTGTGTCATTGTGACAGATCAGACCTGATTTTATGTTTTACATTTTTGATCAGTTTCAGTCCTGCATAAATAATTTTGTCCTTTTGTCGATCGAACCTTAAACTCTCCATCTGTGACCATGCTATTGAACTTTGACCTCCCTACATTTACATTTATTTTCAGTCCCCCTCAGCCTATGTGTTCAGGCTTCAGGTCTGACTGGTTCAGGTCTTGAGTCCCTCAGAGTTTATCTCCTGACCTGTTGGGGGTGGAAACTTTCTATTCAGAATTCACACAATGAATTCTGAAAGTGTTTTTTCAGTAGGCAGTTTGAGAAGAGTCCGCTTAAAGAGGAGACGTTATGTTCAACAGGAGTCACGTGATAATTGTTTTACAGAAACTTCAGATTCTGTTTCCATCCTCTGACTCGTGTTTGTCATGATTCCTGGTGACAGAGAGCTCGTTATTGATGACATCATATCTCTGGTTGTATGTGAGTAATACCACATGGTACTAGACTTTACCAGATAATCCCTGAGCAGTACAGTTTGTTTTGGGAAAGTTGCTGACTGTAATCATGTTCCATTCAGCTTTCTCATGTAAGCAGGTTTAACTGTAACGTAAATGCTACGACTCCTGTAAACTCCTCCAGGAGAAGATCAGTTTCTCTGCCATCGGAGCGTACGCTGAAGGAAGTGAACGTTACATGGAGCGATGTAACTCCAGTCAGCTGAACATCGGACCTAAACTGGAACTAAGACTATGTGAAATGTTCTGCACTTATATATATCGCTTTTCTACCTGTTGGTGCTCAAAGCGCTTTACACTGCTTCATATCTACCCATTTACACAGTCATGCTGCTGTGAAGCTGGCCGACACTCACCGGGAGCAGCTAAGCGGGGTTCAGTGTCTTGCTCAAGGACACTTTGACATGTGACCAGAGGAGCCACCCACACCCACATGGTTGCTGTGATTTTCACGATAAAAATAAACGTGGGTGATCTGTGGTGGCCAAATTGTGTCAACTTCTTTAAAATTAATATCAAAGTGACAAAAATGGAAATGGTTTGTTCAGCAACCAATCCAATTCAGCCAATGGGACGAGGAGGGATGTGGGAAAACTAGATGGTCACATAAAACCAAAAGTGTCTGCTCCTTCATTTTTAAATGAGTGGATCCAGGCTCTACTTCACCCTTCAGAATGAACCGTGTGGCAGTAATCCTCGGTGGTTCTCCTCTGCTCGTTATGTCTTTCTCTGAACACAAATAGCTTCCATTTACAGATTATTTCCCGGCCCGCTGAGACATCGTCCGCACTTGTAGAACAACCGGAGTGTGTCTGTTGCCAGGATGGATGCTATTATTGTCCAGCTTCATTAGAGACCAGCGTCTGAAGGAGGGGGAAGAGACACGGGAGCAGATTCCATTTTAAACTCTAACCTGTGTTTCCAGGGTAAAAATCTGTGGCCAAAAAAACGTTCAGACACCTGAGTCTTAGGACTTGTAATAGCTGTGGCTTGAACTACTCTTCAGAAAAAATTACGATTCCTTATTTCTCTGACTCGCTGCCGTCAACTCATTTACAGTCCCGTCATTTACACATCAATGTGTGTTGTGTGAGAACTATTAATACTGTAAATAACATCCCGATATTTAATTGTTTGCACTAAAGAAATCACTAAATGATTAACAGTCTGTTGAGTTCTTGTCACGGATCCATCTGTTCGAGGATCGAGGGCTTGTTAAACACTAAAGCAAGATGTGAAATATTTATTGTGATGGCAGAAATGTGACGATAATGAGTCATGACTAATGGTTCATTACCTCACAGCTTCACTGCCCCTGATGAAATTGAGCAAAAAAAGCTATTATAAACCAACACTTATGATAATCCATTTGCTTACAAAGACAAATAAATGAAAACCTATTTTTAAAAACAATTGTGGTAAATTAGCAAGATTTATTTCTCATAGTATCATCAGATACTGTCGTGGGACATGTGGACTTTCAGTGATGGAAAAGATGTAAGGAAGAAAAAGTAGATCAGAGCGGCTCTGCAGAGTCCAGAAATTATTCCAGCTGCTTTTTCCTGCAATGCGTGAGCATCAGCATGGACGGATTATGACAAAATAGGCCCTGGGGCACAGATCACATGTCCTGGACAGGACCCCAGATCACATGTCCTGACAGGACCCCAGATCACATGTCCTGGACAGGACCCCAGATCACATGTACTTGACAGGACCCCCAGCCTGGAAGAGACACAAAACAACTAGAAACAAGACCTACTATTTTCCTGGGATCTGAAGTCCAGGAACCCTCCTTAGGTAGAAGTCCTTAGAGTCCACAGTTGGGCCAAAGCCCCAGGAAAACGAAGCACATAATCATGCGGACCATCAAACGCATGATGGTTAACTGGTTTAGAAATGCAGTGAAATGTTACACGGTGCCCTGTTCATTTGTCAGCAGACGAACGGTTTCCCAGGACCAGGAACCTTTGGTGAAACTTGGAAAGCACAGACAGAAAAGGAACCAACAGTGGAACCGGAACGTTAGTTCTGAATCATAGTTCTACACTGTCAAAAGTCGCTGGTCTTGGGGGGTGTGAACTATTTTAATCTTAGTTCAATCTTTCGAGGCTTTGGCCCGGTGTAGAAATGCATATTACAATGCACTGGTGGGACTTTATTGGATGTTGTTTTCAGGGAAAGAATTGTCTGAGATTTAGGGGGTGCAGACTCTGCCCCAGTAGTTCCTCCATAGAGTTCAGTCCCTGGATAAAGGGCTTTTTCAAAGGCTGTGGGATTACGTTTAGACCTTAACGAAGTTCTTAAAAATGTTGCTCGTCCACAGGAAGAAGTTCCTCCTGTGGAAATGAAAAACCGATCATTTAATGTCATTTTTTTCTTTTTATCCCCTTTCGGTCACCACACGTCTCTGTGGTTGTTTCACTTGTTGTTTTTATCCCCATCAGTCTCGTTTGGGCATTTTTGGCTGTTCGCGCTCCTTTGTCATTCATAGGATGTTTCCACGGGGCCCCGGACTTCTCGAACCCCTGGTATGGACCTGTTTATCCAGTCCGTCGATTAAAACATTGGGGTTAAACAGGATTCCTCACTTAAAAACAAGTCTGAGTGAAACGTCAGCCCATTGAATTCTGAGCTACACATGTGCAGCTGCTGATGGCCTTGGAGACGCGCTGCTAAGAAAACGCTTATAAAGTCCAGTTCACTCGCCACGCTGCCGAAAACGAAATCGCAAATAAATTGTCGTTGCGTCGGCAGCAGTCTGACGCTGACCCGCAGGACGTTTGAGTGCACACTTCAGCGTTATGATGACAGTATAATCTTCATAATTCAGAGTTGCGTGTTTGATTCCTGGCTCCTCTTGTCCACATGGAGTGAGTGTCCTTGACTGTAATTATCCGGTTGTTGGCTCGTTCTCACCAGCCTTTATATTCAGTCTATTGGAAACTTTTTTTCCTCCTCTGGTCGAACCGAAATCCTCCTTTTCAAGCTTTTTGTCTGGTGTGGGTGTTTGGTCTGAGTTTGAATTCGAATGACTTCCTGTCACATTGGCTGGAACACGCCGCGGCGAACTGGCAAACGCATCCATGTGAACGGCACGTCCATGTGTGCTCCAGCCAAAACCTGAGGCCTGCTCAGGTGTGGAGAGGATTCATTGATTTCTGCTCTGGCTCCGTCTGTGTGTCAGCTCTCATTAGCTCCAAGAAACCGGTGGATGGAGCTCTAATAAATAAACAGCAGCTCCGGGCTGCGTCGCTGCTGATGGCAGAGCTGCAGCTCTTTAATTTTTGTCTGACAAGCTGCTTTCTGCCCTTTGGTGTTTCTCTCTGCTCCATCTCCACGTTTGAACCGAATCTCCTTTTTCTTTTGATGACGTCTGTAACTGATGCCGTGGAGTAATTGTCTTTCTCTGGTCGTCTTTCATCTGTTTGTCAGGCGATTAGCCCTCGATTGGCTGTGTTTGTGCACAGCACTTTGATTCTGTCCATTTCAGTGCTGCTGCAAGAACCTCCACAAGATTTATGTAAGGGGGCTAAATGCCGATCCTTTGATAATTTCTTAGATAGATGCATAAATTTGAACTGATGCACTTTTGCTTAACCGCTTTCCCGTCCGTGACAAATATCTGAGCAGCAGACTGTCGGATCAGGCTGGGTCACGCCGTTCAGAACTGGTTTCATTCGTTTTAAGTCTCTTGTTTTTAGGAAAAAAAAAATTGCATATTTTGCTTATTGTTGTTTCAGAACAATAAAGTATAACTACCATAATGTAAAGACTATACAGTACACTCACCAGCCACTTTATTAGGTACGCCTGCTGCTTGTAAATATCTAATTGTTCACCCTTTGACTTGTCTTCAGTCAATTAACAGCTGATATCAATCAAGACGGAGTCAGTGCTGATCAACGACTGGATGGGCTGGGAAACGATCCCCACTCACGTTTACACGCCCCACGTCGTCTTCGTTCATTTAATAAAGTTCACTTAATTATCAGCTTCATATAAATACCGGTTGCCATAGAAAAACTGCGTGAGGCGGAATTGGAAAGACTGCCAACAAAGACACCCCATGCTAGTAGTCATGGTAACAAAGCCAGTTCTCCGGTGAGTAAGCCTGGATGTTTCCATCGACTTATCCAGTTAGGTCTGTTCTTCGAACACACTTGGGTTTATCAAAAACCATGGAAACGTGAACAGATGGATTAAAAACCATTGGAAACGGGCTGTGGTCACATGAGTTCATGTTTCAGTCTGTTTTCTAAAACATTGGACGTCATGTTCCCAGTGCAAAAAAAACTAAAACGAAGAATGAGCAAATGTTTCATGTTCTAGTGTCCTCAGTTCCCGAGCCGTTGAGGGTGTCATTAAAAGCAGAGGTGCTGCCAAACGCTTGTATCCCAACAGTTTGTATAAGTGTTCTGCACGAATCCAATTCTGAACTGACTTTTATTAGTGAAAAGAAATTAACTTGGTGGAAAAATGCTGAAACTTTTATGTTTATTTTTGCTTTTGTCTGATTAAAAATAACATTCAAGGTTATTAACAAATGACAGTTGAGTTCTTATTACATTTCAGAAAATGTCAGAACTTTATTGGAAATGGGGTTTGTGTAGAGAAAACAGCAGCAGCTCTTATTATTTGAGACACACACCAATGCAATTTTTAATTTGCTGACTTTTCAGGAATCTATTTAGAAACTAACTGAAGGACTTCCTGGGTAATTTTAAATTGGCAAAGTTCAGAAACAAATTCTCCTGAAATAAAACTAAGAGATAATAACCAAATATATAAAAAACAATTCAAGTGAGGAATTAATGATCATATCGGACTCCAAGTGAAGCCATTCTAAAATATATCTTTTCAAACCCAGTGTTTGTGATAATTATAAGCAAACTGGAATATTATTAAAAACATTTCCTACAACACATCCTGACCTTCACCATGAGTGTCAAACACTGCTGCTTCGCGACAGGAGCTAAACACTTAGTCACTGATGAGTAAACAAGAAAAACATGGACTTCTAAAGCGTATCCGTCAAACAGCTTTGGACATGTTGGTTCGAGCTCCATCGCTCTGATAATTTATTCATTTTTCACACTGTTAATTAATGATCAGCAACCTTCAGCATCCTGTGGATGTCACAGACACGGCACCGCCAGCAGAAAGAAAACCCAAAACTCAACCAGGACCGACTGGTCACCTCTCTGGATGTCAGGTTAGACGGGAAGTGGTGACGAGGTGACAACGAAATTATGATGAATAACCAAATTACACGTCTTTAACTGCTGAGCAAGAAACAGAGCCTTCCCCAAATCTCCATGGTGCCCGGATGATGAGTGCTGTTGACTTTGACCCCCTGAACGTGGGTGACGATTGTGGTTGGATTTAAATGTCCAGGCAACTGTTGGACGGGCTGCTTCCCTCAGGACGCAGACGTCTGCTGGAGGACGTGTGTCTACATGTAACCTCATTTTTTTATCCGCTCGTTCAAAGTGTGTGTGAGTGTGTGTGTGCAGGATGAAAGGCTGCATTACGGGGAGGCTGGTGATGTGGAGGGTCTGGATCAAAGCAGTGATTTTTACAAAGTGAACCCAACACACAGTGACAGGAATGTGTGTGTCTGCAGTTGGTTGGAGAAAAGAACGAGTCGTCCGTCGCTGCAGTTTTACATTAAACACAGTCGTGCTTCCAACATGAGTCAGAGGTTTCAGAGACGACACATTTACTCATCTGCACCGGTGCGTTGACTCTGGTTCCTCCATCACCCCCGAAGCCCAGTTTGTCTGAGTAGCCTGGTCACTGACTGTAAGTGCGCCTGAGCCCGGTCTGTTTGAGGTGTGAGGATTGTGGCGCTGTAGTTGTCTCGCTGCACAGCCCGACACTGCTGCTGACATCCATCGACAGCCAGTCGTACTGAGGATCAGGGTTTGGGAAAATTCCAAAAACCAGGGAACAAGAAGATTCATCTCACCCAGCCGGCTTACAGCAAATTTAACTTAACAGCAATTTTCAACTTGCTTGTTGTAGGACGCTGCGTCTTCAGGCTTCGGTTTGAGTTCAGTTTACTGTAACAGTGTGAGATGTCTGTCGTAGAAATCCAGTTAAAGCATCTTAGGGATTTGGCTCCGGTGTCAGAGGTCTGCTACTTACTCCTAACGCTCTTAGATTTGTGTTAAACGGATGAATACATATATCTGAACTTTGAGACTGGAGTGTTCTCTGTGAAATGCTGAATTGTGTCAGCAGATGTATTCTTTGATCACATAATCCCTGATTCCAATAATGATCCTATTTGTTGTTTAATCTCAGCAAAGATCTTCTGAGTCTCTTTGTTTCAACAGTACTTTCTTAGTTATTTGCCTTTTTTTTTTTTTTTTGCAGAACCAACAATTTTTGGCTGTGAAAGTTGAAGAGGACGGGAGCGTTTTAAAGTGCAGTAGAAGAAGACGAGGGTCTCGTTCCTCTCGGTTACAGGCCTGAGTGACTGTGACTAAAGAAACTGCGGATCAGCATAAATGAGATTCAGATTTCTCCCACCGATTCTCTGGGATCAGTTTTGAAGGGCTCGAATTAAACGTCTTATCTTTTCTTTCCGTAATCAGCTCTGAAAGTTCCACTCTCGTTGGCTCCAGGCCACGTTCTATCACAGCTGGTTTATCTCTCGCTGTCATTTTAGACGCCTCTGTTCATTACAGTTTTGTGCAACGAGGCGCCGTTTTCTGCCCAGTAAGCAAAGCCGGTTTCATTTACGCCCTGATTTCATCGGCTCCTTAAATTCTGCTGACGCGAGTAAAGGACGACGCCACGGCTGAAGTCCCGCTCTGTGTGAAGCTCTCAAATAGCTCAGTTCACTTCCTCCTGTGTTTATATCATCGCCATCTAGCAGCTGATGTGTTTCCAACATGACCCGAGCACTGCTCATGACTCCTACACGTGCAGAAACAGAAAACGCTACGTTGCAGTTTAACAATCGTAAACTGGTTCATTGATGAGTAGATTTTTCCTGCTTGAGTCAGTAGCACAAACTGAGGGAGGAAAAGGGGATTGAACCGCCGATGCTGTCCTTAACGAACAGCCTGCTCTACCTCCTGAGTGTCAGGGCACGTGAAGAACATCGGTGTCATTACTGAACGTTTTTCAGAAGTTCCTGAGCGGAAAAAATATTCACGTTGGTGTCCGGAGCTGGCAGTGAGTGGATTGTTCCTCTGTGCTGCCAGGCTTGCAGAGTTTAGTGAAGGATTTAGTCATGAGCAGACACACTGCCGTCTGAATGTGTAAGGACTCCGCCGTCCCTGCACTGTCCCTTCATTTCCCCTCTGACCGATCCTCGCGTGCTCTTCGGCTTTTGATTGGTTTGACAAATTTCTTCTAAATCTTTCTTCTTCTTCTTCTTCAGCTGGACAACGTCGATGAGCAGGCAGCTCAGATCCGCAGGGAGCTAGACGGCAGGTTACAGCTGGCCGAGAAGATCGCCAGGGTGAGAGACGCACACGCACACACGTTCTTCTTAGTCATTGTTTCGGTTCTCTGCCGACCGAGGCTTCTTTACGTTAAACCCACTGTGTCAGCCAGTCTTAGCCTGAAGAGGATGCATTCGTACCCCAACAAAATGCCGTCAGCTAGTACAAATCTTCCTTCATCAGAAGTACGGAAACTGATCAAGGAGTGTAACAAACCTTATCGATTTATAGACTATTAGATGTGAATTAAACATGATGTTGATTGGAAACCTTGAACCCGACTATTCCAAAGCCCTGCAGAGCTCCTCAGACTCTCACATGTGGTGTCAACTCTGTTTGCTGGTGACAGACTGTAACTGAATGTGCGTCCTGCAGGAGAAGAGACACCCGAAGTTCGTCTCCGCTGACATGGAGGCTCTGTATGTGGAGGAGCTGCGCACGTCTGTCAACCTGCTCATGGCGAACCTGGAGAGCCTGCCCGTCTCCAAAGGAGGTCCAGACTTCAAACAGAAGCTTAAACGTTCGTCCATTAACAACTCCTTCCTGGACTTGGGAGACGAGGGAGACATCCTGTCCAAGTCTGATGTGGTGCTGTCCTTCACTCTGGAGGTTGGTCTGTGTGTGCTTGTGTTGGATCAGTGATCCATCCACGAATCTTTGACAGCCAGAGGGACCTTTAGACATATTTGAGTGTTTTAGGAATAACGTGGGTTTTAGGCTTTGAGCTCAGAATAAGGCTTTTTACTTGTGATAGAACAGAGACCCCACAAACACAGAGGGACAAAGAACATGTGTTTCCTTTGTTTGGTAAGATTTTACCGTGACAGTCAGCGTTTATTTGTCAGGCGTCAGAGCGCAGTGCACCCCAGCTCCCTGCCCAGCCCAGGCCATGCTTAGAGAGGTTTTAATGTTATGGCTGATGTAAGCAGACGTGCTCTACATGTCTGTGAAGTGTTTTGAATTGTGAATGTTGTGCAGTCTATGCCACAGGTTCACTAAGAAGCAAAGAACCAGGTCAATTTTATTTCCAAAGTTCTTCAATCCCCATAAATCAAATATGGAATAAAATTTATATAGCACCTTTTATACAGATTAATGCAATTCCAAGTGTTTCACAGATGATTGGAAGTCAATAAAAGGATGAACCGAGCAAAAAAGATTATTTAAAATTAATTAAATTAAAACGATGATGAAGTTAAATTAGATTAAACAAAAATGTTTCATTATAATGAATAAAAAACACAATGTAAATACAATTTAGAAAACTTAAAAAGGTGACTAAAATCTAAAAATGAAAAAGTAACTTAAATGAAGAACACACATCCGAATCCAGGCTACAAAGATGGATTTTCAGTTTGTTTTGAGAAACACGTTGTGTTGCTCTGAGATCCACAGACTGTCCAACAGCTTAAACGCTAAAAACTGCCCCAAAACCTTTTGTCCTGCTCAAAGACTCTGAAAAGCTCAAAGATTCAGTCGGACTGGTTCATACACTGGGAACACGTCAGTCTTCCGCTGTGAGCAGGGAGAGAAACCACAGAAGAAGAGTTTAACTCATCGCACACACAAAGGCGCTGCAGTGATCGATCACACAGAATCAGAGCATCACATTCAAGGTACAAAACCTTTTCTGTAAACTCGGTCCAAACAAAACATTTTTGTGTTTCGTAACATTTTTTTCTCACGACAAGGTTGTTTGTTCCGAATCGAGCTGAAACCTGTTCGCACGTGAGAATGACGGCACACGTTTGGTTGGTGCTGCTGTTCAATAGACCTCAGCAGTGGATGGTTTATCAGCTGATCCCTTGATTGAAACGCGTGTGATTCGTTTGATGTGCCTGAAAACGTGATTAAAAGCGGCAGGTGTGAAGCTGAATCAGCTTCACCGTCTGTGTTGTGATCGCGACATAATGTCATTGGATGGATCAAATGTTTTTCAGAGAATCTGATTGACTCACCTGCTGCTTTCAGATTGTGATCATGGAGGTTCAGGGACTGAAGTCTGTGGCTCCGAACCGCATTGTTTACTGCACCATGGAGGTGGAGGGAGGAGAGAAGCTGCAGACGGACCAGGCCGAAGCCTCCAGACCACAGTGAGTGTTCCTCTTTCCCCTGCAGAAGAACATTGTGGATGCGGCTCCATCAACATATTCACTTAGTCTCTGGACTTTTGCATTGTGCTGGACCGTTTTCACTTTGAGTGATGTGATGTGATGGAATCCTCACATGATTCCCACTGTGCAGAAGCCCCAGCTGTAAGAGCTGTGGCCACGTGTCATAATATCTGTCTCCGTTATAATATTGTGTAAAATCTGTTCAGTCTGGTTACTGTCATATCCAAAGTCACTGTAAGGGACAGATAATCCACCTGACATGGTTGTAAACCATAGGAAAGATTGAATTTGCTTTTCAATAGTTTCACATTTTCTTCGAGTTGAAGGAAAACAGAAACTGAATGATTCATAAACTGACACGGTTTATGTGGGAGGTTACAGCGTTTTATTAACATATTAACATTCTGCACGAGAAACGCCATGAAACTTTGGCATCATTTATCCTGAGCTGTTTGTCCCCTGTCCTGTAGGTGTTCCTAATAAAGTGGCCGGTGACCTTCATGGTTCAGAGGCTGCTCGTTAACATTAATGTTTCTGTTCAGGCGGGTGACGTTGAATTTCCCTCGTTTCTCCCAGTGTCGTCGTGAGGTTCACATTTATGGTTTGGAGTTAAACGTGTCACCGAATGTTTTAACAAACTTGGAGTCTGAAGATCCGTTAACTTCATCACATTATTAGTCACCGACAGAGCTCGTGCGAGTGCTTGAAATCCTTGAAAATGCTTGAATTTTAATGTTGTGTTCCAGGCCTGACATGTGCTTGGATTCTCCTTTACAAACATCTGCTCCTCGCTGTATCATGAAAAGATGTTGAAGCCATTTTGGAAACACTAAGCAGCAAGTCCCATAGTTTCACTGAAATGTGTAGATGCTGTGTGGCCGTGTCTGAATGTGGCAGCCGTCAC
Source organism: Channa striata (assembly GCA_033026295.1). Taxonomy (NCBI): domain Eukaryota; kingdom Metazoa; phylum Chordata; class Actinopteri; order Anabantiformes; family Channidae; genus Channa; species Channa striata. Next base: position 25,700,174 of record CM065176.1, on the reverse strand, counting down.
ATGAGTTCATTTTAAATGTGAGTGAAGCCGATCCCACCGCACAGCTGCTGCTGTTCATTAGTGATGGTGTAGTAAAATAATGATTTCACCTGCAGAACGTCATCTCAGTAATGAACGCTGATCAACATAATAGGCCGTTTGTGAGATATGATTATTTTTCACAGCAGGTCTGACATGTAACGACTCAAATACAAATATATGGAAATGAGAAGGCCGATATCCTGAGAACCCAGTGGAGACGACCACAGCACAGTGTTGTCTGCTGCCTTTGCTCTTTGTTTCATTCAGATTACAGCTCAATAAGAAAGAACAAATGAAATGGGCGTCAGAAAAGTGTATTTCATGCTTCAGAGGTGCAAATGTCCAGCGTGTAAAGACGACGAGGCAGGATAAACTGTGGATGGTCTCCCACAGTCACTGTGAACATGTTGGACTGTACTGGGCCACTGAGAGCGGACACTGTTAACACGCTCTTACTGTGACGTATGTTACGTCGTGTGGTTGGATAATTAACAAGGTTCCTATTGAAGAGGTCACAGGAAGGACTGGAAAAGGTAAAGGTCACCTCAGGGGAGGGAGGAAATGCACATGGTCTAGGATGAAGGTTGCAAACTGCATGAAAACAGAATGATGCTGCTGCTGCTGAGCATCATTAGTGAAAACGGTATTTTTTCGTCTCTCAACGTGTTTGTTTGGCTCGGTCTTCTCTCTCCGTCCTTTCACCTCGAGAAGAGCTCACAGCAAACAGCGTGTCTTTGTGACGCCGCTAACATTCAGTCAGGCGACTATTCATTTAGGCAACGGGACTGGATTTGCTTGTGTAATCAAACGAGGAAATTAGCTGATTAAGTCCAAGAAAACAAAAGTCAAAGCTTTAACAGGCAGTTTTATCTCGACTGTGTGAATGGAGAAAAAGCTTGAGGACAAATTCTGCATTTCTCCTCTGAAAGTAATTCTCACCTGTTGATGCGTTTTCCTTCGCTGTGCTGTCGCTGCAGCTGAGGAGTGAGCGACACTCGAGGACGAGCGCTGCTGTCGGCTGCTGTCGGCTGCTCGTTGGCCGGACGCCTGCTGGACAGCGGGAGTCTCTGGGTAATGAGGCTGCCCTTTCACATGTGCCGGCTGCTCGTGGACTGTTTTCTTTTTTCTTTCTCTGTTCTCGTCTTAAAGCCTCTCAATCTGCCACAAACCCCAAACGGAACCAATTAGACGAGCTCACCGGCACCCGATGACCTCGCGGGTCGGCGAGGATGCCGTGTCTTAACCCGGCTTCACTGCGGCGTCTGTAACCTTCAGTGTGATTAGTGCACGCGGCACTTCCACAATAATGGCAGTGCACTTAATGACAGTTACCTGGAATTACACCGACAACGCGTGATGGATCTGCAGTTGTGGTGTAACTCGTCGTTAATTAGGAACATGACTCACTAAATGTTGAGTTCTTTCAACTATTGCAGGTATTTTTACTTTTCTTATTTTCTCTGTGTAAAGCAAATTAGTCTGATTGTTTGGCTCCTATCACCTGTGGCAGCGTTTAAATTATAAAACTTGTTATAAACTTTCCTTGGAAAATTATACCGAAACCAAGGTGGGTTTTAGTTTCCAATGTAATCAGTGAGTGGGAATGGAAATCATAAAACGAAAACAAACAAATTGATATATTGTGTGTGGACCACAACAAGCTAAACAAGTTCACACCCAAACATGATCCTTCCTCTGTGATTGGCTGGAGGTTTGTGTCAGAGCAGACGGTGACCTGATGACCGGACATGGCTGCGGTGTAACGCGGTTTCTTTGAAGTGGAGTCTGGTTCAGGCTGAATTCGCTGATGCACCTTGAAGAATCCAACAGGATGTTTCAGAGCTAACCAGTTTTTCTCCCCCCAGAAGAAGCTGGTTGAGCTTCAACACCTTTTCATTTAGGGCGACCAGAGGCTGTGCTGCAGTTATAGGGTGTCGCTCTGCTCCTGTTACTCCAGGGTGCAGGAAACGATGCGGGTTCTGTCCTGGCTGTGGAACAGGGAACTTCCTTTTCAGAGGGCTTTAATCTGCGTGTGTGTTTGAATTTGGACACGACTTATGACCGTGTCGCTCGGGATGTTTGGCTGTTGGTGTTTGTCAGGGCTGAGAGACGTTCAGTCAGCTTCCTGTTCCTGTGGGTGAATTCTCATAGACGTGAACTGTCCATTTTGAGGACCTCAGAATTGCAAAGAGTTGAAGAGTTTGCTCTGCGGGCTGCTCAGCCTTAAAGGAAGAGTACGGACGTCCGGAGGGAGCTGCTGCTGTGTCGAGAGGAGCGAGTTGAGGTGGTTCAGGACGCCCCCGGTCGGCTTCCTGCAGAGCTTTTTCCGAGAGCCTCCAGCTGAGAGGAGACACTGTTCACTCTTCTCGAGTGTGGAAACAAGCAACAGCTGAGATTTTACCTTTAAATGAGTCCGACAGTCTGTTTTTACCCTGTTTTGTTTGAATGGGTTTAAAGTTGCCGAGTCATAATGGAACCGTATGAAACCGTGAGTTCATCACTTTCTCGGGTCAGAGTGTGTCCTTTGTCTGACACATCTGATGTCTGCGATCACGAAAAACCGTGTGTGTGTTTGTGTGCAGCACGATGTTGCCTTGGAAACTGAATATGAAGCACGGTTTTGCTTCTCGCCCTCAGCGAGTGATGAGGTCATTTGTCATCTGCAGCTGCACACGTACACGCTGAAAACGGCGGTTCTGACATGAAGGCGTGTAATCGCAGGAGCGCGGCTCGGTGCGCGATCCATCCGTCTGTCATCGGTTCAGACTTCAGCTCCATTATCTGTGAGACGCACAGTAAGTGATGGACACTGACGGGACTATTTACTGCCTCTGGATCAGTGACTGAGAGCCGGTGTGATGTTTGCAGCGTTTGGCTTTGCCATTAAAAAAGAAAATGACCTTCACTTGTCAGGGTTTGGTTGTTGGGCTCATGAGAGTTTGGGATTTGGGAAACTTGTAGCCTCACGTGAGCTCGGCTGTCCCAGCAAGGTCCTAAACCCTGGAAAGTCCAGGATTCAGCAGAATCCCAAAAACAACTTCTTTAAACCCAAGACCCCGTGTTGCTCCATTTAATGCGTAAGAACGAAGCAGATGTATGTAGGACACAGCCACAGTTTCATCATCTTTTATTTATTGATTTAAATTAAAAACCACACTAAGCCTGTCGCCTGCTGCTCACTGTGGCTTCTGTGCTGCTTTTTGCTGCGCCCGAGGTCACAGACAAAAGCCGGCTGGTGCACTGGTCACCACTTAGAGACATGCTTTGTCTTCCAGGTGGGGGACTCAGGGCGACTTCACCACGACTCACCCTCTGCCCTCGGTCAAAGTCAAACTGTTCACGGAGAGCACTGGTGTTCTGGCTCTGGAGGACAAGGAGCTGGGCCGGGTGAGTCCATCTACACTGTGCACACTCAGGCTCTAATTAAGATTTAATAACCTCTGAATAACTTTATAAACTGCAATGATGCATTTTAACTTTACAACCCCAGAATTTTTTCTTCTGTGGACTGAAGATGAAATAGGCTGGGGGCTTTTGCGCTAATGCGTATTGTAACGCCACGGCCCCGGGGAGACCAACAAATAAACGTCAGCCCACAAGGAAACGGTGTTGGTATCGACGAGCAGCTGCCTAATAACGTGGTCGGTGGGCATATCATGAATCAGTATTGGAGCCTTCACAGAACCAGGTCTGTGTTTGGTTCACGGCCGCCTGAGGACCTGAAGATCACAACTGTTTAGTTTAGATTTCCGACTCTCTGCATTTTCAATGATGTTACGAACCGTAGATAATGAGGTAAAACATGATCCTTTAAATGTGAAGCCAATTTCCTTTGATGTCTAACTCTGCCATGACTTCATTAAGGAGAGGAAATAGAATGCACACCAAAATCAGAATCACTGAAATAATTGTGACATATTAAATCAGCTCAAATTTCCCCTGGCAAAGAAATAAATGCAGAAATTCAGACCCACTTACGGAACAACATTAAGACGAGGACCTTCCAGACGTTCTTCACAATGTCAAGTGTGTGAGCAGAGTGAGTGAGGTGAGGACAGGGTCCAGACTGTGTTGTAATGGAAGCGGACAGACGAAGGACGCTGAGGACAAAGCACGGTGAAGATGAGCTGTGGTTGCCTCACTCACTTTCGCTTCCTTCTTTTCATCTCACACATGAAGGGAAAAAACCTCAATGTGGAAAAGTACCAGAGCCAGAAACTCGGTCCGTCTCGGACACTAATGTGAGTCCGTCAGACAAACATCCTCTGTGCAGTTACTGCTGACAAACAGCAAAGAGCTGCTGCTCCCGGGACATAACCGCAGGGCCTGTCCTACATTGTACCAGTTCTAATTGTTACTTCTTTGGGTTCGACTTGACGTGGTTCGTGACAGCAGGAGTTGACACAGCATCAGCCGCACAGACGGACACCTTGTCCTGTAACTAATGCAGAATGAAGTTTAGTGTTAATACGTCTGTTTTGGTTTTGCAGCTCAGAATTTTATTCAGAATGAAAAACCTTCAGTCCAGTGTCGTGAACCTCCAAAGAGACGTTGGGCATCTCTCAGCAAACACTAATCCAGCTGTTGGTTGCAACTGCTGAACCCTAACAGCTGGTAAAACTCCGGCCTCCCCGTCCTCACACGTCATGAGTCAAAAACAATAACCCAGAAACTGAATGTCAGTGGATCACTCGAAGCTGCACCGTGTCTCCGTATTGTCACATTAAAGCTCAGCTGGATCCTTTTAAGACCTTCATCCTGTGGCCACACGTCTCCATCAGACCCTCGCAGCAGACAAACGGAAACTCGCCAGCTGCTGTAAATGAATCGATTATGACACAAAGTTGTGAGCAACTACCAGCTGAAATGTTACTCTGGAATGATTTAGTTTTACTCGTGATGCTGTTTGTTTACATCGATAACCTCTGACTGTCTCCTCCCCCCCAGGTGATCTTGAACCCAACCACCAACGGGCCGAAGCAGCCGGAGTTCCACCGGATGGTCGTCCCCAAGAACAGTCAGGACAGCGACCTGAAGATCAAGCTGGCTGTGCGCATGGACAAGCCCCCCAACATGAAGCACAGCGGGTGAGTCGTTTTTTTAGACGGGAGAATTACATGTGAGAATTACAGCAGTTTTATGATGATATTCGATTTGTTCGTGTGCAGGCTGACGGCTCCACCTGCTGGTCAAAGTAAAGCAGCAGACTCAGTCGGTGCTGAATCGGATCGCTGCAGTTGCTTCTGTCTCTGACTTGACTGCACGTCTAACGCTGCACATTGTGAGCTCGGAGTTGTCAGTTTATTAGGTACACATAGAGCTGAAACCAACATATTGTAATCAGTCCTCATTCTGTGGAGGAATAATTTCATAACTACATTTCACTTGATTTAAATGGTTTAAAGGCTGAACTTCATGAAGTGGCCGTAGTTTGTTGCTCTTGAATCATGCAAAATAATGAAGTTCATTATCTTTGTCTGTTCATTTAAAACTTAAATTTTATGAAAGATTTGTCGAATTCATAAACTGCTGCGCAGCTTTGAGACAAAGGGCCACAACAAAACACCTTCTCCAATCTGACGTTTGTCTGGCTGCGACTGATGAGCAGCAAAGAGTCTAAAAGTTCTGTTACATGAAAAGGTTGGACTGAGGTGAAAAAAAGAGTTTAAAGTGATGGAACAATCAAGCAACAACATGACTAAAATATCCACAAATTATATAAATCATGAGAGAAAAAGCTTCAAACCTGCCTTTCTTCAGGATTCTGACTTGCAGTCGTATAATAACTCACATTTAAATGACATTAGTTTTACCAAACTAAACGTGTTTTGTTTCTGAACTCAGAGGCCGTGTTGTGCGGTTCTGATCGGAGCCACAAGATGGCAGCAGAACCTCATTTACTCACTGAGGAACCAGCTGATCACGTTTCTTTTATCAGTGTTTTAGTCTGTGTGTTCACTGCTAATTAACACTGTAGATTCTCATGCTTTACACTAAAAGTAAATAATGCTTTAAATTATTATCAAGAGGGTTTAAAGTGTTCATAAACGATAAAATATGTAACATTAGCACAGTGATATTATGTTAAAGTTGTTGCTAACGGCTGAAATTTGTATCAAATCCTTTTATATTCCCATGAAATCAAATCCAGATAACGTAGATTGCGATGTGCCTCAGTGAGGAAGATGAAGAATAAATTAACCCTGAAAACAAACTAAAGCTGCTGAATGTAGGAGTAAAATGTTCAGTATTTCTTTCTGAAACGTAGTGAATTGAAAGTATAAAGTTAAAACACTTGTGACCCTCCTCAAATCATCCTTAAATCTATGGGACGCAGCTTCACCTGTCTGCCCAGCCCTCGCTTTCCCCGCTCTGCTATGCTCTTCTACCATCTGCTGCGCTCAAACAACATAATCTCGCTGCTGTCAAACGACATAATCTGTGACAAACCCGGTTTCGCCTTGACGACACCTCCCGCCACCATGACCATGGCGACAAATCGCTGTGTGCGTTCCCCCTTCCCGTCCTTTTCCACACCCTGCACACAGCATATGTTTTTCTTCTGCACCCAGCCATGGCCGGATCTGTGCACACTGTTTTCTCCTGGCCACACCTGGTGGTCAGCCCACCCACCCACCAGACCAGAGCAACGACCTCATACGAGGTATTTTTTGTCATATTTATGGACGGCAGGGAGGCGCCTTTAAACACATTCCTCTCCCCATGATTCTTACAAGCATCGAGCTCGTTGAAGATGTGCATGAGAACAAAGGTGCAGAACACGATGGTGTAGAGCGCTCAGAGGACGGACCGTGGAGAGGCGACTTCCTGTCCAGTCAGCGTCCAGCAGCTCAACCTGACGCTAACCTGAGAGAAGGTTCTCGGTCAAAACATTCCAGTTCTTCCCACAACGCTGAACATACAAATTAACATGGAACATCAACAAGAAATAACAAACCAAATATGCGCTTAACATCCACGTCAGTGAACAACAGCGCAACGATACGCACCGAAATTTGGAAGAAATATTTCATGTAGTTAGTTTCTGTAGGTCGGCATTTCATAAAAACTAAATATTTTTTATGCTCCCATCAAAAATAATAAGTTCCAGGATTATTGTCAGCCAACCATCTAAATCAGACTTTTTAGTTGACACACTAAACCCAGAAGCCTGTCCTCCTCCAGTCCAACAGTCTCCCCGTGGACGTGAAACTGGAGGTTGTGCTGCAGCAGCGATGGTTGAAGTTCTCCCTGTTTTCACGGAGCTTCTGTGGGATGACGTCATTGACATGTTTCTGTGTTTGACACTCAAACGGTTTGAGCCCAGAATGACTTTTCCTCAGTGGAGTTAATGACTTTGAACCGTTTGACCCCCTCCTCCGTCCACACACTGAACAGAGGACACGAACACATGCGGTTCTTCCAAACCTCCACACGGTGTCAGTGTAAGTCTCCTCGTGAGCGCAGGTCCGTTTCTTCTTGTTCAATTTGTCATTTCTGAGTTTTTTTTTTAACAGCTCTGATTCACCTGCAACAAGGTGTCACCCTGTGTTTTCATTTTTGTCTCCCTCGTGGGTATTTGATGCTGTTTTCACAGAGAGTCTCTGATCCAGGGACTAACAGAGGGCAACCGGGGCCTGTTGGCTGCATTTCTGATTGAAAAAATAAATAAATCAGCATATTTTAACGTGACCCAAAATGACTTCTTGAGAATCAGAAATAAAATCCAAAAAGAGGCCAACGGATGCAGGAATTTGAGCTGCAGAAAAAAGAGCACAAACAGAAAATGAAAAACATGAAAAGGAGCCCGAGCAGGTTAAAGATGTGAGGAGGAGGCAGGAGCACATTTCACTTTCCGAGAGAAAAAGGCTCAGGAGGAGGAAAAGAGCACAAACATGAAACAACCACAGATGAGGCTCGAACACGATTTTTTTACGATTAGAAACTGAAGAAATGTTTGTTTTTTCCACACGGGGAAGCTTCTCTGTTCAGGAAGCTTTAACTTCACATATTTGTTTGTTCTTCGTCCTGTTTCTGATTGAGTTTGGAGCTCACAGGAAGTCACCTGTTCTTTCACGTCTGGAGAGTGTTTCCTTTATTCTTTAAATCAAAGAAATGAACGCAAATATCATGCTGTAATTTTCGTCAAGCTCCTTAAAATATTCTGCACGTTTTAAAGGCGTTTTTACTTTAGGTAAATTACATTGAGAAATTTAGATTTTTTAAAAATCTATTTTAAAGGTAATTTAAAATTTGTATTTGGTGTTGCCAAACATGAGCGTTTTATCAGTGCTGGTGTGAACACACACACACACACACACTTACAAAAAAGATCTCAGAAATAATAAGACATTTCCGTGCTTGACAAAATCATTCTATCATAATAACGGAAACGACACATAGCTGGGAAGGGTGGCCTGAAAACGACATCAATTTCTGCAGGCGCCGTCGGGAGGGGAAAAAAAATCAGCTATAAACAAAGGAAAATTCTGCTGGTTAGTAATTTCATGTCACAGCAGGAAGTGGAAATGCATTTAAGAGCTTTTTCAAAAATCTGTGGCAAACAAAGGACAATTTTTAAAGGTGTTTTTTTTTCCATTTTGTCCAAAAATGTTTTTTCCCCAATCAACAAAATGTTTAATTTGCTAGTTTTGTCGACTACGACTTTTGTAGCTGTCGTGCATCTAGAACATTATTAGAAAGCGGTGAAATGTGTCTTCTTGAGAAACTCCGCCGGCGTCTCCGCGCTCTTCAGAGTCTGAATATGCAGCTAAGTGACCAGTTTTTCCACAGTGCGGACTGTTAAATGCCTGCACTGAACTCTGCTGCGGCTGCCGTCCGTTCGTCCGGGCCGCGGCGTCACGCGGCTTGAATGGCTGTTGGAAACCTAATTTTCACAAGTGGCTGCCGAGCGGTGCCACATGTTAACCCGGAGCCGCGCAGAATGGCCCAGATTCTCGGTCCAGACGCGCCACAGCCTTGACTGGAGGCCTTTTCTTTGAGCGCGGGCAGCAGGGCTGAAGAAAGAGGTCTCGCCATCGATTGATTTTCCTCACTTGCACTTGCCTGTATCCCACGCTTCAGGAGGCTCGGGAGCAGCCATTGATTGAGAGGCCACGCTGGTCATTCTTCCATTTTCTCCGAGACTTCCTCAATGAGCTGCCGTCTGTGTCGCGGCCTCTCTCGGCTCGGGACTCATTACTGCATTTCTCCCTTTCTTAGTTTCCACATTAGAGCAGGACATTAACGCGGCCACGGCTGAGGGAGGCGACATAATGTGGCGTGATGGAAGGCGACTTAAAATCAATCTTCATATCAACAGGCTTTCAGCTGCGAAGAATCTGTCCTGGTGAAAAGCTGACAGCTGACCTCATCTCCAGCCAGACGCACACGATCTACGGAGTAAAACGGATCTCCACGTCACTCGGGACTCGTTCTCGGATCATCATCGTTCTAATCTTCATCGTCACGTCTGTGCACAAACAACCGCAACAAAGCCAGTTCCTGCTCCTGGTTTGTTCAGCTTTGAACCGGGTGATTAAGTTCAACGTGTTGGCAAATGTCCATCCCAGTTTCAAAAAGTCTTCACACACACACACACACACACACACACACACACACACACACACACACACACACACACGTCCTGAGTGTCACTATGGAGAAGCTGAATCCAGAGAATGCCTGATGTTTCTGCTTTTTCAAAATTATTCTTTTTAATGATCAAAAGGGAATTTTGAACTCGAACTAATCAATTAAATGTCAAAGCTCCAAAAGTAGATAATACGGCCGGAAAGTCGCCTGAATTATCTGAACACACGGCTTAGTTTTTCAAGTTCACAAAGTATTAATTTGAGGAAACAAATTAAGGAATTTAAATTTGTGGGATGAAAATAGTTAATCTGTATTTATATATTTATTTCATATTCGACAACAATCCCACCTCAAGGTCTGTGTTACCTGTTCTGAACTTTGTCAGATCACATGATCTTCAGCAAAATTTGTCGAACTAAAGCTTGTGACCTTTACATATTTCTCAGCGCTTTATGTGTTGTCCATATTCTCGTTTAAATTTCATTGTGTATTTATGAGCATGGGAACAGGATTTCCATGAGAACTGGGCTAATTAAAAACGTTCAAATCATTTTCCGACTGCCTGAAATAAATGGTTATCCCATACGGAACAGCAATGATATAAAGTATTAACTTAAATTCATATTTAGCCACACGTTTTCTCAAACATTTTACATTTGCATTTTGTAAAAAGGAAAACAATGTTTCTGTGTTTGATTGTTTTACAGTTTTGTGCAACTTCCCAAAATTATGTTCATTTTATTGAACTGTACTCGGAATTTGAATTGGCCTGTTTTATTAGCCAAGCGTGCAAGCGTGTTTATCTGTGTTGGCTCTGTAAATATAATATTAATGAATCCCGAAAGGCAACAATGACACTGTGGATCAAAAATATGATGACACAAAATTGCAATGAAATGTGGTCAAGCAATGAAGAAAACTGGGAACGCCGTTAAGTTTTTGTAGAGAATGTGATGCATTAGTTAAGTTATGTTTGTGTGTTTAGAAAGAAGGTGATTAGACCACAGACGTGGGGAAACACACTTTGGTTGAGTTCAGAGAGGCTGTGGTTGATTTGTTATAACTGCACTTTGTTATGCTTTTGAATAATTTTCTCCATAACTTTGTCTTCTGTCGACGTCTCCTGCTGAACGGCGTTGGTAGCAGTGCGAAGGCCAATGCTGACGAGCAGGGTGGCTTCAAGTGTGATGCTGCAGCTGGTTTGATTCCCGAGACGTTCACGCTTCGTTTCATGCTTTGCAGGAACCTGTACGCGGTGGGACAGAGAGTCTGGAAACGCTGGAAGAAACGATACTTTGTCCTCATTCAGGTGAGAAACCGCTGAGACTGGGAACAGGCGATTGGCGTGAAGCCACAGGGTTGCCAGGTTGTGAATCCTCTCTCGTGTATCACAGAAGAAAGATCTGACTCTGAGTCGATAGAGAAGTTAAAGAGGAAGAATCATCTCACATCGGCAGCTCTGCTCCAAAGGTTTTTACATCTCATCTGTGCACAAAGGTCCCGCTGAAGCAACGTTAATTAAGTTTTACACTTTTCTCTGCAGATCTCATTCAGGTTTTGAGCACTTACTAATTGCTGAGGAGGTTTGAGGGCGAGGGCAGAGATTTAAATGAATGGATGAATGTTTACCTCTCCGCTTGATTGAAAACTATTCAAAGAAATCGAGTGATAACATCTGTAGGTGTGTTATTTATATTGGACTGATTCAGAATTTGGAATCAGTCACTTCTTTCCTGACGGTGTGAAAGCATTCAGGGTTTTTTCTACTGCTTGTAGCCTGTTTCACATTTGTTTCTCTTGTCTTTCTGTTGGGAAGTTTTTTTTTTAATTAGAAAAGAAAATTGCAAATGAGTTATATATGCAAAGGCAGGAGACGAGCTGACCCTGTGCATAAAGCCCCATAGCGAAATGATGAGGCCAGTCTGCTGTGGACTAACTACAAAACCCTGAAAAGTTCCGGATGTGGCAGGATGTCACAGCAAAATAATAGATGATCACATGGTCAGCTGTCATAGGGACGCAGTGATCATCTGTCCACATACTTTTGGAAATGTACCTGCTCCCAGCAGGACAGTGATAGAGGAGCTCAGGACAGAGTCGATTCCAGCCGGGTCGAATTGGATCAGCAGCTGCCACAGGAAACGCGTCCTCTCATGAGCCTGTATGAGGATTGAGTTGGTGGTGTTCTACCAGGTCAGGTCTCGGGGGATGTTGGAGTCCAGGAACTTGACAGAGGGTTACGGTGGGGGATGATCCATAGGACAGATGGAGGTGGACACAGAAAATGGCTTTTGGAGGACTGGATTTCTGCACTGATGATGTTGAACGCAAAGCTAATCATCGCAAACAAAAGCTGTGCCGACGTCGGGCGTGTCGCAGGCCCCCGGTAACGGACCCGTTTGTCCTCACAGCTCCAGGAATGTAGCAGCTGGCCAGCACAGGCTTGTGGACTTCCTGGTCTCACCTGAAGATGTTCTGCATGTTTTCGGGCGGTGACTGTGGAGCTACAGCAGCTGTGGCTTTGTGTCTGTCGGACCATGTCTCAGAGCTAAAACTGGATGCACGGCTCCAAATGGAACGTCGTGTTCTCTTTAACTGCACAATGTGGCGTTCAACAACCGTTTAACAAGTGAAAAGGTTTTCATGTCTGTTTACAGTTTCCGGGTTTAATAAGTGAGTTCAAAGGTTAAAAGGTCAGAGTTGCGGCCTGACGGGTCAATATGCTCGTCCGTGAGGACGCCCGCTCCTCATGCTCGTGTCCCCGTGTCTGCGTCCTGCAGGTGAGTCAGTACACGTTCGCCATGTGCAGCTACAGGGAAAAGAAGGCGGAGCCGCATGAGCTGATGCAGCTGGAGGGCTACACGGTGGACTACTGCGACCCCCAGCCAGGTAAACGCAGCTTCTCCCCACGCTGTTCAGGATGAAGTTTTTAGTTGTTAATGGAAATTTAACGATTTGTGCTGGTGTGAGATGAACTTTCTAGTTTTTTTATCTGAAGTATTAGATATAAAGTGTTTTGTCCCTCAATCGTTAGAGTCTCAGGCAGCTCAGACGGTTTGAATAAATCAAAAATATGCGATTGCAACAAAATGGAAAGTGAATAAAGTCTAAAAGGACAAATTTTTTATCCTTACAGGACAAACATTAAACTGAAGTTAAACTTTTTAAAAACATAATCCTAATCAGAGCGTGCGCTACTCAGCTAGCTGCTAGTTACTGTACCACTGCCTGTTGCCACGAAACGGTCTATAAATGGTGGGATATGTATTATATGAGGCAATGAAACAATAATAAAATAAATAAAACTCCTTTAAATTGAACATGTATCAGCTATTTCGGTCAGACTTTAGACTTGGATTATAACAAATTATCCTTTTGTTTTGTTAGCATAGTGGCTAGTTAGCTTACTGCTACGTTGCTAGCCACCAAACTGATATTGCCAATCTAAATGTGAGTATAACATGTGGGATATGCATGACTGTGTGGGACAATTTCATCGTGGTCAGAATGTTTTAGAAAAATCAGCAGCAGAATTAAACCTCTTTGGATTGATTATAGGAATGGTGTCAGACTTGTGGATCTGGTTTGGAGCTTTTACCTTTTCGCGGCTCCTCCTCAGGTCTGCAGGGCGGTCGGGTGTTCTTCAACGCCGTGAAGGAGGGCGACCTGGTCATGTTTGCCTGCGACGACGAGCAGGATCGGGTGCTCTGGGTTCAGGCCATGTACCGAGCCACGGGACAGTCCTACAAACCAGTGCCCCCCCCGCAGAACAAAACCACCAACTGCAGAGGAGGAAACCAGAAGCCGGCGTCTCCCATCAGTAAGTTCTGAATCTCTGTGGATCTGTTGAGACCTAAAAAGCGAGTGTCACAGCCTCGATGCAAATGTCCTTGAGAAAAAGTTATTCAGAGGGTTTTAAAAAGTGAGAGAACTTTGGCAGGACGACCAGGCTTGACCTAGCTGTTCCACTTTGGATAAAGCCTGTTGAACGGCCTGCACCTTATTGTTGTGCATAAATATAAAGATTTTTTTAATGCAATTACGCGAAATAGCTAGCTGTTAGCTAATGTCACGTAACCTCATAAAACATTTTGATTCCTTATCTCCCCAAGTTGTGTTAGCATAGTGGCTAGTTGCTAGGACCAAACTCATATATTCACATGTGCAGAGAACTAGAGCTCGTTTGAAGGAGCCTTTTGGATTGTGACGGACTTCAAATGCAGCCTACAAGTTTTTGATGATGGTCACAGCAAAGCAGCTAACGTGATTTGGTAATAATTAGTTTTTAAATTGTTGATGTCGACTACTTTCCCCAAAATACACCAACAGTAGCTTTTCTTAACCACCTGATGTCAATGTTTGTGTCATCTGTACCTCAGTTGTAATAACAGCTCATAAAGGAACATTTCATAACTGTAAACATGACACAGCATGTCAAAGAGGCACCACAGTACAAACCCGTGATGGATCACTGAAGTCAAATGACTGTTTCTGTCATTTACATCTTCCTCAGACTCATGCTGTCTCCATCTTTGTTGTGCCTAGTTACCATGGTTACAGAGGTTATGCATTTGTTGATGCACAGGGTCCATGTCTCAGTGCTCTGATTCCAAAACTCTCACAGCTCACGTATGGACCAGAGTCGCGTCCACTGGTGTTAGATTGAAGCCAAATGGTCAGTAACATAAATGCTGTGGGGTTTGTTGTCCAGGAAATACAAAGAGGAAAGTTGAAGCCTGAAATGTGTTTATTCTCTGAGCAACACAAAAGATAATCAACTGCCAGTAACATTAATGTCTTATCCACATCACTTCATGCAGATCGATTTTTCAAAGTTTGTCTATTTGTTGTCCGGTGGTATGGATGCTCAGGAGGAGCTTCCACAGACGCTGCAGTTTGTTAAAAATGACAGTGATTCTTTATGTGCTTTTTACTTTGTCCTTCACGTTGTAGTTTCCAAGTTATTGGAATAAGATGTTTCCGTTTCTTGGTCCGTTGGCAGATGTTGGCTAGTGTGGGATCGAAACATGAAGAAACAATAATAGAAACTGTAAAACAAATTTAGAGTTTAGTTTTAAAAGATTACAGCCTTAATTGAAGAGGAATTTGATAACTGTCATTTCAACATATAACCAATTTCACAGGATCCGCTGGACAGAATTCTTAACCGAAGCTCTGAAGAAGTGGCACATTGTACAGTACATTCCTCTCAGTGTTACTCTGTGTGGGTTTATGAGTGAAGTGACCACCTGGATTCCTTGTCAGAGAATTTTTTCTTCTTGAAATTTAATGTCTGAAAATGTCTGGAAATTAGTGGATACTGAGCTTATTTGTCGGTGTTATTATAGAGTCTTTATGTTGTGGAGCTTTCCTTGTTAAAGTGCCTCGACAGCGAAGCCTGTTGTACAGTCGTTCATGTTTGTGTCTCTAATAACTCATATGTGAAGATGAACTTTCCTCCTCGGCCTCCCTGACGCAGACTGTTTAGTTTTTTTATGTCTTCCTGCTTTGTTGTTCTTCCTTCATCCCGTCACACAGTTGTAATAATCCCCGGGTTGAAAACACTGGAACTGTCTTTTATCGGGATCGCACACGGAGTTTGGGGCCGTCGTGGTTTGTTTTCCTGGCATTTATTAGCTGCAGGTCCACACACACACACACACGCAGCAGGAGGCAGATCGAACCAGGTTAACCGTGTCCATGTTGTGCTGCTGCGAGGGAGTAAACACACGGGGGAAGACTGGATGAGCGAAATGAAAGAGAGGGATGAAGAGCAGACGGACTTCTTCCACACAAAGCTCAACATGCGTCTGTGTCTGGTGCCCTCGTCTCTTCCCTGATTTCTTCCGTTTCTCCTCGTCTGTCCACTCATTTAGCTTTTTCTTTCCTTCCTTCCACGTGCTCCCGTCACCTCTTTAAAATTTAGCATTTGTTTTTTTTTTTATTTCCTTACTCGTCCATTTTCCACCTCTTTCTTCATTGGGCTCGTTTGAATCTTTCTTACACAGACGGACTAATTTTTGTTCAGTCCGTTTTTCTGTGTCTCTGAGTTATGACATATAAATACTCAAAAATACATTAGCAGAGGACGCAGTCATTTTCAAACAATTTTTTAAAATATTTGCTTATGTTGAATTTTATGTAGACGTTTGAAAAGAGTTTGCGTTATCTTGTGCCAGCAGGATGCCGCTCTGTCCTGAACCGTTTAAGCGTGTTTACGACGTTTCTATTGCTGCTGCTGTAGTCGAATGATTGAACAACTTTTTATCAGTTGCACGGCTTCAATGTGCCGTAAACCAAAGACGTTTGCACATTTTTAAATTTTATATCAAGTTGTGCCTCCTGTGCTCGCTGATCACGCTCGGACGCTCCCCTGCTGTGAGCCACATGTCTGAACGGTCGCTCCGGATAATGTCCGAGGCTGAATTCTCCCAACATTGTCTGGAGTTCATATGTGAAACAAGTAAAATTAATGTAATCAACCATGTTCATCAAGGTATTTACATACGAGTCCCAACTGTTTTAACAGTTTATGGGTCTTTATTTTTTCAGCCGACTTCGCAGTGAGTCCACAGATCCAAACCTGGATCCTCCCAGCTTGTTTAAGTGCAGCTCAATGCGCTTCTTTTTTACCTGACGCAGAACTGGGAGACTGACTAATGCTGCTACTGCAGCGGCTTTAAAGCCGCGGTCTGCAGTCCTCTGGTGGTCCCTGAACGCATTGCACGTGGTCCCTGGCATGTATTTAATATTGCACTTTCACTGTGGGAAACGACAGATTTCTATTTTCTTTCATAAAAAGCCAAGGTGACAGGATTACAGTAGTGGCCATCCAGTATATCCTTGGTAACATGTGCCTCACACTCCACAATAGTGGTCCTCAGAGTCACAGCAGTGGACCCGAAAACCCCCAGTACTTTAGAATCATGAAGAATGTAGCTTAAGAAGGTGAAAAGAAAAATCGTTTTGAAATTATTCATCTGTAAAAACTAAAATCCTTTTTAGGTTGGAACCTGACATAAAATAAAATGTGGGCGAACACTGAAAACAGTGTACGTTGGCCGACCTCATTTATTTCATTCCACAGATGCTAAATGTAACTTTGTGATCCCCCCGTTTCACTTGCATGTTTAAAATGGCCCAATAGAAACTATTAATGAGCAAAAGAGGGAATGTTTAATGCAGATTTATTCTGCAGAGGTCGCTAGATTCATCATACTGGGGAGACTGAACAATTATGCATTTATTAACGCATTTTTCTAATATCGAGATGCATATCGTGCATCACAATACAGCCTAATATCGCAATATCATTTGTTGATCCTGCCGTCGGCCTATTACAAACCGTAGATGCGACTCACGTCACACGTTCAGTGATGAACTCGCTTTGACAGCAGCTTTCTATACCAGTCGTGATATTGATCAAACAATATTCCCTGTCACATCGTTTAGCCTTATTCAGTCGCACTGTTCCACTTTTAATATGTCGTCTGCCTTAAATTCATAAATGAGCATACAACATAGATTTGATATGTTGTTGTTCTTAATTTACAGTCAAAAACAGGTTTCCAATGACTTGCGCATCAAAAATAAGCGCTTCATCTTTTGTCTCATTTTTTTTCCTTCCATCTCATTGGTTCTTCTTTCTTCCAAACTTCTTTTATTTCCTTTTTCACTTCCTCACATGCACAACTCGTCTTTCTGTGCTGCCCGTCACACAGTCCACAAATCGTTTCATTTATTATCCGTGTTTCCCGGCCGCCTCCTCCCGGGCGTCGCATTGTGACATGAAGAGCTTCATGCTGAGAGCTGATTACAGGAGCATTTGTGTAATTTGGTGGCACGGCGGCCCCTTCTCGCCGCCGCTCGTTAGCGTTTAATGGAACAGATTGAGGTGTTAATGGTGAGAGGTGCTGACATGCTGTTTGCAGGGGGAAATAGAAGGTGTCCCTGAAATAGCTCTTAACTGGGTGCTAAGTGCCGCTCCGTGTGTGTGTGTGTGTGCGCTAAACTTTAAAGAGAAAGCGTCCTCGCCATCACCACGAGTGAGTCGGTGACCCTTCGTCTTCATCTTCCTGCTTGTCCTGCCGTCGTCCTTCGTGTAAATGAAGCGTAGAGGTTGAAAACCGCTGAGTGACTGTGTACAGAAAATATGGCACAGTCATACTGCTGCTTCTGAATTTTACGGAAAGTTCTTCATTTGATGTTTGGGGCAGTCGAGCTGCTCATCTTCTTGTTCGATGACCGTAGAGGCATCGCTCTGTTTTCAGCTTCAAACGACATCGATAACGACGCGGTTAACGTGCAGAGATCACGTCAGAGGCTCGCACGGCTGTGCCGTGTACATTTATATTTTCAGAGAAGCCTTTTCCTTTTTTCTTTCAGCAGGCCCCTCTCAGGCAAGCTGCTCTCGATCCCCCACGTTTCTTACAGTTATTGAGTTTTTAATTTGCAAGGGTGCCATTTACAATGAGCCGCTTTTAAAATATGAATTAAACATGATTCATACTAAAAACGCACCGCATAAGTAGCAGGGTTGGACGGAGGAGAAAAGTCTGTCCAATATTTCTCGTTGTCGTCAGCCTCCCCGGACTCAGAGTTCTAGTAGAGCGTTGGCTGCACTGCAGAGAGATGGACGTTTTCCTTTTGACCTTTGGAATGAAGGTCAACCTTTCAACCAATCAGAGTTTACATGGTTTCTGCTTGATCAGGAAGATCTGGGTCTTTCTCTCTGATTGTTCGTAACGATGACTGCCGGAGTGAAGCACAGAAGAGTGGACAGATTTCCTGTCTCTTGGTAGAACTAGCTGGACTTCTATCTCTGGACTTCAATCTCCATGCCGTTATATGTTGCTCGTGTCCACATTATTGTCCAGTTTTTACGTTTGAGTACTTGCGATACCAAATACTGTTACAAGGACTAAATAGTTTTGCTTCTACTGTGAGTTGCTGGACAGAAAAGTCCACATCAGTCCACTGCAGTGAAGTAACTCTGCAGTGAGATCCTGGATGGACAAGCGTGGACACAATGAACTGTAGAGGTTCCATGGGAATATGAATGTGAAATAACGTGGGTATAAAAGAGGGAACTTCAGGAAACATTCTAGTTAGTCTTTATCACCCTCACTTTTCCCCATGTCAGTCACATTTTAAACATTTTTAAAAATCTTCTGGCACAGCAGAATTTGTGTTGGGCTTTAATTTTGTCCTCGTCAGACACTTTTTCAGACGTACCTGTGTATTCTAAGGTGTTGTTGTGTGCAGCATTGGAGACGTTTTAGCACACAGAGGAGGGATGAGGTCCAGTCCAGAAACCTGGGGTCTGATGTCCTCTGACCTCTTTAAGATGAGGTCAATCTTTATGGGTCCCACATCGGGGAAATGTACTCGTTACATGGCTCACAAATATACAAGGCAATGAAAGCAACGAAAACAACAGGATTTATTTCACGCACTGGATCACTGTCAAATTTATGAGACGTCTGTATTCGTATTTATCAGTGTCAGTTATATTTTTATCTCCTTTTTATTTGGTCTTCATAAAAAAACCCGTGGTTGTCTGAAATGTGCCTCGACTGTTAGATGGCTGAATGCACCTGCGTGTTTCCTGCTGGGTCCTGAGAGTCAAGTATCACGTCTCAGAAAGGTCCAGAATGGCTCCATTCTCAAAGATTAATGAAACGATTTCATGAAATAAGCCGCTGACAATGATAAATACACAAAACAAAACGACAAAGGGATTTCATGGAGGGAAGTCCGACTTTCAGTTTCGTGTGCTCTGTGCAGAACTGTTGTTGCAGCTTTCAGCAGCTGCTCTTTGTACTGGAGTGAAAAGGACAAACAGACGAGTGAGAGTTTGGGAAAGAGTCGCACTCGTGTCTGTTGTGGCAGTTTGTGTGACCAGCCCTGGGGCAACCACAAACTCCAAACTAGTTGGAATCAAGCCGCGAGGCCTGAATCCACTTTCATCGGGCACCCTGGGCCTGACTTCTGTCCTCTGTAAGAACTGAACGGCCTGTCGGAGGGTCAGCACTTGCTCCTGAAGGCGTCTGCTGTGGATGTTTATACCTGTCAGCTGAGTTCTTGAAGAAGCAGGTGGTCAGTTTCACAGCGAGGATGATGCTGAGGAGAGTCATGCAAACTGTCCGTTTGTCTTAACCTCCTGGGCTTTCACCAGGGCCCTCGAACGCAGCGGAACAGCTGAGTGAATGCGCCCGTGTGCTCGCCTCAAACTTTCCCAGCGTTGAGTTTGTCTGTCTGCACCCTGACGCACGATGAGAAGCCCCGCTCGTCCAGACAGAGGCTGATGGACTTGTCCGTCCTCATCTTCGTCTGTGCTCGCCCTGACATTGTCGCCGCCGCCGCCGTGCTCCGACAGGCAGCTCAAGTCACGTCTCTCAGCCCAGTGCACCTGAATCGGAAACACGTTTCCATCCTCCTCCTCCCCTGTCTGCATCAATAACCTGCCATCAGCGAGCGCCGCCACCGCTCAGAGCACGGTGTCACATGGATGTGACTGTTGCCGTGACAATGGCAACGGAGCACAGATGAGATGGATATGGCTAGATCAAGCACAGAAAAATACCCCCACCCTTTGACCCCGACACACACACACACACACACACACACTCTCAACGTGCTCACACACTTTGTAATATATTGTACGTGGTATTAGCATTAGAGACCTCATCTATTTTTCATTCGACTGACTGGAAACTGCAGGGAATTTAAAAACACCTTCAGTCACCAGTAAGATGTTATTAACGTGACAAAATTCACCCAAGATAAAGTCACTTCGCATGTTTACATCCATTTACTTTTAGCACAGTTTACTTCCTTGTAAATTATTTTAAAATGCTAAAATTCACCAGCTATTAAAACAAATATCAAATGAACGTATTTACAAAAGCATTCCGATCCTTTACTCCTCAATGCAATCAAATGCACCTGATTCTCCTTATTTTAGTTTGAGGTAAACCTTGAACTCCTTGAGTCCACGTGTGGCCAGGTGACCTCACTGGATGTAGTTTGGAAAGGTCTTCACGGTTCACACTGCATGTCGGGTCAAAAACCAGGACTGGACCTTCAAGAGGCTCAGTTTAGTGTTAAAAAGGAACAAATTAATTCAGGCGGGAAACTGACAGACGTCACCTGTGTGAGGACGAAGATTGTTTTAGTGGCCATTTAAATTAAAGTGGTTTTCACAGGAAATGCATCAACAGTGCCGCATTTAATCCAGTAATTACGTGTTGAGAAAGTATTTGTAAAACCACGTGAGTTGTTTTGGCTGCGGCATTTGCTCTGTGGTTATTATCCAGGCAGGGTTTGTTTCTGAGCTCACGCCGACGACCCAGAGTGTCAGTGATGTTTCGAGCTTCTGTGTGAGTTTAGCTGCTTATTAGGAGCCTGAAGTGTCGGCGTCAGACACGAAGTGAAGAAACCTGCAGACAAGTGTGGACCAAACTCTCCATCTGTGCCAAGGGCAGAGACGTCCGACCCCCCCCCCAAAACACACACACACACACACACACACACACACACACACACACCCAGGGGAGATAATAGCTGAAAGTTGGACTTGACACGAATCAACAACACCCCTCTGCCGTCTGCCCCCCAATCAATACTCCCCCTCCCGCCTCTTCCTCTTATTATCAGCACTGATCTATATCTCTTTGTCTCGTTTTCTTTAGAGTCGCCTGCTTCGCTCCACGTCTTTTCTCCAAATTACATTAAGGACAATCCTGTGTTTCGGAGGTAACGAATGTAAAATGACCTATATCGGAATTAGACAGAGGGAAAACGGGCCACCGGAGCCGAAGGGCAGCCAGAGGCAGACGAGTGGAAGAGTCCGAAGAAAAGGAAGTTGATTGTGAAGATTTCACTTTTGCTGTCTTTTTTTTCCTCTTTTGAACAAAAGTGACAAAGACAGGAGAGAGGAGGGGGCATGAAATGTCTGAGAGTCCTCGTGGGCTCCTCGGCATCCGCACAAAAACAAAATGGCAGCGTTAATAAAAAGCCATCACTAATGCTCGTCTCGGGCGCGAGGCCGCCGGCGTCGCAGGCACGGAAACAAGGCCCGGCCTTCTCCAGCGAGCCGCGGTCTTTTGTGGGGCCATGTGTCACGCTCAGAAACTTCCCATCTCGAAATGTACTCCCACAATGAAGGCGGAGTGGAGAGTGTTAGGCTTTTCATTTGGCGGGGCCATTAACAGGAAGGCCTGAAAGGACTGGAAATGAACCCGGGTTTGCTCAGGCCACGACGCCCTGCTCCTTTTCTCCTTCCTTTTTATTCACTCCAGGCTGCTGCCGCTGACCCCAAAGTCTTGTTATCATCTGAAGCAGAACCGTACCTCTGTGTAAAACTACGTCAGTACGACTTGGTCCAGTTACACTTTGAGTTTTCCAAGAGGTTGTTATTGCTGAAGGATTTGAATTAACGCACACGCCATCGGCTCCTTCTCGCTTGTCCGATCAATACACACACTTTTCTACTGCAAATCTGAATTTCCAGTGTCTGTCTGGCTGGTGATGAAATGTACGTCACGGACGTGCACGGGATGAATTTACTGCTCAAATACAGGAAGTGGAGCACAGGACAAGGGTTTGCGTGTTTACTAGTGATTCATCTTCATCAGAAGTCACACACACTTGTAATGACCTGAACCAGTGTTTGGATGAAGAATACTTCAAAAATCATCGCATCAAAAACATGTAAGAAGAAATTAAGTATTTGAAACTCCGATTGTGAGAAAGTGAAACATGATCTTTTTTTCTCACATGTCCTGATCGGCGGCGCCGTCTCTCGTCTTGTCCTCCTGGCAGTTTTGCTTCCTCCCTCTGTGAGTCACTTCCAGTGTTTTCCTCACATGTCGGCCATGTTGCCGAGTGTTTTGTGTCAGCTGAGAGCGCTGACGGCTTCACAGAGGATCTGTAGCCAACCGAGGTGGGAACTATTAAGCACTGCACTGAGAAGTGACACTGCCAACGTCTGTGTGTGTGTGTTTACACTTGGGTTCGCTGCGGAGCTCGGAGAGAGGCGTGAATCCTGGTCGGACACATTCACACGTCACCTCTTTAGCCGGGCTGTAGCTAATGGGATCGTGCGGAGAAACCTGTGCAGTCATTCCTCCGTCTGCGAGGATGCTGGGGCTGTACTTTCATGGTCTATCCCAGCTGTCACTGGGTGGGAGGTGGGCTCCACCCCGGACAGGTCTGCAGTCTGTCTCAGGGCCAACACACAGAGACGCACACAGACGGACAATCCTTCACAATCACGTTCATGCCTACAGGCAGTTTAGCGAGTTCCTCACAGCTGGAAGGTCACCGGTTTGAATCCACCTGCCAACTGTGGAGTTGCTGCCCCATGTTTTGTCGTCTAAAATCTGCAGAATCACCGGTTTGGTTCCCAGTCGTCTGTTTGTGTGTCACTTTGTATAGAAATGCCATAGTCTGTTTTTCCTGATGCTTTTAACTGTAGCTAAAATGAAGAAGAACTGATTCGGTAGAACTACTCAAAATTTGAAATCACAGTCATGACCGTATTGATGTTCACAGCCCAACATCATGCAGAGTTCGGTTCATACTGGATGTCTATTTTCCAAATGTCGTCATGTTACAGGGTTGATGAATACACCTTCAGCATCGGTCTTTGTTTCCTGTTCAGGTCTGGATCCGTCTCAGCGTCAGGGGGTGGAGGAGCTGATCTCTGCGGACCCGTGTCGTTTTGACCACGCCTCCCTGTTCACCATTTTACAGAAACTCACTCTGAAGCACCGCATGAACGACTCCTTCTCCTGCCTGGTAGGTGAACACACACGACTACATTACCCAGAGATCCGCCCGTGAGTCGAACTGTGTGGGCGGGGTGAGAATCGATGGAGTTTTTTAACAACTACTTGCAGCTTCTCAAATGTGAGCGTGTTGTGTTTTTTTGAATTCGCCGTGGAAGTGAACAAATGATCTTTTTAGTTGTTTATTGATCAAAACGAGCAGTGTGACGAGGCCACTGTGGCGTCTGGAAAAGCAGCTCTGGAATTGGACAGACAGAAGGGAGCGGGTCACATGCACCAGGGGGTTTTCATCTGAAGAAACATTATGTTCCTGTGCCGTACATGTATCAGACCAATTCTTGATATTTAACCATGTTTCCTAATAAATTTGGAATAAATTGTATTTATTTGTTTATGACATTTTTGCAGGAGGTTCCTGCAGAAATTGTTCCTTAAAGAGCACCAGTCGTCCACAAACCCACACTAGAAACTAGTTGTGAGCCGGTGCTGGTGCCACATAAACACATAATAAATAAATTGTTCTGAAAAGTCTGAGCAGAGGGAGAAGCTCAGAATGACACCCAAACTTCAGTTTGAAGACTGAGAGAAACGGAACGGTCTCTGTCTCTGTGTCTCTGTGCTTCAGGCCTGGGGGGGGGGGTCTCCCTCCCACTGATTGAGGGGATAAACGCTCTAATCAATACTTTCCAAATAGGAACATGACCATCATGGACAACTGCTGGGCGGACTCAATAGACAAGGAGGGAGGAGGAGGGCGAAGCCTGGAGGGGGGGTTGAAATGAGTGTTTTTGTGTTGTGTCAACTGCACAGGAACTATAAACCCCAAACTGCGTACACTTGCTTCTTATTTACAGCCGTTACGTGCACAGAGGTGACGTTTGTCACATGCAGAACCTTCTTCACATCACTTCAGAGTGGACGCATCTATAAACACCAGCCTTGTCTGATCAAGGAAAATGGGGCATAAATAGAAACTGGAGCTTTCTGACACACACAATTACTGTTCCACGAATGTCTGAAACATCAGCTGTTTGAAGTCGGGAGTTTCTGATTTGACTCAAGTCACATGAGTTGGACATCATTTCCTAAGACTCAGAGGGAACAGAACTAAACACTTAAGTGCTGCCATAACAATAATGATAATGATAATAATAATAGTACAGGACAAAAGACATTTAGTTATTTTCAGTCCTTTTTTAAATTGCATCACAAATTCAAAAAAGTAGAAGTATTGTGTACCGTATTTTCCGGACCATAAGCCGCTACTTTTTTCCGACGTTTTGAACCATGCGGGTTTTACAGAGATGCGGCTTTTCTATGAATTTTTCTGCAGCCCTCAGATGGGCGCTGTAGATGGAAGTCAGTGCAAACAAAAAATCGCCAGTTTTTATTCTTAGCGCATGCAACCCAAGACGCACAACAGCAAACATCAGAACTTTTACTGCTGTGTTACAGGCACCATTCAGGTTCAGGTGTATGAATAAACACTTATGGTACAAAATCTTTTGTTGAGCGCAGCAACTCCTGCGTAATTCGTGAAGAATAAGAGACATCTTCTCCTTTGGCTATGGAACAAGCCGTTTATTTATAACAAGGATGGTTTTGTCGGCTCTGTACATTCGACATGTGTTATACCAGACGCACATACGCGTGAATGCACTCTTTACCGTAAAGCCGGTAAAACAGCGCACAGAACATCCTCATGCCTACTGTGAACAATGAGTAGGAGCGCATACAACAGATATTATTTCTCAGCCTGGATATTGGCGGCTTATAGTCCGATGCGGTTTATATGTGACAAAATATATATTTCTTTTAAATTTTAGCGGGTGCGGCTTAAATTTAGGTGCGCTCTATAGTCCAGAATTTACGGTAAATCCTTTTTTTAAGTGGAAGCAAAAAACAGCAATTCCTCATCTGAAATGTATTTAGTGCAGACGTACGTGTATGTCGTTCGCTACCAATATTACCAGTGATTAATCCCAACCGTCCATATGTTTTACCCATTTTACTTTAAGATTCTTGTAAAAAACAAAAAAAGCTATAAGTATTCCAAGTTCATTCCTGTCGGGATGAAAACCAACCCTCACACAAACTAGAACAGATCTTGAGGAGTCACTTCATCCTGTGTGCGTTGCATTGTGTTCTGGTCTTTTAATAGGCAGCAGAACGAGAAGATGCTCCCAGAGTAACATCTGCGCTTCTTTCATTTCTCTACCTGACGCACCAGGACTCCTTCCAGCTCTGCAATTAGACCGATCCTTTCACGCCGCCCCTTCAGCTCTTCTCCCCTCAGCCTTTTGTGAAAGCTCGAGGGCTTTGTGTTCCAACCTGAGCCTCCTTTTCACTAAACCCTGTGAGAAAAGGCCCGTGCCTCGACGTGGGGGGACATCTGTTGAGAAGTGGCTTGGATTCAAGTCATAGACGGGGTCATATTTTATTCACGGAGAGTTGAACCTAACAACAACAACAGTAATTAGGCAGAGTTTTGGTTTGTTGCTGGGGCCCAGCGTCCTGCTAACTGGATCAGAATAGTTCCCACTGGTGTTCGAAGGGTTAAAATCCCTACTGGAGCTGCTGGTGGCAACAGTGGAAAAACCCAGAGTTTGATCCAAAACCAGGTGAAAACTGAAACAAATAACGTGTGTTTAAAGTGAAACAGACCCAAACGTCCCTCACTGTCGGTCAGTTGTGCTGCTTTTGTTTGAAAGACTGATGCTAAGACCTTCTCCCAGAAAACTTTCCCATAAAGTTTGTCACAACAAAAACTGAAGTAGTAGTAGTCCAGGCTGAAAGGAAGCAGTCCTGGAGCATGTTGGGAAATAGTTAAAGGTCTGTTGTGGGGCGACTGTGGTTCAGTTCACCAATCCTACAGTTTTTGGTTCGATCCCCGGCACCTCTGGTCAGATGTCGAAGTTTCCTTGAGCAAGACACAGGTTAAAGCGCTTTGAGTATCAGCTGGTAGAAAAGAGCAGACCATTTACCATTTAGAGTATTCCTGTGTGTTTTTATGTGTTCGTGGCAGCTCCCGTCACAGCGTGTTCAGATCTGGACACTTGTGAAGGCACGAAATTGCATCACTTACTTACATCATTTGGCGGGTCACACTGATGCTACTGTGGCCTTCTGGGTTACTAATGTTGGATGGATGTTACAGGAGCACCACTATTAGATGCCACGGGAAACACCTTGTGCCCAGAAACATTGCACTAGGCTTAGAGAAAACCCCTTCGAGCCAAGCCAACGTTATTCATGAGGCACTTTAAAAAACAGGGTAAGGTTACGATCAGAGACAACACGGGTTTGGGTAGGACACAAAACGGGGGAAAAAAGCTGCAAACAGGGACGTTCATTAACTACTTGCACTAGAGTCGATCCACAAGTCCAGTTTCTCCCCTGGATCTGTCCGGTTTGGATGAAAGTTGTAGTGAAAGATCTACAATGATCTGTGTGTTGGAGAAAGACAAAGCTGACAGCTGAATTTCTTATACTGATCAGTCCTTCTTCTTATTAGTCCACTTTACTTGACAGGAATCAGACAGTGGTGTGTAAACAAAGACCATGTGACTCCCATCACAGCCCCATCATTACCTTAAATGAAATCACAGCGATGGCATGAGTCCAGCTTGTCTGGCAAAATGGCTGAGCTTGGCTCAACTTTTCCTGCAGCATCATCTGGCAACGGGCGGCATGTTGTTGGCCATTCAAATGCCGACATCATCACTGCTCTTGATTAACCTGAGAGCGATTAAATCATTTATGAACGTGAACAGGGAGGTGCTCGGGATGAACTTTGCACATCACTGTCACCCTTAAAAATGACTTGGAGAAAGTGATTCATTTTTTCCCCCTTTGATCACATCAGTTTTTCTAAACTAAAGAACCATGAAGAAGTTCAGCAAATAAACTGGATGTTGTTCTGCAACATCCAAATAAGAATCAGCATGTGTGTGACGTCGAGCTGTTTGCCACATTTTCCATCCCGTTGCGGTTGTGTTCTTTTTAAACTCTATTTGCATTTACAGCGTGTACACATGAACCTTTGAGTCGACAGTGCTGCTAACAGGAAGAACGGAGATTCGAGAGGTGACTCTCGAGATTAATATTTCGCTCTTCATCATCTTCTAATCTCTGTTGTGACAAGACTCTAACCCAACTTCGTTTCCATCTGCCCTCAGTAGTGAACACAGGAGTATCTTTGTCTCCACCTTCACATTGGGAGGACGAGGCCGCAGGTGTCCCTTCCTCCCATCAGACCTGTCTGAGTGTCCTCCTGTCAAATTACCGTCCTGGGGAGTTAATGTAATCACTCAGATCTATGCGTGCACACGCTTCAGGCTCCCACTCCTTTTCAATCGGAAGCCTCCCAGTGATTCACTTACATTTGCGCTAATTAGAGGAGTCAGCAGCGGAGGACAGCGGCTCCAGATTGCTTCGCAGTGTTCACATGGAGACGAACCGCTGACCTCCAAGGAAAATAGCCAAAGGGCTTAAATGTTCCGAGACGTTAACCAATATTTGTGTTTACCATCAACTTTTGATTAATGCGGCGGATCTTTGTGCTGAGCTGAGAAAATCTGCTTTTTTCAACACAGTTGAGTCCCTGCTGAAGCTGGTTCTGCTGTAGCTGGTTCTGCTGAAGCTGGTTCTGCTGAAGCTGGTTCTGCTGAAGCTGGTTCTGCTGAAGCTGGTTCTGCTGAAGCTGGTTGTGCTGTAGCTGGTTGTGCTGAAGCTGGTTGTGCTGTAGCTGGTTCTGCTGAAGCTCGTTCTGCTGTAGCTGGTTCTGCTGAAGCTGGTTCTGCTGAAGCTGGTTCTGCTGAAGCTGGTTCTGCTGTAGCTCGTTCTGCTGAAGCTGGTTCTGCTGAAGCTCGTTGTGCTGAAGCTCGTTGTGCTGAAGCTCGTTCTGCTGAAGCTGGTTCTGCTGAAGCTGGTTCTGCTGAAGCTCGTTCTGCTGTAGCTCGTTGTGCTGAAGCTCGTTGTGCTGTAGCTGGTTCTGCTGAAGCTCGTTCTGCTGAAGCTCGTTCTGCTGAAGCTGGTTCTGCTGAAGCTGGTTCTGCTGAAGCTGGTTCTGCTGAAGCTGGTTCTGCTGAAGCTCGTTCTGCTGTAGCTCGTTCTGCTGAAGCTCATGGTGCTGAAGCTCGTTCTGCTGTAGCTCGTTCTGCTGTAGCTGGTTCTGCTGTAGCTGGTTCTGCTGTAGCTGGTTCTGCTGTAGCTGGTTCTGCTGAAGCTCGTTCTGCTGTAGCTCGTTCTGCTGTAGCTCGTTCTGCTGTAGCTCGTTCTGCTGAAGCTCGTTCTGCTGTAGCTGGTTCTGCTGTAGCTGGTTCTGCTGTAGCTGGTTCTGCTGAAGCTCGTTGTGCTGAAGCTCGTTGTGCTGAAGCTCGTTGTGCTGTAGGTCGTTCTGCTGTAGGTCGTTCTGCTGTAGCTGGTTCTGCTGTAGCTGGTTCTGCTGAAGCTGGTTCGGCTGAAGCTGGTTCGGCTGAAGCTGGTTCGGCTGAAGCTGGTTCGGCTGAAGCTGGTTCGGCTGAAGCTGGTTGTGCTGAAGCTCGTTGTGCTGAAGCTCGTTGTGCTGAAGCGTTAACTTTGTGCATAACTAACTTTCTGGGAGACGCTAAATTCCCTTGTTGGTATTTTCAGACCTTTTAATAATTTCTTGGCATTTGTTGTGGTAAAACTGTCATAAATTATGAACTTCTGGGCACATATTCGTCTTTTTGGTTTCACGCTGTCTTTCATCTCTTTCTGTATATTTGGACTCACACATCTTCTGAATCCCTTTGTCAATTTTTTGGTCCTTTTTTGTCTATTTTCTGCCCTTTTTTGGTCTTGGGAATCAATTTTTGCCTTTAATCAGTTTTATGTTTTGGGCTTTTTTTGGGTCATATTTTTGTCTCCTGGTGCCCTGTTCAATAATCCGTCCATGGCATTAAAGTTTATCAAACATAAGCTAATGCTGAAAGATCATCTTTTTAGAGGCCAGAAACACCAGAGCAGGGACATTAAACTGTGTATTTTCTAATCAACTCAAGGCTCGAAGCGCGTGTAAACGCTGCGCGGTGTTAATCACATTTTTAATCTCGTACAGTCACTTCATAGACGTTTTTAATTTCAAGTTAGACGAGTGGTAAATGCGAGCAGTGCAAAACACACATCCAGCTTCACATTGTTTAGAAATGCTTTATAAAATTCTTGTACAGACAATTAATTACTGTTTCTTTGGCTCGTGGCTCAACCTCATTTTAACTGTGCCACAAACGGAGACAGACAAAAGACGCTAATTACACAAATTCCGCGATGGAAGTGCTGTAATCCCGAAAGGTGAGGTTTATGTTGACTGTAAAAAACATTTAATCACATATGATCACCTTATTATGAAGTTCATTTTGTCAGTATGAAGTGTGCGAGAACAAGTAGTTTGTTCATGAGACGGACAGTAACTTGTGCGCGGCTGCTCTTTGCAGTTTATTCTCTCCGGTAATTAACGCTCAGTCAGATCCGGTGTCGGCTCTTCATACACACCTTTGCAACGTGCAGGTCTGCGTGTGATCATGTCTGTAACTTTGTCCAATATTTCACACCTGTTCACTTTGCTGGACAATTAGGAGCAGCCACCTGTGAGCTCTGAGCTCAGAACCCACGAGCAGATGATGGCGTCTTAAGAAGTCAGGCCATTTAGAGGTTTTCAGCCTTGAAGTGCAGACAGGATTGATTTTCAAGATGTCAAAGACACAGGCACCAGCATTTTTAAATATATATATATTTTTATTTATTTGAATAGATTGGCAGATTCCACCCTCTGGAAAATAGCACATGAAGTGTGTCACATGGCGACTGACTGTGGGGTCACACACGCTTTTTTTGGCCAATGAATAGTTTTCCAGGCCACGAGAGTCTGACAACCTGAAGTAAAACCTGAGTCCTCGGCATCCTGCTCTCCAGTGCACGTAGTCAGGTGACCAACGTGTCTGCAGCTTCACAAGCACGTGCAGCTTTTACTTTTTGGGGGGTCGTGTCATCCCTCGGAGGGAGGCTGCGGCTGCTGGCGCTCTGACACGGAGACGTGCAGTCGCGGCTGACAAAGCTAACGAGGCAGTCGGCTCGTTAGCCGCTAATTGAGCGGTCAGAGCCAAGACTGGAGTTCGCCATCTGTTTGTCACAGAGGAACATCTTGTCGCTTCACGCTCGTCGACAGGCCCCTCTCTCTCTCCGTGGTGTGATATTAATAGCTCGAGCTCACAGACGGGGAGTGAAATGAAAAGAAACCGGAGAGAAACGCCAAACAAACTGAAGGCTGGAGGGAAGGGGGAGGAGGGGGAGACGCTAAAAGGCCTGCAGAGGAGGAAGCTGCCAGGTCCAGTTAACCCCGACAAGAAGCAGCATGTCGGACTAAATAAAATGCTGGAAATAATGTTGAATTTCAAGTGGTTAAAAGATTCTTAAGACATTTACCACAGAAGTAGTTTCTCAGAGTGCTGAAATTCTCAAACAGGTCAAAGGTAAAGTCATTTTTCTCCCATGAGGAAATTTCTGGATTTCTTTCCAACTAGAATTACCACCTCATGTTTGAATTCCTGACACAACTGCTCAACTCGCGTTTTCTGTCCGTCCGCACTCGGGACCGACTCAGTTCATCTGTGCGCGGGTCCAGCTGGACCCTGCAGACTCAAGAAAAGTTTGTAAGTCTTCCTCCTCCACTCCAAAGACTGCAGTTGACTTTTGCAGTTGTGTCACAGAGACGCGGTCCCATCCTTAGCCAGGCGGCTCGCTGGCCACCGAATCAACCAAACCACAGGAGACATTTCGGTTCGGCCACGTGCTTCGAAAGCCGCGGCCCCTCAGTGGAAATGCTCTGCCAACCACCACAGATCAGTTTGCATCTTCTTACGAAACTAAAGTTGTTTATTTTTCTGAGAGCTGTGATGTGCTTTTACAGCTAAAAAAATAACTCTGCAAGAGCTGAAAGTCGTTGAATATCAAGTTGAAATGTAGCAGCAGTTCTGAAAACAGACCAAATCTGCATCCAAACGCTTTTATGCCACTTTTTCCCCCCGTTTTATTTCATTTCAACATCAGCGGTTACACGAACCCCCGTTACTTCTCGACTTTGATTAATTCTTTTGACGTAAACAAAACACCTCGAACTTGTTAAAAACAGCTGATTGAAATTCCAGTGCAGATATAGTTTCTTTTAATAGATGAATTGAGGAATTATCTTTATAGAAGGAGACCTAAAGGCATTTAGATGCTGTTTTATGTGAGTTTTATTTGTTGTTTGTTTTTTGCCATCTTACCGTCGGTTATTCAAGCGAAGACATAACTCAACGATGTTTACTCAAAAATAATCATCTTTTTGAGAAGACAGTGTTTCAACACTCCTTTTTTGAACCGTGGAAGGCTGCACAGAAAAACGTCATTTTACGTCCCAGTGTTTTAAAATTCAGACTGTAGGATACGACTGAAATTCTCGCATTCAATTAAAATCCAGCCTGGATCAGTTGACTGTCACTGGATTCTGTTGAAACTCTCCTCCGAGTTACAATCAGCAGATAATCTGATTAAAACTACGCTGAAGGTGAAATGAAACAGTTTCTTAGCAGCTCGTCTTCTCTCCTGGGTTTCCTGTCACTGGGCGAAGAGCCACGACAGTCAGGCATGAAGATCTGTGTGTGTGTGTGTGTGTGTGTGTGGCAGCAGCTCGCTGGAGCTGCTAATTTGTTAATGCTTGTTCCATGAGGAATCTTAATTAGCGTTGTAAGTTTCATGCCTAATTTAGTGATTACGTGCAGGATGAACGAACTAATGAACGTCTCAGGATGTTGCAGTCGTTCCACACCTTGATGCTTTTATTTTTTATTTTATTTAACCGAGAATTAATTGTTGAAGGGTCGACCTTTACACTTCTCAGTTTAATTGTGTTAAAGTATCAAGGATTGTTATTAAGTTTATGGAGCCAAACAGTGAACGATGTTGGTTCAGGTCTGTTTACATCTCCCCTGGTAACAGGAAGCTCTGTATGTGGAAAGAAGAAAATGTCTTTACTGTCACTTGTTTACAACATAGCTGTGTTTCTTTCTGTTCTAAAAATTGTTTCAGTACTTTTTTCATTATGGCCAAAATCCTGGTTTACAGGTATAAAAAAGTTTTTCCCTTCCATCTTTGCATTAAGTAAAAACCATTTAATGCGGCCTTATTAACAGATTGTGCGGTTTAATAGTGAAATAACGGCTTGCCTTTTGTAACCCGCTGCTGGCTTGGACTCGAGTCGTCACATGATGCCTCCTGTCACACGGACAGCTGATGAAAGACTGCGTGAACACGTTGACCCGAAGCGGTCGGACTTCCACCAGTGCGTCGGTTCATTATTACACGCTGTGTAGTGGCCTTGTGTTTCCCCTTCAGCAGCGCACATTGTTACAGACCACAAAGGACATGAAAAATTATTAACTGTGTGCTCCAAGTTAGCTTTTCTTTATGATTTTTGTAATTTGGTTTTGGCTATGCCACAGGAAACCTGTCAGGGCTAAAGTGTTGACTGGCTCAGTTAAACTGACAGTGTGTGACTTTGTTTTTATAGAAATCCTCTCTCAATCCTTCCTTAATGTGCAGGTCACACTCGTCCTTCTAACTAATCAGAGAATTTCAACGAGTTGTGGTTTAGTTTTTCAGCTGCTTATTATTGTACTATGAACATGACTAATACCTGAAGAGCTGTGCAGAGGAGCAGAGAGAGAAGCAGAGTCTATCGATGTCAACTTTTGAGTTAGAGCTCATTGAAGTTGCGGATTGTAGAAGTTCATCTTGGTGAGTTTTAAATCTTGTTAGAAAATGGAAATAAATTGGAAACTGTGAAGGCCATAAAAGTTTTTACTATATCTGATGAACTTATATCCCGGCAATAAACAAGAGGCAGATGCTTGTAAACCTGTTTGGTCATAAAAGGTCTGACCTGTCTGGGGTGTGTTTGTTTTCTGCCCTCAGGGTTGGTTCAGTCCCGGTCAGGTGTTCGTCCTGGATGAGTACTGCGCCCGGTACGGTGTTCGAGGCTGCCACCGTCACCTGAGCTACCTGAAAGATCTGATGGATTACTCCGAAAACAGCGCGCTGGTCGACCCCACGCTGCTGCACTACAGCTACGCCTTCTGTGCCTCCCACGTTCATGGAAACAGGTAGGAGTGCACGGGGGTACGTTTCTGCCCGGCAACATTTCTCACTGATGACTCGCTGTGTAGGTAACGATGTGGGCCACATTCAAAACTGGAAGGAAAACCTGAAAAATAGATAAAGAAATGTAGGAAACGCCTCCTTCTTTTTTTTGCCAGTAGCTAAACAGGAAGGAATGAGGAACCGTGTGGAACCTGGGTGATACAGCTTCAGCATGAAATGGTGTAATAATCCACAGCAAAGACACTAACGTGGTGAAGTAGTTTAAAAGCGTCGGTACATTTCATGGAAATGTGCAAAAGTACAAATGCAAACTCAGGACAGTCCTGTGAGCAGACTGTAATTTGTCCTTTTTATTAATTATGTATGTTCTCTGAGCACAGATGCTCTTTTTCAGCCACGCACGCACTCACGAGCTGCATCCAACGTCCACTTGCAGACTCCATGTGTGGGCACATAATCTTAAAGTCTGGAGTGCAGGGTGCTGTCCAACTCCACATTTCATTATGTTAAAGCAGAGGGGCCCGACGAGTCCACTGCAGACTTGGTTTGGACAGGGACCAATATTTTATGCAAAATATGGGTGGATGGAATAGTTGCTGAAACTGGTGTAAAAGCATAGTTGTAAACTGCCAAGAGGATGGATTCACATCCTGCACGAACCATATGATGTTCAGAGATGTATTTAATGTTAGTTATGATTTTGTGACCGTATCAAGACTCCACTGGTTGTTTATTTGTAACAGCTGGTAAATGGTTTGGTCAAACTACTATTTCTAGGGTAAAAATTAGTTCCAAGATCTGAGCTCACAAATGGCTAATCACTGGAATATCACTGGAATTTCCCTTTGGGATTAGAAAATTATCATTTGTCCTTTGATCCTTCCAGCCTTTCTTCCTGCAAGGTGGGTAACACTTTGAAAACCTCAGGTCTGAAGTCCTGTCTTGTAGGACTGTGTACGACATTTATTCAGCATCATCATCGAGATTTATCCAAAATAAACAAATCTTTACCAGAATAGAAAAGAGAAATATTAATAAAACACTTGAAATGTTTTGTTAAAACATTGATTTAAACCCGTTTGAACAAGAATCGATGAGCAGAACTGGAATCGATTCAATTCAAACAATACCCAAAAATTAGATGATGGCGAACTATTCATCACGGGCAGACACGTGAACTCCAAACTCTCCTCACAGTTAGAACGTTAGTCCACATGCACGGAAGTATTGAGGTTACAGTCAGGGTTCCAGGGAAAGCTGGTTTCTGAAATGTCATGTAATCAGGGTTCGGGCAATAGAGAATAGATTTTCCTCAGAACGCCGATTCCTCTGCCATGGTTACGTGGTTATGTTCAGCTTTCTCCAATGGTCCATGTGCGAAAAACATCAACATCCATGAATTTCATGAAAGATGACGCATTGAAAAGAGGAAAAGGTCCAGGACCAGGTTTGGAATCAGGATGGACTGAAAGCTGCTAACAGCAAATTTAGCGTAGTTGACGTTAAGAAAATGTGCGCAAAGGTTGGAAGACTCCTAGTTTCAGGTGAAGCTACAGGACTTGGTTGAGGTTAGAGGTTTGTGGACTCGTCTAGCCATCCAACATTTCTGCAGAGATTTTTGCCAGCTGAGCAGACACAAATATGTTTTGCTGCCATTTTCTGTGAAGACTGATTTTTATTTTTGGGGGAGAGGATGGTCTTTTAAGGACTCTTCAGCTTCCGGTATCCACGAGACCTCTTCGTGTCAGCCGTAGACTGCCCAGATATGAGCAGCAGCAGGGGCTTTAGCCACTTGTTGGCATCAGCCTCGCTCCAGCAGTTCAGTTCTCCACTTCACTCCCAGCAGCCCCTGCTTGACTCCCTGGCTGGTAATTACTGATATCTGTGCTTTCTCTCTTTGTTGACTCATTTAGTCAATTAGAAAGCGCAATGATTAGCTTCTCCAGCTAATCGCCAGATATAAATTGGGGGGTGATTACTGGAATTGGCTTTTTGTCAGTTGGAGCTCTAATTTGAATAATTGATGCCCATTCAGGGCTCCTGGAGCTGCCTGAGTGGGTGTGGATGGGGAGAAAGCGGTTTTGGATGGCTGGCAGGCTCTGAGGTGGGAAAAAAAAACAAACTTAATTACGGAACTCGAGTTTTCCCTGGAGGGCTGCTCGAAGAGATGAAACTACGACGGGAGGCAGAGAGGACAAAGAGACGCCACAGAATGATCAACATCAAAGTACTTGACTAATACTTCAAGGCGATATGTTCACGGCGTATCCGACTGTGCTTTTCTTCAGAAAACTTAAAAAACATGTTGGACCTGGATTGAACAAGGAAATGTTTTTTGAATGTGAAATCCTTCGTGGACGATTGGTGTGAGATCACCTTTGGTATCTGGTCATTTTAAACTCTTTTTTTATCGGTTTCTTATTCATTCCGCTTCCAGCTACTTTATATCCGGATCCTTCTGTGTTATGTTTCAAATTTTAAATGTCCACCTCTGCATTTATTTCCGCTTTCTGATTGATCTGTTGTGCGGAAGAATCCAAAGAGGGTTTTAATTTCTGTTCAGATTTTAGAATTATACTAAAGATTTTACTAAATGTTCAAGCAGCAGCTGAAAATGACCCAAAAAATCACTAAAATCAAATACAAAACATCCAGAAACAAACAGACAAATAAATGTCTCGGAAGAGGTGCGGAAAAACCTGAGCAGGTGAGGGAGTTGTGGAACTGCCGGAGCTGGGATTGGGGTTGAAGGAGCTTTACCGGAGCCTGGGGCAGTCTGGGGGTTCCCTCGCCTCCTTCCCACCTGTCACGTCGGATCTTCTCCCCACCGAGCCATTTACACCTCATCGATACGGGATGTGGGGGGAGCACTTCCCCTCACACAGAGACCCTTCACTCTGCAATGAGTGGGGGGGCGGGAGGATCACCTGCCACTCAGTCTCGTCTCCTTTCCACACCTCTTAAGATGAAGTGACGTCCACACTCGGTGCCCTGCCACGCCGTGCAGGCAGCTCCACTCGTGACAACTCCTGTCAGCTGAGGGCTTAGCGGACGCTGCAGGCTGAAATGGTTCTTATCATTTACACTTGAGCCACACTCGGTGTAAACACACTAACCTGCGTCTAAAGACCCCTCCTCCCCTCTTCCTCAGTGGTGCCCACCCCCCCCTCTTCCTCAGTGGTGCCCACCCCCCCCCTCTTCCTCAGTGGTGCCCACCCACCCCCTCGTTCGGCCCCAGAGCGGCGCTGACAGCAGCTTCGCCTCCAACACGCTCGCTTCATTTAGCAGCAACAATGTGTCTGAAGCTCGACAAGCTGTCGCATCGCTCCCCACTCCTCCGTGTGAGTCCAAGCATGAACGCATCTGACTGGATGCAATGGCGCAGCGAGGAGTGGAGCAAGGAGTGGAGCTCCCACAGCAAACGCCGTGCAGCGCGGCGTTTTCCTGAGCTCGCTGCATTTTGTGTTGTGGCTTCCTGCCAACTCGTTCCCCGTCTATTTTCTTTCTGTCGTAATTCGATTCAGAGGAAGTGGGGAGGGGATGAGCTTCTCATGTCACTTGAAAGCTCTTTGTGATGATGGGAAATACTTCAGCTTCCAACACAATAAAATGGTTTGAGTAACCACGTTCACTCCATCGGAGCGAAGATTATTCTAAAGTTTGTTAGAAACAGGAAACGTCTGTTCAGATGGTGTGTTCGAGTGCAACACTATTGATCAGTAAAGTCCTTCTGTATTTGGCCACTTCCTAGTCAGTAATTACCAGCCCTGGAGATGCTTTTATCAACATTTCATTAGTTATGACATAAGGTGTTTCTTATTTTTCCCAGCAGCATTGCAACAAACCTGACGGCAAAGATCTTCATGGCAACTACTTGAGTTCATCCGTTTCCATCTAACTCTGTCCTCTGTGACACCAGTCTCTCAGACGTCCTCTTTCATGAGCCTTTATCCTCCTGCAGCTCTGTATCCCTACACATGCCTGAACCATCCAAGTGTTGCGTCTTCACTTTGTCTCCAAGCCATCGTCCTGTGGTGTCCCTAATACACTCGTTCCTCACCTTGTCCGTCCTTGTCACGCCCAGCACACATCCCAGGGTCTTTTTGTCAATCTCCACGGCGTCCAGCACAACCTTTTAGCAGATTCCCTTCTATCACAGATCCCTCCTGACATGCTTCTCCATCCACCGCCCTCTCTTCTTCCTTTCTCAACTAAGTTCACATTATTGTTTATTTATAGGAGTTGAAATGAAGAAATGTTCACGTTTGACTCTTAAATGCAGAAACATTTTCAGTTTCTGAAAACTAGTTTCAAAGTTTGATGATGTCACCTCTGAACAATACGGATGAGCTTAACTTCCAACTTAACTTGGTGCAAAATATTTGAAGACTTTTTCTGTTACCCACATCAGGCAGCGTGTAGTTTCAACGACACACTTGCCAGGAAAATCCCATCTTCAGCAAAACATCACAATGATTCATCAGTGATGTGAAGGAATATGAGCCAAAGAGCGAGTCAGTCACACACCGATGGGGCAGCTCCTATGCCGCAGGCCAACACTCACCAGGAGCAACTAAGTTTGGGTTCAGTATCTCGCTCAAGGACACGTCCACAGTAGCCAGGGATCAAACAAACGGCCCTGTAATTGGTGGACGTCACCGTCGCCCCACATCGGCCACCCCCCCAAAGTGGCCCCCACACCTGGTGGAGTGGCATTCTGACCCATGCCCAAGTTTTTTTTCATCACAAGGTGTTTTTCAGTGTGTGTTTATCATGCTACACATGTTACACCGTTATAACGAATCCACCAGATATAAAAAATTATGACAAAAAATGATGTTGAATTGATGTTACTGAGAAGAGAAACCTGTTGGAGGTTGTGATGTTTATTCGCTGTCCGGACATGGTGGGCAGAAATGTCTCATGTTCGTATTGATGATGAGCCCACGTGTCTGTGTATTGGCTGTTCATTCCATACATTTTTTTTACATAAAGCGATATGGTTGGAAAATATAATCTTTTCATACAGGTGTTACCCCGAACTAACTCTAACCCCGCCCATGGGGTGACCTGTAAGTCCTGGTATTTTGGATGGAGTTGTGCATAGATGGGAGGTGCTAGAACCAAAGTTTACGTGTTCGTTTGTAGTGGAGATGGACATTTAGCTCATATAAAACAGTAAGTATCAAGCTAATATTTTAGATTACATTTTTAAAAAATACGGCAAATGTGTTAGGTTGTTCCTCAGCCCTAGTCACTTTATTAAAACTTAATTGTACTTTAGTTCTTCCGGTCCTGGTTCGTACTGAATGAGCAGGTCAGGGAGAGTCTGTCTGTGGGGGATTTAGAAGAAACAACCTGTTAGCCACAAGATGTTTTTTAGGATTCCAGCATCTGGTGGATTTTACAGGTAGACACGTGAGCAGGCCAATGCCATGGTCCAAACAACAGGACCGCGATGAACCAGTGAGAAAAAAGAACCCAAGTTAAAGCAGTTTCTGAACCTTTACTCTAAATCAGTTCAAAGATTCATAATGTGCAATAACTAAGTTACTCCATCGAATCTTTAAGACCAAAGGTTTTTACAAAGCAAGGTTTTCCAGGTTTTTCTGCCCCCTCCCTGAGACCACAGCTGCTGGTTGGAGGAACTGCGAGTACAGGACAGCTGCCGTTAACTGTGAGCGCCGTCTATTCCTGCAGCTCCACATTCATCCACGCATCCGTGTCCGAAGACCTCACTCCGCTCACGGTCCCGGCGTCTTCATTTGTCCGCGGGGGAGCAGCGAGGGCCTCCGCCGCCTCCACATGAAAGCAAGCTTTTCATGCTTTCTCTTTTCGAACGTGAGCGAGCGCACGCACCCTCCCAGCAACTCCGCTTTATGTTCCCTCAGGATTAGCTGGTGCTTGTTCAATAGGGGTTGTGGGAAGTGGAGGGAGTGTGGTGAGAGAAGGGCGGGGGGTGGTGCTAATGAATTGGCACATTTGAGGGAACAACAGGGTTTAGAAGTTGTGCTAACAAGTGCCGTTATGCGGAGAAAGCTGCCGCTCATTACAGCACAAATGGAGAAGAGTGGAGCTGAAGAGAGGCGCTGATGTTCTCGCACAATACGTGACGACTTCCTGTTGTCACCGTGCAGCACGTCTGCAGTCCCCGCGCTGCCCAGCACTAACAGGAAGTTCTAAACACGTGAGGGGGCAGAACGCAAGCGGGATCCATCATTTAGTAATTTAACATCCTTTTATTTATTAATCACTTTCACGTCTTTCCGTCGGTTTTCATTCCGAATGTAATTCATTAGTGTTTTTAGACGTCAGGCTTTTATAATTTATATTTATAAAACTTTTAAATACTTTTCTACAATTGTATAAACAGATTAATTTATCAAATTGTACAAATTTGTGAATACATGTAATTTATAGTTTTTTATTTTACCTTTTCCCTTCTCAAACATTCTTGGATTGATTTATATTAAGTCATTTTAGTAGTTAAAATTATTGTACAACACTTTACTTTGTTGAATGCAGACTTTATTTTATTTAGTATTTAATTTTTATTAGCTCAGACAGCACATGACATTATTATTATTTGCCTGATGGATTAAATTATAGCTAAATACTAACAGAGACATTGAATATGTTGTTAAAGGTTCACGGTCTGCATTATATGTTTGACCTTGTTTCTTTAATATTTTATGGCGTGTTGCCCGTCTCACCGCTGTGTCCTCGCTCTGCTTAAAAAAAGTGACCTCTCCGAATAATTATAATTCCCAGGGAGTTAATCGGTTCTGCTCAGTATCCCCGTCTCACCTGGTTTTCTGCGAGTCTCTGCTGCCTGTCACGTCTTTGCGTGTTTTTATTTTCAACTTTGGAGAGGCAGGAACGCGGCGTGACGAGCTCGGCGCGGTTGTTGGTACTCGAGGCGCAGCGGTCAGGGGCTGAACCAGCGAATGCTTTTATAAGGACAACTCATTAACAGACAACCTCCTCGCTTCTTTCCTCCGGTGAGCGCAAGTGCCGTTTGGAGAGGGTGCTTTTCTCTTTCAGCTGCACAGAGAAAGCCCAGAAAGTCAAGGCTGGTCGCTCTGGGTACTGATTGCATTTTTTCCCCTTTTTTGCCAGAGTGCCTATTCAGGCGAAGGCAAGAAGGGAATGAAAGCTTTACAAACATTAATGAAGCGCTCAACTAACAGTTTTTTCTTTGTCGACTCTCCTCCTGCCGGCCGCACGAGTTGTGGAGGAGGAA
This sequence comes from Channa striata, assembly GCA_033026295.1. Lineage (NCBI taxonomy): Eukaryota > Metazoa > Chordata > Actinopteri > Anabantiformes > Channidae > Channa > Channa striata. Next base: position 25,659,362 of record CM065176.1, on the reverse strand, counting down.
GAGGAGCATGAGCAGCTCTCTGTGTGATTGGTTGACTCTGAGGTCAGCGTGGAGAATTTGGCTGCTTGATCAGTTAGTTTGGTGAAAACAAGCCAGTCAAAGTTGCCAGAGCAAGAAAGAAACCGGAGCGTGAAAAGCTGCTTTTTCCACGGCTCGTTTTTTTCCTGCGTTCAAATGGAGAAACAAAAGCAGATTCCTGCACTGACGTTACCTCTGCGTGCCGCCGATTTCCTAATGTTTCAGAGCTCGCAGCCGTCACTCCTGATGGCTGCACTGACAGATCCTCATTCAGAGGCTTTCTGTGCTTGATTAGCATATTAAAGATACTGTTGCCAAAGTTCATGTTTGACTTTCAAACCCTCCAAAAGTGGAAAAGCCTTTTATTTACATCAACTCATGACAGAAACAGAAGCTTTCTTGAAACAGGCTGAAATCTCAGGTAGTATTTTCATGGGTCGCGTTACTGTGCCTGCTTATCATCTGTGTATGTTTCAGGGAGTTGTGCTTCTTATTGGCTGTTCAGCATCATAATTCTCAAATTTCATTTAATCAACAGTTTAGCAGGTTAATTCTACTTGCTTCTAGTTGGAGTTTTTGGGTCTTTGCTGTGGAACGTCATAATTTAAAAGCACTGCAGCAGCTCGGTGTTTATTAAAAACACTTAAAATATATGAAAGACAAAGGTAGGATACATAAGATACTTTGCATGTGTTATGTCAAAGCATAAGATGGTGAAACCTGATCTCAGACCAACTGAATATACCCTATTTACACGGTGTGTATACAGTAATTTATGCATTTTTAAAAAATCCTATTTTTACTGTTCTGTTGCTGTTGCCATCAAAGAATTTAACATTTCCTGCCACTGTTTCACAATAAAAGCCTTGCCCCCCCCCCCTTTCCTCTGAGACTTAACAAAAAAGTACACCGCAAATTCTCTTTAGATATCTTACATAAAAGAAAAGATACGAGTTAACGGCCTTAACGGGCGACTTCACCAATTTTCAACTTGCCTTTTGTGGCTGTAGTTTATATCACACTTTCTTATATTAAAATATGTCTTCAGATGATGTCATCTGGGAAGCTCTAGAAGAGCGGGTTGACTATGAATACAAATTTCATAGTGTGGGCAAAGAGATGACATAATCTGAACTGAAGGTTCCTCCCAGTGAAGTCATCTGGAGGCACATTTCAGCTGGAATCAGTGGGATATTTTAATATAGGGAAATCAGAGGGAACTTTAAAGGGATTAATTTACATGCTCTATTCAAACTACATCCAGAAGAAGCTAGTTCAGTTTCAGAGAGGACGTCCTTTAAAAAAGTGAGTGGGCTGATAATGGTACTTCGTACTGATGATGGTTGTTTAATGTAGTGCTCCTCCTATACGTGGGTTTAAATGACATTAATCACTGCAAAACATGCCAATGTTCTTGGCTTTTCAACTGCTCTGGTTGATGAGATGCTCTGAACATGCTAATGCTACTTCCCAAGTTTTCCCGACAGGCCTGGACCCTGTTTGAGCCTTGCTGCCTCCCACTGGTGTTTGAATGTCATTCATTCATTTGTTGCCACGGTACCTGATTGTGTTACAATTTCCACCCTGCAGTTACATTTAACTCGACGAAATAACTCGTAACTAACGTTAGCCTGACGTCCATCATCAGGAGATCATCCTGAAGACCAAACTACGTTTAGCTTTACTCTCTATCTTGTATCCAGCAGGTAAAGACGAAGGTCAGCTGACGCGTGATGAGTCGTCTGTGTCTTACTTTTCTTTCTCCCCAGGCCTGATGGGATGGGGACAGTGACGGTGGAGGAGAAGGAGCAGTTTGAGGCCGTTAGGAGTCGCCTCATGACTCTGCTGGAGAACCAGGTCACACATTTCAGGTATGAACATTCATCAAAACACAAACTGTTCAAAGCCTGTTTGTTTTTATTAGTTTCAGGACAGGACAAAATGTCTGTTTTATCTCAGATAAAATGGAGGGTTGCAACAGGAATAGTATCCGAGGTAAAATCACGTGCTAGCCCAACGCGCGGGTCTTGTTCCGCTGTGGCGACCCCTGAAGCGGCAAGCCTTGATATTGAACGAGAACAACCCGGCCTCTTCAAATATTTTGATTTTTTTTTTATGTCATATCTTTCAAAAACCTTATGTTTATGCCATGGGGATTATCGTCATCTGTCATAATTTTAAATATTTATTACTACTAATTAATTCCAGGAAATGTACAAATGTATTTTTGTGTTTGTTGCATTACTGAGCCCTTTACAGCTTAAGCCAGTGGACTGCACAGCATTAAAGAAACCTGTGGTCACCTCTGGAACACATCGGCCTGTTCTGAAAAAGCTCGGCTGTAATGTGCTAAAAAACAAACGGCTAAACTATGTCAAACCTCTGGTATGTTCCTCTAACTCCATCATAATGAACCGAGGCAGTCTGGGTATTTGTAGCCCCGTCAGCAGCACACAACAGGTGCAGGACATGCGTCGACGGTGGCTGACGAGACCTCCCTGCATCTGCGTGCCGCTATTCAACGTCGCCGGCGCCGTGTGAACACATTGTGAGCGCGGTGTGAAAGCGACAGCCCCGAGACCTTGAGCAACACTTGTCTGAATGGACCTGTGCCATTAACTGTCCTGAAGCCTGGCCCAGGGCCCTCCATCTGGCCCTAGAGAGGAGGGGGGGGTACGGGGGGGCGGATCAGCAGGAGTCATTACTACCTCACCTCAACAAGAGGCTAATGCTGGTAAACAAAGGCCGGGACAATGCTGGGATTATGCTAACACCCCCCAGACAAGAGCAGGATTTCCAGAGTTTGGTTTAGATTAGAGCAGCTCAGCCACTCGAGACTGAATTAAAGTTATACATTCAACAACTACGGCCGCTTGAATATTCTTACATCATCTAAACGCTTCTGGAGTTTGTTTAGGTAAACGGTTAATTCCAACTGATTCACTCCACACGAGCCAGATTTTGTGGCCTTCCTTCAAATGTTTGAGGCCTGGCTGGGCTGTCAGTCAAAGACGTGAGCTGTCTGTGGGACCTGAGGAGGTCTGACCCCGTGGACGTTCAAGAGTGGGACATGGGTGGGATCGTGGCTCTGTGTAGGATGATTGGGATGCAGAGACACAATCGTCACCATAACAACAAGGAGCATTTACAACACAATAGTAGCAGTTACCTGACACCCCAGCTGAAAAACGAAGGATAAAAGTCCGGTTCTTGTAGTGCAGATCAGCGTCTGACTGACCCAGTCGTCTGCGGTCTGCCTCTCCTCCTTTTACCCGGACCACCAACTTCTCCTAAATGACAGTTCGGCATTTCAAGGAAAGGTCCAGGCTGAAGGAAACCGCTTTCAGTCTCAAAGGGTTTTTCATTACCTACATCTAACCATTTACAGGACTTGGAAGAATCCAAAAGTTTGTGCACAATCCAAACAGCAAGCTACATTTCTGTTAAAACTTTCACAAAAATGTACATGACATGGAACGAAGATCAAAAAACCTCCAACCTTCAGCAGCTTTTAAGAATTTAATGTCCGGAGCGCAAATCAACCCAACATAGATTACGGGGAATAGGACCCAGATCTGTGCTTTTAGGATCGAAACTGAGGCAGTTGGCTATTTCTGTCTATTCTGGTTTACCGTGAGACCTTTGCATAAAAGTAGCCCATTAATTCATGCACCATAAAAACGCATTTATCACGTTTTGCTTCCTGTCAGAGGCCTGCCCTCCTCTGGAACTCACTCACATTAATTAAAACCAGTCAGACTTTTCTACATTTTCGGCTCTTCAGTTCCATTTAAGTGAACATCATGAACTCGTGGCTTCACTTCACGCATGAACAAAACCTTCAGACAAAGTTAAGCATCATAATCTAAAAAGCAAGTTTGTTTTATTTTATTTTTCGAGTCTCATCAGTGTGAAGGAACAGAACATCTGCCTGCAAGATTTTGCCAAAAAACAAAATAGCTGACCCATGTGACCGCATGCCTTTTGTTTATGAAGTACTGTTCTCTTGTCAATTAGCAACGTGAAACCTCCGTGAACCTCCTCGTCTGCGCTCAGACAGAGCTGGAGGTGAGAAAAGCTTCCTTCGCTGGTGTAATTAGACGAAAGGAGGCAGCCATCTGTTGACGATGACCGCTGTCTCTCTGCCGCTCTCATCTTCCTATTCTTGTTCTTCCTCTTCTTCCACACAGCCCCGTCCTTGAGATTGTTTGTTCTTTAAATGTGACGTCTGTCGGCGTTTTGCATCTGCAGGTACTGCTTTCCCTTTGGACGACCAGATGGGGCACTGAAGGCGACGCTGTCCCTGCAGGAACGGGTACAGACACACGCTGAGTTTGTCGCTGCTTTTCTAACATTTGTTTTAATAAAGTCGGTTCTGGGGAAAACTCTTCGGCTGTTGCAGAGATGCTCCATGCATGGTGGTAAATGGTGCTCAAAGGTTGGCGTAGGACTGAAATAGAACTAAGAGCAGTAATTTTAAAGTGTTAAATGTTCTTTATATACAGGCTTCATGTAGAGGGTTGATTTGTAAGCTAAGTGAGCTATTTAGGATAATGATGATGCAAGAAATTATTTTGGATAAGGCCCTAAATGACTCTGGATTCTGAGCCTGGAAATCTTTTTACAACTTTATACTGAAAAGAGGGGACGTCATTAAACATATAACTAAGAAGCTGCACCCTGTGCATTTTTAATTAGCTACTGCAGAAATGCAGCCAGTGTTTGAAAGCTGCATTTTAGCAGCTGCTGGGAGGTTGTGTGGTCTGTTAGACAGAGCAAGTTTGTCTAATATTATTAAAGTTTTGCAGAAGACATTTGGATCAGTGAGCAGAAAATATACACGCGTCTGTGTCTGAACACAATGTTCTGCAGCTCCTGATAGTCGATACCAGCGTTTATACAGTTCCGAGTAAAATCAGCTGTGGAATTGGCAAAAGACTCTTCTGAAGACCAGGAAGTGGTCAGTGAAATGTGGTCCTGGTTTGGGTTGTTTCAGGTCTTGATGAAGGACATCACCACCCCCGTCCCCCCAGAGGACATGAAGAAACTGGTGCAGAGGTGTCTGGACAAAGCCGCTCGAATCAACTACAGTCAGCTGGTGGAATACGCTCAGATCAACGGTGAGAGTGTGGAGCTGCGATTGTAACAAAGCAAATGTCGGTCGAGTTTTCTCGGAATGTTTCCATTCACCTTTTTTTCCAGTTTGCACATATAAAACATCTTCACCCTGCTGAGATTGTTGGGATATTGAGTGAAATTAGCCAGATCGAGTGTAAAATCACCGTATTACAATTTTTTTAACTCCCGTTACTTACAGTAATGTAGTGTGTTATGTTTAATCTTTAAGTATTCTGCAAGATTAAATATATTCATCACCATTCACCCAGAAAGCAGCTGTGTGTAACCGGTGTTTGTTTCGGACCTCCAGTGGATGTTCAGGCAACTCCCGAGAAACGCCTGGAGGACGTGATGCGACTAGGGGAGCTCTGCATCGAAGTCCTGCAGCAGAACGACGAGCATCACTCGGAGGTGGGTCTTCCCCCAATCACGCCACAGAACAACCAACATATGAGAAATATCTGTCTCAATTTGGGTGAAAGTCATCGTCCAAATTTGCAGCACAACTTGAAAGTCTTTAAAAAGGACTGAACCCAAGTTGGAGAATTAAAGACTAAACTCCACAACGTAAGTACTTCATTATTTATCCTGTATTTTAAGACATCAGACAAATAAAGCCAAGTACCATAACTTCATCGATGAGACGTTCAGCCTTATCGACCCTTGCGATGGCGTATTAGGTGCAGAAGTGGGGTCGGGTTTTCTAACAACCAAAAAAATTCACTGAGGGAGAAAATCCAGGGCAGCTGAGACCAGCTCAACATGGTTGAGAGTTCTCACTGGGAACCCTGCTCCAGGTCAGAGGACAAGTTAGGCGAGCTGAACAGGCTGAGAGACGGAACGACTTTGACCACCGGGACACATGCAGAGGGGTCCACAACCAAAAAAATAATGTCCTGAGCGTCTGATCATTAAGACGAGACGATGAGCAGGAAGACAAACCTGCAGCAAGAGCGTCTCCGAGGGCTTTGTTCATCTCACCAGTAAAACATGACAGAACGTGTTTGATGATTAACTGGGGTAGAATAACTTTACTAGCCGTGTTGTTGTGACTAGTTAACGCGCTGAAACAACCTGCGTTGTTGGTGTTGGATAAATCACAGTTTAACTATAAAATGCAGAAAACCAGTTGTTGTTTTTTTTCATCTGAGTGATGGTGGCGAAGACGCCACGAGTCACTTGATCATTTCATTAAAATTCTTTGATCACTTTTCTGAGCAGCCCATTTTCTCCCTGGCAGCCCTCACGCTGAAGTGGCATATGACACGGCGCTGCACGGTGCTGCATTAACGTGCGCGGAGGAGGCACGATCAAAACAACGCCCACGGCCCATATGCACGCCACGGTGTAAAACTGATCAATCATAGGTGTTGGAACGTGGGGGTTTGATCGTCCTTAAGTGGCAGCGTGGCGCTCAGGCATCTGTTTCTGAGTTATTAATACCACGCCAATCTCTGCCGCTGCCATGGCGACCGGTGGATCTCTGCTCCGAGCTTCAGATGTGATGTTAACTCCAAATTAGATGCTTTTTTGTCAGAGCACCATCGCAAGCTGTCGCAGCTTAAATTTAGAGATTAATCATAATTGTTCATCCGGTTACTGTCGGCGTCAACGACGTGCCCTCCGCCTCTTTGCTTTGGTGGTTGCTTATTTTTTGCCAGCGGTTCATTACGAAGGTGTCAGAGTGACGAGCAGGTGTGTCCGTCTGTCCGTCTGTCCACGTGGACGCTGCTTTCTGCTCTTTGCAGGGTTTAAAGTTCCCATCACACTGGACGTTTTCCCGTTAAACTTGTGTTGGTGCATGTTGGAGCAGAACTGGCACTAAAATCGTGCAGATACATGTTTTCCTGATAACGGTGAGCACAGAGTAAAGTTCTCCTTCATGAGGATCAACATGACAACAGCCTGCGAGTCGAACCTCTGCACAGTGAGGTTAAAACACGTGAAGAAGAGATTGTTTTCAAGAAAACAATCTCGTGCCAAAGGAGAGGAACAAGTAAATATCGGTCTGAAAAACCCAACATATGAAATCCAGACCTATAATTTTTAAGATCTCCAAAAAATTCACACGACTCAGCTGCACACGCAGTTGGGTTTTGTGGGCAAAGACCTCTCGGTTGACCTCTCCCACTGTTGGAAAAACCCCCGGTGCTTAAAGACGGACGAAATCTCCGACCACAGCAGTGTGGTACCGACACACACTGGACGTCTCAGACCTCTGTGCTGTCTGCATTTGCTCCCGGGGTTAGTCTTGTTTTAACGTTCTGTATCTCATACTGTTATCGGACAGTCGTGGCAGGTCGCTGTTGGAGCTCCGTCAGTGCAGGCCACTGTGGGTCCCAGTAAGGTAGAAAAGTGCTAAATAAGTGCCGACCATCGACGGCGGTGGCGACCAAACACAGGACTTTCATGATGTATGCTAATGACTGAACATGTTGGCTAACCTGGGTCTGATTTGGACCCCTGGACGCTTCGTAGGAGAACGTAGGTGGAGGAAATGATGCTAGAAAAAAAGCCGTTATTGTGTAAATGTTTGCATGAAACATGGGAAACCCTGAAATCAGCTTCAACATTTTGTTATAAATCTCACTGTCTTCCTGTTTCTCTTTTGCTGTGTTCCACCATGGGAAGGGAAGAGAGGTAAGTTTTGTCCTCGGCTTATGTCTTGGTTATTTGTTGTATTGCTGTTGGTTTGTCTGAGCCCCATCAGACCCCGTTCCCTTCACGTTTCAATGCCAGTTGTTTTAAAAAAGAAATCCAAATTGTTTTCTCTGAAAGTTTCTTGATGCTTCACCTGTGGTCCGCTGCCCTCAGGTGTGTGGATGGAAGCTTGTTCATTAACCCATTAGCCCGTTAGTCTCCTTTTCCCTAGTGTTTTACGTTGTGTCAGACTATAAATCTTGTGCGGTGGAATAAAGCCAGTTTAAAACTAGTATGTTAAGGTCAGAGGGGACAATAAATCAGAACCTCTGGTCAGAAGTTTTAAGACAAAAAATGACCACGAGGTGTAAAATGGCTCAAAAATGATGAAATTGAATTAGCCAAAAGGGCCAAAACCAGACAGGATGTCCAACATCCACATCGAATGACCTGAAACGGGCTCGAACGTCTCGTGTGTGACACGGAGCTGAAGCCGATGACTTGTGGCCTGTTATCAGGACGAATGTAAATCCTCTCACCTCGAGTTCAGATGAAAATGACGGTCCAATCCTCTGACTCAAAGCCCCAAAAAACAAACACAAGCTGCGGCGCGTTTGCAAGTGTGTGGTCGAGGTATAGAAGTTTGAAAGAACGTTTAAACACGTTTATGGGAGAAAATAATTAGACCTAAAAGACTGGGTGTGTAGAAACGTAGTGACCTGCTGCTATATCGGGAAACACGGAGAGCAACACACACTATATACATTATAATGCAGACGTGAATAACCTCCCTGCCCTTATTAACTGCTCTGTAACAAATAATTATTTTTGCCGTCTTGCTCGCTCAGAGCTGAAGGTCTCGGCAGCTGTAAATAACAAACGACGCAGACGAGACACCGAATGTACAGGTCAGATAGGTTTAAGAAGGTAAACACGAGCGTGAAAATGAGGCTTCTGCTTCTCTCTCCATGAATCTGACTAACGAGAACGAGGCTGAAAGTTTCACGATTTAATGCAGAATATTCTTTATCTATCTCCTAGTTCTTAGTTCTCAGTCCATTCACCGACTTTTTCGCCTCTTTCTCACTCAAATCTTTTCTTCCCGTCGTCCTTTATTGCCTTTGTTGTGTTTGTATTTTGCTGTTTCTCCTTGTCGGCCTCTTCTCTTTGAATCCTCTCCTGCCTTTTGTCCCCTCTTTGTCTTTCTTGATGTTTTCATGGCAGCGTTTCTCTGCAAGCAGCTGCTATTGAAAGGAACATCTTGAGAGTTGTAAACGTCGAGGGATCGTCTGTTTTAATGTTTGTTGTCAGCGGCAGGAAACTGAAAAGGCCTGAAGAGTCGTCCCGCAAGGCCACGACTACGAGGCGTTTCGGTGTCTTTCCTCCCGTCTCCGTCTCGTATCTCTGCCTCTTTGTCTTCTGTCCTACATGAATACCAATCTGGGAGCCTGGGTTTGATTCGAGGCTGGTTGCACTTTTCTCTCAGAGGTCCTTTAGCCGTCAATAGCAGCGGCGACCTGAGCAGGCTGCCCTCGTCTCCTGGAGAGCCTCACAGGCTGGATGCTCTTTAGACTGACAATATCAGCGTTACCTCGGCTGCATCACCTCTGGGCTTTTCCCCTTCTTTTCATTTTAACACGGCAACGTCCGCCTCCGTTTGTTTAGATTCCTGCAGCTTTTAGCAGATCATCCTTTTTATTTAGATCAGGACGTTTTGCTCTGCGAGACCTTTTCCAAAGACGTAAGAGTCGCAGCGAGTAACATGAAGCTGAAGGTTTTCACTTTTCACGCTTCATTGTTTTGCAGCATTTAATCAAAACAGAAATGAGACAAACTCATGATGAAACAGACTTTGGCAAAGTGACACAGTGTAAAGTGTATTTCTATTCAAAAATGAATGATAACAAAGGGTGGCACCACGGAAAGTCACATGGTCAGTTCAAAGACTATTGTTGCAGGTAAAAAATGGCCAGCTGCTCAACACTGGCACATTGATGAAGTGCTGATGTGTGTCCTAATAAACTAATCAGTGAATTTAAACCCTTGTGCGTGTGGTCAAAGAGTTTCAGTTGGCCGCTGTAGAAACACGCCTGTATCTGCAGGGTTGTCGAGTTGGTATCGGAGCAAAACGACGATGGTGGATTCAAAGCAGCAGCCGAGGACGAGTCTCTCCACGTGTCACGGGATGAATGGGAAGTTTCAGGGTCAGAGTGCAGATAAATCCGTGTAGCTCTGAGCGTCTGCCATCTTTACCCGTGGGGGGGTCAGTGGGAATAGGCGTTCAGCTTGGGCTCAGGTGTCTCTGGGTTCACTGCCATTTTGAAGTCCGGCCCTTTTCCATTGTAGTTGCCCTGGTAAACACGTGGTTAGGATTCGGGGACGGTGTCTGATTTTGTCGCCTCTCTCTGACGTTCCCAGGCTTTCTCGTGGTGGCCGGACGCGATGGCCGAACACTCGGAGACTTTTCTGTCTCTGTACCAAGCCGACATGGACGCTGCTCTGCAAGTCCAGCCTGTGGACTCCTGGGACAGCTTCCCACTATTCCAGCTCCTCAACAACTCCCTGCGCACCGACCGTGAGTCTGACCCTTTTCTGTCTCCAAGAGGAGCTTGTTTTGTTCGAGTCAACTGTGACATATAGTTTTAATAATGTCCATACGGACACTGAAACCAGCAAGGAATTGCCTGGATTCATCTTACTGTTGTCCAGAAACGTTTAGACACATCAGCTGCACTTGGTGTTTCTTCATTCAAAAACACACAATTTTACCAATTTTTGTTGCAAATTGCTCCATCTTTGTGTTGTAATTTGAAGTTACTAGGAGCCGTGACAAAATATCTTAAATATGTATATTTTATCTCTTTGGGTTGTTTAGCCTCTATTCTGATAAAGATTGTGTAGTAACTGTGACCAAACATTTGTGTCCAACCACTGGGCCCCCAGAATGGAGTGAAGGTGGAGGCCCTGGATATTGGCATCAATGTAGAATGAGAACGAGAAGAATGAGAAATAAATATTTAGTTCATGTATGACAGTGTCTGTCTGCCCACGTCTGTGGAGCTGCTGTATGTTAGTGTGTGGGCAGTTTGGCCAGAGATGGAACTGGAAAAGCTCAAACATGGGAAGAACGGCAATCCAGTCTCCTAAGCCAATCTTCAGTGGACAAAAATTAGGCAAAGGAAAAGTTTTGGAACGCCTGGGCTTTACGCGTTCATACTGTATGTTCAGAGAGCTTAGAATACAACACCTCCTGTAAAAATCTAGAGTTTCTACTCCTGAATTAAGACACTTAACTGGCAACGGGAACAACATGGAAATAGATCAGGAGTCCAGTGTGTGCACAGTCCTAACGGCTCCTCCATCTTAGTCAATGCCAGTGGCCTCGGCCAAAGAGTCGCTTCACATTTGACAGTAGTGGGCCTCTCGTGTAGGCGTGGTTTTGCACGGTGTGTGAGATGCATCATAAAGAATTGATAATCCGGCTCCATGATCATCATCTTTTACTTTTCATCTTTAAGTGCTTCAGTTTCTGGTGGAACCAACATGATTACAACCAGTCACGTCATACAGAGTATCAGTACAAGTGCTAAACCGCTGGACAGTAAAATCCTCATCAGTCCACTGAAGTTACACAAACCCAACAGGTTCTTCTGCCAAAGCAAACATTCACAGACAAGAACCGAAAGCAGAGTCAGAGTCTAGGCTGAGATTGTGGACAACGCGAATGAGAAGGTGAAATACCTTTGGAAAACAAAGCCCACGTCCTGTGTGTAAACCGCTCCGGACCACACTCCTTCCACCCCTGCCCACCTGTGGTGGCCGATGTGGCATCAGACTGCAGCTCTGGAGGAGTTCGAGCGATGCTGGATCCCTAATCGCAGTTGCCTCTTGCCCAGTTGTTGCTTGTGCTGTGTCACAGGATATTTCTAGTTGAGTTCCCTCGGTGTTCTAGCTGTGCGTTCGGGTCTGTTGAGGTCCACAGAGGGAGCCTGGCTGCTGGAACCGGCCGGGGTGTTTGGATCCGTGTGGGAGGAGTCAGGTTACATTAGCAAAGTATCTGAGTTTACAGCTGCAGGTAAACGAGACCTATGAATAATGGAAATAATGAGGCAATAATAACGTGTGTCCACATTTGTTTGCACACGCTGGCTCTGTCCACTTACCTTTATTTCATTTTTTATACCAAACGTGACATTTTCTCACTGAGAATTTCCCCTGGACAGGGACAGTGCACGTCTTCATGTGCTGGTTTTAAATTTAGCATCACGCTCGGTAAACTGCAGAAAGGCTCAATGTGATTTGAGTTGTTGTTCAAATGAGTATTAAACAGTTCAATGTGTAATTTCCTGCTGCCTCTAATCACAGCTTTACTCTGCCAGTTTCTGTGGGCTCTGAACCAACCAGTTTGTGCAGCAGTCAGATCGTCCTTCACACACACACACACACACACACACACACACACACACACACACACACACACACACACACACACACACACACAGCGCCTTCAGATTTCCTCCAAATTAAATTGCGTCGGTTTTCTCCCGTGTGGGAAATCTGCAAAACACAGGAAGTGAGAGATCTGAAAGATCAGAACGAAAATCCAGAAATGTCTGGATTCACATGCCTTCTGACCACCTCCACACACACTCACAATGGGAAAAAGGTGCAGCAGCTGCTCTCAAATGTACTTCTGTCAGCTGTTGGCCGCCTCGCTCTTACTGTTCAGCCGTGACCGTTGGCGTTTCTGGGAGGAAGGACTCAACACGGCACATGGTCTCAGCTCAGGAAGCTAATTGCTGCGTACTGGACAGCATAATAAAATCCAAACGTATATAAGTTTGAAATTCCAAATTTAAAGCTGTTTAAAGATGTTGTTTTTTGTTCTGAGACTGGACTTGTACCGAAGGCTTAAAGCATTTAAAGTTCTCTGAGAGCACGAGGACAAATATTTAGTGGTGTGATTTCCCAAAATCCAGAACACTGGAGTGGCCCAACCAAAGGCCAGACTCACGCTTACACGCAAACGAGCGGAACTTATTAACTTATTTTCAAAAAAATGTGAAGGAAATACTGTATGAAGTCTATAAAATATAATTTTGGTTAATGTTAGTTTTAGTCTTGTATGTATAACCTAATAAATTATTAAAGCTGTCCTTCAAGACTTAAATATTAATGTTGGTCCTAATAAAGAAAGAATGCCTTACATGCTCAATTAATGTAAATATGACTTAGATATTTAACGTATTTATACATTAGAAATGTTTGCGTCATCCTCCTGGCTGCTGTCTAATGCATCATAGGACGCAGATCATAGGACAGATATTGTAATAAGCTCATTATGTTCACAAAAGTGATTTTCGGTGCCAGGAGTAGAGAACATGAAATGTAAAAGATTATTCTCCACTGACATTTGCGCATTGATAAACGTTAGAATCTGAAAATGAAGAAGCAATTCTGAGCTCTCATTGTTCGAACCTTTCTCCCGATCCTTTGTCAGTTTCCGTCCAATTTGTGAATTTTTGAATTGTAAACCATTTTGCGGAGCCTAAAAGACCTCAGTACAGCAACAAACAATATGATTTCAGTAATAAGGAAACATTTTTTGGCACCCACTTATTTTTGTAATGTTCTTTTCTATGTTTCAAGGTCCCGATAGTGTGATAACAAAGAAAAACCTCAAAAATGAAAGTGGAAACTTTAGATTAAAGTATGACAAACATCAACATTGCACCGTGGTATCTGGGATTGTTGTAGTATTTTCTTCCCTCGTACACTCCGTCCCATTGTGAAGTTTTTATTTGAGTGCTGCAGAAAAATCTCACCTCATTGTTTTCTCTTTCCAAGCGCTCCGCCGGCTCCGAGGCTTTGTCTCAGAGCCAGCAGCGATTTGGCGAGATGCGAGGCGTTATTTAACATGCCTGATGCCAAAGTACCTCAAATACAGTAACAGACAGGCAGGCAGATAGACAGACAGACAGCCCAAGGGCACAGTTGGAAACAAAAAACTCTGTGTTTCATTCTGTGAAGAACTCACTTTTTTTTGTGGCTCATATCTTTTATATTTTTTCTAATTACCATCCTAATGTCGTAATTATTCCAAGTGTCATAACATTAGCCGACTTGAATTGGAGAGTAACGAGGCAATCGACGGAGCTGAAACACACAACGAGTAAAAGCGTCGTTTTGACTGTTTGCACAAATGAGGTCTTCGCTCTTTGGATAATTACATCCAAAGTGAGAGGAAAGAGATTTAAATCCAGTCACATACTCAAAACATGTTTGGCACATGATGAGGCTGATTTCTCTGAACCTCAAAATGCAAAATCACGTCCTGATTTCAGTGTTTGTCCTCAGCGTTTAGCCACACCCAGAAGCCTCTGCGGTGACCGTCAGCTGATCTCAGGTGACGCCGCGGCGTTTCGCCGACTCTTCCAGGACTTTCTTCAACAAGTGTATCATCTCTCAGTTGTTCTGTAGATTATTTAAATGCTCACTTGATTGTCAGCATGTGCAGGCGAGCGGTTGCGAAGGCGGAGGCTTTTACTCTCTGGAGGGCGAAAAGGCTAGTGTTAATCATGATGGAGCAGAGCGAGAGGAATTAAAACTAATGAAGTCCTGAGAGACCGGCCTGCCGCTCCTCGCCCAGCTCGCTGTCTTTGTCTCCGCTCGCTGTGGTTGTGGTGGACGCTTCCCGTCACCGAGGATTCGTATGTCTGTTACTCGAGCCCGCGAGGAGGGGTGGGGATGAGGGGCGCCGGGGGGAGGTCCCCAAAATCCGCTCTGGTAGAGCCGCTCGTGTTCACTTCTACCTGTTGCTCAGTTTTAGTTCAGACTTTCATTAAGAGGTATTTTCAGAATTTAGGATCATTTGGGATTCTGATCCGATACTTTAAGGGACAGAATTCCTGCTGTGAGTCCACTGCATTTATGTGATGACTTTGGTTAGGGATTATCTGATAATCTAATAAATTGTTATGCATAAACTTCCTGTGTGAGTACATGAGATGATGAGTTTGGCATCAGTTTACTCGAGCTGTCAAACTGTGTTCCTCTTTTTATGTCCTAGCTTTAGGTTGTCGCTGATTGTAGCTCACTAAGATGATGGTTAGCTAAAACGTTCATATTTTGGATGGTTATTGTCAGAATCTGCTGTTTTATAAAAGTAAATTAGTTGTTCCTTTTTACAGTAACTGTCTTTACTCTCAAGTTCCATTAACAGACTTTGGGACAAATACTTGATACAGAAAGTTCCATCAGAAATAAATAGTGAGCAGCCTCGTAAAACCTCACGTCTCCTTTTTGCTTCTTCGGACTTAAACTAATGCAGCTGCATCGGATTGTCCGGTCCGGTCTGTATCTGGAACTTATCTCACGCTGTGGAATGAGGCCATGTTGCGTGTTAGGTTTAAGCAACAAATCTTTAAGGCTACGGAAAGATGAGAACCTGAGATTCATGTAACGTGATGTTGGCTTCTTTGAAAAGTGTTGCAGATTATGAAAGTAACAGAATACATTTGCCTATCCTGCCCCTGATAGCTCACCTGTGCAACGGGACCTTCCACAAGCACCTGCAGGACCTGTTCGTCCCCCTGGTGGTGCGCTACATCGACCTGATGGAGTCCTCCATCGCCCAGTCCATCCACCGCGGCTTCGAGCAGGAGACCTGGCAGTCTGTCAAGTAAGAGTCGCTCCACGGGTTCCTCACACACGGGAGCGATTATTGTGTGGAGTTACATTATGCCTCCGCCATTTTCCACGCACGGATTTTGACTTCAGTTCACAAAAACACAAAGTGGCGCAGTGCTAATATGACGTGAGCAAGTGGAAAAGCAAAGTCTAGAAAAATGTCAAAAACTTTGTCACTCGATGCATTTATGAACATACGTATATTTACAGTAAATGAGAGAAATGCCTGGATTCCTGTGAAATTCCTCACACACAGTCTGTGTGTTGTTGCAGTTGTTAGTACAGCCACTATTTACCGTGTTAAGATCCAAGTTACTTGAGCACAGGACAGAGAGACGCCTGATCATTGTTTGTGTAACTGGGAAAATTCTTGTGAGCTCCTCTAACCAGACGCCGGTGTTTCCAGCTCTGCCCACCTGTGGAGGACAGGTTTCACCTCTTATATCCCAAACGGTCAGGTCCCCCCGGTCATGGACATGAACTTAGTTTACTGTAAGAACAGTGACTGTAATGTGGTTTAACAGGAACAGACTCTGAGTAGACTGACCATTTTCCTTTCCCACCACCCAACAACCTCAACGCTGACTCTGACCCGGCAGGTCGTTGACCAACAATCTAGCGAGCGTTCCTCTTCCCAAAGTCCCGGGCCTTCCCCTCACGCTGCCGCAGATGCCGAGTTTCTCAGCCCCCTCCTGGATGGGACCGCTGTGTGACAGCACGTATGTATGAGAGGGACGGCCAATAGACGTGTCGGTGCGCTGGTTCGGACTAGAGGTCTTCACACAGTCTGAGCGTCCAGACACCCAGGACTGAACCCAGTGTTCACCACGTGAGGTTTTGAGCTTGTGAATGTGTTTGTGTGGGTCATTAAAAGTGTCCCTGCTTTCCACAGCGTCTATGAACGTTTCCAGCCAGATCACACAGCCGTCATTCTGTGGAAGACACTTCAACTTCAGAGTTCATTTACAAGAAATGTCAGCAGTCCATTAAAGAAATCGGATGGAGTCTGTTTGAGTTGCAGCATTTCAGAGACAAACCTCAGTGCTGCTTGGGTGCAAGAACAGAGGAGCTGTGGCTTGATTTGTTGTTGTTCCCATGAGCGGCTTTTTTCACGAGTTGTTAATGGAGTCAACTGCATTTGTACTTTCTGGATTAATCAACTTAATGTTTTTGGACACAAACAGGTTGATATTATCGAAAATCAATTCCAGTGTTGTTTGTGTAAGACAAAAAAAGAAAGAAGCGATGGCTGAAAGTGTTGCACAGTCTGTCCCCCCGAGACATCCTGGAAGCACCAGCTTGTGGCGAACAGTGATCACTGACTGTTACGTGGAGACAACTCGTCAGAGGACGGCGCCTGAAGCCCGTAACGTCACATGGTCTACGTAGTTTTTCCTTTCAGATTTGTAGATAGATGGAGACACTGGTCATGCAGCTGTTTTGACTGATTTTTCCAGAGTTCGACACTTGAACTTTTGTGGCTTCTTTCATTACAAAAATTCTGGGGCTATGATCGTGTCCCTCTAATGCAGCTCAGGAGAACAGAGAAGAAGGACGTTTGTCTTTAAAATGCTGTAACATTAGCTCAGTGGGATTGCTGACGTTTTTGGGAGGAGCTTTTTCAGATGGGGCTGTAATCGGTGGCGCTCTTTCCTTCCAACACTGTGGACAGCAGGAAGACTTTAAATGACCAGCAGCTTGTTCCATATCCGTAAATAATGGTTTAAAAATCATCAACTGCTACTATGAAACGTGAACTAACACACAGTAAAATTTAATGTTACTTTAAAAATACGACAGGTTTTCCCTTTTCGTGTTTTTGTTTTTTGCAGCGGATGCTAATGTTAGCAAGTTTAACGTTCGAAGAGTCACGCGGCGTGTTTCCTGTGGCAGTACAACGCAGACACTTTGAGCAGACGGACCAAAACCACACCCACTGCTGCGTTCACGAGTGTCTTGCTCGACAAATCTCAACGTTACACAATCTACATTCTGATCACAGCCGCGGTTCAAGCTGAAACTGCGTGTTAATAGAGGCCGTGAGTTCGTGTTCCACACGTGTGCACGTAATACACAGCGCAGAGCACAAGACAAATGGTGCAAAAATCAAAACCTTCGCGTTTTAGATCGTGTGCACATGAACACGTCGGCCTGTAACGTGCTAATGTGCAGGTCACCTGAACAGCTCTGTCCACAGTAGACAACAGGTGATCAAATACAACCGCATCAGTCCAAAGTAAGATTCCAGAATGTCAGGTACTCGGTAAAATCGGGCCTTCCAGGGGTCTAGCAGACCTGGGTCAGCTGTTTGTTTCAAGACCTCTAGTCTGGACTGTTGTAACTCATCTGTCTGCATGACTCACAAAGTCCACGTTGCAAAAATGTTTTATTGTCCGGTCAGAATTGCACTGATTGTTTTTGTTTGCCTTTTGACTCCTGCATGAAGCCCTGCTCAAACTTCATTGTTGTCTCGTAAAATGAATTCCATCAAAGTTTTGTTGTGCTCTTTGGTCGTGCTTTTTAGCGAGTAAAGCTCGCATCATCACCGTCGGCTGAACGAGCCGGGCTGGGCGCGGCAGCCGGGTTCGTGGTTTCACGTTGTTTCTGTGACACTGTGGCTCATTTGTCAGCAACGTGCTGCCTGCATGCACTCGCTCCCTGGAGATCTGATGATGCGCCACGTGTCGCACGTCCTTGTGCTGTGCGAGTCAGTGTATTAACGTTTTACCTCAATTTCTTGTTGCAGCCTGCAAGGAGTAAATCTACCTGACATCTTGTAAGTTGGGAGACATCCTGGGTTTTTACATATGAGAGAGTTTTATTGTTTAAAGTTTTACGTGTTACCTTCAAACTAATCCACAAACAGGAGACAGACTATAAGAAATCCAACGATCCCCGAGGACTTGCTATTTTCAAACATTTTAGATTGTCACGTCTATTTTCTGGTATAACATTAACTTGGTTATCGCTTGCCAGGAACAAAAGCAAATAAATGCTCATGTGAGTTGTGGTGTTTGAGCGATGGCAACAAAGAAGGGTGCACTGGAGAGCTGCCATCATGCTCAGCAGTGCACATGTGTGGAATGTGTCTGTGGACGTCTGAATAGAGGGAATAGAGGGAGTGTCCAAAAGTTTCCAAAAGCTAATAAAACTGTCGGGAGAAGAGAGGAGCGTTCGGCCCTCAGCTGACGGCAGCCTTCCTGTGTGGGTTCGCGTGTTCCCCCTGCGTTTGCGTGGGCGTCCTCCCACAGCATGTCGGGTTAACCGGTGACTCGAGTTGGGAATGTTTGTCTGTCTGTGTTGGCCCTGGGACAGACTGGAGTCTGTCCAGGGTGGACCCAGCTGAGGTGCACAGAGCAGCTCTACCTGAGACGTATGAAGTAGTTAAGAAGGTTACGGCAGGGTCACAGCTGGACTGACTGGTAAAAGATGAGACATACTCGCCAGCAGGAATTCTATTATTGATCATCACTGATCATCCAGACGGCTTGTTACTGATGGAGAATATTTGTCATATTTTTCCCTGAACACAAGCAACATTGGACATACACAAAAGTCCAAACAGTGTGCGGTTTTACAGCGTGTGTGTGTGTGTGTGTGTGTCACAGTTGAGGAGACAAACCAGAATAATAACGACGTGACCTTTAAACGGGAGGATTTGTGTTGGACATTTGACAGACGTAATAATCCCTTTAAAAAACCACAAAGAATCGATGATGAAAACGATTGCGGTTTTGTGGACTCAAACGTCAGAGGTTATCCCGTGTCAGTGCGAGTTAGTGCAGCACTGCCAGCTTTGGTGGCCGTGTTGGGGGGGTGGTGAGGGTTGGTGGGGGTCTCAAGAGGCTGGCTGAGGGTGTGTTTCTTAAAAAGGCTCCTCATTCCGACTCCCCCATCCTTTCCCACAACGCCGACCGCACTGTTCCTCCACCTCACTTCACTTGGCCCTCCTCGATCCGCTGAAAGAAGGGAGGAAAAAAAGCTGGCACTTCATTAGCGAGCACAGACGGGCGAGTGGGATCGTCCCGCTCCCCCGGGAGCAGGGCGGAGCGCGCTCAGAGAAGAGCACCACTAATTAGACATGAGGGGGATAGCCACCGAGCATTTAATTGCACCGCGGACTCAGCCCAAAGCGTTTATTCCTGTGCGCCACTTGTTAAGGTAACAGTCTTTTAAAGGCGAAGTGAGAATAGTGAGGGAGTGAGTGGCACTTGTTTTAACCCCCCGTCACCCTCCCCCCCGCTCCTCCATCCTCCCGTGGCTGTCATTGTAGCCGGGCGCTGTACACTTGGATGTCGGTGGCGGCAAGCGTTGCCATGTGTTGCTGTGTAACCTGTGCGCAGGGGAGAAGGCGGGGAGACGTCCATCTGTCTCAGTTTCAGCCTGGATCCCGTGTTTGCCGAAACCACACGGCTCTGCACCCAAACCGCCAAAACCTGTTGACGAACACAAAAGAAACGGGAAAGAAATTGTCTCCCGTGAAGCCTGACTTTTCTTAGGACCAGCTACATGAAGTTATTAAAGCGTGAATTCACAGGGACACACATTCTGCCGCTGGTCCATCACTGTCCACATTCGCTTTCTGTCTCGTGCTTCTTTGACTCGTGGTGATGATGCATATGATAGTGGAGTCTGATATCCTGGATTTGATGTTAAGTTGCTGGAAATGTTTTCATTTTCCTCATAAGAGAAACAAATCTACAACTAAAACATTAAAGCCTAAAATAAGATGAAACGATGACAGTGGTGATGGTCACTGCTTTTAATTGGTGCTTAGTTTTGTACCAGGAACCTTCCAAGGCAGTTTGGGGGGAAATTACAGGCCCTTTTTTATTAGTAAGATTTTACCAGTAAACTGGAAGACGTCTGGGGGTTTTGTGCTCACTTCATCACTATCCGTTTGTGAACACATTGTCCTTCAGCGACAGGGAAATATCCAACACAAATCCAGAACATACCTTTCTGTGACGGGGTTTCGAAGTGCAACAGGTGTTAAAGAGCTGCATTGTTTCCTGAATTGAAGGAAAGTAGAATTTATCTGACTGCTGAAGATGTAAGGAATAAAATACAGCTGCAAACCAAACAACATAATGGCCTAAACCATTTGCCCCCATCGTTGTGCTCTTTACAGAAGGAGATCCTCTCACGTCCTGCACATTGAACAAGCAGCATGGAAAGTCCCGTGTTAATTGTTTGTTCCTCGTCGTCTCTGCAGTAACGGCTCAGCCACCTCGGAGGATTTGTTCTGGAAGCTGGACGCTCTCCAGATGTTCGTGATGGACCTGCACTGGCCGGAGCCCGAGTTCGCCAAACACCTGGAGCAGAGGCTCAAGCTGATGGGCAGCGACATGATGGAGGCGTGCGTCAAGAGGTCACCACAGCTGGACTTCTGGGTCCACATCTGTCTCAATTCTGTCTCTCCCTCTTTACCTTTATTCATGTTTAATGTCAGAAATGCAGCAAATAGTAAATCTAACAATAACTCCTCAAGTAAGAGAGAAAAATCTCAATGTGCAATAAACTAACGAGATGATTGTCTGCGACTGCAGGATTCCTGTGGACGTGGTCAATACTGGAATCATAAACCCTCTTTGTATTTGGTCCCGCAGAACAAAATCTGCATTTGATGCCAAAATGCAGAAAGCGAGCAAGTCAACGGATTTCCGTGTGCCGCTGTCGGTCTGCACCATGTTCAACGTGCTGATGGACGCCAAGAAGCAGTGCTCCAAGCTCTGCGTGCTGGACACCGGGCAGGAGGTAAGGCCCACGTTCAGGGTTTGTCCTCGTATCTTCCACCTGCTCTTTCAGCTCACATGTTGTAAAACCATCTGCGTTACGGCAAAGTTCCTTCTGACCTGATCACTCGCTGGTATTCTCCCACTGAGGCCGGTTTGTTTACGTGTGTGTGTTCATCATCTTGCTGGATATTGTATTTGCTTTTCTTCTGACTCCGGCATGAGTATAAGCTGAAATCACGTTTATTCTGAGCAGTTCTTCTTGGAGGCCAACCAGTTCATTTTAGGCAAATCCTTGTGTTTGCCGTCGGAACCATTAAGACTTTGTGAAGCTCCTTTCGTACAGATTAATGCAACTCAAAGTCTTTTACAGATGATTCGAAGTTGCTAAGCTACGATAAAAGCTAAGAACAGTCAAATCAGTGATAATATTGCCCACAAATAAATGTATAAAAAAGTAAGAAACAGTAGCTTATCATTTATGTTTTATCTGCTTCAGTTCTAAACTGAGCTCATGAACAGGATGAGCTGAGTCGGACTTTGTAACATACAGCGTCTTCTACTTTAACTGTGGGCACCTGGAAATATTATCCACAGCTGGATAAATACTGTAGTTTGCGTTGAGCTCTAATTGGTGCTTTGAGGGAACGTGTTGGAATTAAAAAGGATGGACGTGATTTGTTTTTTCTCACCTTTGTGCCCGAACCCTTTCATTGCTTATTTCACGTTTCAACTGGAGCTGAAAGTCTGAATCAAAAGAAACTCGACTTGGAATGAGAGAAACTCACCGTCGTCCCCACTGGCAGAACATGTTTCTGCTCTGTAGAAAAACCCGCCATGGCTGAATTTCAGACTAAATCACTTACGGTGGATGGATGCTTGTATTTTGCAGTTTGCATCTCACAGCTCACCATTAGAGACTCGCACAGTGAAAGTGTGTCAGCTCCTGAAGCTCTCACTCGTCTTTTATTTTCAGCCTCACAGCGAACGGGTCGAGTCAGAGTGTCAGATCAGCCACTAAAACGTGACCGTGTTCCCTCCACACATCCGGCAGATGGGGAGTTCAGGTGCATTTGTGTTCACTTGAAACGGCTGAGCGCTCGACACGAGCTGTTAAATGGATGACCGTGAAGCCGGTGCGAGGCAGCAGCCTTGGCATTGCTGAGCGGGAAACCCTTGGCCGCCGTCAGTCCTGACAGAGAGCTAAGCTCGCTGTTCTCTTAACCTTCGGCTGCTCCGGCTTCCACTGGGACGCCGCCGCTGCTTGAAAGCATCATGTGTCCAACCAGCGCTAAAGAGGGAAAGTGGCAGGGCTGGGTCACGGTCTTCGAAGCTCCAACGCTATGGAAGAGATGCCGCTCCATCACATGATCTATATGCTCTGCAGCTTGACAGATTTGTTCTGCCCAGAAACAAGGAGCAGCCCCGTTTCACCGAGGCACCTCCCTAATACGCTCATTACTTTCCGTATGTAGCGTTTGCAAATCACTTTTGCAAATTGAAGAATCTGTCCCACCATGACCAGATTCTACATCTTGAATAAAGACGTCAACGGTGTTCTACCTTCATCTCCTTGAGTCAGACAAACTGATTTGATGTTCACGAACTTCACTCAGCCCCAAAACGCCACCGTCTTGATAGCCTTGGGGTTCAAATGTTTAACTGTGAGTTTTTGTTGGAAAAATAAATCGTTCCGAGGAGTTTTCAAAGGCAGAGGAGCTTTTAGGACTCGCCTGCTTTTCTGCTTGTCTTTACGTGCTTGATTTTTACAGCCTGACAATAGGAGCTGCATGCAGTGATTGGATTGAACTCGAGTTTTGAACAATTCCTCCTTCTCAGTCAATGTCACAATAAAACGTGTGTCTGGTGTAGGACAACGTGGCTTTTGAGAATAAGTGTTTTATTCAAGGTCAAAATGGCGACTGGAAATAAAAACGCCACAGAAAAACTTGGACGATTCTTTGGCGGTGACTTCAGAGGACTGGAGTTGTATTTGTGTAACCCTCAAACAAAAACTCGAGGAAATGTTCAAAATGTCACTGATGTTCCACTACTCATTCCACTGGCTGACTGTGTTTGCCTTCTTCTCTGTCCCTCATGTCCATGTGTCCTGCACGTCATTGTTTGAATCCCAGTTTGACAAACAGTGGGTAAGTCCTCCCGTCACCTCGTTGCCTTTTTTTCCCTGTTCACACCTCTCCACACGGACTCCAGAGAATACCACACATACCTTCATTTTTGTGTCTTTGAAAACTGTAATTGTTTAGCCTTTTTTACTTCAGCCCTGCTATGACACATTTCGACGTAACACGACTTTCTATTTAGTCACAAAAGACAGTTTCTTTGTCTGATTGTCAACATCAAGCAGGAAAATTGCTTTTGCTGGAGTCCACAAAATTTTGTGCAGGGTGATTGTGCGGAAGCATGTGGCTTTGCTTAACCCTCAATCTTTAATAATTAATTCATATTGGCACAAAGGAATCATTTTTTTAATGAGGTAAAGGTCCTAGTGTTTGTGTGGACCCGTGTTCTCTATGATGTGCCGTGTTTTGGTGAGATCACGTCACAGCGTCCACCTTTCCTGATTCTTCCAGCACGTTTGTCGTCAGCATGAAAAGCCTCTTACTTTTCACTTGCCCTCTGTTGGACTCGTACTTGCATGCACTAAATTCACCCTAACCCTGGAGATGTGTACATGGACACGTTCTACTTAGTCCTCTGTCCCCGGCAGGTTTTTCTTGGCTTGCACACAGACAGACTCTCCCAGATTTGGGTGCTAGTCCGTGCTTATGTCGTTCCAATAGACACACAAACACGTCTGAGGTCAAACAAAAACCATGAATTGGCCCGAGGTGAGAGAATCCTCGTCCATCCAAATTCAACCCAATTCTTCTTGCACAGAGGCTGCAAAAACATGACACACAAACCCCAAGAAAAGGCAATAAATTTATAGAGGACGTTAAATTAAACAATCCAGAATAGAATAAAGGGCCTGAGATAACACAACGATGAGGGTGATGTTTGTTAAATGCTGCGTGGGACCAAGAGGCCGCGGAAATAAATGACTTATTGCTCATAGAAGGGAAAAAATGTGAACAGTTCAGGTGGTCTGATGTTTTTTTTTCTTCTATAAATGTTCCACTTTTATTCTTGTGTTGCACATTTACAATCACTTTATGAAGAAATGGATGAGGACGACTGAGAAGAACGGTTCTTTGGGAATCACGTGGTTTTTCCTGTGGCCTCAGTACATGGATAATGTTAAATATGAGCTGACGTCCATCCAGATTCATGTCCTTCTGGGAATCGTTGAAGGCGGCAGTTGAATTAATGAGCTTTAAGAACATTATGGGAACATTTTCAGGAAGCTTGTCCAGCTGTTAAATGGTTGTTTGTCGAACAGGAAGTGGAGCAGATGTTATGTTTAATATATGGAGCTTATGTTCTGCGTGAAGTTACACCTGCCTGACGGTGATGGCGGTTGAACTTCTTTGGAAACCAGATTTCCTTCAGGGAAGCAGCTTTTTCTCTTCATTCTAATTCATTCATTCACTGAGACAATGAAGATGAATTTAATTTAAGAAAATGTTCATTAAAAAAAAAAATCTGTAGTTGCTGAATTATACATTATGGTTTATTTTAAACTCTTTGTCCTGTGCCGTTCTCAGGTAAAATGGGGAGAAAGACACAGACTGAATGAAAAGACAGAGAACCGTTATGTTCTGACATGTCCTGTGATGCTGCCAACATACGAAACGTCACATTAAAAAACAGATGCATATGTGAGAGGGGAAGGTGATAATTCCCGTGTCAATTGAATGTAGCACCAAATCCATTTTAGCGTCAATGTTTTAAAAAACGGCGACTTTACAGCTCAGTGTCCTTGTAGCAGGGAAGTAAACCGACTATTTTTGTCGGGTTTTTGTGATGTTTTGTCTATGTTTAGATGGTTCAGGGTTTGCAGTAGACGTGCTGACAGCAACTAAGAGACAGAAAGGCCAGAATCCATCGTAGGTGTGACCTCTCTGCAAAGCTTGAACTCTGCGTGTTTTTATTCCAACGCCGGACCTCGGCGGACTTCCTGCCTTTCAGTGACTGCGGCTTTGTGTCCGTGTGCGCTGTGGATGAGGCCTCCTGACCCCACGAGGTGTCTGAAGGGTCTTGAAAAGACCCCAATCTGATCTTGATCCAGACCGTGGCTCTTCAACAAACGGCCTTCGAGTGCGTCCGTTTCCGGCGCCTCGGCGACAAACTGTGCCGCCTCGGTTCCCTTCTCCAGCTGCCAGATTTGTATCTGTGTGCAGACGTGTGGAGTTCAACTGGCAAGCGAGCAGGCAGCCTGTGAAGAATCCGCACTTGACAGTTTTAATCCAGATGAGAAACTCTTCCGCTGGATTAATGAATTCTGCTTTTACGGACCCCCGTCACACCGGGGTGATCAATTGAAATCGGCGAAAATGCTAATTTGTCTGCTCTTGTTTTGTTGCCGAGGTCATTTGAATAGTGTCGTGTTGAGAATGTGACCCAGCTCCGAATCTAAAACACCTCGCCGAGCTGAAGTAGCCGCAGCGGCCGCAGCTCACCGACCAGATAAATGTTTTTAAAAGCAATAATTGTTCTTTTCACTTTTCCTGTGCACATGGCAAAGACCAAACCATTTCTTCTCCTCCTCCTCTGCTTTTGTAGGGACAGAGAAGGAGAAAGCGGCGACGTTAATTGAGGTAAGAAGAGGGGGAAAAAAGAAAAGCTCTTAAGATTTGCCAGAAAGATTCGGCGTGCTAAAAGAGAGCTGCCATTTTGCAGACTTGTGGAGAGGAAAAAAACTAAATTAGGGCTGTTGGCGGTGACCTCCCTGGACCCTCAATTTGTCAGCGATCTGTGCGCTTTGTTGATTGAAATTTTTAATTTGGGTGTTCTTTAGACGGCCAGTGAAAGGGCATTGTCGCCGAGAGATGAACTCCCCTGCTGCTGCTGCCATTCAGCTCTTAGCCCCTGCCTTTTTTTTCTCTCCTTCCTTCAAGGGAAAAGGTGCCATGAATATGTTTTTGGGGGGGCCAAACGAGACATGAAATGGCGGATTAATTGAATCTTGTGTGAGCCTTTGGTCCTCGCAGCTGGACCGGTGCTTTAGAGAAATACAAGGCTGCTCTAATTGTAGGAAGAGGCACAAAAAGTATCCTTCAGATTCCTTCGCGTTTCCAGCGCGGACGGGAATGTCATTCAGCCGCATAATGGTCCTATTAGCTGCTTAACTCAGCTGCGTTACACGGATGGGAAGGTTTTTCACGCCTCGCCGTGTCGGGAGGGGCGGGCGTGTGTGTGTGTGTGTGTGTGTGTGTGTGTGTGTGTGAAGACTCGATGTTCATACCGAGTGTTGTAGGTTTTTCTTTCTGTCTCTTCCAGTACAGACAATACTGTTGTTCAGTATCACCGAGGCGAGGAGTCATTTTTCCGCCTTTGTGTCCCGTCAGTTTTCTGAAAATAATAAATAATTGCTTTTTCTCCCGCTCCGTGCACCCCACCGCCCCTCCCCCCACCCCTCAGTCTACATGAGTCGGCCTCACCTCCACATCTCTTCCCCCTTCCGCAGCAACAGTACCACTCCAAAATTGATGTCCTGATTGACGAGGCGTTCAAAGAAATGATTTCCTCCCTTGTCTCAAAGGTAAATTTTTTTTTTTTTATCTTATGTCCTCTCACATTTTTATTTTATTGTTTTATATTTTTTAATCTTTATTTTGCCGGGTGGGGAAATGGGTTTGGTTTATATAGTTTTTAGGAACCAAAATGATCAATAAAGTCTTTTTTAATTCTTGGGAATAGAAAGTTTTTTAAGGACATTTTAAAATGTATTTTTCACTTTTATTTTGTTGTTTTATTAGTTTATTTTGTATTTCTGTCAGCATTTATGGTTATTCTGTCTATTCCTATTTACTTTATCATTTAGTTTTTATTTTTAAAAACGTCATTTTTACCTGCATCTTCTTTTTTTTCATTTAGCCTATTTCTTATTTATGTGGATAATTATTGTTCTGCATTAATCTTGCTTGCAACTATGAAATATTTATTTCCCTCTAAACAACATCTTATTTATTTCCATAATAGAAAGATGGACATATCTGCTACAGCAGTGCAGCACAAATATCTCAAACTTTTTTCTTTTTATTGTACGTTGAAGCACTAAAGCTGGTTGCTGCGTCCGAATGAATTCTTGTTTTCTCATTTCCAAACGAATGATGCAGCTTGAACAGTTTATAAAAACTCCAAGTGAAGGGAAACGATGTAAACGTTGTCTCGCCTCTGTGCAGTTCGCCGGTGTTTTAGACGGCGTCCTCTCCAAGCTCTCGAGATACGATGAAGGGACATTCTTCTCTTCAATCCTCTCTTTCACAGTGAGTAGCCATGTTTTTGTTCCCGCAAACACTGAGCGCTGAGCGTTCTCTTTCAGCGCTCACAGAGGCAACCTGTTATTTGCTGGAAACCAGATCTTCCCAGCTGAACTTCAGTGTCATTCTTCTTCTCCTCCTCCTCCTCCTCCTGCTGCCGCCGCCGCCTCCCCCCCGAAAGGTGAAAGCAGCCGCCAAATATGTGGAAGTCCCTGTAAGTGTGTTGATCTGCCTGCGGTTTTATTATTCACCCTGTCCATCACAGTCGGTGTCCGTATTTTTGTTTTCCATCTGCATTCAGACCTTCGAAGTGTCAGGTGGGAAATAAAGCAGCCTGCAAATGCAAAGCAGCCGCTCTTTGCATTCACTCGTGTTTTTTTCCCCCAAGTTTGTCATTACGCCGTGTTAAACACGTGCGAACGATAAAGAGGGTTTTTATTCCATCTGCAGCTCCAGAGCCAAAGATCACACAACAAGCCTAATTAATTGCACTCTTGTCCTTGGAGATGTGTTTCGCTTGAAGTGTCGGTTTGTGGGCGTCAGTGGCGTTTTGGGTGTTGAGCGGTTAATGAATGACGACGGCGTGGCAAAGATCAGAGGCTGAGGCGAGGAGGAGACGGCGACGAGGACGGGCGCGAAGCAGGAGCCGCAGTGCCGGCGTGATGAGGCGTTAACGTTTGGAGACGTTCGAGGTGTGAAGGAGAGAGAGATTTAGTCTCCAGAATTAGATCTCACAAAGATGAGGTGACCCCTCATTTGCCTAAGGGATTATCAGTTCAGAGTCAGCAAAGTACAATTCCTCTGCGGTTTGTGGTTTTTGCACATTTTACATCGCTCAAAGATGAATTCTAGCCGTTTTTAAAAGCTTCCGCAGGGATCAAGGATATTTTAAAAGCAGTTTTTTCAAACCTCTCAAGACAAATGAAACACTGCCGGGGGAGAAATCATTTTTCTTGAAGTAGTTGGCCTGTAATTAGATGTTTGTGACTGTTATGATTAGAAAATGTTCTTAGCAGATAAGAACCATTCTACTTTTTTAATATTTCTGTCGTCGTCCACAGCTTGTCCGGTTGACAGCGTGTTGTTTTGATTTTGTGAAGTCTGGAAGTTCATGAAACCTTTTTCTGTAATATCGTCACCTAAAAGTTGATCAGGCCTAAAGCGAGTAAATGAACAAATCATTAAATGAGATTTATTGATTCATTCTTACATATTTTTATGGAACGTATGTGCATCTCTTGGATGAGTGGGTCCATGCGACGGGGACATGAAGTGAAGACGTACGTCAGGCGTTTCCATGATGAACCTGGAGGGAAACCTGATCTTTAATGTCAAACTCTGATCTTGACGTTTTCGTAGATGTGTGTGTGTCATGGCTCCAACAAAAGATTTCTGAGGAAGAGTAGGTGATGCTTTCCAGGCCGGAGAGGGTCACCGCACAATTTCTAAGCAGTTTGAACTTTACCAATCAGCTGTCAGGCAGATCACGAGCAAACAGAACGATCGACGCCATCGAGTGTGCCGCTGAACGTCCTGTTTGAATGAACTGGTTTCCGTAACCGAGGATTTCTCTCCCACAAATACACGTGCCCTGATTTTTCATATGGGCATGTGCAGGAGAAAAGGTTGCAGATGAAGTAGCAGTGGGGATCATTCCATGACCAAAAGTCACCTTGACCAAATGGATAAATCCTTTGTTTAATTCAAATAGTTTGAATGTGGACGCACATCAGGATGTACACATTTAGGTGGCCCGGATCACGGATTCCCTGTAGGCGTGATATTTGAAAATCTGCCTAATAGCGTAGAGCTGAGGCTAACGAGTTTCATATTTCCTCAAACGTATGAGCCACAGACAGTTTTAACGCGACACCCTCGTCGAAACGCCCACCTGCAGGACAAAAGAATGCCTTTGTCCACTGGCCACAATACTATTTCCCAATTTCTAACCCTACATCTGTCCCACATACAGGCCTCAACGGTTCACAGAAGCTAGTAAAGCGTATGTCCAGTGTACGGGGAGACGCCACGGACGTTGTCCTTCCACAGGGACGTTGCTGTTGTCTCCCAGCTGCGTGACTGCAGCTCTGCGCTGTCGTGGGTTCTTACATCTTTGTCTTTCTTGATGGGTGATCTGGATATTTGTCGCTCAGAAAACACGTCTGTACTGCAGGTCTGCAGTTTCCTGTGTCCACGCCAGTGGAACTGTTGTAGTTTGAGTTGACAGACGCCGTGGACACAGATTTTTAGCACGTTAAAACATTGAATATGTCCGTAGATGAATTGTAAAATTAATGCAGCTTCATTCCAGCTGTCACAGGACTTTGGCCATGGACTGGTTTGATGGGAAACAGGCAGCACTTGGACTCTTTAATAAGGTGAAACTGCTACGGTTTCAACGGCAGTTATATCTGACGAAGATTGTCTCTGTTTGAAACCTTGGATATTGAACTTTTACACTTTTGCTCGGCTTTCTCTCTGCACGGTAAATCTGTGGTCCTTGGAGAATTAGTTTCAGCATTGTGCCATTGTGTGAAGGTCAGTGAAGGTTGGGAGATCTTTAAGCAGATATGAAACTTATTATCAACTATTAAAAGAGCGTTATTAAGGGATTTGAAGGCAAAGATCTTGATTAATGAGTAGGAATAAGTTTTAAAAACTGTTTCTCAGAGCAATTTTTTTTTTTTTTTTAGCAAGTTGAAACACCTGATGTGAGATTATCCTGAACAGCTGAGATAAAGAGCAACACAACAACCTCACTTGACCTCCTTAATCCTCTGCCCCGCCGTGGCACATCCCACCTATCCCACAATGCTCTCTGGTTCCCATCCAGACTTCCTCCTCAGCTGCCTTTTCCCCTGAAATTATCGTGTAACCGCTACCTTGGTCTTTTGTGTGGAGGGAACCTGACGCAGGTAAGCCTCTTTTCCAGGTGGGTTGGAGAGCAGAGTCGTGGGGGCGGGTGTGGCCCACTGAGCAGCTTTACAGGACTCCCCCCCCACCCCACCACCACACCACCACCACCACTTTGTCACGGAAATATAAAACTTCCCCACGCCAGTGTTGACACTACGGAGATTTTCTACCTCACATCACCGTACATTTTTTTTGTGTGTTTTTTTTATATTTGTGTGTGTGTGTTTATGGTAGCTAAACTATTTAAGCATTCGTTTATAGCTGCCTTTCGTCGTTTCCTCTCAATTTTCAGAAGCTATAAAAGCACAAATATCAACCAAGCGTAATCATTTTGGTTTCTACCAATAATAGTGTCAACTGGTGTTTGGTGAACCGTCCCTTCATCGTAATGGGACGCTGCATGTTAAGTGCATTGTGCAACAGTGAACGTGTCACTGCAACAAAGACCCCTGAGGAACATAATACATCCATCACTGCAGCCTCTTTGTGCCCAGTTGTATCGGAGCCAGATTCAAGCAATTAGCAGCTTCTCATCCTTCATGGTTTTTAGATTTTATCAGCTCGGAGTCCTTGGGCCGGTCCGTAAACGCTAGACATGTCCACAAGCCTGTAGTGCAGTGCGCTGTTAGAACAACAGAAGAGAAGAAAGAAAAGTTAGATCATGTTTGGAGATATGTCAGCTAATTTGAGGTGACCACATCTCCCACGGTTGTGAAGTCATCGCCGATGCTGACGGCAGCCGCTCGTACAGTTGAGCTTGTTGAAGAAAAGTGTAACTTTACGTCTCCGCTGTGGCCAGAGGCGTTACCTGTTAAAGTTGTTCACCCGTCGGCGCGTCCATCTCACTCCGGTGAACACAGTGTCTCAAGAGTGTCCGTGAAATCGGCACAAACGTTCTGTTAGAGCCAAGGATGAACCGAGGTCAACTTCTCAGTAACCTCAGGTCAGGCCCATTCTCACAATATCTCTGCGATGCATAGAGAGTTTTATTATATCTGCACCAACGTCCACGGATGAAGTGGTTAGAAGACGAGTCTGGACGATCGCGACCGTAAACAGCAACTCGGCTGACAATTCTATGTTTCATCTGTGTTTTCTTTTTACATCCTAATTCTCTCAGTGATTTCATCTTTGAAATAATAGAATAATAATAATTTTGCTGTACCTCTCGCCCGGTACAGGTGTAGCGTTCACTGTTGTCCTTATATACATATAAAACATATTTTGGTCCGTCGTTGGACCTCAATCAAACGCTGCTTCTACCGAAACGCCGACGAGCTGGACTGTAACAGTCGGACTGATTCTGCACGAGGTTGGACTGGTTCAGTGTGTGTTTCTCACATTGACTCACACGTGTTTAGCACTGACGTGTTCGCGCCTGTACGGCCAAGATAGCAGTGACTGACAGCCACACATGCTCCTATCAAACATATGCACGCTGGCAAGGCAGGAACACAAACATTGGAAGAGTGATCACCAGCACTGGCTCCAAACCATTTCAGCACAAAACCATCCTGCAGGGCCGCGCTGCATTAACACGTTTACGGGCTCCTGCCAGCGGATGTCCAGGGGCCAACAGGTTCAGGACATCGACCACGTACTGTCCACGTCCCCAGTTTGAGTCTATTGCATAGGACAATTCTTAACTTACCCTCAGTTGCGTCTTTTCGGCCAAAACATTAAGCAAAAATCAGATGTTGGTCATATGTCTTCTGCATATGAACTTGCATTTCACATAGGTACAATGTGTTGAGGTCAATGGGATTTCCTATAATTTAGCGTCATATATTCATGACGTAGACCCGCCTTAAATGCAAAGCATCTGGTTTTCACAACTTTACATTTGAAGAGTTAAACCTGAAAACACATTTTTCAAATATTATATATCAAAATATACTCAACAAAAAAAAAATCCCAGGGTCACAAAAGTCAACAAATACAGAAACGATTTCATACGTTTTCCAAAAACGCCACGTGTTTTTGTGTGTTTCTCGCTTTAGTTTGACAGTAACTCCAGACTATTAATCAGGCAAAACAAGCAAATGCCCAAAAAAAACCACAAACGCTTCAGTTGAACAGTGTCGGTAAATGAAGAAAACATTTACAGTAAGTGGAGGGTGAACGGGCCGTTTTGTCCCGTGAATTTCAGCGTCATTGATGCAGTTATTTTAATTGCTGTGACGTGCAAACACACATTCGGAGCCACATTGTGCACCTGGCAGAAATGAAATTAATCCCAGGCAGGAAACGAGGCCGGTAGCAGTGTGTAATTACCTGGCATTTCACTGCCCTCCTCCACCTCCCACCCCACCACACTCCCCTCTGCTAACTGCTCATTATCACCCCCCCACCCGCCCCCCCTCCCTGTCTGTATCTGAACTCTGCCTAATTTTACACTCACTTTTTTTCGGTTAAACGTTGATGACTAACCTGGCGGCCATTATCCGGGCGCGGAGGGGATTACTGGTGTTTGGCTACACGTGAAGAATCAGCGAACGAGACAAAACAGAGCGAGAGAGCAGAGCGTGACAAGAGCGCTGAGCCGCTTGTCTGTGCGTTTTTTCTTTCTGTCTGTCTTTCTTTCCTGCCGTGTTAAAGTCTTAATCTCAGTGGCTGGAACTGTGCCGGCGTCTCCGATCTGTCAAGATGCTTTGTCACCTCGTCAGACTGAGAGAAAAGAGAGGTAAATGATTGAGTCTAAGCCTTGAGGGGATGGAAGGGGGGAGATTGATGTCTCAAGTGACAACAGGGGAAGTGATATGTTGCCTGTGACACACACAAACACGCTCTCGAGTTTTTCCTCTTATTTTGACCCAGTCCTCAGCATGCAGACGAATTTGAAGAAGTCGAGTTAAATACTCGTGTGGCTCTTCGCCTCACGTGGCTGCAGGACATTACAGTGCAAAAGTATATGGACACCGGCAGGTTTCCCCCAAATGTGATGGACCAAAGCGTGTCCGGTTTCACCAGAGCTCGGGGATTTGCTCCCGTTCATTTGCATTAATTACATCCAGCACTGACGTGTGGGTCTGACGTAATGGCCATTTTAGTTCCCACCTCCTATGAAATATGTCCAGCACTGTGAGATCACTCGGGCTGACGTGAGGCCTCCCTCATTTAAAAGCCTGCTGAGATTTGCTACCAGAGGGTCATCGGCAGACCGGGGTCTCTAGGACAAGCCTCAGAGTTGGGATGGACAAGGTGTTAGACTGGACATCCACAAGGGTCAGTCAGCAACAAATATCCTGGACTGTCAAACATCACATTTCATCTCATAGTCACTGGTCAACGACTGCAATCGTGTAGCAACTAGATCCCACATCAGGAAATGTAGCTGGCTGACCTGTGAGTGTCGGCTGCCTCAAGTCTGCGACAACACGACGAGTGAACACAGTGGTTCAGTCGTTCGTTCTCTTTCGCAGTGATCCCAGTTTTGCCAAACTCTCTCCTCACTCCAGAGGATGGTGGGTCCTCGGACGGCCTCGTCGTTGACCTGACCCTCCTCTCTCTGGGCGGACATGCCTCTCACACACCCTCCTTTTCCACACCACATGTGCCTGCAGCCAGGTGACCCCACTTTTTAACTGCGGACATGCACCTCTGATCTCAGCGTGTCACACACCCTCCTTTTCCACACCACATGTGCCTGCAGCCAGGATGGAACCGGACTGGTTTGTGTATTCTCTTGAAAATGGACACAACTGCGTGAAACAGTTTACGTCAGAGTTTGGCTTCGGTTTCTTCCCTGAGCTGATGTGTTATAAGTCCAGCGTTGTTCTGTCTGAATTACAGCTGAGCACCTGTGACTGATCTCAGCGTGCCTCACATCACTCATTAACCCTGCCTCTTTAAGGCCTTGCATTTAGTTTTCATTGCTAGTGTGTCCTGGTTCGTTCTGGCACATCTCCTGATCAGCTATCACAAGATCTCCAGCCCTTAATACTGGTCTGTCTCCTGTTTTATTATAATAGCGAGTCTTGCATGTGATGGAACCATTGTTAAAGCTGGTTTTGTGTATTCTCTTTAAAATGGACAGTATTGTTAAACCTCTGAGAGAGTTTTGTTTGAAACAGTTTTACGTCAGAGTTTTCATGGATAATTTATAACTGTATTTCTTCTGATTGCACACTCTGCGTGTCTCAGCTTCTGCTTTTGGGTCCAGTAGTTACAGTTTCTTTGGTTAAATGAGCTGATGTGCATCACAGGTTCTGTCGTTGAGCCATAGCCCTGGTTTGTTCACGTTCCCACCACTGCCTCTCTGGCTCGTCTCTTCTCAACCCCAAATTTAGACACTTTTTTCCCTCCAAAATAAGCATGTGACCGTTTGTGTTGTCGTCGTGTTGTCTGCGGCGGGTCAACGTGTGGCCGCCTTCCAACCTGCCTTTTTTGCCTTCAAGTGAAGCCGAAAGGTTTTCCGAGACTCCATCTCCTTGTTTTTCCACTGGGGAGCTGACACGCCACGCTCAGCAGCGCTGCAGCAAAACGACCGCCGCCCAGCCCAGCCCCCCCCCCGGGGCCGACACACGTCGGCTCAGAGAAAACCGGTGTGAAAGATGTCAAAGCAATTACAATAAGCTTTACAGTTGTAATCTCCCCTGACAACAGGCAGTGTGAATGAGCAGGTCTTTACCAGCGTCTCCTGCCTCCGGCCTCGCTCCACATCTTCCACGGCAGTTGAGGATTCCTCCAGCGGCTTCTCGTCACTCCCCACACACAGAGGGCAGATTAGTTTTTTCTTCTCCTCACACAGGAAGCAGCAGGTGATGCTCAACATTTGTTCCCCGTTTGCTCGACTGTAAAGCAGCCACGTGCGGAGGCTGGCAGGCTTCCTGGGGAACGCGTTTTTATGAAACATATTAAAGTGTCCCGAAGCACAAACACCAGCCATTCAACGATTCAACGTGCCAAATGGGATTTTACTAAATATATGCTTCTTCTATTATTAGTTGGAAGATTGTTTAGACTGAAGACCTGTAAAGACCTGATTATGTGCTTTAAAAATTGTGATGTGAATGTTTTCTCAGGCTTTACAGATTAAACCATCATTTAGTCAATAGTAAATAAAACGATTTCGTTTTCCCGTGACCCAAACGACGGAGGACCTTCACACGCAGACACAGATCTGTTTATACTTCACAAGTCATAATGCATCTTGTGTACTCATTTTACAAATGTTGCGCTTTGAAGGGATATTTTCTTCAACTAAAGAATTTGGGGGATGTGCTGCAAATTCAAGGAAGCAACTTGGTAAACTGAAGACAAAAAAACTGCTTCATGACGTCTCTGTTATACAGTTTTGAAAATAAAAATAAGACAAATTAGTTAAAAAAACTGAACTTGAACTGAAGCCTCCTCTACAAAAGTAAATAAGACAAATGAGATACAAATACCTCGGTAATTTTAGTGCAAACCAGTGCAAGTCACAGCAAGACCCTGAACTTGTGTTTTGTTCCCCTCAGAATTTGATCAATGCCGCGCGAAGCTTAATAAGCTACGTGTACCGACTTTACAAACTAAAGTTTAATTGACCTCAAAATAGTCCCCGCACAAATGAAACTCAAGAGAAACAAAATGACTTGAATGTTTTTCAGTTGTGTCCCAGACTGGCAAACATTTATACTGAAGTTTTTAATTTCATAAAGAATCTTTTAAAGAATCCGTTGATCTGTTGTGTCTCTTTATGGTCTGACAAATTAAGAATATGTAACTGTCCTATTTTCCCACATCTACATGTGGTAACCGCTATAACTTCGTAGCTTCTGGCAGGTCCCTACAGATTTGTCTTGTTAGTTTGTGGGCGTCCGAACTTCCTCATTTCATTCTCTTTATAAAACACACCAATACTCACGTACTGCATCTAAAGGAACGAGCAGAAGTCTCTTTTCGGACTAAGGAGATTCTTTCTGTTCTCGTTTGCTTCACTTTGCCGTAACATTGTTTCACCACAGAAATGCAAATATTCTGAAACGATGTTGGGTCGACCCTAAAAGCAAGAAACCCTTTCACAGCTGGTGAAACCACTTTGTGCAAGTCAAAGAAGTTTTAGTCTCAATGTAAACATCTGTTCGATCAGTAGCTCCGTTTGCCCAGAGTGAAGCTCGGGGCTGTGATCCCTCAGCGTTGGGTGTAGCTCATGGATTTGCTTTGGACGTGCACGACTTAGTGCATCAGCTCTTAAATTAAAATTCCGATTATTGAACGGTTTGTCGCTGTGACGAATGGCTCCATAAGTCGGCTGCAGTGTTGTGATTGTGTGCAGGGCTCTTCATGATCCGTACCCATCATGTTCACATTGCCAACCTCACGCTGAACAAACACGCCGCTGTGAATGTCTCCATACTGAGCTGCTACCAGTCTTTGTCCTCTCCCCTGCAGAAACCAGGGATGGACGTGGCCGACACCTACATCACCTTCGTACGACAGAACCAGGACATCATGCGAGACCGTATCAACGACGAGCTCTACATCGAGAAGGTGTTTGATGTGAGTTTCCTCTGTTGACTGCGACCTGGGCCCAGGTTTGGTCCTTTTTTACGTCCTTCCCATCAGGAGGAATAAAAGTGCACACGCCAAGTTAATAGTTGAGAAATTGGAAACACAATGGCGTCACTGAAAGGGTGTGAGACGGGTAAAGAAAGTCAGTCAGTCAGTCATAGTTTATTTGGAGGTCAAGCTGAGATTGGGTGGTAAAAATCCCTGATTGCATCAGGAAAGTGTGTGCACATATCTACAGTCAGATGTCAAAGATGAAGCTAAAATATAAACTGCAATAAATAACGTATTTCACACTGAAGACACGTTGGCACCTTTCATAGGGGACAAAGCCTTCGCCACACGGAAACGCAGTGGAAGTGATGACTTACAGCTCACAGGGTCAGCGCACAAACTCTCACCACAACCTCCAGCTGCGAAAGGTAGCGAAACAGAAGCACGTCCCTCAATGTGTGCGCTCGGAAAGAGTCCACGGATGTAGTCAGGGCTCCAGGTTTGTGCCCGTCGGAGCTGGATCCACCACTCAGGGCTGCACCCCCGATCAGAGAGATCTTTGTCGGTTTTGTGTCGACCGGTACAACTGACCATCTCAAAACATATACAGCATATTTAAATCATTTCCCTGCACTGGAGGTTTTTGCACACGCTGAGTTGACGCTTGCCTGCGTTCATGTGTGTTTATTCATTTGAAAATGCACGATTCATTTAGAAAATGACCCAATTTATCTTTTAACATCTAAAACTGGAAATTTTGACACTTATCCAAATGATGTACAGTGACTGTTTGTCTGAAACACACTCCAACCAACATCTATAGAAATCGAACTCGCAGGCGGGAGTTGATAAGTTTGATTCTCCACTTTGAGAGCAGCGGCAGGTCGTTCTGAGGCTGAAAACACAGGCTGCTTCTGTTGACCCCTTTATCACTTAGGAAACACAGAGAGCTGTCGGCTCGCTCTGCGGGAGCTGAAAATACCCCTTTGTACCTCCACCTTTACATCCCTCTATCCCTCCTCCATCCCACGCTGTCCGTTTGCCTCACCGACCTCCCCCAGGAGTCACATTTACGCGCATATTTTATAGCTGTCACTCCTCAGCTCACTGCCGAGAGTCGGCACAACAGACATGGCGGCTCAGACCTTCGTACACATTAGCAACACGAGTCCGAGCGATGGATTTCTGCAGCCCGCCGCCTCCTCTGAGGGTTCGGGGTGTTGTGGCTGAGGCTCGAGCTGCGCTGTGTGTGTGAGCGTGTGTGTGTGTGTGTGAGTGTGTGTGAGTGTGTGAGTGTTAGAGGGCGGGGAGAGAATGAGTCTAATGGAGCTCAGAAGCGCCCAGTCATGCACCGAGGAGGAGGCGATGGCGGGGCCTCCAAGTGTCTCTGCTCAGCCCTCCGACATCCATCGCACACACATGCAGCCGCCGGTAATGGAGACAGTAAATCCTCTTTGTGCAGCAGCCTCGGGCCTCCTGCCTCCTGCCAGCAGCGTTATGGCGACGCAATTGTCTTGTTTTCCTGTATGTGAGCGAGTCCGAGCCAAATTCGTTTACAGCACACTTGTCTTTAACAGAAGGTTTGTCATCAACCGACCGAGCAAGGAGAGCTGTGCTGTTACGAGAAGCGATACGACGAGAAACGAGATGAAGAGACGTGCAGCTGTAAACACGATGATGATTTCTATGTTTCTGTGTGAGAGTAACGAGTGTGACGACGATGGCCTCACACACACGGCTCCACCGTCACAAGACACATCACTGTGGACGCTGTCTCGTAACAAGACGGAAAATCTCGTAATTTCAAATTGCTTTGTGAACTATAATTAGAAAACAAACGTGAGAATAATTGTCATCTGTGGTTTTCGCTTTCAGGGAGATTTAAGAGCACGTTTTTACAAAAGTGCGTTACTTCCCTGTCTGGTCGCATTCCTCCTTAACTCTTCGTCGTTCTTTATGCCCATCATCTCCGAACATAATAAGTGGAAATAATTTCATCTGGCTCATTTTCTACTGGAGATAATTTGATGTTTTTTATTAATTTTTGAGTGGAAACCGAGCGGCCGTTTTCTCCGACAGACCCATAGTGCTGCGCACACTCGCCCTCCTTCCCCCACATATTCCCTCCATCTGTTTTCACTCTCATCTTCTAATCGGCTCAATTAAGGCACGTCTTCGTACTCAATTTTCACAACAGTTAACGCAGCTCGCAAGGCAGCCGTCAGGCAGCTGATTAGCCAGAGGAGGAGGGAGGGAAGAACGATGCGAGGAGAAATCACCGCGGGAGCAGAAGATATCGTGCAGTAATTTCACCGTCCTCGAGCATCTGTTAACTCGCAGTGTGAGGTGATTGTCGGGCGAGCTGATTAGCATACAAACCAAAGTATTTAAAGAGCAGAGAGGGAGAGATGAATTATTGCTATTTTTATTATTTTACTGTAATCATAAATGTTGATGTGCATTTCTGAAGAGCGTGTACACAAGGTATTACTGCAACAATTGTGCCTCTCGTTCACACTGAACGCACCAGCACGAACGTGTCCAGCCGTGTCCCACCCGTCCTCCGTATCTGCACCTTACTGTGGTTCCTTCACTGTGTGCTGCAGGCCGGCTCCTGGTCGTGCGTGGTGCACACAAAGTTTGAGCTAAGAATGCGTAAGGTTGCATTTATGAAAAATACAGGAAGCCCCTAGAGGTTTTCGCTTACGTTAAGAGCAAATGTGAAGACGGAAATATTTAGTTCCAAAGGGTTTTGATCCGTGATGCAAAATGGCACCAATTAAACAACTGTGTGGGTCCCCGTCGCCCTCACTTCGGCTCTGCGGTCAGTGGAACATCAACCCACCCAGTGTCGGGCTGCAACTTTGATTTTTCATTTGATCCGCTCACACGGGCCACGCCGGGAATTGCCCTTCCTGCTCAGCCGGAACCTATGATTTCCCCGAGACGCTGAATGGGTTTGCGCATCGACAGTTCCAGTAAAGTTTAACCGATGAACACAGCTGTATCCTCCATGTGGCTTCGTGTGATTCTCCAATGAAAGGACAAAAGAAGAGGGTGAAATAATAAAGGATGAAGAAGTGGATCTGTGCGGTTCGGCACACGGGTTCAAATAAAACGTATTCGGAAAATTGCACACATCTAAAAAGTTAAGGCAATTGATTTGAGTATTTTTCCTACGTTCCAAAAATCCCGTTCAAATTAAAACCACATACTCTCACTGTTGTCACCCTGTGTTCATCACACACACAGTCTGCTGTAGGACCTGAATTCTTACATTTCTTTCCCGCGTGTGTTCTGGAGGGTGGGAACGTGGAACCGCAGGGACGTGGGTCTTTGCGGATTACGCTACATTAAAATGAACAAGCTTCCAACTGTACAACGTGAACTGTTGGATTTCGGTCTCTGGAAACACAAATGTGACTCTGTAGTGACTTTGGCAATTACAGGAAAAAACTTTCTCGGAGCGAATATTCTGCGTGTCTCTCTGTGAGCAGCACAGAAATAAAATCCCCACCTGTGATTAAACTTGAAACCTCATTTCCAAGTTCGCATACGTTTTCTTACATGTAGTTGACACTTCACTTAAGCGGAGCGAGAAACTCCTTCATTATTTTGATATAATTACATTGAGTTAGTGTGAAGCGGGTCAGGGGCCAGTCTCACAATAGATGGAATCAAACATTAGCATGACCCCTGAATTATCACGGACATGTTTTGGCTTTTGTCAAGTGCATGAAACAACCTTTGGACTGTTTTTCTCTCTTAAATTGGAAGGTAATTACAGTTCTTGGCAGTGTGAAATTAAGTCTGCCTGCAGCTCTTAACGCAGATCTGAATATTACGGGTCATTACTGTGTCAGAGCAATTTCTCCGAGCATTCTTGTTGGTCTGGGAGCTGAATAAAGCCACCCAATGTGTGCATTTTACCAGCAGCGTGTTGAATGCTGCTGTAAGTGAGGATCACTCTTCAGGTGAGAAAAGGTGTGTTTGATTCTCCTGCAGCTGTGTGGTGGCGGCGGTGGTTGGAAGACCATTTAATGAAGATTACAAAGAAGGAACCTGATTTTTTTTTTTTTTTTAAAGAAGAGCCGTGAACTCTTCCCTTGACGTGCAGCATTCAGAAGACGTGCAGCAAATTGGTGTTTTTGAATAAGTAAATGTTTTACCCTCTTTGAGTTTTGCCATTTTGATGCCACGCATCCTCTGACCTTGCGTTGTAGCATGATTAACGTGACTGAAGCGAGGCAGTGCAGAAGCCGTCGGCACGCAAACGGCCATTATCTGGAATCTTTTCAACGCCAACACACACAGGACAATTGCAGGCCGTCCTTGAGCAGCTGTAACGCCATTATCATAATGCCATTTTTATTTAGATCCTCTCCAAGGTTGAACGACGCTGCTTTTAGCTGGTTTCTCCGTCAAACGCCCTTTGTTTATGTGAGGCCACGTTCTCCATACTA
Organism: Channa striata; assembly: GCA_033026295.1. Lineage (NCBI taxonomy): Eukaryota > Metazoa > Chordata > Actinopteri > Anabantiformes > Channidae > Channa > Channa striata. The sequence goes on along the minus strand of CM065176.1, from coordinate 25,617,911 downwards.
CAGGTCTGTTACTGAGCAGTGTTGTGACTGATTCAGTGGGCCACATTTGATTGTTCTTGGCCACGCTGTAACAGGTGCGCTTGTAAAAATGTGACGTCCATTGGAGAATTGGATTTAATTTACCTCAGCGTGAAATGTTTGTCCAACAGTTCAACTCATGTGTCTTTCCGCTGAGTGTTGAAATCTGCACTTCAGCTGAAGTTCTTCCAATCTTCACTAGAGGAACCACCCAGAGGAAACTCGTATCAACTCAACTGTGACTGGCGGTGAACAGCGAAACGTCTCGCGACAGAGTCACAGTCTTGAATGTGGTGAATGTCCCTAAACAGTTATTTAACTTCTGCCACTGAGTTTGGAAGCAGTTTGAAAATTATCCACCACGTTGATGGACTTTTGTTTCCCAATTTGTATTTTCAGTTGTAGTTAAATGCTTTGAGACATCATAACTGGCTTTTAGAAACAAGCCAGTTATTTATCTGAAGCGTTGGAGGTAAAAAAAAAGGTCCAAATCCAGGACAAAAGGTCGGTCTTAGTAACCGCAGTGGCTTCATACTGTAATCTCACGTTTGCCTTTGAGCCAAATAAGCCAACGTTTTTTTGTTTTTGTCTCCTAAAGCAATGGTACACCAGCTCCATGAAGGCCGTGTGTGTCTGGCTGACGGATAGAATGGACCTGCAGCTGCACGTGTACCAGCTAAAAACCCTCATCAAGGTTGTTAAGGTGAGACCGAAAAACAGAGATTACAGCAGCCTGAATATCTGTCAACGCATGAGCAGGATATTTGTTCCGTAAAAGAACCAAGGTGTCACTCTGAGTGACAGTTTACTTTTTAGTTACAAAATTCAAAGTTTAGCTTTTTCGATGATTGAAAAGAGCGTCAGGGAACGAGTCTAAAACTGGCTGAATTCTTTTTTTTCCCTCTAATTTAAATTGTGGCTTATTCATGTGAAAACACTCAGAGCTGATGGGACCCACACTGGTGTCCTTGAACGCAGCATCGGTGTGAGAAGGCTGAAAGAAAAACTGCTCGACTGCGAGCTGTCAGCGGCTTTTGTCTTCTCTTAGTTTGCTAATGCACAGAAATATGTGAGTTTGACTCGACAGCAGCAGGACTAGGAATGAAAATGCTTGTGAGTGAAGGTAAAAACCCCACAGACGCCTCGGTCTACCTCCCTGGTCCAGCATATAAAAGCTGGTCCTTGAGCCTCAGCGTCTCTGCTTTTGTCCCTCCTCTAGCTTGCTACGTTCCTAAGAAGCTCTCTGTTTCCTTATGTCCCCCCCCCACAAACCCCAACAGAAGACCTACCGGGACTTCAGGCTGCAGGGCGTCCTGGACGCCACGCTCAACAACAAAAGCTACGAGACCATCTATAACCGGCTGATGATGGAGGAAGCTTCGGCAAGCGTCAAGGTGGGGGACGGCCTGCAGGGCATCAGCATGAAAGACAGTGACGAAGAAGACGACTAAACACACACACACACACACACACACACACTGTTACTACTTGATTATCATCCTCTCCAGCAGATCAGGACCTTCTGTCGCAGTTAATCGTGTTTTGTTCTCCACCACGCGCCAATCAACAGTTTTCATTAAAGATTAAAACTCACACAAAGTCAAGAAATGACGGTTACTGATGACATCACTGAAAAACCACGGAAACCGAAACGTGCAGCAGAGAGGGTAGAAATTGACACCTGGCAAAGTTCTGTCAGCAAAATCCAAATCCTGTATAATAATAAAGTCCTGCTGTTGCTAGCGGAAGCTAAACGTGAACAGAGTCGGCAAACTGTGGAGTAACACTGGAAAACACAGACGGGTCCAAACTGTCCTGCTGGCAGCGACGGCTGATGTTTGGTGAGGAGATTTTATTTCAGCTTTGTCATAAACGTGAAGTTATGCCGTTAACACTTGCTAGCAGGACATGTTCCTGATGCGTTTCTCTGCCTTTCTTCCTCTTAGTCACATTTTATAGGTTTGGCGGAAAGTCCTGCGACGGTCTTCGGTTCTCGTTTAATGGGCTGATGTTCTCTGGCTTTGATGCTTCAGTGTTTTCTCAAAGCTAAAGTTACTTTGCAGAACTGAAAGTACCGCAGTTAAAATATCAATTTATGATTCTTCCCAATAGCAGGTGATGCTAACGTCCGCTACATCCGCTTCACTCCGTCACAGTGAAAAATTTAACTTTTTTAATTCTGACAAATGCTGTGAAAATTCAGTCCAAACAGAATCTGGTTCTATTTCAGTTGAACTGACTCGTGAGCGGAACACATGCGCTCGCTAATATTAGTGTAAGAGCTACCAGGCAATGACAGAGACAGAGACCTCAGAGACACAACAAAGGTCCCGCTGAATAAAGATGTGATGAAATTATTATGCGTTTGTATCACATGTGACAGTTCTGCGCTCAGTGTTTTTTTGAATATTATTTACGGGAAACGCACATGGGTTACGACACTGTTACAACAAGATAGTAACGAATGGAAGAAGGTTTTCACAGTCTGAACCAGCAGTTCGTCTCGGGCAGCCGTGGTCAGAGGTCCGTGTTTGGGAGGTTGCTGGTTCAGTTCCTCAGCCTGGTGTGGGACCAGCTGTGGTTCAGTCAGTAGGACAGTCATCAGTGTGCGAACGGGCGAATGAGAAGCAAAACATAATTCACCATTTTACCTGAGATTCTGCTTTTATTTGAAGATGCATGGCCTCCTCTTTGGACTCCTTCAAACCCCGAAAGTCTAATGAGGAAACGTGTGGCGTCATTCTTTAGAACGAAACGGCATTTTCCTTTTCAAGGTCCTGATCGGACGAGGAGGTGCATTCAAGTAGTAACACACTCGTTTTACCTGACGGTTGAACGCAAGTGTACACGAGAGGGAATGTGCCACTGACAGGAAGCCGAGACGAGGCGTGTAATCAGACTATCTGGACAGTGTGGAGACAGACCGTGTCCACCGTCTCTCAGCTGTGGGACAGGAAGCTTCGTCGTCTTCTACGTGCAGCCATACTCTGATTGATGTCACTTTGTAAAGTAGAGCTCAGCGATCGCCGTCCTGTCGAGTTTACACCCACAGTTGTAGCTTATTGTCCAAAACCACGAGGCTTCTGTGCAACCTCACACCGAACAGCTGCTCTGTGAACTAAATGTGTTTTTATTTGAAAGGAAGCTTGGATTTGTAAGGCTTTACCGGACAGTAAAGCTCAGTTATCCACTGTTGCTTTATACGACTGTGCTTTATTTCTTTTATTACTAACCTTTTAAATAAATGTATGAATCAGAGCAAATGTCTAAAGACCATGAATGTATGTGGCAAATTTCAATGCCAGTGGTTTTTGTTTTTTGGGGGCCCCTCTTTGTGTCCACCTCTGTTCCTCTCTCTCCCCGTACGTTCGTGTTAGAAAAGCACGTGGCAAACAGACAAAACTCCCCTGGTCCAGGTGGGAAACGCACGTGTAACATCCAGTTACAAGCCAAACGATTAATTTTAGCCTTAATTTATGCATTTGGTTTAGTCGGATAAAATTACCTAAACCTTAAAGAATGACACTTGGTGACACACCTGGTTTTATCTGTCTCTTCTGTCCATGTTATCAGGATTAGTACTGCGAGAGAGAAAACTGTTATATTTCTTAAAAAAGAAAAAAGTCCGACACTTTAATAATATTGTATAAGCCTCTTTATTTGGAAGTCAAATGAGCATGTTGTCAAAGCTTTAAAAAAATAGCAGTTAGCTTTGATGCACATTCATGTTGACCGAATGGAAGATTTGTCAAATGGTTCAAAGTTTTGTTGGGAAACGAGGTAGAGTTCTAAGAGGGAAACCGGATAAGGCCTCAGAACTTTTTGTTTTCTTTAAGGCGGAAGTTTACGTCTTCGTCGATGCGCGTAGACATTGACACAGGCCTGTGCAGCAAAGGAATTATGGGTAACCACAGAGGCCCCGGTGTCCACGGCTCCACACCGGTTTTATAGAAAGTTCACGGGATGTTTTATGTTTCCTCCTGCTCTTCAGTCTTTTTTACTATTTATTTAGTTTTCATTGTGTTTGGAGTTGAAATTGTCACTCCTGAGATGGATTATTATTGTACATTAGTTTAATTAGAAAGCAACAAGGTCCCACTTGAGTGTTTTGAGTTGTGTAATTCAATTTGTGACTTATAGTTTCCAAATTTAAAAGAAGGAAATCAAGAACAGTCTGGCCTGGACAGCCTACTGTCCTGAAATGACCACTCCTGTCATCTGTCGAATATTAATACATTTATTCAGTAGCAACAAAGGACGGGACGTTGTACTTCTCTCTATCACGTCCCAGCCTCATCTGTCTCTTGTTATTAATTTTGTCCCTAACATGTGAAATTCGGTTTCTTTGACCACGGCTCAGCAGAGCTTCCTGCCGATGCACAGGTCTGGAAAAGTTCCATTTTTCCTGCACTGTGGTGACTTGTTTCAAATTCTGCCCGTTTGTGTAGAAACGAAACACGTGAGGACGTATCCGAGCGATCAACGTTTCCGTGTATCGACGACGTACAGTCCCGCCTTTCGTGTCTCACATTAGCAGACGATCCTTACAGTTCCAAGCTAACGCAGTTTTTTGTGCTGCTGTATTTTCAGAGTATAAACTTTCTGTTGCTTAATATTTCACCACTGCGACATGACCCCAGATGGTAAAACTGTAACAAAAAAATTATATTTCTACAGGTTTTGGATTCTATAGACAGAAAATGAATTTTTGCAGGTCTACACAAAAACATGAGTCAGTTTCACCATGTGAAGGTCTTAAAAGGTTCAGACATTGTGGAATAATGTTGATGCGGTTGATCATCTGCTGTTGTCTCTGTTCTTTGTGATGTGAAGAATAATCTAGAGCTGTAGAGTGATATGCTCGTACTGCCTGACGTGCATCATATCCAGCATCGATCAAAGTCTTAGAAATGTGCCAACGAACTAAACGCGTCTGGACTTTTGTTTTTTAACAAGAAACATCCCAAGAGAACATGGGTGTGTTTTAAATCAGATTACGGTGTTTAATCGGATCAGCTGTGTCTCATCACTGCTCTTTGTTCTTTTGCTGCCATCTGTTTGTGCCCGTTGTTCACGACAGTGACCTTTGCCTGTAAATTCCGTGTAGGCGCCCGATCAGCTGTGTGCAAAGACCTGCTGTTTGTTTTAACTGTCCAGTTCCGTGTGTGTGTCAGTGCGAAGACCAAAAACTAAAGGACAAAAATCTATAGAAGGAAGTTATATTTATATTGTCTTATTGTGCACCTGTTTTGTTCAGGTGTCTTGTCTACGTGTCATTATTAAAAGTGTTTTTAAAGCAGTTCTCGGGTTGTGGGTTGTTTTTTTTATTCACTCTGCGTTGGAACAAGCTCGGCCAGCTGCTGACGTTGATGAACCGTCTGCTCCTGTTCAGCTGCTGTTAATGATGCGACCGATTGGAAAGTTACGTCAGAGTCCACCAACCTGAATCCTAGTAGGTTTATTATCATCAATACAGGTTTCATATGCTTAATGAAACATCTGGTGCCTGTATGTCAGGAGTCCATGAGTCCACAGGCAGGTGGCGACGGAACATGAGCTAATGGTTCCAAACCTGGTGCCTTTTTTAAACCCAAACCACATCTGTTTCCTAACCCTAACAACGTTGTTAGCACCCAAGTCCCGTCACGTAGATTTCTGTGCCTAAACATCATGTAGTTCTATGAAAAGCTTTAGAACATCCAAACAAGATTCCTCTAGTTTTTTTTTTTTTATATATATATATATAGATATAGATATATAGATTTATATATAGATATATAGATTTATATATAGATATATATATATATATAGATAGAGAGATATAGATATCTCTATAGATAGAGAGATATAGATATCTCTATAGATAGAGAGATATAGATATCTCTATAGATAGAGAGATATAGATATCTCTATAGATAGAGAGATATAGATATCTCTATAGATAGAGAGATATAGATATCTCTATAGATAGAGAGATCTAGATATCTCTATAGATATCGAGATCTAGATATCTCTATAGATATCGAGATCTAGATATCTCTATAGATATCTATAGGTGTGTGTGTATGTATATATAGATAAATATACGTGTATATATAGAGACATATAAATAGATTTATATTTAAATATTTTTATGTTTAGGAATTTGAGATTTGGCAACTATTTAATAAAACTTTTATAGATTTTGAGACAAAACTTTATGGACGCACCAATGTATCTCACATAGTTTTGATCTTAATTTTCTTCCAGTTTTGGGGCAGCGCTTAGCGTTTGTCCTCTTCCATGTTCCGTGAGGACCAACCGTTTCAGTCAGTCTCCTCCTTAAACTCATTACTTTCCCTTTACGCTGTGGAAGACGTTCCCTGTCCCGCTCCGTCCTCGTCTCCACCCTGTGGCCTGTACCTGACTAGGGGCCAGACCGCACCCCCACCTGCATCCGTGCTGGGCCTCACTCATGCTCCTGTGATTGCAGCCTGATGTTCGATCATCTGACATACGTTGAGGTATGTTGATGTAAAGATGTGCTCATTATTAAATTCAGCTCTTCTTCACACTAACAGCACTTTTATTATTTTTACATCCTGGTGGAAATCCCAACATTCCCAGTGCTGCCACATTTGTGCCAATGGTTTTTAAATGGCCCATGTTCCTCTGAAGGAACTCACTGAGGGGAACATCAAGGACACAGGAATTAAAGGTCAGTGTTAGAGGAATAATTCAACGACACCAGACTTCCCCACATAAACTAAAACATTCCCTTTTTCCCTTTTTTAAATACAAACAATAAAATCTATATAATTTAGCCATAACTTTTTTTGGTCACAACTTACTGTTCAGTTAAGCTGATTTAAATTTCACAGTTTCTATTTTAAATTCATCTGATGTATTTTTATTTTTGTGAGTAACATTTCCCTGGTTTTGTTTACTCAACAGTCATATTAGACAGCATTTACCGACGGACTATTTTCCATCTGTCCCGTTGTGACGGTGGCAGTTTAAGGAGCTTTTTAAGGGCTTCAGCTCCCTGGAAACGCTCTGCTGGCTGTTGTCCATCAGCTGCTGTTTCTTCTCTCCTCACTAAAATGAGCATCAAACCTTTCTCCTCCAAAAAAAAAAAAAAAAAACACACACCGGCTGAGTCCTGCTGCTGCTGCTGCTGCCAGACAAACACACGGGCCACATTATTATTGTCATAATTATTGGTTGTGACCATTTAACATCTAAGAAATAAGAGAAACGGATTTCCAAGGATTTTGGAAAAATTACAAACGACGAATGAAGGTGTAAAATTCTCAACTGAATTCAAAATCAAATAACAGCAGGTTTTCACAATAAAATCAGCCTATTGCATCTTTTATTTAGAAATACATTTATATATTTTTATGCTATTTTTTTTAGTTGCTCACAAAAATAATTGTAACAGCATGAAATTATCATTTTGTAAAACGCTTATGCAGGAGGAAGTAAATGGCTTTTTTATTTTTAAATAAACCGTCACATCTACGGTGCTGAGGTTTTCACAATAAATAAATCCCGCTCGACAGCATTAAATTTATGAATATCATGAAGATACAAACAAAATACCGATAAGCTAAATTATTAAAACTGAGGAGCGGATGAAGTGAAGGCCAAAGCAGCGACCCTCCGAAACCCAGTATATATAATATATTATATATATAACCGATATAACCGAATAAAAACTTGCAGAACACAGGCGCCGCCTGCACGTGCCGGTGCACCTGTGGCTGCGTCACGCACCGTGAAAAACTGTCCCCCGTTTAAAATCCGGTGAACGTGCGTGATTCGGGTCCTGAACGTCTGCTCAGTTTCAAGCTGCAGAACAACATCTGCGTCTCAGGCCTTTAGTAAGTGGCTCAGGAAACGTGTTGTGTCAAATACACATTGGATGAGTTTTACTCTTGTAAATCCGCATGAAGCACCGATACAATCGTTGGTGTTTTATTTTCATTTTAATAACTGAGGGATTCAGAATTAAATTCATTTCTTAAAATGCTCCAACTTGCCGTTTTAGTTTGATCTGATAGATTTTCCTGTTAAAACGCCTGTTGTCCTGTGACCCCCCAACAGAAGGAGCGGGGCATCGAACGCCTGACCCTGTAGTGGACGACCGGCTCTGCGGCCCGTCACTTGTTCCAACGTTAACTGCCAGTTAATTTGAGGGTTTTTTTCTGCTCCGCACTGACTCACTCTGAATATTTTTAGGAAATTAACGCAGCAGTTTTTCAGTGAGTCACGCGTGATATGATTTTCAAAACTAAAGCCCTAAACGTTGATGTCCCAGATTCTGCTAAAATTGGACAGAATTGGCATTAATATCAGAACTCGGCTGTAGCACCTGTTGAAACCACGAACCTACAAAATAATAAGCCCATGTTGTCTGGCCACGCAAATCTTTAAACTTAAACTTTATTTGTAGATATGATTCAAAATTCAAATATGTCTCTGTTCGCGGCCTCGGCGCCGCTTTTTATTTTCTCCATCAAATGATCAGCAGCGCAGGCAGGACGGAGGCGCGTCCGGCGTCCGGCGGATCTGGGTTTTACAGTCTGTTCTGCGCGTCCGGGAAATGCAGGACGTGATGAGTGTGTGTGTGTGTGTGTGTGTGTGTGTGTGTGTGTTTCTTCCTCTTCGGTTGTAGCTACTAGACTCGTTTGAGTTGCGTCTAAAATTCTGGTGCGTAAAAGACGAGCTCGAGTCAAAGTTGACGGTTCACAGACCCGGAGCCCGTCCGGGCTCAGGTCCCCGACAGCATCGCGATCCGCTCTCTGCCTCGGTTCACCCAAAAGACGGCTCCGCGTTTTCCCTCAGCTGCGCGTAAAAGGGCTGCGTTTCCGGAGCCAAAGCCGCGTCCGCGTCTGATCTCCAACTCTGACGGCTCGTGACCCCGCGGCCGCTGCGCGTCTGCTGTGTTACGATAAAAGAAAGAAAAAAAAAAAAAAAAAAGGAAAAAATGATGTCACGCGAAGCCACAAGGGGACCTGGGATTTACCAAACACCTTCCAGTTGAGCAGGAGTCCTGCCAAGTAAAGGACAACCTCCTCCTCTCCTCCTCCTCCTCCTCGTCCAGCAGCGACAAGTGCAGAGAATCGACGGAGACGAATTGAGCAAATTATCCGCTTCCCGCTCACCTCCGTGGACGTAACGATCGCCGGGGTCTCGGCTCTCCGCACGCCGCCATCGAGCGAGCCGCGGCGCCCAGACTGTCGTCAGCGAGCGAGCGAGCGGTGCGGGGCCGGTGACTCGGAGTAGGGAGGGGGGGGTTCCCCGGCAGATGATGCCCTTTGCAGCGGGCCGGTGAGGACCAGCACCGACCCCCGCTTCCCTCCAGCAGCTTCTTGTTGTTGTCGTCGTCGCGGTGCGGTGGATGCGGAGATGATGGACGGTCCCCTCCGCCGCCCAGCGGGGATCCTCGGCTCCCCCCCGGCTTCTGGGAGCCAGCCCGCGGGCTCCGACATGCTCACCCCGGCGGCGGCAGCAGCAGCAGCAGCAGCAGCAGCAAGCCTCTCGCTTTCTCCATCGACCGGATTATGGCCAGGACGCCCGAGCCCAAGTCGATACCGCTCCCCAGCTGGATCCAGTCCGCTCCCGTGGGGAAACCCGACGTCTGTCCGTCCTCCCTGCATTGCATGATCCCGCTGGTGCCGCTCGGGTACGAGCCGGGCCCTCGGCTCAGCATCACCGGGCTGGATCCGGGTCACATAGACGCGTCGTCTTTCGCCGCTCCCGCAGACTTGCTGGGCTTTGGGTTGAACTATAAGAACCAGCAGGAGGACTCCGCTGCGAGCCAGACCTCCGGCCAGTACAAACTCTTCAGACCCCGGGTGGTGAACCAGTCCTTCCCCACCATGGGCACCGTGTGCTACTTGAACTGCAGCGGGGACAGCGGCGCCTGTGCCCCGCCGGCCGGGCTGGTCAACTTGCACCCGATGGCCTCGTACCTGCTCACGGCCCGGCACAAAGCCTTCATGGCGGAGAAGGGCAAGCCGGGCCTGCAGCAGGCCGGGGAGCGGTACGCGGTGTCCGGCGTGCAGGCGTTCAAGGAGCTGTCTCAGAGCCAGATCCAGCACTACATGAAGGAGCGGGACCACATCCTCACGGACAAGATCTTCAAGGGCTCCGCGGCGGCTGCGGCGGCGCGGCTCAGCGGCTCCTGTCCCGGCAACAAGCCCAAAGTTTTCACCTGCGAGGTCTGCGGCAAGGTGAGTCCGGCACGGGGGACGAGTTCAAGGCTTAGATCCCAGCAGAGACGTTATTAATATCTGGTGGACTTTCATTTCAGCCACGTTATTAATTCCTCAGTGTATTTAAAAACAGAAACGGGGACTCGGATGTTGTTGTGTTGCGCTGAAATCAGAAAATCAAAACCAGCTCACTGAATGAATTATTCCCATTTTCATGTTTCATTTTTCAGCCTCAAGGCTTAACAAAATAATTTACCCTCGTGTGCTTTGAATTATTTCAAAAAATTTTATCAAAAATCTAAATTTCACAATTAATTTTTAACAGTTTTTGTTTTTGTTTTTCTGAGGATGATTTTCTGCCCGTTTTCATAAAGGGATTTTTTCCAAAATAAAGATGCTTTTTTATTCGTAGTTTTTTTTAAAGCAGTTTAATTCTCCTTGTTTACATTAAGCTCGTGTCTGATTAATTTTAGAGTTTTTTTTTTAGTCTTCAAACCAAAACTGACCAGCTGCTCGAATGTGGTCGTGCAGTTTTGGGACTGAAGCGTTTGTGCTTGTTCCTTAAATTAACGGCCTGTTTAAACCCAATTAAATCCTTAAATCGGTCAGTCTCAGAATTAAAGGGGGGCTTCAGTCCTTTTTTTGCTCAATTTAATTTCCTCTTTTTCTTTAGTTTTATTTCCTCTTTCTTTATCATGAAATTAACCTGTAATTAATCTCGCGCGGGATCAAACCTGTGGACAGTTTTTATTGCACATTCATCTCTGTCAGCTGTTGTGAGATTCATTTGAATTTAATAACCACAGCCTTCTAAAATAACAGTGTTACTAAGCTGTGTGTGTGTGTGTGTGTGTGTGTGTGTGTGTGTGTGTTCCAAGGTGTTTAACGCGCACTACAACCTGACCCGCCACATGCCCGTGCACACCGGTGCGCGGCCGTTCGTGTGCAAGGTTTGCGGGAAAGGCTTCAGACAGGCCAGCACACTGTGCCGACACAAAATCATCCACACTCAGGTAGGACGAATATTAATGTTCAATCACGATTTCAATTTTTTCCCATGTTGAAAACTGTTGAACTCATCTAATGATGCTAAGGCGTAACGCGCAAAGCAGATTTGTTAATATAAATTATTCTCAACGTTTATTTATTTATGATTAATTTTTTAAAGTTGTAATAAAAAGTGAATTAGTTGTCATTCATATTTATTCTTATTACCGCTCTTTTGTTTTTTCCGTAGAGGAAACGTTTCCCCGTTTTTACCACCGCTTCATTATTGAGTCATAATTTAAATGTTGACGCTGTTTGGATACTGAAAAAACAAACAAAAAAAGCAAAATAAGATCCAGTTGTGTTGGATTCCGATGTTTATCAGTGACTGTTACTTTTAAAAAACATTTATTGTTTTTCTGTTAAAAACAGTGAAGACGTTTAGATGAAATAACTGCTTGATTTGACTTTAATCAGGAAGAAAATAAAGTAAAGCAGAAATATTTGCTTATATTATTATTATATAAATATTTGCTCTGTTCAAGTTCGTGTTTTTTCCTCTTTGATGAACCGAATTTGGCTCATTGGTGTTTGTTTGTTTTGTCTTTTCTCAATAATCATAATATTTGTAAAATGTGATCAGTTGAGCTGAAACAAATTCGGTGCGTGGAATGATTCATTTACAGTGTCACATGGAGTCTAATTAAAAATAAATCCATAAATAACCAGGTTCCCCACTTTTCCAAAGCCTGGTGTCGCTCACAAACCGGTGTGTTGTGTGTGAGCTCCTCCTGCGGGTTCACGGCGGCGTTTCAAATCCAACGTGTTTTCTCAACAATTTTAACAATTTAGTTCTGAAATGTAAACACATTCCGATGGTTTCGTTGTTTTCCTCAGTGACATAAATCATTTCCCCTTTTGTTGTTTTAAAGGAAAAACCGCACAAGTGTAACCAGTGCGGGAAAGCCTTCAACCGCAGCTCCACCCTCAACACGCACACGCGCATCCACGCGGGCTACAAGCCGTTCGTGTGCGAGTTCTGCGGGAAAGGGTTTCACCAGAAAGGTGAGGATTAAAATGACGATAATAACCATCATCATAATAACTATTTAATAATGATATATGATGATAATGATATGATGATAAGAATAATACTATAATAATAATAATAATAATAATAATAATAATAATCCTGTGTATTTGACATGAGTAACTGAACACTGTGAAGTAAATGCTGTATGAAGCTGATTAGAAAAGTGGGAAGGGAAATGTTCAAATCTTATTTTCACCTGAACATTTAGAAGAGCAGCAGAAATCCGTGCGCTCTGCTGTGAGGTGAGGTGGACAAAATAATGCAAACAGCCCGTGAAAAGTCTGTCAGTCACCTTCACACGCACACTGACAACTGATGCTGAGGACACTCCCACGTGATTTGTTGTTTGAGTTCAGTATAGTTTCAGTGTGTCGTTGGTTTAGCTGAAGTGACTGCAGAGAACTGGCCTGATCCGGGGCCGACGGCATCAAAAACCATCTGACCGTGGCCGTCAGCAGCAGCTGCCATAAGCTGAACTTTACACTTTCCAAACGTATCACCGGCATAAACAGACCCACAAAGTGCGTTGGTGTGCTGGGAAACTGTGGTCTCATGTTAATGGAGCCGTCAACATCCAGAGACGGTTCCATGATAAAAACCTATTTCAGCTGTTGAATCCTGAGACTCCCCTCACTTCATACCAGAGCTGCAGCCTTTAAAATCCGAACCTTTATAGCAACGTCCCTCCCTTCTTTATAACGGTTGACTTTCTGTCCTGGTCTGACGTCTGGCTTTTCACGCAGGAAACTACAAGAACCACAGGCTGACGCACAGCGGGGAGAAGCAGTTCAAGTGTTCGATCTGCAGCAAGGCCTTTCACCAGGTGTACAACCTCACCTTCCACATGCACACACACAACGACAAGAAACCCTTCACCTGCCCCACCTGCGGCAAGGGCTTCTGCAGGAACTTTGACCTGAAGAAACACGTCAGGAAGCTGCACGACCCGGCCGGCCCGCAGTCACCCCCCCAGGCCTGAGAGGCGCTCAGCTCTGACCTGAACGGCGACTCTGTGCCCTCCATCCCGAAAGAAAGACAAAAAGAAGCACTGGGATCCCTGTGACCCCCCGCCCCAGCTCATTGGACTGGGAACAAAACTTTAGTCCTCATGAGACAGATTCACGGTGTTCTGTCAGTGTCAGGGAGAAGATTTTTCAGAAATGAGAAACTCATGACCTCATGTTAATAAATTATGTGCTTTGTTCCCTCAAACAGTGGCGTGTTCAGGTCTGTGAATCACTAGTGGCTCCTGGAATCACAGCACTTCATTTGGCTGCTTCAAAGTGTGATACAAAGCTGTTCCTCAACAAAAGCAGTTGGTTTGGGATCTTACCCCCTTAAACGGCTAATTCTTAATTCATTTGCTCCAATCACTAAATCAAGATGACGTCATATGACCCCTCACTTTACTTTTATGCACTTCAAAAATCCCCCATATCCTGAGTTTTAAAGGCTTTTTCTGATTATTCTCATTGTGTCATTACTTGATTTTTTAAAACTTTAACCCACAAAGGCCCAAAATTACAAATAATGTCCTACAAATACAAATGAATTTGGCGCTTTTGTTCCTTCAAATTAGATCTTTATTCGCTGAATTATTTACCGTCGTCTCTTTTAAGTGACTTTGTGGAGTAACATTGTGATTTTTGTGGCTCTGCCCGTGATCCAAAGCAAACAGCGCCGTGGCTTTGTGTTTTCTCACCTGTGCACAGGTGAACTAAACCCACACAGCAGGTCCTGACAGCTGGTTCCGAGACTCATTAGTTTGGTCTCAGTCCGTGGCCCAGAGACCAGTACTGATGCTCAAGATAAAACCTTCTTTGACATTTTAAAAAAATGATTATTATTATTTTATGAAGCCTCATCGCAAGTTCCATGATGATGAAGAGAAAACAGGACATTTACTGGACCTCATTTTATTGAGTGATTAGATAAAGATAAAATACATTTATAAAGCTAATTAATCAAAATCTACAAAACACGATAAAACATAATCCAAAAAATACACAGGTCCACTTAAAAATAATAACAATAATAAATAAAAAATATTGAATGTATTAATTATTTTTTTAAAAGAAATTCTGCCACCAGGTGAACCTTACGAATGAGGTTATTTCTTAACAAGTCTCTTTAATTTCCGGGGAGTAGCGGAAGTCTTCCACGTGCACAGTCGGTCACATGATTCCACCAAACTGAGTCCGGGTTTTTCATTGGCCACCTGACAAACAAGGAGCGGCTCAGGTTTTTTTTTAACAGGGCCACGCCCCCGTGGGACAACACCTTCGATCCGGGATTTCACGCCAACGTCACTAGAGACCAGCAGCTTCTTGGTGAAGCGGTCCAAGCTGAAAACCGGATCCACTGATCCGCCGCTCACCTGCGGGATTCGTTGAGGTAAAGAACAGGATCGGGACGTGGCCCCGTTTTTCAGACGAGTCCCGATATTAAAGCTCTTAATAAAGATGTTTGGGTAGAAGGATTTTGATCTGTACTTTGTTTGTGTAAATACACAGTGTGTCATTTAAATCTTTATGATTTGATATTTGATTTTGTTGGTGCTCCGGAAAGTGTCCTGCAGGGTTGGCTCTGGCAGCAGCAGCAACAATAATAATAATAAGTTCATAATTAAAAATGAATAAGTTCCCAATCGTAAACTGCTCCTCATTAAATTGCTTAATATTTTTTTGTTAACCAGTAATTGATTAAAGACACATTTTTTTATATTATTAAATATTTACATTTTCTTCAAATTCTATTATTTTTTAAGCTGAATCTAATATTTTTAGATGAAATCTCTAAGGTTTCCCGTTTATTTATTCAGTAACCAGAATTCTTACATTTGAAGTGTTTTGAGTGCACAAGATACCAGCTGGAGGGAGTTTTAATGACAAACGACACTGAACTTTGCAGTAATTCATCAGAAGCTTTGAAGCAAATTCAGGTTCTGACTTTTACCCAAAGTTGCTTTAAAGGAAAAATTTGGTGACTTGCAGAGATCCTCACGAGGAACTGTGGACCAGTCAAACCCCCCACACACACCTAGTGTGTTCACGGTGTATTTCAGTGAGTTCTCAGCCTCCTCCTGCGTCACAGGGCGCCAACGTGAACCAGAGCGGGACTCATGAGGAGTATGAACACGAAGTCGAAGCCCTCAGACTCCTCGTGTCCAATTATTCATTCAGATCCAGTCTTCAAGACCGAGTGAAGCCCGTCATCTCCTACAGAGTCACAGGAAGCTCTGCAGTACATCTGTCACATTCTGAGGAGCACCAATAAACTCTCTTGTGTTTGAAATCGACAGCGCTCCTCTTTAATTTTGGTGTTGCTCCCTCTTGAAATTAATATTCACCAATGCCAAGAGAAATTTGACTAAGCTGAAATGATGCAAGGACCTCAGCACTGACTTTGGGTGTGCTGGTCAACACCCAGTCTGGGCCTTTAGGCAAGGCCCTTAATGCTTCCTGCCTTCCCCGTTGCTAATGAGAGTTGAAAACACAAGAGTGACGTCGCCCGGGTCACTAAGGTCAGGTTATGGGGGAACCAGGGCAACCTGAGGAGAAGTGGCTACAAACATTCATGGACGAGAGGAATGTTTTGGGTTGTGACCCCCAAACTGGGAAAGTGGCTCCGGCAACAAGGAACGACGTCCAAGATCTCTGTGAAGAAGAGAACAGCTGAGATACTGTGCGGGGTCCTCCAGCTCCCAGGTGTCAGGTCGAGGGCCTGATCCTTAAAGGATGAAAACGATGTGTCCAGAATGGAGGCGAGTTTTCGGATGTTTTCAGTCAAACCTAATTGAACCTCAGTCCAGACTTATTTATTTTTATTATTACATTTATTTTAAATGTGTCTGGTCCTTCTGCTGCAATCAACTGTGCGTACAACCGTCTTCCATTTTTTTAAGGAAACACAATTTAATTTTTGTTTTTTTTAATCCGCCAGGGTCTGTGAGGTGTTTTGTTTCAGTCGTCATCTTTAAAACACTGAAACTAGTTAAGGAAACTTATACAAACACAAAGTGAGTTCATGGGGGTCTGAAGTCTTTGAGATACTAAGTGGAAATTTTCACTTTTAAAATCATAGCTCATATTTTATGTGACTACATGATAGTTTTGACTTGTACTAAATATTTTTTATGATTCCCATTACAGATCAGAAAAGTTTGACTTTTGGAACCAGTATTTACTGGAAAGTGAAGTTCACTGACAGGGGTGACTGTACTGTGGTAGGCAACGCGGTCGTCCACCAACCCTACATTTGCTGGTGCAATCCCCGGCTCCTCTGGTCACATGTCAAAGTGTCCTTGTCCTTGTCCAAAACACTGAACCCCGCTCAGCTGCCCCCCATCACTGTCCAAGTTAGCAAATAAGACGCAGTGTAAAGCACCTTGAGTACCAGCAAGTAGAAAAGTGCAGAGCATTTACAACAAACTGAGGTCACACATAAATCCACCTGCCCATAAATCCGATCTAGTACAAAGAGGGTAGACAAGTTTATCATTTATGACCCTGCAAAAACACTATTAGCCTATGAATAAACAGTTTATTGTTTCCAAAATAGAGTTTAAAATAGAGAATATGCCACCCTATTTTCAGCATGTCCAAATTATTATTGTTAATAAATACATTCTAGATCTGACATTTTATTTTATTATTTCTATACATAAATATAAAATTGCAGGTACACCACAATTGTTTAAATATTAAATAAAAAACTAAACAAAAGAAGAACCAGCAGGATGGTTTTTATAAAGGTACGTTAAAAACACAACAGCATAACATTGTGACAGCTTTTAATTTGCACTGCAATAAATAATAGACAAAAACACGTGTCAGCTGTTAGTGTGTAATACCATATATAAACCTGTTCGTGAGAGTTACAGCAGGATCAGATACATCTGGACTGAACAAGCAGTAGTAGTAATAATAATAATAATGATGATAATAATAATTCACTCTTCACAAAGGAAAACAGGAAACACGCCGTCCACGTTTTCGCGGCTTGATTCGTCATCACGAGGCGACAGCGAGAGCAGGAGGCAGCTCCTCAGATCTGGACGCTGATTGGTCTAGAGACTTTAAAGACCCTGCAGATTTAAAGACGCGGGCGTCTAATCCCGATGTGCTGTAGATCCAAAAACGCAAGGACACGCCGCAGGTGTTCGTTTAATTACCTGTGCGAGACTTTGACGGGAAATGACGATCCCGTAGCTCCAGCCGCCCTCCATGAATCTACTTATCCCCGTCATATCCCAGTCCAGACATGACCGGGAACTTTTGGACATGTTCTCGTAACATAAGCTACACTTAGTCCACCACTGAAGCCCATGCGGAGTGCGCTGCAGACTAAATCAAACTTACCTTTGCCCCGTGACTCCCGGACACTCTGCAGGTTAGAACTAAACCGGAAGCTGGTGGCTATGACCTCAAAATAAAAGACTGCGGTGCAGAGTGTGAACTATGTTCCCTGATTACAGGAGGAAGCTGGTTTCTTTTAAAGGCAGAGTTGAAATGTCACAGTTCTCTCCTAGTAATAATAATAATAATAAAACTAGGACTGGGATTTGGAAAACTGAGAAATGAGCCGTTTTTTAATCCCCCCGTAGTCTCAGATCACTGTAAGCTCCCTGGACTGAACTCAGGTGTGGAGTTTTGTTTTGAAGTTCCGTCCGGAAACGGCTTCGTTTGCGGCGCGATCGTGAAGCTGCTGCGAACGGTCTGTGTTCGGCCGCGTCCACATTCCCTCGGCCGGAGCCGGAGCCGGCCGGCGTGGCGCAGAGAAGCAGCTCAGCTCAGGTTGGTCCCGAAACGAGCGATTCAGAGTTTTCACGCGCGTAAACGTCACGTCGCGGTGACGCTGAACAACGAAGTCCGTCAACGTTTTTACGGACGAAAGTTCGTTGTCCCCCGTGTGACGTGTCTTACCTGTCGGCGTTCGTGTTAAGCCGCTTGCGGCTGTGAAACTCTAAAGCCGCCGGATTTACGTCGGTGTCTCCGTGAAGAGCGACTGCACCGTGTTTGGTGACTGTCGTGGCGTTAAAGTTCGGTGCAGCCGCCGCCAGTTTCCTGGACTGGTCAGCGGGGAAACGCCACATGCGGGAGACGGAGCAGGACGCTCGGCAGCACGTTAGCCTAGCTTAGCATGAAGACTGGAAACAAGGGGAAAGTGTTAGCCAGGCTCCGGCCACAGCGAGCACCTGGAAACTCACACTCACACACACACACACACACACACACACACACACACACTCACACACACACACACACACACACACTCACACACACACACACACACACTCTCACACACTCACTCACACACACACGTTCATGTTTCCTTTTTTTTTTTAGCTGCGCACAAACGTGTGTGTTGAACTGAGAGTGATTTCATGGAGGTTGTGTGTTGAACTGTGCATGAGAATTTCTGTTCGCCCGAACTTGTGCTGTGGGCTAACTGAAGCTCGTTCAGTCATGCAGCTCATACTTTAGTTATATATTTTTTATTTACCTCACTGTTCATTAAGGACTACTGCAAAACTTTATCATGTTATCAGTATTTTTAAAATCATTTGTCAGTGATAATTCTGTAAATTCATGCACATTTATTCTGAAATTGCCAAACAAAAGTGTTGAGTTTAAAAGTTTTTCAAATGCATGTGTAAGAAAAGTTATGGTTAAATCTTCTCTCCAGACCTCACAGGCACAAAACCCGTTTTACAGCGTGTGCGGGGCTAAGCTAACGTGCTAACGGCTGCCGTGTCGTGTGGCTCATGCCGGTGTCGGTTTGTCTTCTCGGGGGTTTCTAGTTTGTCTGCAGCTGCTCTCCCGACTGCAAACACGCCTTGACCTCTGACCTCTCAATGTGCTTGACATTGACTTCTAAGTGAAATCATGAGATATGTTCGCTTTCCAGCTTCCTAAATATGATAATTTGGTTTTTGGACAAAACAAGACATCAATTTTATTTCACCTTTTCATGACAAAGGGTGAGCTGATTAGTAGCCAGAATTTTAGTTGCAGCCCTAATACAGTCTTGCCATACTGTGTCAGAAGGTCAAAATGTCCAGATTCATGTTGTGAAGAAATGCACTCACCCTTTAATTAAATGTCTTGCAGTTTGTGTCACCTCCAGACTACGTCTCATGAGTCACTTTGTGATAAATATGCCAAGGTCAGCAGTCTGTGGCTTCATGTTTGATCTCAAGCAGCGTGGCGCAAACATGTTGAGATTCATCAGTCACCAAAGTAAGAGGACACAAAAATGCAACCCTGGCCAGCGGCGCTTTGAACACCTCAATGCCGTCATAGCGATCCGCCGCGAGGATGTCAACCCCTGGGAAAGGAGGGCGCCTCTGGCTCCCCGCCATGTCAGGGACCTCACCAGTAATGGCGTCAAAGTCCTGGTTCAGCCATCCAACCGCAGAGCCATCCACGAGAAGGTGAGGTGCTAAACCTGGTCTATGACTTCTGACAAAGCTCTAGTTGGATCTGAATTCACTTTTTCTCCCCCAAATTTTCCACATCTGTCCTAAATCCAGGAACGTTGGACCTCCCCAAACTGATAGCAATGATTAACTTTTAATATAAAGAGCCCCTTTCTAAAACAGAGTTTTCAATGTAAAGAAGAAACAGATGATGCATTTACACAAACATTTAAAGTCTTTCAGCGACACTTAATTCACTGTGGTTTCATTTCAGTATTACATGAAGGCCGGAGCCATTATTCAGGAGGACATTTCAGAGGCAACGCTCATAATCGGTGTGAAGAGGCCACCCGAGGACAAGATAATGCCCAGGAAGACTTATGCATTTTTCTCCCACACAATCAAGGCTCAGGAGGCCAACATGGGGCTTCTGGATGACCTGCTGAGGAAGGTGAGGGCACTCATTCGAAAGCCGTGTGATTACTGCCGCAGTCCGTGGAGACTGTTTAAAATATTTGTAAGGTCAAAGAAAACTGCCTTATCCTTTTTAAATCAGTACTTTTCGAGATTTAAGGTTTACTCTCCTCCGTGCAGCAAAGTTCTTTCACACATTAACACAGTGGGAGATTCGAAACGTTGCTTTAAAAAAAAAAAAAAACCCAGCGTCAGTCGCTTGATATAGACGTCAACATTCCCGTGCTTTATATTCTGCAGTTTGAGACAGAGCAGCACCCATTTGGGATTTGCATTACCAGACTCCTGTCCACATACAGGCTCATGCATATACTCTGGTCGCTGTATTTGTGCGGCACACAAACGTGAAGCGTCTCAGTCTGACGTCTGCATTATTATTGCTGCACGATGTATCGTTTCAGCATCGTCATCTTCCCATTAACCAGTGGGACTGGACCAGGTTTCTCATTTACATGACATTTGTCCAATCAGCGCACTGAAGAATGCGGCCGGGTTACTTAAGGGTATGTTAATGCACTGCGAGGGTCTACAGCAGCAGGAGCCTCTTTAAATACAAACGTGCTCACGATGAGCGTCTGTAGTGGCAACGAGTGTGAGCTGAGAGCTAAATGAATTTCACCTAATGCAAATGTCCTGGATCACAGCTGGTGACACCTCCGAGGATTCACCACAGTTGTGTTAATGCAAAGGAAAAACAGAATTCAGTCAGAGTTAAATGTGTAAATGATGTCACACAGGGGCAACCCCATTTACTAAATACCAGAATTCACAGATGTATTCCCCAGGCCGTATACAGTATTTATGTTATCAGTTTCCTTATTAAACTTATCCGTGAGCTCGTGCTTCAGCCGAATGGATCCGTTTTGTGTTTCAGCGCAGTGAATTTCACTGCATTCTTGTGGGAATTGTTTTGTGCCTTTAATGTCTGTCATATGAACGTGAAAATCATGCCGCGTGAGTCTACATCAATGAAGTGGAAGCAGCTCATGCAAACTGTAGAACTTAAAAGGAGTAGAGCAAATGGCAAAGCCAGTGACGCCGCTTTTAATGTTACTCCTCGGCAGTTTGAGAAAAGCTGCGATACGTTTTCCGAGACCAAACATTACTTGCCAACATCCACAGAGGTGTGCAGCCACTAAGCAGGTGCCAGACAAGTTTCGTTTAGCCGCTGTGTCTGTGGAGCGATCACGAAGTGTTTGATTTTTCATGGCGCTCACACAAATACTTCATCTTTTGAATCTTGTTTTGTAGTGCGAGTATGTGGAATATGTTCTTGCACACACACACCCAGGAGATGTATGATTCGCAGCTGTCCAGCTGTGTGTGTGTCTTTTGTCTTAAACGTGTTTACAATGCATCTTTAGATGGACCTTTTAAAATACACAAAATGTATTATTATAAAATAACCGTGTCGTCTTATTGTTGTGCAGTATTTCTGTGCATTTAATTTTCCTTCTAATTCAACAAAACTATAACAAAGTTCATTCTGCTTTTTCAGGAGGTCCGTTTGATTGATTATGAAAAGATGGTGGATAATCACGGCCAGCGGATTGTGGCGTTTGGACAGTGGGCCGGAGTTGCAGGTACGATGAAGAATTGGCAGGTTTTGCTGCTCAGTCACTTCTGAGGCTCGAGCCTGTGAAAGCTGATTCTGCAGCATCAGGAGGATCCGATGTGTTCAATCAGCAGAAAAGTGTTGAAACCTCTGACATGTGGGTCAACTTGACCTTTATTTCGCCAGAAAGACCAGAAACTGTTGAGTCACTCTTGTGTCAGCTTGACAACCAGCTGGAAAATCATCCAAATGTTCATTTGCTCTGATCAGCTGACACCTGAACAGAGTTATTAATTTTTTGTTGTCTTATAAACATATCACCCAACTCGGCTAACTCCCATTTAGCTGTTCCTTCAAAGGCTGTAGTTTTATTTTCACAATTAAATCACAATATTTTTCAGAGTAACTAGAATGTGTTATTGAAATTTTATGTATATTATGTATAATATGTGCGCTCTTGGAGCACAAATAAAACGTTCCTACTTGGTCAAGATCTGCACAAAACGTGTCAAATACATTTTTTTTAGTTTTGAAACGTTTGACATACTTTATTAAAATATGTTGTCATAATTTTATATTTACAATACAATCATGAAATATTTTATGATAAAAAATGTTGGGTGTATTTTTTCCAGACATTTTTTATTCTGAAATTATCACAGAACAAAGATTAAAAAAAAATGAGCATGTTAACCACAATCCATGTGTGTTAGTTTATGACTTATATAAACTAACATATGCTGATCGTATATGACATGATATTCCATATTTCTTATTCACCTGGCTCTTTTGGCTCTATTAAAAATCATTTTTGAATGCTTTTTTAATATCCGGTGTCTTGTGTCTTCCTTGTTGTAGGAATGATCAACATTTTGCACGGACTGGGGCTACGGTTTCTGGCTCTTGGACACCACACTCCCTTCATGGTAAGAGAAATCCTTCTTCGTCCTCAAAGTGCAATGAAGAAAGAAAATAAATATATTTTTTAATTTCCTATGTGAGCTTGGTCTTGACTACTGAAGTCAAAACTATTTTGCTTTAGCCTTAAATCGGCGTTCCCATTTTTACCTCGTTCCTTTTTCTGTCTTCCTGCTGCTCACAGCACATAGGCATGGCTCATAACTACAGGAACGTGAGCCAGGCCATCCAGGCAGTGAGGGACTGCGGGTATGAGATTTCCATGGGGCTCTTGCCCAAATCCATTGGCCCCGTGACTTTTTGTTTCACCGGCAGCGGTAATGTCTCCAAGGTAGGAGAAGGTTAAAAAATGGCCCAGCAATAAAACAGAGTGAGACGCCCAGAGATATTTTGCCAGATTTATTCCTCTGTGTGACAGTTTCTCTTTTCTGTAGGGGGCCCAAGACATAATCAACGAGCTTCCTGTTGAATATGTTGAACCTCATGAGATGAAGGACGTGAGTGAAACTGGAGGTATGTTTCTTATGGTTGATGAAAATAGAATTTCAGATGAGATCACAACAACATGTGGTTGATGTTAGGACTTTAACTTTCGACAGTGTTTCTCAGATTTGATAGGCTCTGTGTGCTGGAATCACAATCAGCTTTACTGGCCAATTATGTGATTACATACAAATAATGTGCTGCTTGTCGTTGGTAGCTCTCAGCGATGTGTTTAAGAAGGCAACAAATACAGTGTCACGAAGCTGATTTCTAAACTGTGATTGGCCCGCGGACGTTTACGCCTATAATTGGAGCTGTCTTAGGGCTCTGAATTATGAATGAATGCTCAGCTCAAATGTTCTTCTTTGACCTTATCCGTCTACAGAACATTCTTCCAACGACATTCTAGTAAAGCCACATGGCAACGGCAGCATGTTCTTTCTGAATAGTAGTAGCTTCCTCCAGCCGCTTGTTCATCCATTGTTCTGATGTTCTGCTGATGGTTGGCTAATGAACGTAATATGATATTAGCTACTGCAAGACTGGGGTTCGTTGGACTGTTCCATCCCTTCGCTCTTGGTGTGATCAAAGTTGCTTGACCGCTCCTGGGGACGGTAACATGTTGAATGTGGAGTTGTACATAATCTGCCTCAGAAGTTTGGGCATCGCCTGCTCTTCCCCTTAGCTCCTCAGGACTCTCTTTTGTTCCAGCTGTGCCACAACCCTGCAAACCTGTGTTATTAGAACTCGCTAAAAAATCAAGCCATGCTTTAGGTCCTATTTATGCAGAAAAGGAGATAAATGTAGAGGCTTCACAGATTTTGAAGTGCCCCTGTCTATTGTAGCTTAAACTCTGAATCACATTAACTGTAGAGAGCGGTGTGGTAGTAATATAAAAAGTGAGGTCAAACATCACATGACCGGCTCTCTCTGGATATAACGAAGGGTCATTTTCTTTTTCCCTCTCAGATATGACTAGAGTGTACGCCACTGTTCTGAGCCGACACCACCACCTGGTGAGGGAGAGCGACGGCACCTATGACCCCATGGAGTACGAGGGACACCCAGAACTGTACACCTCACAGTTCAGAACCAGTGTGAGTCTGTCACGCCAAGCAGCGCCTGTCATCCAACCTCCCACCTGCTCCTGTCACTCACTCACAGACCTTGTTCTACTTTTCAGCCAGCAGCACTAAACACGTGGTGCTTGGCAAGTTTGTGTCGGTGTTACAAAACGCACGCCAGCTTTTACACAACTGTGTCTGAGTCACGTCTACTGGACTTGTTTCTCCCTAGTTAGAAATATTTCGCTGCTCGCCCAAGTGCATGACTCACCTTCCAGATTTAGAGAGGAGCGCATTGTCGTACAATAATGGAACAAATGAAACTGTGACCAGATTTAGCTGATTTTCTCCAGCTCTGCAAACTGCCGGCTCTCACTGCGCTGCAGTAAACACGTTTTGTCATCTCATGTCATGTAATTGAAACTGCAGGTGGCGCCATACACGACCTGCCTGATTAACGCTATTTACTGGGACCCTCACACCCCCACACTCCTCAGTCGACTAGACGCCCAGAGACTGATAAGACCCTCCAAAGCTTTGGCTAAATCCAGCGAGGGATCACCAGCGCTGCCTCACAAGTAAGGACATGGTGTTGCCAACCCAGCGCTGTCACTGGCACCTTCAGTCATGTTTACTGCAGCTTCTGCCTCCTTCTGCAGGCTACTTGCCATCTGTGACATCTCTGCTGACACTGGAGGCTCTATCGAGTTCATGAACGAGTGCACCACTATCGATAAGCCTTTCTGCATGTATGACGCAGACCAGCACGTCGATCACGACAGGTGCAGTAAAGTTTCACTTTGACCTGGTCTGTGTCAGTCATTTCATCCAGAGAGGAGTGTGTATGTAATAACAGACAGGTGATAGTTCATCCTGTTTACACGGATTTTTCACATGTTAATTCATCATGGAAGATGAGAAGCATGTGAGTTTTCATTTTATACCAGGAAGAACAAAACTTGGGTGAAACACTGTCACGCAGCCCTAACTGTGACTGTCTGTTCTAACACGTGTCGACTCTCCCGAGCTTCTGGTTGGCGGCTCGTTAACTTCCGACTGATTAAACTTTATTTTGTTTGTGTTCCTGGCAGTGTGGAGGGGAACGGTATACTCGTGTGCTCCATCGACAACCTTCCTGCTCAGCTACCCATCGAAGCCACCGAGTACTTTGGAGACAGACTGTTCCCCTTCATTGGGGAGATGGTAAGACTTCCGGGTTGTGGGTAAGGTCAAACCGCTGCTGGTGTGATTGAGTTTCTGCTTGTGAGTGCTGGCTGGGTTTGCTTTGGGAGAGCACTGCAGCGCCTTTAGCTTGGTGAACTGATGGAACCTGATGGGTAGGACGTGTTGTTTTTTTTTCTAAATCTTTTGTTCTCTCGTTATCAGTTGGCATCAGACGCTACGAGACCGCTGGAGAAAGAAAGCTTCAGCCAGTAGTCAGAGACGTAAGTAATTTCATGTTAGGGGTAATGAAATAGTGTCATAATAAGATCACTGATTTTCGAACTTTGCAGTCGTGACTCGACAGTTTCTTTCAAGTTGATATGCTGTCAACAGTCAGTATAATATTTTCAACATAAATTTTAACAATAACACAGAAACTACCAGACAGTGGTGGAAATTAACACTCTCGTCCTCATTATTTAAGCAGTGTGCTCTTAAGGCTCATTCCTTGCGTGAGTACAGCCAATTTTGCTGTTTTAGAAATTCCGACAAATATTCTTTCGCCCTGCTACATTGATTTGATATGGTAACTTTTTAGAATCAGATTTGTAAAACAAGCTATAAAATCATGGTCAAACCTGATTGATACACCTGGTGAGAAATTGAGTAGCTGTGCCTGAAGTCACTCGAACTGTAGTGGCCTGCAAGTTAAATCAGCACCGTCGTCTACAGCAGACGCCACGTAATCCATGAAGTACATTTAATTTTTTATTTATTCGTACTTTGTAATGCGGCCTTTTAAGCATAAGTGTTTGAGAAGTTCTCCTGCCGCTGCTACTAACCTTGTTTTGGTTTAATCTGATAGAAATAGAAATGAACAAAAACAAATAAACGTTGATGATAATAACTTTTAAATAAAATTGAAAAACAAAACAAGAACCTGACAGGTTTGGTTCGTGTGTCTCATGCCTTTGTTCCTGCAGGCTGTCATCACCTCGAACGGAGTCCTCACTCCAAAGTTTGAGTACATCGAAAAACTTCGAGAGAGAAGGTAATTCCCCCCGAACCTGAATCCGTGTGGTCTGTGAGTTGTGCCTAGTGTATAGTTGTGTTTTTGGGATAACTCTACATTTCGCCATATTTTTATTTGTACTCATTCTTTGAAATGTTCATAAATTTATGACTTAATGCTACCAATGCATGGATGATATGTGTAAAGATTACGAGACAGGTAACTTTTATCATCGGTTTCGCTAATGTAGTTTCTTTCCAAACTGTAGCCTTTGTTGATTGTGATTATTAGCTGCTTATTAAAGCTCTAATACTTGTGCTTTATAGTTTGTGTAACGTTAGAGAGAAACTAACCTTCCTTTGTGGTTGTCCCTGCACAGTGCTCCCCTTTGTGTTTGCTGCTCCACAACCATGCTCAGCTAACACACTAATAGCCCACAGCTGCTATCCAACCTCCCCTGCTGGAGTTTGCCTGTGGGCACTGAGGGGTAGAAACGTCTTCTCGTCTTTCTGTCCGCCGTCACGCCGTCCGTCTTGTGTTGTACAGTTCACTGTGGCTCAGAAACCGTGCTCATCGTTCTCTTTAATGAAGCCAGGCTGAAGGTTTCCCCGGTAACACGCGGGCGAGACGCCAATGAATTCACTTATCTCCTCTGACTTTATATACGGAAGGCATAAAGCATAAATCATCAAGTTGCATGTTTATAATTTCCTTCCACTCAGCAGTATTCTGATTATCATTAGGTTTATCTTTCAAATCAGCTTTGATTCATTCGTTTCTACTTTTTACAGCCCTCTCAGCTTATCTGTGCTGCTTTAAAAAACATTAATGAGCTTGTGCATCTATTCATAAATGACAGTAATATATTTGTGTTTCTGTAGATTACTGCTCGGCTTATTCCTGAGACGGGAGCCTCTGTTTTCCGCACCCAAGCGTTGCTCTCACTCATATTTAGGCCACCTTTAAGACTTGATGAATTTTCTTTCTAACTGATCCTACGTATCATTTTTCCAGACAAGCCAGGCCACCAAATCTTAATCCTTTTGATTGCGTTTGATTCCTTAAGATATGCAAACTAGGAGTGAAATCCTCCTGAGGGAACGTCGCTATTGTTTGTTAATTAAGACGACGAGGCTGAGCAACAGGCGGGCCGCGGGTTTGACCGCCAGTCAGTCCCGCTGTGACTCGTGTGGTGTGCGTGTCTCATCCAATTAGGCCAAACAGAAGGAGTCAGGGTCCTCCTCTCGGGTGATAGGAGGCGGTGGTGGTGGTTGGTGGGATATTAATGCCAGAGGTCACTCAGAGCGATGCCTTTCCTGTGGTGGTGTTATTGTTCTGATAATCCACAATGTAAAATCAGGCTTTTTTTTTAACTGAATATTGTTTTTTAAAAATAGACAACTCATTTTAATTAAAAGGGTTTGAGTTGATGCTGTTTTGACCTGCTACGGTGCCACTTTCCGAGCAGTGGACTGTTTCTTCACACTAAATCCTAAAATTGCCCATTTTTTTCATAAGTTCTTATTCTGTAGAATGTCAGTTTCTAAAGTTAAAATATGTTCTTCAGTGGCTGATTCATTGGGTACGCCCGTACAATCGCGTGCAGTCCAACAGCAGCTCTGCCTTGAATTCTACTTTTACTTGTCAAATGAAATGTAAGAAACCAGCAAATGCTCCTTAAATATAACATTTAAACATCACTTTTGAATTTCCCTTTGCGGATGAATGAAGATCTGTCGTTTTATTCCACGTGTGAAAATCATGTTATTTTGTAAGTGCAATAATTCCCCCATACACTCGTCAAACTTCAATGAAAAATCCAAATTTTAAGAAAAAATCTGCACAAATGCCAAGATAAAAATACTTTTGTTCAAATATTTGATTAATTATTTTTCCTTTCCCCGTCCGGCTTGACTCCCTCCTCCCTTTCTCCTGGTTCAGATCAGTCACTGCCACTTTGGCTTTGTACACGTACCTTTTTATAGCAGACCTTCAGTCAAAGATTGAACAGGTGCAGGATCACACACACCTTCAGTTGGACTTTAACAAAAGCTAACAGGCAAGGAAAGCATTGCCAAGTAATGAAGTAACTACACATCTGATCTGCTTTTAACATGTTAGAAACTCTAAGCTGCGAGATGAAAGTAGATCCCGAAATAAGGTTGTTTTAGTTGCTTTCTGTTATTACAAAAAGTGTTTAAAGAGTCAAAGTTGAGTGGCTTTGTCATTAACATTAGCACGTCTGGCAGCACATCCAATCATCAGCTTCTGCAGATGAGGTGGAAGCACCAAAGCCGGATAAAGTTCTTCTCATATAAAGAAAAAAAACTTTTCTTACTGCCCCGTACTGAGACACGTGGAAATATGGAGTTTGTTATATAAAGCTGAATACAGCGTGTGTGAACTTTCTCAGTGGTGCTTCCATCTTGAAATATTCAAATTTGAAATATCTGTGTGGCTCAGGGTGTAACATCCCGGCCCACCCCCATGTTGGGTGGGAACCGACTCACTGAGCCCAACCGTTGTGATGTTATAATATGTGACTTTAATTCCGAGCGTCTCACTTCCTTCAGGGAGAAGGCTCAGATCATGCAGAAGTCCGGGGTGAAGCGAGTCCTTCTGCTGGGTTCGGGATACGTCTCCGGTCCTGTAGTCGAATATTTGACTCGTGATAAAAAGATCCAAGTCACTGTGGGTGAGTTTGTCTTCCAGAGACACTTAACATTCTACAGAGGTCTGATTACTGAAGTCCCACGCTTCCAAAGAGCCTTGTATCATTATGACTTCCATATAAATTGTTCATTATACACACACACACACACACTGTGCAGTAAACAGACGATATTTCTCAGTAATGCAGCAGGCAGGACCGAGCTTCTGTTAACTGTTGTTTCCTCGGTTTCTTCTCGCGATGGTGTTTAGCATCGGCACTGCTGAGGCAAGCAGAGGTGCTGGCGGCCAAATATCCCAACACCATCCCCGTAACGCTGGACGTCAGCAGCCAGGAAGCACGCCTAGACTCTCTGGTCCAAGATCACGACCTGGTCATCAGGTACGTTCACATTAGCCGTACTGCAGGACGACTAACAACCGAACGTACAACCTGTTGTCGTTGCTCACAGACTCTGCAAAAGGAGGAGGAGACTGAACCCGTGGCTTCCATTAGAGAAGATGTTAACAAAGTCACACTGACATTAAGAACATTCTTTTCTTTTTTGTTTTGGTCAAAATTAGCAGGTTTTGGAGCAGTTATTTGTGCAGTAAATTTCAGACATTCCCAGTAAAATCCCACAGATTTTGATACAAGTTGTGATAGTCACTACAGTTATTACCTCACTCGTATTATTAAAATTTTTAAGAACAAAATGCTTATTTAAAGAGATAATTGAGCCAAAAACATCAAATACAATTTAATCTTGGTGCTATAAAACATTTACTGGTTGAACAGTTAAACTCACAAAGGCCCGTGCTGCCAAACAAAGTTCGGTTCATGTTCGGATTGAGAATTTAGTGTTGATGGCACCGCACATTTTTATGGAAGATGTTGTTTACGTTAAAGCATTGTCACGTCTCAAGTTTTTACTTTCGAGGTCTTTCAACAAAAGCTTACAGGTACTTTTAGTCTGACAAACAGAAACCGTGAAAGCCCCCCCCCCCCGAATCGGCCTCTCTTCCCTCTTCTGTTGCTCCTGGTTCAGATCAGTCATTGACTGACTAGTAAGACATTGACTACCACTTTGACTTTGTTCACATTTTATGCTGTTTAGTAAAAGAGTTATTGTGATCACATAACTCTCTGTTGGACTATGTACTTTCAGCACAAGGTCTTTCAACAAAAGACTAAAGGAAAATTTAAAGCCTTGCTAAGTTCTGAAGTAGCTAAACATTTTAAATGCACGTGTTTTTCTTCTTTAATGTAAATTAAACATTTTATTTCAGGAGCTCTTTGATTCAAGTTTCATTTTTGTGGTTATGTAAATGAACTGGAAATAAACCACATTTTTTTAAAAGTCTTCATATTTCATATATCCACCACATTTCTCTATAAAGACCCATAAAAATTCGATCTAAATGTTAATTGGGTTAAGTTACTTTAATTCTACTCTAATCTTATTTAATGTTAATAATTCTGAGGTAGGTAAATTGGAATTAACCTGGACAATGCACCTAAGCAATATTTGTCTTTACAATAATATGGAACTAAAAAATAAAAATGCAGGGCTGTGGACCCACCCATCAGCCTTCTGCACGGACCTGAGCGTTCCTGTCTGTCTTTCAGCATGCTGCCGTACTCGTTCCACCCGATGGTCGCCAAACACTGCATCAAAAGGAAGGTAAACATGGTGACAGCCAGCTACCTGAGTCCTGCCATGAAGGAGCTGCAGAGCAGGTGAGGACCACAGCAGAACCTTCAGATTTCATTACAGTTTTTTATACGGTTATTAAAACTGGTCGTGTTTTCGTGTAGTATTAAAAAAGTTCTGATATGGTTGGATTATTCTACCACCTGTTAGTGGAGCAAAATATTTAATACGTAGTGAATTTATGTTTTAATCCAAATAAAACATAAAAATAACAAAAGTAATAAAATAATTTGCGAAGCATCAACAAAACAAGATATAAAAATACCCTTAGAAAAATGTCTAAACCCTTGTTTCCACAAATGTGTGTTTTGTCAGTGTGGAGCAGGCGGGAATCACCATAGTGAATGAGATGGGACTGGACCCGGGTATCGACCACATGCTGGCCATGAAGTGTATCGACCAGGCCAAAGCTGGCGGCTGCACCGTGAGTCGGGGCACACACACAGTCCACGTGGGTTCGGGATTAGAAATGGATGGTGTCGCACGGTCAGACGTTAGCTGATGAGGTTTTTGTATTCCTGAGAACAGATACACTGTTTAAACAGTGTATCTGAAACTTGACAAGGTCCACGTGGTTCTAACAGACCCTAAGACGACCCTAAACCCACAGGGATGGAGCATGTCGATGTCAAAATGATCTGTGACATTACTGGGCGCCACCTTGACCAGTCCACAGAATGCGATCACACAACAAAACAGAGACTAGTAGTGTCTTAATATATCAGATTCAAAGTCACATTATCAAGGACGGCTGTCGGACCCCTTCACCTGTGAGACATTGGTAATGAGTTCACATTTAAAACAATGAATGTCATGTTGGCTCCTGTAGGTGGAGTCCTACATCTCATTCTGTGGCGGTCTTCCTGCTCCCGAGTGTTCAGACAATCCTCTTCGCTACAAGTTCAGCTGGAGTCCGTATGGCGTCCTCCTGAACACCATCAGCCCCGCCGTCTTCCTTAAAGACAACCAGGTACGGACGGTTTAAAGGAGCATTGCGCTGCTTTCCTGCCGTTGTTGCTGAGCCTTAAAACACCTAGAAATAAAAACTGTGTGTTTTCCAGGTAGTGAACATCCCAGCAGGAGGCTCTCTGATGGACTCCACCCTATCCCTGGATTTTTTTCCTGGTTTCAACCTAGAGGGATTTCCAAACCGCGACAGCACCAAATACATCGAGCCATACGGCATCCAGACGGCTCATACGCTGATCAGAGGAACGCTGAGATACCAGGTACAACACACGTGTAGGATGCAGACAGACGTCCTGTCTCTGAGAATCAGAAGGTCTCATTGCGAAAAGATTTCAAGATGCGTTTGTTATCAGTTGGAATTATGAACAGAATATACTAAACTGCTTCCTTCACCGTAGTGTAAAAATACTGAGCAGAAATGAAAACCAATATGTGACAGCAAACAGAGCTTGGGTGGCAGCGCGAATACAGTCAAATTATCTTGTACACGGACGACAGTGCAGTTATTACCGACAGCAGCAAATATGACGAGGTGTAAATGGTTGGAGTAAAGTGTGTGATGAGTCTTTATGTGCAAAGAGTCCTTGTGTATAATGAGTGACTGACAGACTGGGGGGGTGGGCAGAGTTCGGGTGTAGTCTGTATCTATACTTTATTCCATTGTGCTGTCATGCTTGGTGTTATAAAATGTATGAAATTACATTTATGTGGTTTTAAAAAGGTGATAAATGGGGTTGAGTTTGTGTCAGTGAGCTCTGTGGAAACCTTGACTAAAACTTCATCCTTCCTCTAAGGAACTGGGATTTTAGGCAGCAGCGTTTTCACCTGTATTTTTTTACCTATAGTTGCAGTTCAGCGGAACAAAACAGTAGATCTTATTTAATTTAACGTGTGTCCTTGTGAATCAAAGTACAAGTCAAATTGAAAATAGTTTTTCTGTCTCTGAACAGTTTGTAACATGTTTCCATTGTGTGTCCGCTGTGACTAAGTGGAGCTGTTCTGTCCCACAGGGCTTCTCTAAGGCCATGAGCAGCTTTATCAAACTGGGTCTGATCAACAACGAGCCCTGTCCCACCCTGCAGACCTCTTCATCTCCCGTTTCCTGGGTAAGAGCCTCGGCTCGGGATGCCTTCAGCGTTCAATGGGCACGGTGAATCATGCGAACCCCCGGGTGAAAAGCGGCGTCGGAGCAAAGCTTCGTGCTTTGTTCTCCCGTGTGTCATTGAGTTTTATTTAAAAACGGCTTTGCAGGTTCTTCCACTTGAAGCGACTGAATGTTCGAAGTGGGTTTGTTGAAGAGCCTATTGCTGTAAATGGCTGCTTGTCAACATCAAGGCTGCAGCGAGCTGTGGCGTTACGACGGCGGCGAGAGTTGACAGGATTTTTTTTGTATGTTTTCAGGGAAACAAAACACGTTCAGCAACTTCTGACTTTTGTCTTGATGTTATCAGGTATAGAACAGCCGAGGCAGATCTGTGGAACTAAAAGACAAGCTAGGAGACTTCTTAAGGAGACAGAGCAGAAGCCAAGTGAGAGGACAAAGGGACTGACTAATGCCCTTTAGAGGAGTTTAGAGAAATATAAGGAGCTAGAGGAGCACTTAAGGAAGCAGTCAAGGAACCAGTGAGGGGGGTGAGAGACTAGGCTAGAAGGAAAAAAGGAGCTAGGAGGAATTTTGTCAGAAGAAAAGGACGAGGAGAGTGACTAGGGGCTGAAAGCGTCTGAATGTGCCCCAACAAAAGAAGCTCTGATGTGTTCTCTCTCTGCAGAAAGCGCTGCTGTGTAAGCAGATGGGACTGTCCTCCTCCATTCCCCAAGAAGCTTTCCAGGAAGCGGTATACGAACGCGTCGGACGGGACGACGATAAGATGGAATCCCTGAGATGGTGAGAGGCCGAAGATGGGCGGCGGCCTGTTTTCACTGGGTGGTCATCCAGCGTAAAGCTCCAGGACTAACAGTAGTATGAGTAGCTACAGTGTCAGCCTTAACTTAGCTTTTTACAGCCAGTGAACTCATCATAACACGAATCCCCAATGAAAACCCTGAACCACGCGCAACCACTGGCATGGAATCCACGAGCAAGTTTGTGCTTCCCACCCTCCTCTGGACACGGACACGCCGCAGTTACGGCTACAGGCAGACACGTTCCACACTCGGCGTAAGCTTTGTTGACTGAATGACAGCACGTGTAGGCGCTTCACGTGAACAGTGGTTGTCCGCAGAGAGTCTGTCTCGAGGCTAGGGGACTGGGGAGAAGACACAGTGTAGGTCAGGGATATGAGCTCGTGGATGCACAAAGTATATAAAGCTAGTTCATTTTAGCAGGTTTTATGTGGAAGGGCGCCTGTAGCTCTGGTGGTAAGGCGGCTGTCCACAGACCACAGGGTCCTGCTGCGTGTCAAAGTGTCCTTGGGCAAGACACTGAGCCCCAAGTCTCTCCCATTGGGTGCATGGCCATCGGTGTGTGAATGGCTGAATTAGAAGCTATACAAACATCCATTTATTTTCCTCGGTTTTCTTTTGCCAGCTCACAGTAGGCTGTGTGGTGGCGTACGACGTGTTTTAAAATGTAAAAACAGAACAGCGAGAGAAACATACGTAGGTGACTTTAATCTCACATTTCCTCAGCTAAAGCCACCACAGTGACAATGTCTTTCCTCACGCCACATTCACGGTCCAACTGCTGGAGCTTTAATCGAGACCTTGAAGCGATGAAGACCGAGCTACAGATGGGAGAGAGAGGAGTGTCTGCTTCCTGTGGACGGTGTCTCACAGGAATCAACCAAAAACTGGTTTATCCAACCGGACACTGTCAGACATCACAAGCAGGGCTGTGTGTGAATCACGACAGCCCTGCACAGGAAGCAAGTTCAGCCATTAAAGCACTGGAACAATGTGTCATTTGGTGCCGCGAAACCGCTCAAATTCATTGAAATGGCCTTTCAGTCGAGGCTTTAGGACATCCAGTTGTTGACGCGGTTTGACTCCGGGCCAATGAGACGCAGGCGTGATGTTTTGGATGGCAGCCGGAAATTTCACTGGCGTCTCTAATGAGGACGCCTGAAGTGGTGTAGTGTGCACGCTCTTCAATTTAAATCAAGCTTTCCAAGGGTCTCTTCAGACCAAGCCTCTGCGCTGCCATTGTTCTGCTGCTGCTAACATGGAGGGGAAGAGGGCCGCGCTGGCATTGAAACGTAAATTACTCCCACGGTAAAAATGAACTGTTGGAAACATTCCATCTGTGCCGCTGAAAGGGTAAAAAGCCAAGGCGCTCGCGGCTCCAATTGAATGACTTGTTCATTTATGCAATTCACCGGGAAAGCGGCGACAAAAAGCAACTGCTCATCTCTTTAGACTTCAACCAAGGATGTTTGGGCTGGCGCCGCAGCACTGCCAGCGTGTTAAAGAAGAATAATTTTCCTTTTAGGCTTTTAATATGCCTTTGTGAAGGTTACGTTATTGTGAGGAAAAGTCTTGTTTTTCTGTGTCTGTGCTCAGGTTTGAGATGCTGAGTGACGAGCCGGTGCCTCCTGCCGACAGCGTTCTGGCTGCTCTGGCTAAACATCTGGAAGCCAAACTCTCCTTCGGTAAGACGCGAGCTGCCGCAGCGCCGGATTTCAGCCAAAACCATTTAGTCTCAACCTTTTTAGACTTGAAATGAATAACTTTTTCATAGTTTAATAAATTAGTCTAATTTCTCCTGCTTGTCCGGCTTGTGCTTAATAACCTTTTTAATAAAAATTTACTTATTTTCATTAACTTGATTGAATTTGCCGCTGTTGTGTCCAACCATAAAGTGTTTTGCACTTTTGCCTAAAAATAACCAAAATGATTGACTGAATGGTTCACGATAAAAACTTAGTAATCAGATGATTACACACAGTTAATTAATTAGTATTGGTGATAAAAGTAAAATCATAGTAAATCATAAAAGTAAGTCGTACTCTGAGCTGAGCACATACGTGATTCGAGGATTTCTCTCTTGTGATCAGATAAGGGCGAGCAAGACATGATCATCTTGAGGAACGACGTGGGCCTTCGCCACCCGTCTGGTGAACTGGAGACCAAACACATCAGCCTGGTGGTGTACGGTGACCCCGGCGGATTCTCTGCCATGGCCAAGACTGTAGGATACCCAGCAGCCATTGCCGCTCGCATGGTCCTCGACGGTCAGTGTTATTGTCGTCTGACACATTTCGAGTTATTCCACCAACACTGAGACGGTACAAAATGTGTTTAATTTTTTTTTTTTTATTCTCAAAGTCTCCAGGGTTCTGGATTTGTCTTGGTTCCGTCTGCACTGACTTTAATTAGCCGCGTTCACTGTGAAAGCTAATGTCAGGCTGTGGCGTTTTCTGTACAGACTGACAAAGCTGCAGCCTCTGAAGCAAAGGTTAACATGTCCTGTTTGTCTGTCTCTGTCCTGTAAGTCTGTCTGCTGAGCTCATGCTAGTCTACGGTCTGTGAAGTCAGGAGGATTCTAACCGTGGTTGCTATGGTTAAATGTGGGCGCACACTTCACAAATGAACAGCTGGTTACAAACGGGACTTAGTCATGACGACTGGTTGGACCTAGTGGTTCCTGGTTGGCGTCAGACGACATTGACAATCATCAGAGAAAATCATTGTTTGTGTCGTGGAAAAATTCTGGTCTTCAGACTAACCAAGATTTCTCCCGGCGTTTGATGGTTACCGCCATCATCGTTGACCATGACGGCACAACCGAGGCAGCCTACTGCTGTTTCACCTGCACGTAGCGTTGCTCTATAGTCCACATTGTCTTTTTGTTTTCTTTTTTAATATTTATTTTTCACACAAACTGTCAAGTTAAAAAGTCAGTCTTCCTTGTTGCCGGTTGTTTTGGCACGTGAGAAATTCCCACTCTCCTGGGTTTTAAGGTGTGTGTACTTTTCCAGAACGTCCAGCGGTTGAGTGTGTCGCCCCCAGTTCACTCAGTGATCAGATGTGTAGAAATCTGTAATTGTTTGTAAAAATAGTCTTTATGTCGAGTTTTCAGGCGTGTCCCCAGCTGGTCACATTCTTCCCCGGAACCAGAACCTCCAGCTTCACTGCTCACGCTGGTACGGGTCAGTGAGCACCTCGCACTAAGGCAGTGCTTGTCAAATAGTGGGGCCCACGTGACCCTGGGGAACATCCTTTTTTTGCCGTACTAGAATAAAGTGTAATTGCAGATCCAGTCCAGTAGTTGGCAGTGGCGCTCTCATTGTCAGAGTGTGCGCAGGGAGGATTAGCTCTATGGTGTCGGGTTTATTTTGAAGCGTGTAGGCGACAGGAAGTGAGTGAACAAACCTGAAGACAACAGCTTTACTTTTCATGATTACCAAATGAAAGCTGGTGAATAACGGGCAGCTGTAGTTGGCTGGAACTGCTTCTGTTCATCACCAAAGTTTTGTGATTATCTGCCGATCAGCCGCTCGGTGGGATGGACCCTGTTCACGCTGCTCGTCAAACAATAAACCGCTGATATTCAGCCTCGTTATACAGTCACACACGGTGCAATCGAACTAAAACTGGCTGCCCAGCTTTGTTTTTATTAGCACTTCCTGTCGGTCTGTGCAGCTACATTTGTCCAGTTGGCCTGAAAAACTGATGGTATTTTGTCTTCGTAGTCTGTGAAGCTGAGCTGAAGCTTGAACCCAACGTGTGTTTTGTCATTGCAGGTGAAATCAGTACAAAGGGGCTGGTGGTTCCAATGACCCAAGACATCTATGGGCCGGCGCTGGAGCGGCTCCAGAGGGAAGGACTGCACTTCATGTCCAAGAGCACCTTCCACAAGTAGGGCTGACGAGAGGCTGCAAACTTCATCCAGGTGGATCAGATGAAACTTTTAGGAACGAAGGTTTGAAGCAATGAAAAACATTTTCTGGTCAAACGCTTCCATGGATATTTTTATTGTGTTGAAATGAGAGAATATTTTAGAACTTTTTTGTCAGTAAAAAAAAAGTTTATTCTTTGAGGCTGTGTAAAAGGTCAAACACTATTTGAGGGAGTAGAAAATTAGAGCATTAAAATGCACAAACCAGTGTCTCGTTACCAAAGTGAAACTACTGCGTGAACAAAATGTGTCCGAAACCTGAGCGAGTAGCTCAGAAAATACGTCTGACGCTCTGACGCTCTGCTGCTGCGAAGTTAAAACCAAAATTAAACCCTTCAACGCACATTCAGTGCAGACAGAGTGGTTTTACGCTTCTGTAAAGTTTTAGTTGACTAGAAATGTTCTGCGTAAGGTTTCAGCAATGTCAATAACTCTATTAATAATCCAAGTTCAGCTCAGCGCTACACTGGCCATGAAACTGTGATTAATTTTAATAAGTAAGACATCGAAGGAAAGACATTTCCGAGGAAAACGTCCAACAGTAAAACCCATAAAAAGCATTAATGTGATTTATAATATCCCATAATATAGCCCACAGTAAATGCTGGAAAAACCAAGAACAAAACTGCTGCGTTTCAGTTGATTCGCACATGATTGTAAAATATTATTTTACTGGTCAAAATGTATTTTTATGAATATTTAAGTCTCAACGTCTTAAAAAATATGACGACCCTAAAAACATTTTCTGCACTGTAGAAATATTATCAGCTTGTTTCGATTAACGTGTCCGAAACCATTTGCACGTTGGTGAAGGTGCAGCTGGTTTTGACGTAAATAATGAAACTCCATGAAGTTGACATACCGCCATCACTGTCAGAATGTCCTGACACTCTGAAGCTAAAACAGTTTCCAAACGTGTTCACGTGAAAATATGATCACCCAAAATGTCATAAACCAACATGAACACCATGTGTTGCCCTCAGATTATGATGTTGAAACATAATCTTTAGCGACGGCTCTGAATCTAAATGTGCTTTCAGTAAATTCAATCTAGACAGAATGTTTGCTTTATTTCTGGCGTGTGTGTTGTCACGATTTCTTAATGAAAATATAGATTGTGTATTTCTGATGTGCAGGTTTTTTGCCGGGCGCCAAAGAGTTTTAAGAACAGTGTGCAATTTGTGTTTGGTTTGGATCTGAATTATTTAGACTCATGTTTCCATCAGATTTAACATTTTTACTCATTTTGCTAAAAGTAAATTTGATTTGATTTACTTTCTGATTATACTGCCATCGCAGTTTTGATTTTTGCTGCTTTGTTTTACATTTCTGAAGTGGACTTTAATGCAATCCGGGATTTAAGAAACCTTGTACATTTGTAAAGCCTTGTTTTGCAAAGTTTTTTGAATGATTACATAAATAAAAGTTTTGCTGCTCAGTTTTTCAAGTTTTTAGCTTTTCTTGGATAGAAAATGGAATTGTTCATTTGCTTTACTTTATTACTGCATTTGTTTCTTCATTGAAATTGAAACTCGTATTCACTGATTAACCCTGTACCGTTTGTTGGAGTTGATGTTTAACTTTTTAAAGTTTTCAGCGCCTCAAAGGAGATACTCACTCAGGTAAGTGTGAATTTGATTTTTGAAATTAAATCTGCACATTTAGTTATTAACTTTCTTTTGATCTTTGCGGCTGCAGTCCACAGTCCACTTCAGGATCAAAATCTGGACTGCTCCAAAATTCTTCAGTCAGGTAAGTTTATTCAATGAATTGTTCTTTAACTAATGAAGTTCCTGGAGGTGAAGGTGACGTCAGATGCATTTAAACACATGCATGCAGACAAAATATGTTCTACTTTTATGCACCTCCATTTTTAATTTGCAGTGTTGCAAATTTGATTCCTACATCTGAGTTTAAAGCCACAAAGATTCTGTTGACTAGAACCTGGGCTTTGTAGCAAAAGGACAATGACCCAGTGTTCTTGACCAATTTGGAGGCAGCCATGCAAACTAGGCCACCAAGCAGGGGGATAATTGGGCACGGAATTATGAAAAGTCACAAATGCAAATGAAGACGTGGAAATGACGTCTGGTCAAGACGACGCCTGGACACTTGACCTATTTTCTCATGAAAAGGCACGTTTCTTGCATTGTCTCAGGCCGGATTAACACACGGGGAATCAATTGGAATAACCAGTGCGGTGCAGGGATTAAATCATGACTCCGTGCAGAGAAAAATATAATCCACAGGTCAGACAGGACTCGGGTTTCCATCAGATCACGTCTTTATTTTCTCTGATTGCGTTTCACTAACTTGTCCCCCAATATCCACCTCACAGAGACAGCTGCTCCACCTTTTGTCTGACCTTTGACCTCCTTGCCGTTTGTCATCTGTCTGGCTGATGATCGCGGAGCTGTGGCTCATTCTGCTGCTGTAAGTCACTTTTCTCAGTTTTATTAATCCTGCTGCAGGGCCCCGTCATAAAGTAAAAGATGTATATGTGTGTGTACACGTGCATGTGAAACTTGTCCCATTTTTGTAGCATAACCTCTCATAATAAATGAGATAGAAGGCTATTTATAGGACTTGCTTAATCTCTAGTGAGCAGAACATAACAGCTACATTATTTATGCCTCTGGGTCGTCATGGTAATCAGGTGCTTCACACGAATTTTGCACAGGTTTATACCCCAGGTGCCCGTGGTGTATGGATGATGTCACATTCTGACTAAGGGGAAACTGTTACAACATATTAAACGATGGCATTTTTCAAATGTAGTACAAAGAAAAACACTCCACCAGGATCTTTCACTTCTTTAATCCCCTAGCTAATAATCCAGCAGTGTTTGATGTCCAGCTAAAAAACAAACATGTCAGTATCCCAAGTGTCACATTTAGTATGTTACAAAATC
The DNA here is from genome assembly GCA_033026295.1 of Channa striata. Classification (NCBI taxonomy): domain Eukaryota; kingdom Metazoa; phylum Chordata; class Actinopteri; order Anabantiformes; family Channidae; genus Channa; species Channa striata. The sequence continues at coordinate 25,577,441 of CM065176.1, read as the reverse complement.
CAGAATATAAAAGCATTAATGTTTCCCACTAAACAATTAGAATCAAAGCATAACATCTGAATGCACTAAAAATGGTATAATATAAAAATCTAAAAGTATAAATAGAAATTTGGTCCGTCAAGGCGATTACTGTAATATTATTTACATTAGATCATTATTTGTATTATTCCAGGCCCTTATCTTTAGCTTCAGTCGCACGCTCCTGCAGTTCAGTTAACAAAATATCCCGATGGAAAAAGTCCTTCCCCCCAGTTTGGCTCAGTGCCAATAAATACAAAGGTTAAAGGTTAGCGAGGCGTTAACATGTCGGGGTTAGAAGCACGGAGAAAGGCACGCGTTACAAAAGTGTGGGGCGTCCAGAGTCGGGGTGAACTACAACACACAGTCCAGAATGACAAGAACTCGTATTTAGCTGTAGTGAGTCTGGGGTCGGGACCATTTCTATTGGTGGTTGGAAAAGGAAGAGACACAAAATGCTGATGGTCACGTGTAAAAGTTTGGTGTTTGTTTTAAACCAGGGATTCGAGGCTCTCGGCGGTGCTGGCAGCTCCCACCACGATGGTCCCGTTGTCACAGGACTGAAGGGTTTTCTTGTCTTCTTGCATCCCGATGAGACTGAGCAGGGCTTTGTACAGAAACTGGTACTGCTCCTGGGAAAAACCAGCACATTCTGTCAGAGGTGAGTCAGTGACAGGATTCTGTCCAGCTTTAAGCATTAAACCTAAATTAGACTTTATAGCAGTGGAGCTGAAAACCAGCTGTGGAACAAACAGTGCGTTAAAGTCTTACGATGTCGCTGAAGACTCCTGGTCTCATAAGGTTTGTCAGTTTGGCCACTTGGAAGACGTTGACTGAACGTTCGGCCTCGAGCTGGCGAGTCAGAGACAATAACGCACAGAATGTTCCTGCTGTGACTCCACCCACACTGGGGACAGAAAACAAGAGTGTGTGGTAAAACGGTCAGATTCTTTAGCCTTCACTGTTCTGATTGGTTGCTGTAAGGACTTACTCATCGTGGACCACAGTAGGGCCGTCCGTGACGGTGGTTTCCTGTTTCACCAGGTTGAGGAGCTCAAAGATGTTGCTGATGGGACTGTCGGGGTTGAGCCAGCGGGAGGCGCGATAGTGTTTCACCTCCAGAACGTAGTCGTCCTGTCGGGATCGGGAGAAGAGCCGACGTCAGTGAGTATGTTTAACCTTTGATGTTGGTTCACACTGTGCAACGCGTTTCAGTTTCACCAACCTGTGTGGCCTCCAGTACGTACTCCTGGACCGCCAGCATGTCCTCGTTGGACAGACAGACGTGATTCTCACGCTGCTGAGTGACGGTGAACATCTCGTACCTAATTGGCTGCCCCTTGCGAGGCCAGAAGACACTCGGCTCCTCCTCTTCCTCCACCTGACAACACAGGAAGTCAGCAGACAGTTACATCGTACTCCGATCCAACACAGGTAGAACACCAGTCACAGTCGCATTAACGTTCATCAAAAGCAGCCTGCTCAAAATCTAGTTTTATCAAGTAATTTTCTTGGAGAAAAGTCTGAAATGAGTTAATAGTCACATGATTTTTGAAACTAAATGCAGTGCTGAGCTAATTCCTTGATCAGAGCAAATAGTTGAACTAATATTAACAGTACAATGAGTAAGCTGGTCACAGTAATAATAATAACACATAACACTGACTATGACTATTTCCTCCTCAGGGAGATCGGTGCATGTAAAACTGAAGTTGTGCGGTTTGGCTGCAGATTCTCACACACTCGAACATCAGTGTGTGTGTGTGTGTGAGCTCAATGCTAAAGCTGCTGACAACCACAGTGATGTCACAAGTTTCTCACCCCTCCTGGCAGCGACACGATAACCTGGGTGTTGTGGTCCCACACCATCCTCCAGAAGTCCTTGATGGTGTCCAGCAAAGGGTTCTGGGTAATGATGAACTCATTTCTCTGCCTGTATCCCTGCAAGAACATGGAGCAGTGTGAAAACGACTGTGCTGCCTGTGGGACCTGAACATCCTGAGTGACGGGAAGGTAAGTTGGAGTTTGTTTTATTCTTGTTTGCTCAGTGTTGAGCCGAGATTCATCTTTTCATCTGAGACTGAGCCTGTAGGTAAGTGTAGATGTGTTTGTGTGTGATGTATGTGTTGTGTGAGATTTGTGTGTTATGTGTGTGTGTGAGATGTATGTAGGTGGTGTGTGTGTGTAGGTGGTGTGTGTGTGATGTGTGTAGGTTGTGTGTGTGTGTGATGTATGTGGTGTGTGTGTGTGTGTGTGATGTATGTGGTGTGTGTATGTGGTGTGTGTGTGTGTGTGTGATGTATGTATGTGATGTATTTATGTGGTGTGTGTGTGATGTATTTATGTGGTGTGTGTGTGTGTGTGATGTATTTGTGTGGTGTGTGTGTGTGTGGTATGTAGGTGGTGTGTGTGTGTGTGACATCACATGTACACACACACACACACACACATGTGTGTGTGAGGTATGTGTACACAACACATACATCACACATACATCACACACACAACACACACATCACACACACACACCACACATGTGTGTGTGGTGTGTGTGTGTGTGTACACCACATACACCACACACAACACACACACAACACACAACACACACACACACATACATCACACACACACACACACAACACATACATCACATGTAGGTGGTGTGTGTGTGTGTGTGTGAGGTATGTCACATACATCACACACACAACACATACATGGTGTGTGTGTGTGTGAGGTATGTATCACATGGTGTGTGTGTCACACACACACACACAACACATACATCACACACACAACACATACATGTGAGGTGCACACACACACCACACACATACATCACACACACACACACAACACATACATCACACACACACACATACATCACACACACAACACATACATCACACACACAACACATACATCACACACACACACATACACACACACACACACATACATCACACACACAACACATACATCACACACACAACACATACATCACACACACACACACAACACATACATCACACACACAACACATACATCACATACATCACACACACACACACACATACACATACATCACACACACACACACACACATCACATCACACACACACACACACACACAACACATACACACACACACACACACACACACATACATCACACACATCACACACACAACACATACATCACACACAACACATCACACACACACACACACACACACACACATCACATACATACATCACACACACCACATACATCACACACACACACACATCACACACATACACACACACACACCACATACATACATCACACACATACACACACACACACACCACCTACATACATCACACACACACACCACCTACATACATCACACACACACATGAAATGTGAAAATATCACAGACATAACTGATACCCGTTTTACAAAATGAAGCGTAGTAGAGAGTTGGTGCTTACAGTGATGTAAGATGCATTGATGTAATCTGATGTTTCTCCTGCCAACGATGACAGACGTACTCGGGACCTCTCCACTGCAAACACGAGAAGACCGAAAGACAAAGTGTATTCATATGTTCGTGATGTCAGGAAGACTAAGCATGAACGGGCGTGTTTGTCGGACTCACCTGGGATCACAGAGGAGTTCCTGTTCTTACTGCGGTTACACTCCTGCAGAGCTGTAGAGTATTCACACTGCTTCACTCCAGTGTGACAAACCAGCTGTGGAAAACAGCAAACGTCTGATGTGTGGAAAGCAGCTTCATTGTTTGAAATGTTACGTGCTTTAGTACAAATGCTTTTAAAACCACGACTTCTGTAGTTTTTCCCTATAAAAATGTGTGTGTCTCTGTGTCACACACTGTACAAACATCATTAAAGTGCTTGATTGGCTGCTCACCTTAAACTGTTTGTCCAGGCGCGTCCTCCCAGCAGCTCCTGGGGTCAGCAGCTCGTCCACGTACCTGTGCAGGTGAGCTGCCACCACCTCCGTTTCTCCAGACAAGATGGCCTCCACCAAGGCATCGTGAATAAACACGTACTGTTCCTGCAGAGAACAAAGTCCACAGGCAGCATGAAGCTCCAGTCTGAGAGTCTAGTGTTCATGTTCACACCTGGTTTCGGGCTCATGCTTTAGCACAATAAAAGGAAAGAAACACAACTAACACTTCTGGAACCACTTCACTGGAACTTTACTTCAGCCGGGAGTCTAAATGCTTTTGGCTCAAAAGCATCTTCCTGCCACCTTGAAAGTTTTCAAGTCGTTTTCCTCATAAAAGTTTCTCATAACAAGAAATTAGGATTTACAGATTGTTTTGCTTTAGTTACGTTTCTGACATTACCATGACCAATATTAGTAAGATTGTTTTAATACATACGTTTAAAAAAAATATACTTTGGTTTTTGTGAAATAAGATTTCAATATGACTTTTTTGATTACAAATGTCATGTCTTAACAATAGTTAACATGTCATGTATAAGTCTACAGTCGTGGCAGCAGATGTGAGAGATTGTGCTTAGGCACAATAGTAACTATCATCTTTAGAATAACCTGTTGGCATGCTACCATTTATAACTGCTCCTCAAACTACAACGTTCTTAGAAAGACACAATGACCTCTGACCTCTGTCTGGACCATGTAGTTCCTCTGTGTGCGGATGTGCTTGAGGAAGCCTGTGATGTTGACTGTGCCTTCGTCGCTCATCTGCTTCAGCATGCTGTCCAGAACAATGTAGGTACCGGTCCGGCCCACGCCCGCACTGCGTCGCCACAAGAAGGAAGAAGAAAAAACCTTTAATTAAGTCGTATTTGATTTTTTTTTAAATATCGGTCACCGTTTCTCACAAAACAAATAATTATACTCTCCTCCGACAGTGAGGCCAACTTCTTTATCTTTTCTATAACCTGAAAACATCTGGGTTTAGAAGATGGCGCTTTGGTTTTCCCATTCAGAATGCATTAATGTTCAAGAGGTGTAACCAACATGAAGCGCATAGGAATGTCCTGAAGAAGAAACCGAGCAGTGGACGACCAAGGAAACCGCAGAACTGATGACAGACAGACTAAAGCAACTGTTCATGACATCAGCAACGACCTGCAGAGAGTGAAGGCATCTCAGTCTGGAAGACTCCATGAACAAAAGCTACAGAGGCTGCAAACCACTGACTAGCAAGAAGAAGAGTGGGACAAAAGTTTATGGACTGATGAGACAAAGAAATCTTTACGAGGTTAAAGTTTGGAGAAAGAAATGGTCTGCTCATGATCCCAGACATACACAGGGTGTCTGTTATTGTTCACATTAGTCTTCACTGATGATCTCACATCAAATCAGACGTCTACAGAAACAATTTGTGTGCCAGTTTAAAGAATGATGCAACCAAACGGATTTGGAGTTCCTTCATCGTGCAGCAAGACAATGGCCCAAAATAACAAAGGACTTCATCAGGGGCAAGACGTGGAAGGTTTTAGACTGGCCCAGTCAAATCTCCAGACTTGGACCATATAGAGCTGCAGTGAAAGCCTGGAAAAGCATCATAACAAGAGAATGCAAAACTATGGTGACGTCAATGGGTCAGAGGCTTGCAACCAAATTTTTATTCTTGTTCACGCGAATCTATTTTCAGTCTTTCTGTTCCAATACTTTTGCCAATCCAATAAATCAGCGTTTGTCAATAATTAGTGCCAAAAACAGTATAAAGAGTAGAAGTAGACGGCTACACTAAATGACACTGTGTCTGTACCTGCAGTGCACCACCACCGGCCCCGTGTCGTCTGTCCTGGCCCTTGACGACTTGCGCACAAAACTGAGCAGCGGCAAAGCGAACTCTGGGACCCCCATGTCGGGCCACTGGGTGTAATGGTACTGGATGACGGTCCGCTCGTTGCTCCGGCCCTTCTGGGAGCCCTGCAGGTGCACGAGACCAAAGAGAAGGAGTTTTCAGCACAGGCACCAACACGCCTTCCTGTGAACGGTCCAAACGCTCACACAACAAGGAGTTCTCTTTTCTTGCACTTACCTTTTTGGCTTGGCTGTTCCGGACGCTAAATGTCCTCTGGGTGTAGTAGGCGAGCTCTCTGCTGCCTTTCACGGTCACCAAGAAGCTGCCGTACTCCTCCTGCACCTCCATCGGCCAGTACTGATCACACTTCCTCTGCAGGAGGAGACGGTCGACATGAAGAGACGTTTATTTTTCTATGTCATAAATGTAGGTGAACAGTGAATACATTCAATTTCCACTGTGAAATCCGGGATTTTAATTTTGCTTTCAGGCATGCAGTGTTCAAATTCTAAATCTGTTCGACTATATTTGATTTAACACTTCAGCCTGTGTAAAAAAAAAGAACATTTAAAATGTATTTTCTTGTATTACATTTCAGGTCATTTACTCTGAAATTGTTTGAATTTAGTGTGGAAAAAGGCAAAACGACAATTTAATTTGGATTGGGCGTAAAAGTGACAACATATGTACGAATGAAATATTGTATGTATGTCAAGAATCACCCGTATTTCATAGTTGAGTCCAAAGCGTCTCTTAAAATCTGATGCAATTAATTTGTTAAGCACAAAAAACATTTGGAGAAACTAAATGTGAGTGAATCTGAGGTCTGCTCGCTCACTCTTCCTTTCTCCACCAAGTTGGTGATCATGATGACAACGCCAACGTTTTGCTCCCAGATCATCCTCCAGAAGTCCTCGGTGCTCGACCTCAGAGGGCCCTGAGCGGCGATGTATGACCTGGTCGTCTTAAAACCCTGCAGAAACAAAGAACAGCTACGAGGCCACGAGCAAAGAAACAGGCAGCAGATGCTAATATCCTGAGGGTCAAACCCAGGTTTGTGAACTCGCTTCCTTTTCACACCAGAATGGCCCTTTAAAAAACTGCTCTGCACCATTCAACTGCAGAATTAGATATTCTGAGCCCGATAATGTTCAACATTGACAAACTGCTCCAGAGTTTGGGTGGGACCAGACTGAGACCCCCACATGGATCAGCTCCAAGCGAAGCACAGACCTTTACATTCCTGTTTCCTCCTTGTTGAGGAGCTCTGTGGACATTTTACAGGCACTTTGACCACTAAAGTATTTCATCCATCACTGAATCTACCTGCTGAAATTTCCGCTTTACTGCAGTGCAGAGCTCCCTGCTTTAAAAGTTAAATGTCAAATTTTCAATCAACACCTTTCATTTATGTCAGTTTTGGGAGAAAATTTCAAGGTTGTGGGTGAGAATTAAAACACTGGGAGGCTGTGCTGTAAAGAATTATTTTAAAAATGAAAGTCAGGAAGAAGAAGAATGTTTGTACCTCAAAAGTTAAGAGCTGAAATCTGAGTCTGTTTAGTTAAAGAACGTGTGCCAACACGTTCTCAGCAGAGGAAGCGTTCAGTCAGTCCCTGCGATAATTTATTAACCTTCACATGACTGACAGACAGACACGCAGACAAAAGTGTCAGCTGGAGAGACGCTCAACGTGCTTTCACCAACTTTGTAACCAGTACGTCGGCTCTTCAGAGAGGCTGTGACTGCCACCGGGGTTTTTGTGCCGGCTCTGCCTTTCACAAGACGACAAGACGCCGGAAATGAGATTTTAAATGGTGCGGTGACGAGCATAATGGAGCGCTGCACAGGTCCCCCGCTAACAACAGCGTGCCTCATGAATAGGGTTGGGGATGGGTGCGAGGAATCTGGTTTAATAATAATAGTAATAATAATTTTTATTTTATTTATTTTTATAAGTTTTATTTATAAAGCACTTTACTCTTGTGTGCAAATCTTGAGGTTCTATTTGGGAACACAAGAATAAGCATGGAGTGTCTCTGAGGATGAATGAAAATAAAAATAAGTTTGACAGATGCAATATGCAGAATGGAGCCTTGGGACGAAGACAAAAGCCTCGTTTGTGTGGAAACACGGTTACTTACATCCACATAGTTGGCGTTGATGTAATCGCTCGTCTTTCCATCTTTGTCAGCCTGCGGGGAAAGTCGGACACGGCTGTGGTCATCTGAGGGTCAGAGATAAAAACAGTTCTGACAAATCCCACAAAAGAACTACAATCCAAAGCGACACTTTATACACGTCACAGGATCCTCCTCATAGTTTGAGCTCGTAAAGCTCGTACACGTGACCTAGATGCACCAACGTGACACTCGACTTTATCCTACAGCAGCTCGAGAAAATACAGGTAAAGATCCAAAGTGCAAGAAGAAAACCTTCACCAACTGGACAGAGCAGCTACAGGTTTGACTGTGTCTGCGTTTTATCTGAATTTGCTGAGCGCTCAGGGCCACTGCAGCGATTGGCAGATCAAAAACAACACCAAGCACTCCGCAGCTTCTGATGAGACCCGGTGACCGGGGTGTACTCACAGGCCAGGATGTTGCTGTATCTGTTTTTAGTCTTGTTGTCAGGATGGTTGGAGCTGTCAGTGGTCATCCCCATGTCCACCGTGCACGCCTGCACCTCCTGCACACACAGAGCCAAGCTTAAAAACCCATGACGTTTGGAAATGCGTGCACATTCTTTATGTTCTATTCACATTTCCATAGCTCACAATCTGATATGAACCGCTGTGATGTCGAGTCATGACAAGACACAACGAGAACGTTTGTGTATTAAGACTTTTTAGAATTTACTCAAGCGATTACCAGATCATTCAGGACAATCCACAGACCGAGGTGGATGTTTTCAGTGGTGTATGCAATTCAGTATCAATACAAATTTAAATGTGGTGAACATGAATTTTCTTTTTTTTTTTATTACCAAACTCGGTGGTACAATTATTTAAATGTTCTTTTACTGTGGAGGGTTAAGACTGTAATTTGTCCATTTTGAGAGTATGTGATGGTGTCTCAGCATAGAGTTCGTAGGACAGAGAGAAACGTTTGGCTCCTGGGACATTGGTTGTGGTTCCCCTGCTGAGACACTGCAGACATGCTTTGCACATCAACCACGACACTTTACGAGACACGACAAAAAGTGGAAACTAAACCCACAGCTACAGTTTGTGTGCAGGCGCAACACTGGTCAGTGAATAAAGACATGAGGAGGAGAGCGTCTTACCTCGTAACTCTCCTTCAGTATCTAAGGATGAGGGTGAGGAAGCAGCAGGCAGCCAGGATGTTTCCGTGACAACAGTCAAACAAAGAGGTGCAAAAAATACAAATTACAAGACAAACGCACAAAAACAACAACTGATTGAGCTCGAGTAACAGTGCAGCTCATGCTACTGCCAAAGTGAAAATCAACCCAAAAGAACTAAACGTGAAAAAAAGTAGGATCAGGTGCAAACGTATTTGGAAATGTTAAAAAAGAGTTTAAGGTTTTAAATCATCAGCATATTTACTACACATTTAGCTGCAACACATTTCATTACTGAGAAATTAAAGCTAATTTTTAATTAATTAATCAGGGATTTGCAAAAATTGTATTTTCTTTTTACTACAATTTTTTTTATACGCTCTTTGAAAATTTTTGTTACTTCTGATGATGAAAGATCAGCTGTGTGTGAGTTTGCATATGTAATCGAGCAAATGACAAATCAGTATGTCATTCTAGAAGAAGAGAATTTGCTTTTTTCTATGCCTTTGCATAAAATTACTACTTATTACTTACAATAATAATGATAATAATATAATCCCACATACTACATGTACAGTACTGGAGGAAGGGACCCTTCCTGACCCTCCTGCATTTGGCCTCAGGTTTTCATCAACATCACATATTTTATCTTTGTCTCCTCTCACTGAGTGTAGAACCGTAGCTGCATTTTAAATAATGAAACGAGACTCAGCACTTTAGTTGGACTATAATACTGTAAAAATAACTTTTGGAAATGAGATAAATCTTTTAGAAAGTGTGTCTTTAATGTATCAGTTTTCCTTTAGTTCAGGTTCTTCTTTTCGGTCAGAGTGTAGCTTTACTTTGAATACTTTTACTGCACTAAAAGATTTGACGATCGATCGTCACCCAGTACAGAGGACAGAGAGGAGTGTAGAATTATGGAAAAGAAATTATATTTTGAGAGTGAGATCTACATTTTTAGAGAGGACTTTTCTGAAACAATCTGACCTCTTTTCCGTCACACTAGTTGCCTTTGTTTTCATATTTTCATGTCCCTGCTCTTTGGGTTGATTTTTCCTTTAGTGGCAGTTTCAGAAAACGATGGTTCCTTCTACTTAAAGTCGACAGACTCCTCACAACAAGCTGGAACCAGGACTGCGACATTTACTCCACAAATGATTGTTGTTTCAAAATGATGGGAAAAAGTCTTAAGTTACTAGTGAAATAGAGCAACGTAATGTTGCAGCCCTGCATCAAGCCAATGTCACCGTGCAGCATGCAGACAACACGACAACGACCACGGCTCTCACAAAACACACACGCCACAGTCAGACGGTAAAGACGTATTAGCAAAACAATGTATGTGAAGGTCATTTGGATCTACATGGAAAAAATATTGGCATTTTTTACCTCAAACTCTTGTTGGAAGCCCTGGGTGCTGTGAAGTTCAGCCACGTGTTTGATAAAGTCTTTGACTGGAAATAATGTCTGCTCATCTAGAAAAACACAAAGATGATCTCTCAAATTTGTTATAAAAAATGTGAATTACTTCACAGTAATCACACATTAATTAATTAATATCCACTGTCAGAATTATGGTTTGTTTCTAAATGTAGGAAAATTAGCATTACAATAATGTAGGTCTTTCAGGAAAAGTCCTTCTGGAAAGAGATTTTCTTTTTTAGAATGAACGGACACTTGACTCAAGTAAGGTGAAGGATGTCTGGGAGAAGTGGAGGCTTTCAAAAATATGGGTAAATAGTTTTGGAAATAAATGACATTTGGAAACAAAGGACACAAAAAGCCGTGAGAAAGATCTTTGCATTTGGCGTTTTTTAGGAAAGTGAGAAAAAAAAAGTGGGCGCATTTGTGATTGATTGTGGAGGAGTTGAGACATTTTAGAAGTTGCTGAGAGGAATTTAAAACAATAGGTGAGTACATTTTCAAAAGCAAGGACATATTTCAAAGGGACCTTTTAGAAAGGTGAGACTACTGAGTACATGAGTGTGAGGCCTTTTCTTGAAGCTTTGGATAATTTTAAATGGAAAGACATTCACAACGTTTATGCTAATTACCTCATTAAACATTCAAAATCAAACTTGTTTTTTTTGGGGGGGTAATTACATATGTAATTTAGAGTTATGACATCCTGTTTTCATACGGATACAAATATAGGAAGGTGTGTGTTACCAGGCGTCAGTCCATCTGTGGACGGAGCAGCGATGACTCTGGGTGACGAACTGTCATCAATGTAGAAGTGAGCCGTCTGAAAACAGGCCCTGCAGATCAAACACATACACGGGATTTTAAAAGACCTGCAAAATATCAAACGTCACCATGTGATTCTGCTTTAGCCCAGATTTTGGAGAACATGTCCTAATCCTCCCAGAAACACAGATTCTGTTAATCCTTGACAAGTTTTTAAAAGGATGAGCTTTTCCTCAGATGAGCCTGTGTTGTCTCAGCCAGAAATGGACATCAGGGATTATCACAGACAAACACACACCGAGACGGGGCTGAGCTCTGGGATTAAAGGTGGACAACGTTTGCAGGAACCCCTCAGAGGAACACAAACAATGTCTTTGCTTTTTGGGTTTCACCATCTCAATTATTTCAACAGCTCAATCATGAAAGTTTGTCTCATAAGCTAGTAACTTTCCATTTGTTACGTTGGGTTTTTTTTGGGCTTTAACATAAAAAAACAAGTTCTCTTATTAAAAAGTTTTATATCACTCATTTTAAAAAAAATGTTATGGAAAGTGGGAAAGTTTCTGCCTGACACAAGGACACAAACAAGAACACGCACTGAGGTCGTATGTATTTAGTGTCAGTCACTGTCAGGGAGTGAGGCCACGATTAGGCTGAAAATCCACCTCCAAACAAAACCCCGGTGAGCTCAGGAACATCACAGAAAACAGCTGTAACAGAAGAACAAAAGCCTCTTCACAACAGTGGGGAAGCAGCGAGTTAATGTCCAGTGAAGAGAAGATTTTACCACTGCTAAATCCCGAAAGCAGGATCGTCAGAAAGGTGAAACATCTGCAGAGCGTAAGAAGAAAACTCCTAATAGTTGCACCGAAAGGGAAGAAACTGCTCGTGAGCTGAAGCATGAAGGAGTGAGGATTGGGCTGTTGGCACATTTGGCCGTCAAAGGAACTAGTCCTCCTGTTTTTACTGCTAACGAGACTTAATTTATGACAAGTTTAGGTTGCTCACGTTCAGCCTTCAGAACTCACTGGACAGTGTTTTACAGAGCAGATGGACAAAAAAATCAGTGTAAAAGACAAAACTATCCGATGTTCTTCGATGGCCAAGTCCAAAACCTAAAGCAGAACCTAACTGAGCTGAAGGCAAAATACCCACAAAACAACAGGAAGTACAAAGAGCTGTGGTGAAGGGCGGGGTCTATAGATCTAGAAAACTGAAGCTGCCACCTTCACTGCTCGTCCTCTGACAGATGGACTTTCATGTTGAGACACGTCATCTTGGACCACTAGTTAAAAGACAAATCTACTTTATTTTCCTTGTTTAACTGTTGAGACTGACACTAATCTGATTCTGCTCACGGAGGATTTAATGTGCTCAGCCAGTTCTTGGAGCTAAAATAAGAAAACAGCTGCTGCTCATTAACAAACTCACTCTCGCACTTTTTTGGCACCGAGCATTTTCACTGACTCCGTCCTCTCTGCAGGTGCAAAGCATTCAAATTAATCTGCAGTGCTTTTCTACAAATAACCATTTTGTCAATACTTAGAGTCTTCATGGACGCTGATGGAAACTCACTTCACTCTCTGTTAATAGCCATAGTTTTCATTGTGCTGAATCTCTTAATGATCTTCTTACCAAATTCTCGGAGCAGCACTTTGTCTTGGAACAGGTAGATTATAAAAAAAGCAGCCCCCTAGGAACAGCCCACCCCTGCTGTATGTGACCTTCAGACAGTGGTAATTTTGTGCCAGTGTGTGTCTTTGTCTCTCTTGTAGCTCTGACAGCCCTTGCGGTAATTTCCTGTTGCTGTGCGTGTCTCAGCTCGTTGTAAACTTGAAATGTCCACTGAGATCGTCCCAAAGTGCTTGACCTTAAATGCACAACAGCAGAGTCAAAATGAGCACCGTGTAGTGACGAGCGAGTGAAAAGGGACAAAACATCAGCAGGATTAGTGCAGTTTGGCCTCCTGCCGCTCGCCCTACAAGACGCTGACACGATTCCCTCTGTCCGACATAATGAGACGGATGTCCTTTTCTACCCCCCGAGCCTCTTTGGACGGTCTCAGCTGAGTGGACGCTGCAGCCGAGGCACATCCTTCGGCGCACATTAAAGCCTCTGCTCCTCCTTATTACCAGCTTAGCGCTGCTCATCCTCGCACATACAACAACAAGCGCAGTGCAAAACAAGAACAATATGTTGAGCCAAATGGCAAGTGTGCATCTGCAAAGGTGTTTACACTGCGTGTGACAGCGTGTCGACGGGATTTCTGAAGTTGGTTATTTTACAGCCTCCGAGCGCAGCTTTTTCCAAACACAGAAGATGTTTTCAGCACAGGCGGGAAACAGTGGGGAGTTTCTGTCCTCATTTGTCAACTATTTGCTAAGAAAGTATTTGCCCTAAAATCCAGCTTTTCGTGCATGTACATAAATAAAAATCAATAATTAAAGACAGCATCTTTCAAGGTGAACTGAGGGGAATCAAACACTTCAGCGGCAGTGGCGGCTGAAAGGCTTCACCCACTCCTGCACACGGGGGCATTGTTTGTGAAGGGGGCTGCTGTTGAGCTCACGCGTGCAAATGAAAACACGCAGCACAATGTAAAATCAGGATTGAGCTCATGTTTGAGGAGATTACGCTTCCCAGACAAATGTGAGAGTCTTCGAGCTAAAGCCACCGGTTTACCGCCTCCGCCCGTAACATCAGATATGACTGGGCTGAACAGGACTGGGGCCGCGTCTAAGACCGGATGGATTAGTCACTCCTATAGCGGCAGGAACCAGAACGAGGACACGATGTGATACAAGGAGCATTTGCAATAACGTTTTTACCTTGCACACACAAATGTAGAAAATGCGAGTGAGAACAAGGTTCAAGAAATTGTTTCCCAAACACACGAAAAGGTTTCTCCAACACAGAGAAAGCAATTAATTATTAAATCATTCAGCACGCATGCAGAGCAGCTGCTCCTTCACATTAGGCCAGTTCACTGGCAGGAGGAGTTCTCCTTTAAACACAGAGAAGAACACAGCCACACACTTACTGAGATTACACGCATGAACCTGGATCTGTTTCCCGCCTGACTTTGTTCTGTCTTATGCCTTGGAGAACGGGGCATCATGTCAAAGCACGTCAGAGAGGCTGAGGACTTTATGACCTACCTGCAGATATCGTTATCTGTAGCACAGATACGCTTAGGTTCCTGTCACCAAAACTGACTACGCAACTTCAGACTGGAGGAACTTTTTCATATTTCTTACAACTATAATTTTAAGATCCCCTTTTCTTCTGTTCGAACTGCAGGAACTAACAAGCAGCCTGCCACCCGACAACAAATGACCGGAGTCTGTCTTCATCCCTGGGGGGGAGCAACAGCCGTATCTTAACCAAACCGTGTGTTCATTTCATTGTAATTCTGGAAGATAAAAGCCGTCAGAGTTGATAATGTGTTACTGCTACCTGAAGGGAAAGTTGACAAAACGCATTTTATTGGACTTTACTCAAGTCTGCAGACTCACCACAGACCAATGCAAAAATACATGAATCCAAGCCTGTGTGCAGCGTTTCATCCTTTTAAACAGAGCAGTGAACTCCAACCTAAGGTAACGATTGTTGCTAATGCCAGGTAACGGTGACTTGAGGAAAATGTTATTGCCAATTCTTTAGCACATTTCTTAGAGTTGGTATGATCGGACCTCCTGGAAGAACCTGAGCAACATGTTCATGGAAACTGGGATTTCTTCAAATCGGCCTTTTTTCTCTTAGATTTTAGGTTTTCCAAAGGTCAGTGTCGTTTGTGTCTGTCAGCCTCATCAGAGGGCCGTTACTCTTTAGGTGTACTGTAGTATTTTGGAAATGATCAAATATTACTACTAAAGCTACAGTTTGGCATTTCTGGGAAAGAATTTCAAATTCATTATTATTATCAATTATTTGTTGTTTCATAATGACTAATACCTGATACTGGTTCTGCTGCTCCATAATCTGCTAAATCAACAATGTGCATCTGTGGGAAACGAAATGGGTACGTACACAGTCTGACATGTGGAGGGGAAGTTAAGCTAGAGGTCAAGTTTATTCAAACACACTGCACTGGTTTTTTAAAGAATCACTGATCCCAGACCACCACCTTCAGATGGACCTGAATGCAGTTTATGACACTTCAAACAACGGTCATGTTGTTGAAGTTCCACCATGAAAAAGTGGGTAAAATTGTTTCACTGCGTAGTTTCTGTACGTCAATAAAAAACCTTTGTGCAGAAAACAAGACACTAATATTTCATTGCTGTGACTTCTAGTGGCCAAAACAATCACATAAATGTAGTTTAAAAAATCACCTCCAGTAGATGAGGATGCTGATGAGGACGATCATGCCAACGATGGTGAGGGTGGAGATGACGGCCAAGGGAACCACAGCTTTCCTCTCTCTTTCCCTGATTGAACCAACCCTGGACTCATGGCTGCTGTTGCTGGCATCTGGAGAGATTCAACAGAGGAAGATGGACGTTAAAGCAACAGCAGAGGGGAAACTAAGAAGTCACAATTGGGGGTTGTCGTGGCAGTTTCAGAGAGGAAAGGTGCTGTGGCAGCTGATATTTAATAAATAAAACCTTAGCTGACAGAGCCAAAAACACAGTCTGTTCATAACCTATATGTGTCCCTAAAAAAGTCACAACAGGCTATGTGCCAGATGTGTTTTTAAGCTGACTTTAAACCAGATGTTATTCAAGCTATCAATGATGCTAAGATGAAGATTAACAAAGTCTCCATCCACAACCACCACAGGCGTTTGACGTCTCAACCTCTTTCTTTGACTTCTGTTGTATATCTGTGGAGTACTTTCAGCCATCTAACTAATTCTTTCCAGTATTTCTCATTTCAATAATTGTTCTTAACTGTAATAACTTATTTTCCCAGATTTATGTTTTTCGGTCATTCGTCCAAAACACGCAAATTAGCTGAGGACCCCCTGCCCACAGCAGAATTATAGTCGCATGCTAGAAGAGGAATTAGACTTCATTGGTTGTTAGACATCTTTAAGTTCTTGAGAAAATGCACAGAACTGATAACATGGCATTACTGTAATTCCCTGAGCAACCAGTTGTCAGAAAACTAAGAGTTGTTACTTTCAACTGGTGCAAAAGTGAACGCCTGATGCACTTTATGAATCGCAAACAGGTTTATTGCTGTGACTAATGTACAGCACTTTGAGACACTCATACATGAAAGGTGTTGTAGAAATAAAGACATGTCCAGCATAGACGCTGTAGTTTCTGGGTTTCCAGTGGGAACTATCCCGACCACAACACCTCTGTGCATTAACTGTAGTATTTGCTATATTAGCACGTCTGTCGTCTTTGTGTCTCATTAAACATCTCGTACCCTCCAACTGCGTAATGCACAAGCAGTAAACTGGCTGCTGTGCTGGAACATGGTCACCTGGTGAGAGGTAAATGTAACCGCACCATCAACTTTAGCACGACCTGACTCTGAATCAGTGTCAGACTCAGTGGAATCATGGTTTTACTGTTGGAGTCATCAGTGCCCCAAGTGTTAGATACACATTAAAAAGCTTTTTATACATTTTTTGCATTGTTTCCTTTCACCATTCTTGTTCTGTTGCATGCACTTGTAAAGCAACTGCAGTTTTTGAGATGTGATGAAAGGTTAACTAAATTACTTTAATTTGTATATTTACATTAAGATTAGTCAGAGAAGGTGAGGGCGTCTCATGGAGGCTCTACGCCTGATGAACACGGACAGAATGAGGCCAAACTGAGAAGCTAAACGGAATCTTGTCTTGTTCCCAAACCTCTGACTGGATTCTATTCGAGCTTCTATACCCTGTCGTATTGTGTTTGAAGTGTACTACGTAAATAAGTTGCCTTGCCTAAAGGACAACCTAAGGTGACAGAGGTTTACCTCAACCAAAGAGCTCATTCCTGCCTCCAGAGCAGCTTGGCCTCCTTGAACTGTTGGCAGAACTAAAACTACAACATTCTCAGATCGCTAACAAAATTTACGTCAAACATGAACCATATTAACAACCCAGCAGTGAAACACAAAGTACCACCGTTCACATTCAGCCACCTACTGCACAAACACGAAACTCATCGCATTCAAAACACCTTCCAAACTACTTGAAAGAAACACAGAGATGCACAAAGAGTCACAATCAAAACTCCATCACAGATCAAGTGAGAACACACAGCAGCAGCAGCACAAGCACAGCTGAACTGGAGTCAATCAAACAGCATAACTGTAACTTGAAATTTGGAAATAAAAAACCCTGACCTTGCCGAGCTGCTGAATCGCCGTCTTCTTTATTGTCTGATAACTAGTGAGGGAAACACTAGTGTGGATTAACCTTGACTGATAGAGGCTGTTTGTCAGAACTTTTCTGCTTTGCACAAACTGACTGTGTTCAGCTGTGAATGGCTGGGTCAGCCCTGTTGAGGAGTTCATAAAGAGCCTGTGTGCTCTCTACTTCTGTGCACACGCTGAGTAAAACCCATTCATTCAATCATTCATCCAGTTTTGTCTGCCTCTCAAAAAAGGAAAAAAAAATCCACGGACACACAGGTGATGATAATGGGCAAAGAAAAAGAAAAAGCCCAGACAGAAGATGGAAAAGGTTACTGGTTTTGGTGCAGAGACTGAAGAGATGAAGTTGCTCAAAGAAAAGGAGCGTGTACACAAAACTTCTGCTCAAAGTTTCCTCTGAAAAGAGCTCAAAGGAAATGATGAAGTTGAACTAAATAATGGAGATGGAGTTGTGCTACTGTGCATCTGGCTGTCGGAAGGTCAGGGGCACGGACAAGACGAGGTAGGATCATAATTTAAAAACGTATGCATGTTTTAGTCTAAAATTATTGGTAAAAAAAAAAGATAATACTACCCAGAACAAACAAGTCAAAATCTGGAGGTTTCTTACCAAAATAAAAAGGTCCTGAGACTTTTAAACAAGAAATACCTCCAAGCTGTAAACTAACTACATAACAGAACAGAGGCAGCTAATTTCTCAGGCATGGACATTATATTTTTGAGATATGACAGAGTCCTAATTCAAAATCAGTCTCCGTTTAAAACATGTATGGGAAGTATTTTCAAATATGCACATTTTATTAGCAAGATGCTGTAGAAAGAGCAAAAGGAACCTGTTTGATGTTTTACAGCTTTCCCACCAGCATCAATGCTTCCACTAAACTAAGAACTATTATTTCAGAACAATCGGCACTCTGTAAAATTCTTAATTAGTTGTTGCTGAAAGATTCATGAATCATTATATATAGTGAGAATTAAGTCTTTTAAAGTGCAGGGAGGCCGATACTGTTCAGAGGCGCTAAAGAGCTTTGCTGCCCTCTAGTGACCACATCAGGCAGAGAAGATCTGACGGCATGTGCACATGAACTGCTCAAACTTTTGTTTAGAATTTTGCCAAATTGCTGTATATGTAACAAAATAAAACTGACAGTACTAAATAAATGATCATTACTAAGAATTCAGTGCTCACTTAAAACATTTAGCTTTTTGTGAACTGTAACCGTAACGTGTAATTACCGATTTGGCCTTGACGTTTAAAATAATCATCCCATGGTGAATACAAAATAAAAATCCAATCAGTCCCATGTTCATTCAAACATTTCTTGTTTTCAACATGAGTTACATTTTACGATGCTTCGTACCTCCATGATTAAGTCCCTTACGAATAAACGTCAAGTCAGAATAAAGTTTCTGTCTTGAGCACACAGTGTTGCTGCAGACAACATGATGCAGTTTAGAATCGTGCTCTGAGCTTCATTACAGAGGATAATTACTGCTTTCATCAATAAGAATCAACAATAATTCATTTTTATGTTTAAAAGTGCCTCTGTGCATCACTTCCCACATTTAAGTTCTCAAGAACTTTTAAAAACACTGCACACACAAGCCGTGTGTACTAAAGTAGACACCTTCGCAGTATTTATACTGCAGAAATAATAATTTACCCAAACTATGATTTTCAAATATTTTGAAATTCTGGGTTTTGGATTTTCATTAGACGTAAACTATAATCAAAGAAATTTATACCAAAAAAGGCTTGAAATATTAAACTTTACATCAACTTAATCTGTAATAGAAGCTGCACCGTTTCAATTAAATTACAAAAATGCTATTCATTTTCATATTTTGTGAGATGCACTTGTTCAGTAACACCTGCATGCTGTCTCGCTTAAACTGCAACATTTATAAATTATTAAAGAGCATGAAGCTGTAATTAATTATATACAACTCCCACTTTTTGCTACTGCTGCAAACCCTATGGATTAATTGATTTTAATTAAGCTGTGTGATAGACATACTAACCGGTCTTCATGCCAAGACCGTCTCCAGCCCTTCATCACTAAACATAACAAGTTGTTGAGAAAATGAAGAGATGAATGGTGGTAAAATTGTGGAGTCTCAAAGGATGACGAAGAATGGATCCCTTTGGTGACTGAATTTTCTTACTTTCACACAAGAGCGGGAAAGAAAAAAAAAGAAATGAAGTTTGGTTGTTGAGAAATGATGAATTAGTCTAGCAGACATCAGAACTCGTCCTGATCCCTTGGTATTTTGCAGATGTGTACAGCTTTTCCCCCACACGGACGTTTTAGTTTTACCTGCAACTGGCTCCTCTTCCTCAGACTCTGTGTCCATGTGCTCGGAGATACTGAAGTCAGAGGACGTCTCATTGTCGTACAAGCTTTCACTCTGGCCAGAGCCGCTCTCCTCCTCCACACCCAGCGACCAGGGTGAAGCAGAGGTTTCCACAGGAACATTTGCCGTTGTCATGCTGTCTACTCCTGAGGTGATGGCGCTTCCGCTTCCGCTTTCAAAATAGAATGCAGAGGAGCGTTCCTCCAAATCATCTGGTGTCTGACCGGACTGGTCTAAGGTCGTAGACGTGGGAACGGTGGTTGTGACTTTGGTCGATTCCTGTAGCGTGCTTTCCTCAAAGGCAGAGGACTGAACTCTTTCCCACTCCTGATCTACACCCTCCTGGGGCTCAGGAAACAGGGCTGAGCCAGAGGCACTGCTGCTAGCGTCTAACACCTTCCCCTCTGGAGTAGGGGTGAAAGGGAAGGGTGTGGGGGAAGAAGGAAGGACAGAGGGACGGAGGGTGGAGTTCCCATCTGGAGCTGAGAATGAGGGATCCCTGATGCCAGGTGCTGTGGCTGCAACAGACATGGGCAGGTCACTGTGGGTGGCTTGGAGAAGACTGGAATGTGGAGAGGACGACGAGGGAGAGATGGCACTATGGGAGGACAGAGGCTGGTCTAAGGACGAAACATCAGAAACCGGCACAGATAGAGAGTGTAGGACGCTGTCTATGCCAACACCAGAGGATGAGGGGAAGCCCATGCTAGAGTAAAGCTCTATGCTAGCAGAGTCCCAGGATGAAGACGGCTGGGGGATGTGAGGAGAGGCATGCAACCAGGACGAGGACACCGACGGCTCCAGAGAACAGCCACACAGAGTATCCACATCGCTAGCTAATGGAAACCCATCACCACTGACCTCAGGCAGAAAAGACTCCAATGTGCTCCCTGTGGCGTATCTTGAATCCTCAAACCCAACTGAGAAAGAATGGTGTAAGCCAGGCGTTGTGCCAGAAAGGGTAAAGTCACTAGAGAGGAGAACTGAAGGCTGGAGGGTGGGGCTGAAAGACAGAGACATTGTTGAGAGTGACAGATCCTGGAAGGATTCGGATGGTTCGGCAGCAACGGTGGTGCCATACGGATCAGGCACTGTTTGAAGAGGTGGGGTTTCGCTAAACACCGTGGGGTGGCCCGAAGAGACCGACGAAGATGAAGACCCAGACAACAAATCATCATCGCTATCATTATTATCAAACCCAGCACCAGGGAAGACAGAGTGAGTCTCCCAACTAGACAGGGGGTGCGAGGGGTAAGGCAGGGTGGAGGCAGGGAGCGTGAAGGTTGAAGGAGAAGCTGGATCTCTGCTAGACAACAGTGCAGTAGCGGCATGCTTGGGGTCCGAAGCAGAGGTAGACAACACAGGCCAGGACGAGGAGGGAGGGTCATGCAGGCAGGTGGAAGGGACAGCGTTGGGGTCCGCGGAGTCACACAGAGGGGAGGAGGCAAAGGAGGAGGAAGAGGAGGGAAGGACAGATGGGCGCTCACCATTTGAAAGCGGTTGAGTGGTCTGCAATAAATCACCATTCGATCCAAAGGATGTTTCAAGCACACCAGGATTCGTGGGCCTGCTTGAATCTGCTTCACTCGAGGAAGGAGGTTGGGAGGTTGAAATTTGGATCTCTAAAAAACCTCCGGGTTCGGGGGTGGCGTCTTCGTTTACGGGATGTCCCAGGCCTTGGTCGGTCTCAGACTGGATGAAGGAGGATGAAGTTGTTGTGCTGCTCAAATCACTAGTATAAGACCTCAGTGTTGCTACAGTTGTACCATGAGAAAAAATCCTTTTATCATCTTTTGTCTTTCCACTTGTGAATGTGGGAGTAGTGGTACTAAAATCATTGTTTGAACCGATGCCTTCCAGATCACCATCTGCTTTTGTACTGGAGTACACAGGAGTAGTGGGAGGAGAAAGAAAAACTTCCTCGGCTGATGTTGTGGAGTGAAATGGAACATTGCCACTGAAGTCAGCAGTTCCTCTGATTTCTGGTGGCAGGGTAACATCTGGTGTCTGTGTTTCGGTGCTATGATGCATCTCCTCTGAATGGTTTAAGACATGTCCAGACTGAGTGGATCTGGCAGTGGGAGAGGGAGGATCAGTGCTGGCCCATTTTTGACTCAACTCTGTTGTTGTGGTGCTGGTGCCAGGTACGGGCAATAAAGGTGATCCAGAAGCTGTGGTACTCTGTGAGTTTGTCAGAATCGAGGCTAGATCGTAATCTTCGGTTTGGACCTGTTCATTCAAAGACAGGTCATGTTCATAGCTGACCTGATGATGAGAGCAAAGTTGTAAAGTTAGTAATTCAAATCAGCCATGGTCCTTATTCCAAGAAATGCAGTATCTGAGAAAAACTTAAACAGCAATAGTTCTTACATCGTTGCCAAAATCTTCTGAATCTGGATCCAACGTATTTTCTGAAAAAGGGCAGATTGCATTGTTAGTAAGTGGAAATAATGACAACCTGAACTTAGATACCTTTAATTTCAATCCAATTGACAAGACAAAGTCCTGCTAAATTTAGCTTCTTTTGTATTTTTATTGATATTAAACCCATAAAATTTAAAGCAAATTTTAAACAACAGCAAAGACATGTCAAAGGAGGAACACATTTTGAAAAAAGGTCAATGGAACAATAAGGAGACGCAAAGACAAAAACGTGGGTTTCTGGATGTTTTAGAAAAGTAAATCTGCTGGGCGCTGTTAAACCTAAAAACCTTGATTATGGCTGTGAAGATGTTGCTCATGAAGCATGTAAACACGTTAAATGATAAATAATAAAAATAGAGAAGAGGAGGTTGTACACAACTGGCTTTATGGCACATAAAATAGGGAACACTTTCATGCAACAGGAACACTGGACTTTCATGCATGGTCCCCCCCAAAAACACAGAAAATGCATTTGCAATTAATCAGTTTTCTGTTTCATCCTCTTTGTAAAAACAGAAGAGCCAAGAAAAAAAAATTGAACTAACAGCTTTAACCTATTTTCCCTCATTATTTGAACCCTTTGGTATTCGAACTCTACCTGTCTTTGTCCAAGAGGAATAAAACAAACTCACAAGAGTTATTTGCAAATGCCACGTATGTTGAGCGAGCTGAGACGCACAGCACACAGCGGGCGTGAGGGGACACGTGGGCAGGTGGGACTCTTACCTGGCTGAGACGGGTTTGTGAAGCATGAGGTGAGGTTTACAAGTTTAATGACTGATGGCGGTGACGGGGCTAAACGAGCACAAATGTCTACAACTGAACTTTGATTTCTGTGTAGAAAAATGTTATTGAGCTTTATCTAATCCTCAAAAGAAACAATGTCAATATTACCAAAAAACAGAACATTCTCCACTTGATTATAAAATTTTTGCCCACTATCTTGTCATTCAATCCCATCATAACTACAGTTAAAAATTATCCAAAATATGCACATTCAATTATAATGCAGTTCAGTAGTACAGTAAGCATCTGACTGCAAAATTAATAACCCTAAAGAAAAAGTACATTATCTGTACAAATGCACAAATGATTGTTATTGTATCATCCTAGGGTTGCAAATACATTATCCTGATAACCAACCCTTAGTTGCAAATAAAGCTACAACTCTTTAGATGAAATGACAGTTACTAGAACCCAATGTGCTCTCTTTAAATGTAATATTTTGGACTTTACTTTAGTCTCTCAATTAAACAAATTACGGCGCTACAATTTTAGAGGCGATTTTCAATATTGTTTTGTTAAATGCTACATTTTCCAAACATGCAGAGGCATAAACACACATGAAATCTGCAGAGAAATTAAAAAGACCTGGAGGAGTTGTCAAGTAGATTGATGGGCTCGGACTATCTCTGCATCAAGCAGGAGTCCAAAGATTTCCAGGAAATTGTTAGAGTTATAAAGGAAACCACATTGCCACTTGACACAGTGAAAACTAGCAGGACAGCAGACGTCACACATGCTTCACAGCTGCTTTTGTCTTAATATCTGATATTACACATCAGATTTATACTTATATATATAAATAAATGCAAAAACCTTCAAAATTCTGAAAATGAAACAAGCTGATTAGGGGTCATTTCTTATTGGATTTATGTTTTTGACAATGTTCTACTCATTAACTAAGAGCTTAAATGTCTAAAGGTTCCAGCTGTGGACCTCACTAACATCCATGTTAAGCTCTTCGAATGCTGTAGCACCGAGCCAACGTTAAAAACTTCACAACTGCTCTAAAAAGTAAAAGCTCCTTTGGAGATACCAACATGTCAGCTTTATATTTGTTTGGAAATATGCTACTTTGAGATGCAATGTGGATAGGTCGATAGCGTTAGGCTTAGCCAGTATGATCTCGTGTGGTGTCAAAATATTTCCCCACAACTTACTGCAGAATGTCAGTCATTCATAAAGAGGATCCAGGGGATTAAATGTTCTTTGTAACAAGATTTATCAGTTTATTTAAAATTAAAGTTCAGTTAGAATACAACGACACTGATTGCTTTCCCAAACCATGCCAAATAAATTTTCTCTGAGGGGAAACAAATATTAAAAACTAAACAAAACAAAGATGGCAACGCTGTCTTTCCACGTGACATGAAGGGACACAGGAAACCAAGAATGTCGTTTTATAGAGCACATTGAAAGAGTACAAAGAAAGCTGTGAAATAGCAAAAACAAAAACACTGAAATATGGGAGTGAAACAAGTGTATGTGTCTAAGTCCTCATAAACCGAAACTATATACACCCCATAGTGACGGAAAGGGAGGGCGAACAGTGAGATAGAGGAAAAACAAAAAAACACCACTTGTATCATTCAGGGCTCAGAAGGAGGATGAATGAGACGTGGAAATGCCTCTAAAATAAAAGTAAGGTGCCTGAAAAGTCTAGTAGAAGTGACTGTCGTATAAGTTCAGACGAGGTTTCTGTAAACGGTATTTTTCCGTTTTCACTTTAGCTGTTTCGTGAGGTTCCCACTGCATCCAGCAGTTTAAAGCCACATTTATAGTCTGGTTTCATTGGAAGGTAAACAATACAGATGTTTGACTCTCTCTTTAAATACAAGAAATAAATTAATGAAATTTAATAAAGTAAATGGGGTAAATTATTCATAAACTTCAAAGGGAAATTGACATTAATACATAAATTATTTACATAGAGAATATTAAGTCATGAGATTTTGTTTACTGTTAATGTTGATTCTCATAATAAACTATCAGATATTCAAAATTACAATTCAAGTCAAAATGTATTTTCAATATGAATATCGAACAATAATTTGAACAACAACAAAAGACTAAAAGTTCAACATGTCATAAATTTGATTTTTTGTCATTTCCTTTTTATAATTCATTTTTTCTCTCCTGTCAGAAAAATACTTCTGTAGATTTAGTCTTCCACTACTCTTTTACTCAGGTGTAAAATTGTAAAAAATAAAATAAAATGGGGGGCCACAAAGAGTGTAGAAAACGAAATGAGAAACTGCAGGAGAAAGAGAAATATCGGAATAATTCATCTGTTGCATCGGTCAACGCTACACTTTGCCTTGGGCACGGTCACGCTTACCAGGGTCGTCGACGGGCATTACGACCGACTGCTGGTCGCTCACACGTCCGTACAGACCGTTGGTGCAAACCGCCACCACCTGGACCACGTAGCTGGTGTTGGCTAACAGGTCATCGAGCATTGCCCCCTGTTGAAGGGAGAAGGAATTCAATGATGAGAAGGCCCACAGCAAAGGATCACATTTACCCAATTATAAGCATTAATCTTTAGGCAAACTTTCGTCCCTATAGACAGTCAGTTGGAGCTGAGTGCTGTGAACACCCACTGGTAAGAGGCTTGAAATGAAAGCATGCAATAATGTCAAGATGGCTCAATATGTGACTAGTTTATTTCTGTTTAAATAGGAGATCTGTTTTGCCAGTCTTTGTGCCCATTACTGGGTTTAGGGTCGGATATGTTTAGATTTTTCAGCAATAATTTGGTGACAGTTACAGTGGACTGGTGGCTTGGCATCAAAAGTACATAAGCAGCTGCTTACAGAAATAGTTATAGATATTTTTTATGTTGTGGATTCTCTCTCTTACCACATCCTGGTCTCCGTCAGTCAGGTATTCATTGGGGGCAGAGTTCTCTACATTAGCCAGGCGGTAGGTGACGGAGTACTTCTCGATGCTGGCATCGTACACTGCCCGCGGACGCTCCCATGTCACCAGCAGGCTGCTGAGGTTGTGCGGCACCGCCTGGATGTTCTCTGGCTCTGAACTGCACACTGACACACACACACAAACAAATACCAAAAAGAGTTAGGAAATATTACCAGTTCTTCTACAAGTCCTGACTCATCACTTCCTCTCCTAATCCCATGATCAGCTGCGGAAAAAATTTCACTTGTACTGAAAGATATGCTAAAGATGAGGCTCATCAGGCTTCAAACTACCATACGTTTTTTCTGCCATATTCTGATTTAATTTTAAATAACAAGGAAAAACCACAAGTAACACATGAAAGATCAATCTATTGTTCTTTAATTCTAGGTCAGATTAGAGATTAAAGCAGCAGATATAAAGTAACTAGGATTAACAAAGATTAAAAGGGTCTGAGGGTGGATCGAGTGCATTTATCCAAACACTGACACACTTCCTCCATCTGAGCTGAGCTAAACCTCTGTCCACAACCAGAGACCTAGAGCATGTTCCTCATGCCGAAAAATACTGACGGTGACAAAGAATGGACAAAGCTGACGTTTGGGACGGTCGGGCTTTGACCACCAGAGGGCAGAAAAAGACCAGCGAACAAACTAGATCTGAGCAGTTTAATCAGTCATGTTGAGTAACACTGATTAAAGTGTCATAACAAATCTGGCAGACATCACAGCATCTTATCAGACTATCAACATCTGAACTTTTCTGACATCTATGTTTTTCTTCTTGATTGCAATGTGAATTCAAAACACAACTTTCATAAACCAACACAAACTAACTTAACACTATTTTTTATTAAAGACAAAAGAAAACTGGTGAAGATGATTAACATCAGACTTTTTCCCCATTTTGGGTTGTTTTATTTATAAAAATAAATGTTTTTTATATCTGCTGTTTGTTTATACGGACTCTTATATTTACTGGAGGTGCTACCTCATTTTAGTTGAATGCTACGGCATTGACCATACAACACTGCAGCCAGTGGAGGAAGAAGGTCCAAGACTCTTAGTTTAGGTAAAACAATCAGCACTAATGATTATTGGGAAAGAAGATAATATAGAATATACAAATTTCATTACGCATTATCTCTAATCTTTCATTTTGCTTTAAAATCTTGGATAGCATAATTAAATGAAACCACTAGAAGCACGTGGCGAGACTGAAGTTCCACCATGCTGTGTAAACTGTGAGCTCAGCCTGCTGTACGGATGACGTACATTTAACATATCTTGCATTTGGTTTGGCTGAAAAGTTGTTTCAATAGTTTGAAATATAAGGAGATGGAGCAAATGATGAAGGAGAAGATAAACCAACACAACAATTTTCAGAATTGGGTCAGTAAGTCAGAACACAGACTCCAACTTGCCAACAGAAACATAGAGCGACGCCAACATCTTGCTCCAACTCACAACTCACAGGCTCCAACTGCAAACTTGGAAACGGAACTTTGGAATTTACTTATTTAATCTTTAACAATTGTAATTTGCATGTCCTTTTTTAAAAGTAAAAATATTAATATCTCATCTTTGTGCTTACCTCTACAATAATGCTATAATAACAGTAGCATGACTCTCAAAATCAATTCACTCTGCTACAAACCAGCCCTCCTGCTCCCTGCTCTGCTCTTCTACAATCTGCTAATGATGAATTTTTCCTGCTAATTATGCAGGAATAATCAAAATTCTTTGACTTGTTAGAAGTAAAACAAATATGTCCGCACTGCTATCCATCTGTCTGTTAGGTATCAGTACTTTACAACAGTGCCAGCAGCACTAAGAAAACAGCGCAAACATTGTAGAAGATAAGAAGCACACAACTGCCCTGTGGCATACATTTAGTAAAGGTAAATAAAAATCCAGAAATACAAATAAAAATAAATTAAAATACAGTTTTACATGTCCTAACAACACACTACTCAGACTGTAAGCACCAGGAATTCAGCTCGTTTCTAACACTAGAACTATGCCTCCCAAAAACAACAAATCGATTCAACTTCATTACTAATTATCGAGTCCATCCAGAGTGTGGTGTAAAAATCGATGGTTAACCAAGCTGACCCGTCCTCTCTCTGTCACTGCTGTCTTATTTAGGTCACTGTTCTATTTTTATCTGATTTTTGTTTGATTTTTTCGTTTTTCATATTGAGCTCAGTCAGGGGAGATGCTGAATTACAGAGGACCATTAATGTGTGTAGATTTACACCATCACAAAACCACGTCTTTTGATGTTTTCATGATTTTATATTGGGCTGTAAACCAGAGTTACAAGGTCACTAACTGCCAGACTTCGGTCTAGATTAAGACCAATAAAGGCTTCAATCCAAACTGCAAAGAGTCTTCAATTAAAATAACACTCACGTTAAAATTCAAGAAATTAGTTTAGTTCAGACATTCAGTGCTTTCGTTTGCTGCCTCTTTTCCAATAAATCACAAGAGCAGTGTAGCAGATTTAGATCCCAAGACCCAGGTGGAGGCAGAGGTAATTGGATAGGTTCAGATTAGGGTACGAGAGAGCAAATGCAGAAATGACAAACTGTGAACCATAACCTGAAGTGGAAGAGAATCCAAATTTTGTTCAAAATTTTTAAAAACTAGATATGAGTAGAGACAAACACGTCTTCATCTGCCTGACAAGTACAGCAAGGCCAGCAAACCCACTCTTTTACGATTGTTGTGAAAAAATGGACAAATCTTTTGCACGTGAACTGGTTTGTAATTCGATAAGCAAAATCATAAGAGACTCCCACACACTGTCTAGCTCAGGCTGTTTTGCTTAAATATACACAACCAGTCAAAGGTTTGGCCACACCTCGTCTCTCTAATGGTTTTTTATTTCCGAACCCCGTTAAGGCAAGAAATTCCACCAATGAACCGTGACGAGGCCACACCTGTGAAGTGAAAACCATTTCAGGTGAGCAAAGCACTAATCAAAGCCAAGGGCGGCTATTTGGGAGAATCGAAAATATAAAATACGTTTAGACTTAATTCACACGTTTTTCTTTACTACATAATTCCATATGGGTTCATTCATAGCTGTGATGACTTCAGTGAGAATCTACAATGTAAATAGTCATGACAATAAAAGAAAATTACTGAAAAGGTGTGTTTAAACCTTTGACTGGTAGTGTACAGTTAAAATTACAAATGTAATAAACCTTACAGTGTTAGTAAACGTGTGCAGCAGTGTTTAATTTTTTTTTACGGGAAATGTACCATCATACCAATATGATACTTTTTAGCAGTAATTATTTTAGACAAAGGAATTTCATTCATCGTGCTTTTTGTTTCTTTCCACCTTTCTTTGGAATTAAAAAAAAAAAAAAAAACGGGAGCTAAAAAGTAGCTTTTTTCCCCATATTTGTGTAAAATAACCTGGCAAAAACTTTGCTGCAAATGGGGCTAACAGAAAAACATTATTATAAAATTAGGTAACTAAAAACAAATTTAGCATCAAACTTATAGATATCAACTTTTTAAGTCCACACATTCTTATTCCTCATTAAAACAAATAAAAAGTATAAGTTATGAAAATGGCCCATTTTGAATTACTTGTTCACATTAAAAATCTTGATCATGTGAAAATGAAATGAAATCTGTGCATCTGACCAGAGGAATAAAGCTCCTTGAGTTGAAAAATTGTGGTACACAAGCATGAATGACATTAGCAAAAATAAGCACAGTGCAGGATTATAGACACGTACCTGGTGTGAGAACCTCCTCTACGCCTGTGTAGGAGGAGAACACCTGACCCATGAACTGCTCCTGCTGCTCCCTGTAGTTATTCTGCAGGTAGTCCATCAGCATCACATATCCGGCCTGCTGCATCGTCATCACCTCACAGAACATCTCCAGCTGCAGCACAGAACACCACAAAAACACCATAAGAAACCAATCGGCATCATCTCAACAGCAGCACCATGTTCCTGTCGTCACTGTGAAAACCAGAATGAGCCTGGAGCAACAGCGAAGCTAAAACAAAAAAGGACCTGGGTTTTCTCTGCTCATCTTTATAACCTCAATTTTATTGCTTAAAGTGCCTTGAGCTGACCTTCTTAGGAACTGGTTCTTTATAAATAAAACTAAGAGACTTCTACATAGAGATGACAAGGACAAATTGTAAAGTGTGTAAACATCATCAGACATTTTACTTGTCTACCCACAACACACTGCAGCATTTCTCACGATAATGTGGAAGGGACGAGGTGTGCAGGAGTCTTTATTTCTGGAATAGTCCTTTAAGCTGCTGTCAGCCTCTGTGCCGCTCAGGTGAGTCACTTCTCTTTTCAGTGATTCAGTGGAAACCACTGGAGCCCTTTGTGCTTGATCAAGTCGTGACTTTAAACTATTAGGCTCTGGCAGCTTGAGCTGAGCTGGAATGTGGACCAGCTGAAACACGTCATGAGAAAGACAAGGAAACCAGGGGAGTCCTGGAAGAGGCAGCCTACAAGCTGCAGGAGGAAAACACAAGCAAAATAAATCTACGACGTGCCAAGCTTCTTCATTGCCAGGCAACATTGTAGTTTCTTTGGCCTCTCTTGCCTCCCTCTCATCATCCTTGAATTTTTAGTTGCTAAATTAAGTCCTGCAATAATTTTTTCTTTATGGTTTATGTCTTTCTCTAATGTTTAAACTGCATTAGCCCTGTTGACATTTTCTGTCATCTAGCTGCTCGTCAAACAGCTCCGTTGCAGGAAACAGTACTTTAAAATAAAAGCACGATGCCAGAAACTTCAAAATATTATGTTTTCTATTTTTAACGATGTGGCGCTCTACAGGACAAAAATAGAGAAGTAACCTACTAAAAGTAGCTACATTTAAAAAAACTTGAGTAATATAATGTTGTACTTTTGTCCACTATTTGTGCACATTAACATCTATAAAATAACAAATATATTTACATTTACATTTAGTCTTTGGACAGACGCTTTTATCCAAAGCGACTTACAAGTGAGGAACAAGCATCAATAAAATCTAAGTTAAGAAGTCAAAGAAGTGTTTCGGTTTCATGAGATGCGAGTACAGTAAAAAGATAAAGCCATCCCCTATAGTACGAAAAAGCAGGATTTTTATTCATTTCTTTTTCATTTTTATTTATTAATTTTTTTAAAAAGGGAGATACGGAAGAGTTCTGTTTTCAGCAGTGTTTTAAATGTAATGAGTGAGTTTGGCAGGTGATTCCACCACCGTGGGATCACTGTGGTTATATATATCTATAAAAAAATTAAAAAACAGTTGTAGAAAAAACATACAACTGTTTTGAATGATTTCTGTTATTCTCATGATGTTTTATATATTTTAAAGACACTTTTGATAGTTTAGAATTTTTTGTATATGTTAAGTAAAATTGACATTTAGATGACTGGAAATAATTGCAATGTTTGTGTGAAACGAGTCTCTCTTGAAAACGACACCTTGTGTCTCAGAAGACTAACCTGTATAAATAAAGACATAATAAAAAGAATATTTTCCGCCCATCCACATTCTTTTTTTTTTTTTTTACTTTTAACAGTTAGTTTTAAAGCCACAAAAAGTAAAGCGGCTTCGTTTAAAAACCGACTGAGGTTCTGTGTTTGGTTGACATCATGACTGCTCCATTACACAAAGGTGCAGTTTTTGTCAACGGGGGGGGGGGTACAACGTGATGTGTTTGTGTGTGTGGAGCCTCCTGCCTTTTGACAGCTGTGTGAAGAGGGAAGGAGTCTGCTTGAGGATGACGTTTGAGCCTCAGCAGGCGTAACACTCAAAACCTTTTGTGAAAACCTTTTGTGTGTGCGCGTCTGTTTTCAGGTTTGTTCAAGTGTGTTTCCTTGTTTCAGAATAAATACCGTAAAGATCTTTTGTGAACCAATATTTGTGTGATATAATGACGGCCTCTGTATGGCTGTCAATCATGCTCGGCCTGAGGGCAGTCACACACACACACACAGAGCAGCCCTGTTGAGAGCCTGCTGTCTGCCTCGCCCATCGCTTGTGTGATTCCCCGAGCACTAGTATGATAATTCCTTTTTCAGCTCCTTGAACTCTTTTCCCAAAGGTTGTTTACTGACATTTATGTAACGTGTCTCTTTGTGTTATTGTGTCTCTATTTCTTGAACAAAAGCCAAGGCTGATGTCTGGTTCTTAAAGCACCACACAGGTGATCATGCATATACAGTACTCACATTACATACTGTCTCTGTTGTCAGCTGTTAGTCTCCCCCCGCCAGAAGGTGCTTGGCTTCATTTTACTTCTCACACTTGTGTTGGTAATCTACCCTTTTTAATGTGTGCGTACTAAACATTACAGAAGTTGTGTTTCAGATCAAGGTGTTCCAGATAAATCAGCAAAAATGAAACCAATCAAATGGTAATTTGATTTACATTCACTCTCATGTATCCAGATGATAAACAATATGATAACAAAGAGGTGATACAGACATTTGTCCAGTATGCCTGCTTGGCCTTCCTGGACTTAAAAAGTCTGCAAGTTCTGTGGTTTTGCACGATTATCAGCTCTGTGGGACTTAGGTCAATAATTGGGAAATAAGTAAATCCTTATACAAAATTGATCAGATGCTGCTTTATTTATAATGATGTTCACTGGAAGGGTATATTATTTACATAAATGTAGGAATTGGATCTGACTCAGTATTGGCACATGTCTAATGTTAAGTAACTCCGAATTAGGACCAAAAAAGGTCATCAGAACATCTCTAGTTTTGCACATTCAATATGCTTTGCACATGTATATCACACAACACATTTCGGGATTTTCCACAGCAAACTACAGCAACAGTCAAAGACCTCCACTTGCATCACAAAATGCACATTTTAAATCAATTATACTAAGAAGATTCTAAGGAAATAACCATTGAGCCAAGGAAGCATTTTAATGCATGCCTAATCACAACACACAATATGGCCTCATATTTAGTACAAGAAGGTAAACCTCTCACACACAATTCTACATAGTTTTTCTTCCAATTTAGAATGTAGTGCTACATTTGATGCAATTAATGTACAAAAATGTAAAATATCTATATACTTTTCTGTATATACTTTTGTGAGTCTTTTTGTGAAAGTTTTTGCTGCAGAGGGCTTCTGATGTGAAAACACTGACACCCCATTCTGTACCTGTTCCTCAGAGATGGCCACAGTGTTCTTGAAGACAATCCACTCAACAGTCTCGCTGCAAGGTGGCGTGGTCAAAGAGCCATTGTAGATGAAATACTTCTCTGTGGAGTTTGGCAGGAGACCTCCCAAGGTGAAAGGCAAAAGTTCTGAACTCTTTCCTGGACAGGAGACAAAAAAACTCAACTTACAGAGAAAGTGGCAAGAAAAAGACAGACAAAGAAGAACCATGGATGTAACCATGGACGGTGACATACCATATCTGCTCACGCTGTTGATACCATCTATGATGGCAGCATAGTTCACATTGTCTTCTGTGCTTGTCTGCAAATCACAAATTTAAACAGGATGTTCAAATTAAAGATCAGCAGGTTGGACATTCTGTGGAATTTTACACAAATAAAACAATGTTTTAATTGAATTAAATGTAAAATGTGAGTAAACTAAATTGGTGGAATCTTAGTAAGTAACAGTCTGTTTGAATTGTAGTAGATGCTGTGGGGTGATTTGGATTCATTGTTGTTGGCTCTAATGGGACAGTGATAAATGAACAGTCTACATAGGTTCAATAACAAATGTCTTTTTTGCTGTCAGATCCTTAACACGTCAGTAGCCCAAATCACACTGTGCCATCTGCCCAATGGCACAGTGACGGCACAAAAAGGAAAGGTGTGAGCAACATTCAAAAAAATAAAAATCCAAATTCAACCCCAGGATTTTTAGGTTACATAACACCAGACCACCAACAACCTACATTATATCAAATCATCTTAACGTAGCTTTATTTTACCTTCTTTTTACACACTCGTTGATCCCACTCTTTTTGTGAACGTGCATCAAAAGTAAAAAAAACAACAACTTTGTTTTATTCTCTTCGCCGTTTCAACTTAAGGGGATGAAAACGCTTCCACTCAACTGTACCTGCCAATGCGGCTGGCACAGCTCAAGAAGAAACGTTATCAGCTTTTTCTGTCTCTGTTGGTACTTTTCCTGCCCTGCTCCCACCTAACCTGCAGCCCCACAATCACACACACACACACACACACACACACACACACACACACACAGCCTGCAGCTTCACTGCAGACGTTTCTCCTGAGTTTCATTCCAACTTGGCCTTTGTCGGTTCAAACACGCTAATGTGGCCAGAGGCAGCACGTCTGCACACAGCAAAGTCTGAGTAACGCTCTGCATCCAGCTCCACAGCGGTCCCGAGCCCAGAACCTGAATGAAACCGTTCAAACGCGGAGAACTCACGTCACCCCCGAGTCCACCTTCAAAGAACCAGACACGTTTCGGATCCAAGACAAACTCTCCGCATGAACCAAGAGGTCAAACGATCAGCAGCTGTCAGACACAGCCTGATCCCCCACATACTCTTTAAGGTTTGACTCGTATTTTTACTTCATTTATTTTTATACAAGTGGCATCTCATCACAAAGACCATATTTTTCATAAAGAACCTTTATCAATATGAATTTGGCCAATTAATTTAAAATGTCCTAGCACGTGACCGGAGAGGGCCCTCACATGCGGAAGAGACGTTTAGCTAATTAATGCCCAGACAAACGGTTGGAACATTTTAAAATTATCTCTCACTTTACAGACAGTTTCATTTATTTGTTGGAACAGTTTTTATCTACTGCTGCCGTTGAATTAGTAGAACTGCTTACCCGTCATCGTTTAGCTCGTTCACCGATGCGGCTGGGAAGGCTAATGGTTTAGTTTAGCTGCTAAAACTGTTTGCTCTAAGTTAGCAGCTAGTGCCCCAAACGGCTGGCTAAACCTCCTGGTTCTGGTGAGTTCTATGTTTGGCTCAGTTCCGCTGTTCAAACACTTTGGTTCTGGCTACTGAGCGGGTCGGGTTTAGCTAGCTGCGGTGAAGTCAACGAGCTGCGTTAACACGCGCGCACACAACCATGATTGTTTGCCGTGTCGCTGGGGGCGGGTCTTACAAGCCTAAAGAAACATGATTGACACGTTTTTGACAAACAATGTTGAGAGAAACGGTGAGAAAACCACCAATAGGAATGGTTTCCGGCGACAGGAACCAAATTTAGATTTAGCAAAAATTAAATTTAGATTTTGCAGGAAATGTCATTTATTATAATATAATTGCTTCAAAAATATTTATGTCTAGTTTTACTGCATAAATTATATTATTTCATATTGGGGTCTGGTTTACAAATAAAATAAAAATCAAAAATGAATTATGAATAAAAGAAGTCACTGATGTCACATGACATTTCTGCCTCAGAGAAACATTGTTGTTTCTCTCGGGATTAACAAAGGACTTAAAAACTTTGAGCCCAAAAATGTCATTTGACGATTTAGGAAATACATTGACATATTTGTTATCAAGAATTGGAATCAAAAGAACTATTCTGACTATTTTTTGGACAAGTGCTTCTCCCCACCCCTGTCACGGATTCTTCACCCCACACCAAATCAGACATTAGAATCTGTCTGATGTTTAGAAGAGAAAAAGAAGGAAATCATAATGACACATTTAAATAATAATCTCAAAGTATTTTACAAATAAATTTCCTGTATATCTCAGGGTAATGTGTCAGGTCCTGATAACTAATATACCAATATTCAGTTGGCACATCCTCTTTTTCATTTATCTAAAATGTCATCCCATGGAATGTGTTATTTGCATTTCAGTTACCTAAAAACTCTAACCCTAACTACATAGTTTTGGGAGATGACAAACAGATATGAAGCATTGAAACACGCACCTCAAATAGGACGGCGAGTCCTGCGATTCTGCCTCCGGCCTTGATGGTTTCATCTAAAGAGTCGAAGCGATGTGCCTCATAACAGTAGATCTGCATCTGTGAGAGAAAACCGAAATATGTTAAACTACACAAAGAGCTTGGAGTCACTAGGTTACTGTTCTTTTTTGCATGTTTTTTTTTTTTTTTTTTGGGAGTAAAGTATGAAACTAAACTTTTATTTACTTCAATTATAGTAATTAACTGAACTAAGGAGCTTCCATACGTGGTGTATTATTGCATCCAAAATATGTTTTTCAGTGGTTCTAAGGTTTAGCTAACTAATTTGATGGAACTAACATTATGAAGATTACACTCTGGGCTCTGGGTAATTGTAATGGCCATTTCTCATGATTTTTAGAAGTCAAAATATTTATTTTTGAAAATGATAACCACAAGAGAGTCAATTATTAACCAGTTAAAAACAAGCTCCATCTTGACCAACTATGAAAATAAACATTCTACTTAATGCATTATAAAATATGATTTCAGTGACACATAATTTTTCTTTGACACATATTATTACTTTTCTGCATTGAGATGATGTAAAATATAATAATGCTCATCCTGATAAAACATGTAATCTAGTAATAGATTATCGTCAAAGTGTAGTATAAATACATCAATGACCTTGTGATTTTAAGACGTCATACCTCTAGTGGGTATTTGCACCATCTAGACTGTGCTCAGAGCCGTCTGAAGACGCATTGCAGCGGCCCCAGTGGAAGGTGATGCGCCCAACCTTGAACTTTGACCTGAGTCCACCTCCGCTGACATAGAACTCTCCGTCCACATTCACAGCGACTGAACACAGAAAACACGTGCACAAACATGACACAGACAAATGCGTCAACATGAGTAATAAAACAATTTTTTTATTTAAAATAAAAGTTTAATTTCTATCATCCTCTGCAAACTTCGACTTCACTGCCCAGATCAAATCTTCCAGTCTCTAAAGCTTTGAAGACTTGAACACAGCACAATCACTAAAAATGATGGAGTTTAAGGTGCAGAAGTTCAAAGCCACATAATAATCCACAGACACTTTTACTGGTCCATCAAACAATGACTGAATCCACTTGGGGGGAGGAATCTTCTTCAGGTTGGTCTTTGTTTGACACAACAAAAGGTCCCCCTGAGGATCCAAACCTTCTTTGATGGCCTAATAAAGGTGGAGCGTTACACAGCCTTTCATCTCAGACCACCACCTTAAAATACAAGGACCATGTGACTATTGTTTGGTGCAGATAAAACATATTTTTCATGTGAAAGCAGTGATGAGATTCAGTCTTTGCAACGTCATCGATCTGCTGCGAACTTTGAGGGCTCGGTTTGCTTTTTGTAGCTTTTCATTCTTGTATGACTCTTTGATGTGGTTAGACTTATTCACGTCCTCTTTGGCTGTGTGTGGTTTCTGTGTGTCTTTCGTCAGTTACGTTCCCTTTTAGCCGTATCTGAAATCTAATTTCCCTTAGGGGGAGGGCAAATATTGACCCAACTTGTTGTTGATTCACTCGTGTTGAAAAGTTTGTTTGCACCATATGAAAAGGCACAAACTCCTCCATGTGCTCCATCCATCACGTCTTTGTTCCCAACTGAAACTTTCCATTTGCGGACGAGCATACGCCTGAGCTTTATAAAGAGAATATGGACGGCAGTCTGTGCACTGAATCTACACTGGGCCCATTTGTGCGCTGATAAAAAAAAAACTAAACAGGTTTAAGTACTGTTGGCCTGAACTGTGCTCAGATTGTGCACCAAACATCTCTATTAATAAAAGCCTTTAGTGCAATTGGCGGCCGAACAACACCGACAACAGAGTGCTTCTTATTTTGCTGAAGGGGCCGTTGCTAAGAAGTGCTGGACTCGTCTGTTTGGAGGGTTTTGAAAGGCGGGATCCCTCTTGTCTACAATTTCACTTAACAATTACCTTGAATGCACACTGTAGGTTATTGTGTGTCACACCACTTAGAGAGAGGAAATATAAAAAAGGCTCTCAGTCCTGTCAAAAGACAAACTGGAAACTGAATCCTTTACAATGGGACACCAGTGTTTGAGAAAAGGCCCCAGAGAAATATCTACTGTATCTGGGAGCAACGTCATCGCTCAAACTGCAGTTCAGTGCAATGGGAGGAGGAGGGAAAGGAAACAAATCACATCTGGACTGGCTGGAAGAAATTTTTAAATATTGATGGAAAATCTGAAGAAAGATGTCTGACTTTGTGTCATCTTTAAAGCTGGACCATCCACGTTTCGAGCCCACACACAAAAAAAACCTAGAAA
This sequence comes from Channa striata, assembly GCA_033026295.1. Lineage (NCBI taxonomy): Eukaryota > Metazoa > Chordata > Actinopteri > Anabantiformes > Channidae > Channa > Channa striata. Next base: position 25,539,111 of record CM065176.1, on the reverse strand, counting down.
CAAGGAGCTGCTGAGTTCAGCCTCAAAGTTCATGTCCAGTGGTTGTTTTAGCTCCGTTTTTGGTCTGTGCTCCTCATTAGATTAAATCTGTCCTCCTCATTAGAGGAAACATCAGGTTCTTTAGCTGAGCCTGTCTGCTGTTTGCTGCTGACACGGTTAAACACAGTGAGTAACTGGAGGTGGGAGGGATTTGTTGACCAGTTATGGACCAGTCAATAAGCTGAAAGTCACTACAGAGCTCACAGCGTCCACTTGTCACCTTGGATTGACTGGTCAGGCTACTGTAAGAACCTGGCTTCTCGTTGCAGTTCAGCAAGTTGAAAAACCTCAAAAGGAAATCTGCCACAATGCACCTAACTTAAATTTAAACTGCAGCCTGAAAATATTGCAATGAGTAAGTTTGATGCAGCAAGAACCGAATGAAGTTGACTAAGTTTGAGCTCCACGACACTTTTTCAGATGCTAAAACTTATTCAATCATTAATCTTTTTAAAATCAGCAGGATTTTATCTTGGGCTTAATAAAAAAGGACATGAAAACGATTCCCAAAGGAATTGCACTGATTGCATCAAATTACAAATGCTGATTTAACGTGGCCAAAGGTGACACGAGATCAAACTGAGCAACACTCGCAGATAGATGCTGCTGCCACTTTGATCTTTTCAGTTTGCTTCTCCACATCCATGCACCTTTCCAGCAGGCGAGGCTGTGCAAAAAGTTATTTTTGCTAATCCAGACCCGGACATTAGAGTGAAGCAAGAGGCAAAGTGTTTAGGTCTCTGGAACAGCGATCGGCGACTCTTCTCACCAGTCTTGCCGTCGTTCTTGATGGTCGTCCGGTCTGTCGTCAGACTCTCCCAGCCATCAAACTTCAGTTTCTGGTACTCCAGCTTCACCTGCGCCAGGTTCTCCTCGATATTGATGGGGGACTGCTTGGCATTGCTGCAGGATGGAAACTTCTTGACCCAGTTGTTTTGGTGTAGAGTTCCTAGAAGGCAGGAGGAGGAAGAGGAAGCATTGAGACAAAGTCTGACCGTGTAAAATAAAGCTGTGTAATGAGTATTTCACAGAGCATGTATTCAAAATGCTGTGCCTTCAATAATTAAACTGATGAAGTGCGTCCTTCTGGCCACAGCTACACAGTGAGCACGGACATGTGTGTGAACTCACTAACTAATGAGCTGCAGTAATAACCTCCAGCTGTTGTGCTGCCCTTTCCTTTAACACTAATATCAGCGCTCGTTTTTCTGTCTTACAGCTCTCCTGAGGTTAAAGGTCAAGATTTTTCAGTGTTTAAGCAGACGTTTAGTTAAGCAAAGCCTGCGGCGTCCTGCTAACAACTGGGTTCAGTTCAGCGTCAGGTTTCCTCTTTACTTTCTAACATAAAGACCGGGCAGACATGAAAGATGACCTGAATGCAACGTGATAAGTGTCACAGGCAGAAATACTAATTATCATCTATGGAGAACTTCATTCATTCCATGTATGAGCTGCACCTCAAAGTGAAGAACAAAGATTTACCCCAGCAGCTCATATTCATGTCAAACTGATCTACAGCCTCACGTTTTAATTTCTCCGTTATTGGAAACTAATCGGAAACAGCATGTGGGGTGCAATATAAAACACGGAAAATGCTCAGCGATCTGTGACTGTAGGCTGCTCACAGTTACTCGCTTCATGTCACGTTCAGAAGATGAGACGGACTCACAGCTGCACGTGAAACAGTATGTCTCATCAATGGACAGACACAGTCAAATATCACTACAGACGGTTCTGTCCTCTACAAGAGGATTAGGATGGTCTTTAAGTGAACCCTCAGAGACTTAACTCCTTATGCGAAGCACATACATTTACTCTCAAAGTGTCTCCTGTGTTATTTTTACTGTGACCGTGTGATGGAACAATTTAAGTAGTTTAGCAATGAAATTGGAAAAAAGCCTCAGAACATAAAACAGTTTCAAAACATCATTTATGTCGATTACATCAATGAGATGAAAACAAACAAACAAAAACAAAGCAGCACTGGTAGTTGAGTACTTTTAATATTTTAAGTAAAATCTAAATCACGTACTTCATAAGTCATGTTTCAAGAATATGAACCCTTTGATTTATTAAGGCTGAACAAAACGTGGTAATAAATTAAGATTTTTTTTCAGTATTTTATCTTCTACACAGCAGTTCTGCAGCGGTGTACTGCAGTCAGGCTGAAGTACTTATCCAGTCGAGGAGCATCACGTTGTGCAGCACATCCTGATCTATTCTGTGCTAAACCCACAGACATGAGACTGATTTGAAAACCTCACGTAGAAACAAATCATTTGTAGATTTAACATAAGTTTAGGTGTTGAAAGGATCATTTATGACAAGCAAACCCCCAAAAGGTCGTCAATTAAAAAAGTTAAGTTATTCACAGTGTTATTTCGAAACCCGGTGAACGTGGTGTTTACATCAGACGTGGATGGATGGACACTTCAAAAAGTGAGACAGCGCTGACGTTTACCATCTGGTAACATTTTTGTCTGAACTTGTACGTGCTGTAGATGAAAGGCACAAAAATAGTAAAACGTTACAGGCAAGACGAGTTTTAATCGATACGTTTATTTAATGTTCAGTCTAATGCTCTTTAGTGGGCTTTGAAAGAAATCCATAAATTCAAATTCACCTCTTGAATCTTAGATGTTTACCTTCACTCTTTCTTCCTGAGCAGCTATAAAGTTTCCACATTAAGTCAACAAATTATACAGTTTACAATATTCTTCATAATGTCGTTGCAGTTCCTCCATGAAACTACAGTTTATGACGTTTACAATGAGCGAAGTGTAACGTCCCCGACAATGTTAAATACAGTTTGAAAATTTGGTGCATGAACATCCACTATAGGAGACGTTCTGCTGACAAAAGTCACATGTATTTACTTCAAGCAGTTTGATCAAATGTGAGCAGCGTTTCCATTTTAGAATGGAGATGAAAGAAGAGTAGGAACTGTAATGATCATAATCACATCAACACAGTCGCTGAATTCTTTTAAACAAAATTTCTTGCACAATGATGCTCAGAGAAACAATTCATACACACCGTGAGACAACAACACATCCATAAAGAAAGTTTTGATGGATTGAACGATTCAATTTCTAGCAGCTGCAGAACATGATGGACTCAAACAATCTGCTGGAAGCAGGTTTTAATGGCTCACGTCAGCAGCGGCTCAGTGCAGTGGATGTGCAGCAGCTGACATTTACTGCAGCCCACGACTTTAATCTTTGCGCGTTTACAGCAAGAGTGATTTTAACAGATGTAAAAGATTGTTTTACTGAGCTGAATAAAGGAAACAAAAGTTTGAGCCACTGGAAATTTAACGACATCACTTGACACAAAACCTCCAAACCTGCAGACGAATGACTGACGGGACGGTAACACTCACCTGCGTACGACCAGTCGATGTCTTCCGAGAACTTGCGCTGATTCCTGTATGCGCGTAGCCGTCAGCTGTAGGACACAGAAAGGAAGGTGGTCGTTTAAACATTGATACCAGATGATATTATATTCTGTCAAACAAATCTGCCCCCACATCTCACAATTTTCTCTGTTCTTATTCATTTCATGCCTTTCAAAATCAAAAGGCTTCACAGAATGCAACAATCTCTCCCAGTTTTGGGTTCTGTGACGTTGTAGGAACTTTTGGAGAATCACTGTAGCGAGACAAATGGCCTATTAAATTCCAGAGCTGGCAGATTGATTTGTGCTTTTACCATTAGTGGGTTTTTGCTTCGACTGTTTATAACTGGCTTGGTTTTATTGGAGGTGTCGCCTCACACAAAGTCGCCGCTAAGATCAAGCTGAACAGCTGCCAAACAAACCCAGACTCAGTGGAAGCAACACAGCAGAGCTGCAGAGCGTCAGTTATCATTTGACTTTGTTGGACACACATTAATAACGACTCCCTGAAGTATAGTAACGTGAAAGTTTAAGAATATTACAGATTTCATTGTATTAAATTAATTAGTAATGTAATAATAATTGAATTAGTCTCGTAAATGAAAAAAAATTCTGCGTGCTGCACGTGTGCTCGTGAAAAGCTGCTTATAAACCTGCATGTCCACAGCAAACAGGGTGGTGTAGCTGCATGTAGACTCTCAGTGATGGGTCCATTTGCAACATTCAAACCTTTATTATTTTATTTTAACAGTGAATAAAGTCATTTTGAGGCGCGACGGTTTGGTGACCGGATGTGTTGCTCTTACAGTGAGTGTTGGAGGCTGGACCTCCTCAGGAAAGCATCATAGCTTTTGACGACGTTCTACATCTTCCCTGCCTCACTACTTTCCTCCAGACCTCGCTCGACCACTCTGCTTCTCACTCATGAGCATAATGAGATCCTGTCAGGGGGCGACATCGTGAACCCAAACGGCGTCTGTCACATTAATAAAGTGGAGTCGTTAGAGAACAACACCTCATTACCATAACAGAGGTGCAGAGGGCCCAAAAAAGAGCAGAGGTCACACGACATGAACAGCAATGAACCGATGAGGTGTGTGTTTAGGCAGCAGCGATGCTGAGAAAATCCTGGGAATGGGACGATGAATGTCTACGATGCATTTATGGTGTCGTAAAGCTTCAGGTCCAGTCCTTCAACAAATCACTCCGGTTTTCTTCAGGCATTAAGAGGCAGTTCACCTGGCATCTTGTTTTTTTGGATCTTGGCAGAGCAGAATAAAAAGCTGAGAAGGGTTTGAGTATGTGCAGTAATGACGGTCCAACCGGTTCAGGTTCCTCTAAAGGACCATAACAGTGTGAAAGTGCTTTGAATAACCTGTAACTGCAGGGATTCGGAACGATGACGATCCCACTTCTGCACAATGGAAGAAAAAGTTGAGGAAGGTCAAAATTTTACTGATCAAGTTTGTGTTTTTTAGGGCTTTTAATTTATTCAAATTACAATAAAAAGTGTTTTGCACTGTCACAACTTCTTTAGTTGATTCCATTTTTAAATTATCAACACAAAAATGTTTTTTGTTTAAAAATAACATATGATATAACCTAATATATATAACATTAATAATTAATTACATACAATGAAGTGTGGCAATGATAGAAGATATGTGGTTCTTATTGTTTTCACTGCAATAATCACATCACTGATTTAATTCAACAGCAGTAGAGGTAAAAAAAAATGTTACACAGTGCAACTTCAACATTAACTGGAACGCTGGCTGTGATCCAGACAAACATCACTCTGAATCATATAACCTGACAATGTGAAGATTATCATTCCTCCAAAATCAACGTACGATTCAGTCAGTGATAAAAACTTCCAACCAAGAACACGAGTGTTTGGAGCCTCGTGTCCAAATTAAATTCCATGACCCGACCTGGTTGTGGCCTGTTCAGTAAATTAGGAGATGGGACGTCCTGCCGCGCAGGGTTTATCTGGATGATAGCGGTTTAATCCTGGATTACACGTTGGACTGTCTGCATAAGGAACATGTCGCCTGCAGGAGACCAACCTCACTTTATTCAGTTTGGAGTTTTCCAGTATTCAGACTGGAAATAATAATATAATAAGAAGAAGAACCTAAGGTCCAGGTTCTTTAGCTTTAGCTTTAGCAAGCTTTAACCTTCTTTATCCTGCAATAGCTGTAGTGATTTTGATTTTTGTTTCCTCAAACTAGTCATGATTCATTTATAAATAAAAGTTTAAAACAAAAAAAGAACATTGTCAGAGCATCAATGTGGATCTAAAATTGAACAAATGTAAAAAGTCCACATCACTACACTGCGGGTCCAAATGACCATCAATGCAGCAGCAGTCAACTGAAAAAAACCTTGCATTTAATTTTAGATGCAATCGTCCACAGATTTTACAGGCCATCACCTGCAAATGACAGTTTGTTCACTTTTTAATGCATTGGGGCCCAGATTCACGACTCTGGATGAGACAACCCCAAAATAAAAGCAATGATGAAGCCTGACATATCGATTTGAAACGTCAAACGTAGAGTGAGTGTAGAAAGGTGGACGTTGTAAACAATGTTCCTTTAAATTGACATTTTTAAGACTAATTCCACACGTCTCCTGTATAATGAGTGATGTTGATATTTTTTAAAACTTGCCTGACATTTATAAATAAATTACAAATAAAAAAAGTGCTAACACACAAATTGAACAAATGTAAAAAGTCCACATCACTACAAAGACCATCAACATGAGACTGAAAATGTCTTGTGACTTTTTTTGGATGAAAGGTCCACACGGTTTTACAGGCAGCAAATGACAGACGAAGCATTTAGGTCGGTCCTCACTATTTTTGACCCAAGAAAAGGGATTTTTGAGGGTCAAGACAGGTTCAGGGTTAGAATTAGGTTTTGGTTAGGTTAGGGAAGAACAACACCTCACAAATAATTCCAAGCCACGATGTGTGTGTTCAATGAGTCAAAATTGCTGCTAGTGTTTGAGTTCATCTGTATTTGGGTGAATGTTGCTTGTTCAAACTGGCAGTTTCACATCGTGGCTGGAATTATTTGCAGATTGTTCTCAAACACTGTGACTGACAGCAATTTTGACTCATTGAACACACTGTTTCACCCAACTCAGGTGTCAGGCTTGTATCTCTTGTGGTGTGTAACTGAGAGCAGCAGTGCACACACACACACACACACACACACACACACACACACACACGTTTGTACCTCTATCCTTGTGAGGACACTCCCTAACTCTAACCAAAACCTAATTCTAACCCTGACCCTTAAACCCAGTCTTGACCCTCAAAAATCCCTTTTTAAAAGGTCAAAATTAGTGAGGACCGGCCAAAATGTCCTCAATTCACAAAAATGTCCTCACTCTGTTGTAAAAAAACGAAATGTGGTCCTCACTAAGTATCTACAGGAACACACACACACAGTATGTTCATTTAAATAATTATTAAATAAAGTGTATTAACCGTTTTATTATTTTACAACATTTGTTTATAGATAAAATGCTTGATTATTTAATGATTTGTTGAATTTCTTTATATTTACACAAATTTTTACATTTTGCTGCTGTAACATGGAAAAATCCTTTAAAAAATCTCTTAAACTTCCGATAAGACTTAAGATAAATTGTCAACTTGTTCCTGGAGTTTTAGCAAAGCTTTGGTTCAGCTGAAAAAGTTTTTAAGCGTTTTTAAGCTGAGCAACTGTACACAAATATTCATGGTCTCCTTTGGCAACGCTGTGGTTTTCCTGTGGCCATATATGAATTGAACTTGAATATTGCTGATTTCTGCAGAAGCTTCATTTATGGCAGACGTGGAAACTTTTACACTCATGTTATCAACAGCATCAAGTTCAATAGAGTTGAAATGTTTTGTTTTTTGAATCAGGATTGATTGGAAAAATTACTTTTTTAGTCCAAAACCTTTTTAAACCTTCATGTAATGCTTCAAAACAATTCAAAGTGGAACTTTTCCTCGAACTTTGGTGCCATGGTGGCAGGTGTTTGCTCCCTTCAGGGGAAACGTTCCTCTCTGGATCTGTAACTACTGGTGAAATGAAATGAAAACTTCTCTCAAACACGAGGAAAAAGACGAGCCGCTGGGAGAAAAGCTGATATCAGACGAACGTAGAGAAGGAAGCGAAGATGGGTGAGTGATTCAGGAGGAGAAAGGGGGCAATGCAATTCAAGTCTTGTGGATATAAATGGGGGGGTGGGGGGGTTAATGCTTATATTCTACTGGAGCGCAGTGAATGAGTAGAATAGATTGTGCAGCGAACTCTTGCTCAGCGTCTGTTGGGAGAGAAAAAGCCCACAACTGTGTCAGTGTGTTTATTCAGCGGAGAGTGGCCGGCTCTGCGCTCCCGTCTGTGGGAGCCCCGCAGCCTCCAGCCGGACGCTGAATAAGAGGATTAGCCGAGTAATGGGAGAGCGGGACGTCCACAGGCTGCCGGGGCGAGCAACGGTGCCCACGCCAGAATGCGAGACGACACCCCCGTCGTCCCAAAATCCTGACGAATCCCCTGCAACTCTGAGGATGAGGATCAGAGGAAGGTGGGGGTGGTTAGAGTAAGACAGGAAGGGCACAGCAGGTTAATCTGTGGACAGTCTGGGCTTTTGTTTCTTGAAAACGAACCGTGGTTTGGAATCTTTTGGCTGTTTAACTCCACATTTTCATAGAAAACGAAAATGTAATGCAACGGATGCTGGGGGAAAACTAAAAATCGATTTTATTACTACAGCAAACAGGCAGCAGACAACAAGCACTGACACAAGACAAGTTTTGTCTTAAACCAGCAACCTGACAGTCCTGACCCCAGGACTCGTCCTAGTCTTCAGTCTCCTCCACTCTGCTGCAGATTAGCTGGACTGAGCCTCGCAGGCAGCTCTGTCAAACCCAGAACATCCATCAGTCACGCTGTTCATACAAACAGTGTTGGAGTTCAGTTCTGTCAGTCCTGGTGCAGAAAGGTGGATTTGAATCCAGTGAGGGATCAAGCTGTGCCTGGGAGGCTAAACTCAGGGAGGAAAAACACACTGACAGCTTATTAACCCTGTGACTGGGACAGTGAGTCCGAACAGCTGGAGTGTTTCACACTTCACAGGTCTGAGAGCAGCCATAACACGTTACAAGTTACTGTCCAAGTCCTGCTGAGCTGCTTTCTGTCCCCACTGTCCCCACTGTCCCATCACCATTTTCTGGGCCTTTAGGTGGTGAAGAATAAATCTCTGCTGAGCAAAATCCAAGAGCGAAGAATCCGCCAGAGGATCTGGGCTTCACATTGTTATTACAGCAGACGGTCTGTGGCTCAGAGGATCGAGTGGGTCGTCCACCCCGTAACTGTAAGATTTTATACGTTTGATCTCCACATCTGCCCCAAGTTGCTCACGTGCACGTTTTCCTCGCTTGCGTCTAAAGTTGGTAAATTACTAAATGTAATAGCGAGAATATGACAGTAGATTAAGTTGGAGCTTCCGGGTAAATACGCTGAAAACTGTTTTCTCACTGTGCAGCAGGATCTTCAGCAGTTGTGCCAATAAAATGTCCAAGAACAGAATTTTTATTTATTACTTTTTTATTTTTTGCTGGGAAATGGGGAGAGCAGCTGGAAGGTATATGAATGGAGCGGGATCAAAATCCCGGTGTGGGAAAAATCCCAGCCTACCCACCAGGTGTGTCCCTGAGCGGGACGCCCCGGTGGTGGCCCACTGCCCCGGGATGAGTCAAACTTCACTGTAACGTGTATGTGCAAATGTACATGTGCTCGAAGTGACGATTAAGGTCGTTGTTGTTCTTCTAATGCAACAACTACACAACTGATGCCGTGGATAAGGAGCGTCTAGCTGAACTGATTTGCTGGGTTGGTTTTTAGATCAAACCAGCAAATTAGATCTTCATAAAACAAAAACAAAAGGTAAAACCAAGAATCCACATGTATTTACAGATTCATCACCAGCAACTTCAGTATGTCAATTCACACATATACGTAAAAATATAAAACAAAATACTAAAGAAAATTATAACGTTGACCAGTGTGAGTCCAGCAAACCACCGAAAGCTGTTCAGGCTTCACATCGGTTGTGAAGCTGGTGTTTCAGCTTTGTAGACAAAACTGTGAGTCCTGATTGTGATTTTAAATCTACAGTTATCGTGAGCCCAAACTGCAAACGCATTTATGTTTTCCTGAGAAATGCATTTTCAACCAGATATTTTAACAACCAGTTGAGTTTTCTGCCGTAACATGTGATCGTGCAGTACAACGATTAGTTTGTGTTACTGAAGTATTTTAGTATTTTAGTATGCCGAACTTCTTTCCTAAACCAAACCGGACACAGGGCTCTGGAATCGAACTCCGTCACCCTCTCCAACCACCTGCAGCTCACTCTTCCTTAAAACAAAAAAAAAGTACATTTTGTGTCATTTACAAAATGTGTTGCAGGGAAACATGATGAAAAATTGAATTAGTTTTACTACAAAAATGTGAGCATCTGCAGGATCTGCACAGTGTCCGAGCCCGTCTGTCCTATCACAGTACGAGTCGAATAATTTTAAAATAATATTGTACACAGGTTTATTTCGTGTAGCTGAATGTGGCGAGTTTGCAGGTGCAGTGGAGTCTGGATACTGTGTTTGGATTCACTCTGACCCCACAAACTGCTGCTTTGCTTCACACCGCAGCCTTCCCCCAACCTTAACCAAACAGTTTCGTTGTTTCGCTCCAACTTTGTGGGGCATCACAGCCCAAATGTTTCTTTAAACTCTCATCTGAGAGGAAGTGAAGTATTTTTGGCAGGTAAAGAACTATTTGAATCCAAGAGAAGCTCAGAGATACAAGAGCTGAGCTGAGTTTGAGCTTTGATGAATCAGCCCAAGCCTCACAAAGAGCTTCAGCTAGATTTACACATCCTCCATAAAGAAGCTCTCGATGCCGGCATAAGACCACCAACGGAAAATCAAAGCACCAGGTCACAGAGCTGCAGGCGTTAGACAAACGAAAAGTCCATTCCACCTTAAAATCCTTCCAAACTGCTGCTGGGAGCATTAACACAGGGGAGGGCCGGCGGTGGCAAACTAAACTCATCAGCTGAACAGAGGCCTCGGGGTCGACGCTGTCCTCATCGATCAACCGCTCTCATCTTTCCCTTTTAACTATAAATGGCAAAGAACAAAAGCGCTGGATTATCTGCAGGCCGAGTCCATCCGCCCTAAAAGGAGGCAGAAACATGAAAGAAGCAGCGCGGCCGGGACGAGGATTTCACACGAAACATGCACAGCAGGAATGAAGGCAGCAACGCAGACTCAGGAGAATCAGACACAAGACAAAGGAGCATTTGAAAAAGGTTCTTAATTCGTAAAACAAGTCAGTCATTTTCACCTGCAGCATGTTGGTCAACACACACTCTGCTGTGTGTGTGTGTGTGTGTGTGTGTGTGTGTGTGTGTGTGTGTGTGTGTGTGTGTGTGTGTGTGTGTGTGTGTGTGTGTGTGACCTGTATCTGCAGCCCCAGACAAATGATGTGAACCACTGGGACCAGTGATGAACAACAGATCTGACGCCATCATCAGCCTCTGGGTGGCAGCCAAACACTCAGTGAGACGCCACGTTCATTTACAGCCTGCTCGGTTTTAGTCTCGTTCAGACGAACAACTCGTTCGCTGAGTAAAAATAAACGTTGAGTCGTCCTTTAAAGCAAACCACCTTAATCAGCATCATTAATCATAAGATAATAAAATCAGCAATGCTGAAAGTACGTGTCTCCTGACCTGATGATAGGACCCAAATGAAGACTTAGGGAACCATTAGTTATTACAGCTTGTCCCAAGGGGAACAGGATTGTCCAAACCACATTTCATGACAATGTATCACCACAAAAGTCAGCTACAAGAAATCAGCAGGATGCAACCTCTGGAAACTATGAATCCGGAGGCTTTTTTCTGAAACCCTACAGCTCAGCATCAGAGACAAACCCACTACCTGACCAGAGTTTCCATCCCCAAGCTGCTGGCACATCTGAGACACAGGATCATTGTGGAGGCAGTGGACTAATGCTCGCTATAATGTTCCCAAAAACGTCCCTGAACGTCTGCAGATGTTGCCTCAGGTTCCACAGGCTCTCAGCGCCGATGCAGGCTTTTCCCAACAACATGTAGTTCACCTCTAAATCCTGCATTAGTCTCAAACTGCTTCCCCCTGTCCATCACCCCCACAGCCAGCAGCTCCAAACACTCCGACAGCGGCGAAGACGTTCAAACGAAGAGCTCCTGGTCAGTGACTTGTTTACAGGAAGAGGAAGATTTAAAGGGAAACTGGGAAAGAGTCTGCAACGTTCTGTTTATATCAAACTCATGTTCGCTGTGGAAGCTTTGAATTACGGCAGGGAAGAACACGAAAAGTGGTTTATGGTGTCTCGGTACAGCAGCAAAGTAAAGGAAAAGCGCCAAACATATTCAGCATGTGATTAATCAGGAGACAAAGCAGCCGTGAGCATGTTGGGGAGGGGCGAGCTGAGGTAGCTGAAGTAAAATTAAAATGGCAGCCAGCGGAAAAAACGTTTAAACTGAACAGGCGTGTGACCCTGATGTCAGCGCACGGATTCTGTCACAGCAGCCAAACTCTAGTTCATACGACAAATTTGACGTCTGTCAAGCTGAACCACTCCTGTTCCAGACAAATGGAACCTAATTAAACCTTAATTACGCGTTTATTCATTGTCTCAAATTATCCAATATGACAAATTTGTGTGTGGCAAAAGTATGTGAACACATGCCATCCAAGCATTTCTGCCAGGAATTTAACTGAGCCCGTCTGAAACAGGACATTTATTCTGCTTCAACTGCTTTTTCAGCAGAACAACTTGTGAGTTTAAAGTTCATTGTTTTGTTAAATGATCCACTTTCTGTTTAGCTTCAGTTCCCAGATTGGTCGAACCAACCTACCTGCCCAATGACTTGTTGTTGCCACAACCAGCCGAGGCAGACGATCACCTCTCCTGAGTCTGGTCCTGTCAGAGACGTCTACCATTAAAAGGTTTAACATCTAGCTCTTAGATGTTACATTTGGGCTCCATGGACTGTTCCACCCCTTTGCTCCTAGTTTGATCTTTGTTAGTCGATGATTTATGGAGTTGAATGTTGACTCGGCATCAAGACATTCTTCCATCCTGGTGAGCTTCAACATCTCTTCTTCTAGGGTCTTCCGAAATCTTTGTTATAGCCATGACACTCTCACAAAACTGCTTTGTCGAGATTAGACGTTGATAGTTGAGATTGTGATTTCTCCCCTTCAAACAAAGACGGTTGCCACACACAAATACATTTATGAACGTATCTTTTGTTTGTTAATCTAGCTTCAGGACAATCTGATCAAGCTTTAGCCACATTTATGCAAATATAAAGAAAACCTGAAGGGAAGTTCACGAACCTAAAACTTAAACTGTCAACTTTTAGAATTCACGTCTTTTATTAATAAACCATGTTGTTTCCATCAAAGGATGCAATAATAGCTGTTCAGACTGGACTTTTGTCCTTTTTATCTCCTTGTCATACATTTACATTTGGCAGGCGCATTTATCCGTATTTTTGTTGTAGGACACACTGTTGGCCAATCACACAATCTGGGCAGCACCAGTTTTGGACTATGATATCACCCACCACACTGACTAGTGCCATTTGTCTGTGTCTCGGGAGTTACTGTGTGCGGTCTGAAGGTGGAAACCAGAAGCATTTCGTCAGCCAACAATCCTCTCTGAACGTGTTGTGACTGAAAGCAGATTATCGTGTGTGGACAACACAAGATTCAGTGCGGGAAGCAGCTTTGGTGATTAGTCCTCACCTTTACATCCAGGATTTTGTTCCTTTGTTCTTTACCCACAACTTGTTAAATTGTTAAGTTACAAAGTCAGTTCCTGGTTGCCACTGTATTTGTTCTGGTACGAGAACACGTGTGAATTTCTCACTCTCGCAGTATTTGTTGGTTTTATTATCCCCAGAACGTCCAGTTGTTCCTGACCAGTAGTTTAGAGTTTCCCCCAGTTTTACTCAGTCGTCTGGCGTGTGCTACTCCTAGTGTGTCACAGAGTGGAGATCTGGGATAGTTAGTGGAAGCCGTCTTTGACAGTCCTCAGGTGTGTCCCCAGCTTAAAAGACAAAGGGTCTAATAACAAAGCCAGTAGACATTCTAATTATGTTTTCTAGTTAATGTGAACTATTTACTAAAACTAAAAAAAAATATTCACGTCGACTTCACTGATCCAAATGTCAAAATTTGTAGTTTTGAGTGAAACGCCTCAACAGCTATTTTAAAACCAAAGATGAACAGCACTGTCCTGTGACCGAGTCCAGTGTCCAGCTTACTAAACAGAAGAGCCGATCACCAGTGAAGGAGCAGCAAGTTTCTTTCTCACGGCACAAAGCGTCTGTGGTTCCAGCAGACGTGTCTCTAATCTAATCGTACACACGGTGACGAAACAGTTTGTCAGAGGCCCAGAGAAAAGCTTCCCCAACCGAAAAACGACTTAATTAAACACCGGGGCTGAATGGATGAAGGGTGGTGGGGGTCGGGGGTGGGGGGGCCGCGCTGTATCCCACAGCAAAGACAATGAGAGAGGAAGTGTGTGTGTGTGTGTGTGTGTGTGTGTAGGGCCGTCGTACTTTTATTATAAACTTCTTTTTTACTCTTGCATTTGCTCTCCGGTTTAGGTTTAAGACGCGATTGATCTTCTTACAGATGTCCGGGAGAACATGTGGCCTCTGATTATTCACTGAATAAATGTGAGGATTAAAACGCTGCATTCAAGTCATGTAGTTTCACCAAGCTGCCAACTGGGGAAATTAGGCAGTAAACACTGAACTAATCCACAGATACTGGCAGGCCAAGGAAGTTAAAGCTGGGCCTATCCTAGTTTCATATACCAAAATCTCTGGAAAACTACAATTTGTTTTCATAAACATTCCACAGCTATTAAAAATGAATGGAAAAACAGCAACGTGTGAGAGGATTTCGTTTAAAATCTTATACCCTCCAAATGGAAAACAGTCTTTTGAAAACATTTAAAGGGACATTTTTGCATTATTTTGGTACATTAAATATTGTGATGATGGATGTGCATATGAAATAACAGCAAAGCTCTAAAACTTGAACATATTTAGCAGAAATCCCACAAAAATAAAGTCAAATAAGTCTCTGTCCTATCAACCCTATCGCAAGACGTTTTGCAGCAGTTCCCACAGAATTTCGGGTCCATAGCTCATTGCGCCGCCTGGCCCACCGCTGAGGCTTTCACAAGCTCACCAATCAGAGGAGTGGGACTCTTAAAGAGACAGGAACTGAACTTCACCGCCGCACAAAGAGCACCAGGCGCTGTGCATAAGAAACAATCTGAAGTAGAGCCTCAGAATAAACATAAATGTGAAATTATGGATGTGTTGCCTCTTTACAGATGTGTACGTTGGGTCTGAGCCAGAACAAGAGGTAAGAAGTGAACACAGCAGAGACAAACAGAAGAAGAAGAGATGTCCAAGCTCTGAACCACACGATCGTCCTCACTGCAGACAGACGTCCCTCTGATCCCCACCTCTTACTGCAAATCCCAGTCTCTGGTCCTTCAGACTCTCCACCGCTCCGTCTTTCCCACCAGGCTTTGCTCTCTGTGTGTTGCCTTCAGCTTGGAGGATTTCACGCATCAACAGTAGAGCAGGAAGGTTCCACCATGTTCCTCTCAAAGTCAACACTTTCCGAAATGGTTTTTAAATGAGGCATAAAACATTAGCTGGTGGAGACTGAGACAGGCCAAAAATGAAGAGACACAGTCTCCTACCTGTACGTTCATTTAAGAGGATGTAACAGAACTCTGCAACAGAACTTGGGATGTCCAATATCAGCAACGGGGCTCCGTCCGGTCTTTATGTACTTATAAAACTTTTTCAATACGCCATGAACCTCTGCAGGACGGCAGCACTGGAAAAAAGTCTGTGGTTTAGATGTTTTGAAAGAATTGATGAGGACAAAAGTAAAACTGAACACAAACTCTGCTGTGCTAAAGTCTTAAGATCTCGTTACCAACATTCATACTCATTTTTTTCAAGAATATTTTATAACCTAATATTTGCGACTGACATGTGCAACAACAAGAGATTTATACAGTAACTACAACTAGTACTCGTAGGAAAAAGTAGCTCTGGTGCATTCCTAAACATAACCATGGAAGATTCAGAGCTGGTTCTAGTCACATTATGCGGATTGTGAAAAATGCAATTTGGAAATTACCAAAGTTATGCTTCGATGTATATTTTAAATTGAGCAGAAACAGGGGCCCAAGTACATTTTAGCGATGAGGGAACTGAAGTAAAACCAAAGGCCACATATCGGGGAGGAAAGCATCAAAACCTGACGATTTCTAAGACAAAGTGTTTGTGACTTGTGGTGAACAGGATCAAAGCACCATCTGGTTCATTCCAGGTGTCTCCTAAAGAGCACAGAGCGAGCTCTCCTTTCACCTGTCCTCGCTCAGCGGGACGCCTCGTCTCCGCCGCAGACCTCCGGCTCGCCGCGGGACGCCAGGCGCTAATTGCTTTTTCACCTGCATGAATCCACGGCCCCGCTCGAGTGAAAGCGGGCAGAAACGTCACCAGCACCATCAGCGGCTCATTAACACGCAGACGCTTGGTGACGGTGCCTTGGGGACGCGTGACTATTTTGAGGGATGACCTAATTGGAGTTAGCAGCAGGGGGTGGGACGCAGAGGAAATGATGGATTTTTCACGTTGTCCTTCTTTAACCTTGACACACTTCTATTGCATTTTCTCTGCAAATAACAAAAATTAATGAAGGCAGGCGTTTCAACTCATCACGAGGAGACTGATGGGTTTGTCTGAGATGAGATGCTGCGTTGATGAACATGTCAGTGGGGGTCTGAGACCTTTGTAGCCTGGCTTTAAATTAAACAGTGTGCCACTTATTTACGTATAATTTATTTTATCTAGTCATTTTCATGTTT
This sequence comes from Channa striata, assembly GCA_033026295.1. Taxonomy (NCBI): domain Eukaryota; kingdom Metazoa; phylum Chordata; class Actinopteri; order Anabantiformes; family Channidae; genus Channa; species Channa striata. The sequence continues at coordinate 25,522,642 of CM065176.1, read as the reverse complement.
TATTCATTGTTCTTATTTGTTTTATCAATATTTATATCTACATTTAATGAGTTTTGTGTTTACATTTTGTAAATTTGTGTTTATTTCATCATTGACCTCACTGTCCTATCAATCATCTCTAAAGCGATTTCAATTACATTAATCTGTCCAAAATGTTTTACATAAACAGAACAACAACTGCAGAATTTAAAGGTTTGTCTTTTTTATAAAAAAAAAGCCTACGTCTCTAATTTGGATTATTTGGCTGTGACACACTTCAGTTAAATATATTCATAAATTATGTTGCTTTTAATGACACTAAACACTGTTTTTCATTCTGAAATGTACATGCATCCCTAAAAATATCTGCACCATATCAGCTCCTGGCGCTCCAGATGCAGCGGTGTGATGCCGACCTCCTGCTGTGCATCACCACCACCACCACCCACCAGCTGCCTCCATCCTCCAACACTACCAGTAATTCACCCTGGGTAACACAGAGAGGAGAGCGAGACAATCATACGAGCTGCACGGGTGATGATTTCCTTCTTTATTTTAGTGAAATGAACAGTGCAGCCGACCCGACTAATCACACAGACTCCGGCAGAGTCGCTGGCAGCGTGCGGCCTCTGGTGAATGTGTGGATCTTGAGCTCGTATTTACACCGTCTGCTCACTGCCACAACCAGACACACCGACAAAGAACATTTACGCAAGTTCTGCACCTAAGTCTGAACTAATATTTCCATTATTCATACTTTGGCGTTTGCAGAGGCAAATAATATTACCTATATTTACTTCTTCAAAATACTTATAAATCAAATTTTGCAAGCTACTCAGCAGTGCAACAAGTAACTCTCAAATTACAATCAGGTTGCAAATATAAGCCACAAAAGCGTGAAAGTGTTAGGCCACCATAAGTTTTGCTATTTTAGCCGTTTCCAAAGACAATTCTCATTTATATAAGGGTGTTTTCATGAATATATAACCAGAACAAAGAGGAAATATTTGACACCAAGTTGTATTAAAGAAGCAATTCTAACAGTGGCTGTAGACTTAGCACAGCACTTTACTCATTAAACATTAATGCACTGATAATGAAAATACAATATCATCATATTCACTGAGCATCTGTGACACATTCTGCAAAAGAGGACTTTAACTCAAGCAAATGACTCAAGTACTTTCTTGTTTGAATTTCTTTCATTCCTGCTGCTCTAATAATGTGTTAAAGTTATTAAAGCTCTGGAAATCTTCCTCATCTGTTTAGGATCAACACGTCAGTCAAAGACAGCACTCAGCACATATGTAGTTTAACAAAATGTCCTCATCAGGTTATGAAATAAGATTACAGGTTACTGTTCGTTTTTATTAAAGTTTTAACAAAAAAAAACTGATGCAACAGAACCAACATATTCATATTCTTATTCCTAATGAAACCTGGTGCATACACTACCCACAATGCACCTCTGCCAGCATGGAGATTTGGGTGTGTTCTGAGCTCTGGAGCCTCACTGATTTTTAACACACTAAAATCTAATTGAATGTTTTAACTGGAATTTCCATCTCATTTCTGCTCCTTTCATATTTCAGAGAGCGTAGAACCAACCTCAGCTTTATTTGTAACAGTGGAAGAAGCGGCAACAGTGTCGTTTGTGTCATTGATGCAAAGAAAAACTTATTTTGACTCATTGTGCAATTATGTGACACGACAGGGAAACATCTGGAAGTCTCACTGCACATCTGGCAGCTCTAAGTTCTTGCTCAGCTGAACCAAACCTGTTTTCTGTGTTTTTAACTGAAGATGGGAAAAACCTCATCTCTGCTTCCACTTATATGCACCCGCTGTAATTGCCTGGCACTTCACAGACTAACAGGATCAACCTGTCGCTGCTTTCACACGTCGATCCCTGCGGACGAGCTTGTGATTGAAAGTGCAGCTGCTGTTGTTCTAAGTCAGACCCTTGTAATCAGCTCAGGTGTGTCAACACAACCTGAGGCGTCAATCTGAGCAGCGAACGCGCCCAGAACCAGTCTGACCACGAGCAGGACAGATTTTCCTCTGACCTGAAGAGCAACAAATGCCTCTGGGGTCAACTCCCCACTCTCAAGACGTCAAGCTGATGGAAGACATGTCTGCAGGTATTAAACATCCGAAAATTCATGAATTCTAGGGTCTGACTATAGCAAATATTGTGTCCTTTGATGCATTATCCTCCAAATATATTGGAGCCTCTCACCTTCATCAGATTCTGTTGTTACCCAATTTCTTCATACACTTCAATAATTACTCACATGACAAAGGAAACATAAGACCCAGTCTGGCCAGCAGTTCTGCCCCATCAGGACCAGATTGCTGATTTGTACTGGAAGACTTTTGCATTTATATGTATTGTTCATTTCTTTTTTTAATATATAGACATTTTCATACTGCAGAAAAATGTTTGGCTGCTGTAACATGGAAATGTACCAAACAAAGTGTGGGATGAATAAATTTTATCTTATTTGACCTGAAAAACATTTGGGATATTTTCAGCTATTGTTGTTTTACAACATGGAATCATCATCAATTTTTTTCCACTTTGACGGACTTTTTGTAATTTGTTAAAAAAAGGCAAATTAAATCAGAAATTATTAATGTTGTTTAAAAATGAATAAATAAAAAATATAAGTGAGTGTTGTTTTTTTTAAACCAGATACAGTGTATAACCAGAGGTGATGAGGTGATGATGTTGCATATTTTGACGTTCCTCCTCACTTTGAATTTTATAAAAAGCTCCTTTTATTGTCAAGGGGCATTTTGCTGCAGTGGTTAAGGAGCCACTTAATAAAAAAGAAATATACACTGATCAGTGTCAAAGGGAAATTAGACTTATTATGACACCGACCAAATAAAATGACTTACTTACTAAATTAAAAATCACTGCTGTTAATAAAACTGTAAAGTAAAAATCTTGGTGACGACATGCATCAGTAAGAAGAGCCACAGGACGATGTCCTCCATCCAAAACTGTAACTTAGCACTAAATGAACTTCATTGTGCTTTAGTATCAGAGCGTCTGTCAAAGGTACAGTATTTCTTAGCCTCTATCCCATGAAGTAATTGTGTCCTTTAATCAATGTTCGCACTATTCATTTGGATGTTATCAGGCCATAATTTTGGCTCAGTAGGTGACCGTGTCCCACAGAGTGGCCTTAGAACGCGGTGACATCTCGTGTCGTCAATATGACCAAAGGACGAGTGACAGTGACGTATTGAAAGAGAGAGAGTCTGCTCAGGGCGGGCAAGCAAGGCCAAAGTATCTCTAGCAGTTATAGGAAATTCACTTTTGAAGCTCCTATTTCCTGTTTAACAATGTTCCAGCATCAACAGGAAGCAGACACAAGCAGTTAAGACACAGACAGTAGAAAACAGTGAAGCAGCAGCTAAAGAGCCTGAGGCTTTTGTCAGGAGAAGGTGGAGACCAAAATGAAGCTAAAAGAGAATGAACAAAGGAGCTAAACTTATCAGCTTTTCACAAACACAAGTAAAAACCTGCTGCGAACTTAAACAAACCAAACTGCCAGGGAAATCCACTGAAATCTACCCGTTCGTTCACGCTCTCGAACTGTAGCAAACACAACACATTTCTTTCTATTCTCAGCTCCTTTTTTTCCTCTAGAGTCGTGACACGGTGCTGCACAGCTCGACCTCCTGCTGCTGCTACCTTGTAATGTCAGCGACTGAGGAATTTAAGCTCGTTCTCCTGCTGCACTCAATGGAGGCCGATCTGGATAAGAGGATCAGACTAATGCCTGAAATGTAAATGTAAATGTTCTGTAAATACATGAAAAGCCTTGTCGAGGCCCATCGAATCCTTTTGTTCGCGCCAACGTCTGCCTAAAGCGTCCCAGCATTCACCTGCTTATATCCCCTCCGCCAGCCGGCGAACGGGGAAGAAAAGGAGCGAATCGACCCTTTTGCTGAGGGGGACTTTGACCGACCCGCGTCCTCCACGCAGGCCTTTTTTTAAAAATCGCTGGCCTTTTTGTGCATCACTTTTAAGATTTTGCATTCAGACGTTTGAGAGATGAGGGCCATCGAACGTCCAGGATCGAACAGAGACCACACACTTGCAGGCGGCTGAAGAGGGGAGAAAACAGGGGAGGAAAGTGGAGGACAAATCAAATGGCTCTTCACCAGCTACTCTACGGGGGCTCCACTTGTTCTACGCTGCAATGGGCCCGGTGTGAGTGGCCCCCCTTTCAGAGCCACTGTGGGTCACCCGGATCTGCCCCGTCATCCATTATGGCGTTCAGTGGGCACTGAGGAGGAGATGGAGCAAGAGGAGGTGGGGAAGTGGGTGATGGCGGTGGCAGAGCGCCAGGCAGACACCAGCAGAGACAAGATGGTTGGCTCACTAAAACAACCAAAAAACCCACCCCTCATCCAGAAACAAGAGGGGAGACAAATGAGGTGGAGGAGGATTTAAGAACTTTAAGGGGAGGGATGAGCGGGGTGGGGGTGGGGGGCAGACAGTAGAAGGATGAAGGCATGAGGCTCCAAAAGGGGAGAAATGTGGGACAACAGGGTGACGGAAGATGTGCAGCAGCAGTTGTCAAAGGAGGAGAGAAAATGAGAGATTAAGAGCTGAGGAAAGAAAAAGGAAAAAGGAGGTGCACAGAAAAACAAAAACGCTTGACTGAAGAGGAAAAAACTAAAAAAAGAAAATGGCCTGAGAAAGTGCACTGCAAAAATAAAAAATCTAAAATTTGTTGAAACCCACAAAAGATTCGGCATCTAGAATTTCAATGAAAAACGTGTAGAAGAATATAAACAAGAATATTCACAAAGTTTTCATTTGACTGACTAGGAAAAGCAAAGCGTGTCAACTTAAGCTAAGATGAACTTTAGAGCATCTCCAATCAGAGAACCTCCGTCTGCTGATGGGAAATCACTACAAACACGAAATGTCCCTCCAAAACTTTATTCGTCAAGAAGAACTCATTGAAACTCTCGAACAGGTGTTGACATTTTAAAACTGGTTAAAATGGGCATTTAAACTATAATTCATTAAATTTCAATTTTCAGTTTGCAAATAACCACGTTATGTTTTTATTTACTTTTTACACACATTGTTCCAACTTTTCTGAAAGCATCAGGCTTTGCTGGAGTTTTTATTGTTTTAATAAAAACCAGTCAGCGACTTGTTGTAGCCAATTTACAGAACATTTGCTACACTTACTGTAAATTAGTTGGCCGGTAGAGACAGTGAGGCGGTGGTAAGTTTCATCTGTTGTTCATTTTTATACATCTCTAATACACCATTTCTTATTTTTTTACGGATGTCTGTGCACTTGTGTTGGACTTCAGTAAAACGTTTTCAAAAAGCACAAGTCCACGTTGTCCACAAGAAACACAAAGCCAATCCTAGTCCGACTTCTGCAGCCAGGGCTCCTTGCCACTTCCTGCCGTAGTTGTCCACCATCTTGGTCTGTAACCATTCTTTGGGAGGAGAGACTGAAACTGGAGACGTTTTTTCGAACTCTATGAAACATCTATGAATCGAATTAGAAAAAGGTTCCTGGACAAGCGAAAACTTCTTTAGCTTCAGCACAGAGCTGATGTTTTCCTTCAGGTGAGTAACGACATGCAGAGTCGACACTTTCAACCATCCACCTGCTCTGGAACTAACTTGCAAATTCGAGCGTCAGAGACTTTTTTTTTTTTTTACAGTGCGCATGGGGAATGAATAGAGGCCTGAGAACGGAGCCTGGAGACACACAGAGACGGGGGAGCCGGGGTGAGGTTGGGTGGGTGGGGTGTTAACGAAGACTAATGAAGGCAGGAGTGCTGCTTAACCTGGGCTCCATCGCTCTGCGAGGCCTCCAACCTCGAGGTGCTGGAGGAAGAATGTGTGTGCCCCCCCACCTAACACACTGCGCTCCCACACTTGTGCTCCAGCTTCACAGTGTGACAGCGTCCTCTCCTCATCGCCGTTGCCACTGGGACAAATCACAGTGCCATCGTGCGTCACGCTTAAATTACCCCCACACACACCCTCTGAATCCACCCCTCAGCCCCTTTTTTCTGCAGCTCCACATCCCACCCCTCTTTCTGTAGATGCCCCCACTCTTACTGTTGCAAAACAAATCTCCCCTCTGACAGGATAATTCCGCGGGCCCGGCCCGAGGAGGCGGCGGGACGAGCTTCAGCAGACTACATCAGACGACGACCTGGCTGCTTGTTTCCATTCTGTTGTGGGCCAGCAGAAAGAAAAGGAATGGCATCTCAGGAGGATTCAAACCGGTGGCCTGTATGCATGCCTGACTGAATGCCGCTGATCCTAATACCCACTAATCTGGTCATCAAATACCCCCACTGCCACCACTGGAAACCTGCTTTTTGTACCGCTACCAGCGGGGCAGCGAGGGACGTCCGCCCTGCCAAAGCTGATTTGGACAGAGATGGACGGATAACATGAAAGACTGAAAAGACAGAGACAGGAAGAGGAATGTGGGGAACAGGAGCAAATAAACACGAGTATAAGTGAGAGGAAAGACTAGAGGAAAAAAGGGGTCATCTGAGGCGAGCACAAGTCCACAGTTTGTGTCTTAGATTGATCACAGTAAAAGGATTTTGGTGTTGGAATCTCTAACTCAGTTCCACATTAGAAGCAAATTTTAAACGGACCCTTAACAGAATGGAACTTCTTTTCTGCTCATTGGTTTCGTGCAAAGGCTACATGTCTGCAAGGACGTATGAAGCCGTCTCTGGTCTACGTTACAAGTTGTTGATATTTACTAAATCACTTGGATGTAGCTTGTGGTCACTGAAGATCAGATTTTTCTGTTGGAGCCTCATATTCGCTCAGGTTTCTTGAAAAATGTAATTTTTTAACGGCAGAACTGTGGGTTTAATTCTCTGTCATGACAGAAGGAACAATCTGAGCAACACCAGCTCATTCAGCGTAAATCAAGCACGTTGATTTTTCCTTAAAAATGCTGCCAGTCATGTTGGATGTGAGGCGACCTCGGCCTCACATCCAGCCCCCTGCACGTCTTTGACTGACAGACTGCCCGACTGTGACGGCCATCTGTCTGCACACTCCCTGTTAGACAACAAGAGGCCCAGAGACTACGTGAGTCCAGGCGGAGCATGGGGCATGACTGGCACTGCCCATTCACAAATATCTTTTGGGAGGACAGATGGTGTCCTTTTCTTCCACCATCGACCATTCCTGAGCCGCCTCCTCAGCGAGCTGGCACCTCTTTGTGCCACATCTCATCAAAGCTTCATTTCAAATAAATAAAAAAAGCCCAAATGAGACAGGAGGGGGGAGCCCTGGGGCTTTGAGCAGGTACCGAACCATCCAGCACAGACCCAGGCTGGCCCAGCCACAAAAGGTTTCACATCGCTTCAGCTAAAACTCTCCCACTAATTTTTGTTTCACATCTCGCCCCTCGAAAAGATCCAGCCAAGCAGATCAGTGTCCCCTCTGGCACGCTGTGACTGCGCGGTGGGGCTGGGAGGACAAACCGGAGCATAAGAGCTGGAAGCCTCGTCCAGTCTTCGGGCTTATGGTGACAAATCGTGATTCATCTCCACTGACTTCCTAAAGCTCGTCAGCCCTGCAGGTGGGCGAGGTTTTGATCGCACAACATGCTCTTTGTGAGATCAAAACTCCCAGTTCCCACTAAAATGCTTCCAAAGACGTCGAGCTGCATTTGGCAAAATGTGTTAAACTCAAATCGTGTGATATTCCTTTAATGCGATGGGACGAGCTGATCACAACACGCCCATCACACGCTAAATGTTCTACTTTACAGGAAAAACACAGGGATGTAGAAACTCAAACCAACTGAGCTGCCAAATCAAGTCATCAGAGCTACTGTTTCCAAATTCAAGAATGAGCCGTCAACTTCAACCTTTAAGCCACCATGCAGCTAAACTGCTCATAGATCTTCCATCACAAAAGGCAAAAGGTAAAAAGCAAACTCCATCAATTGGTGGGAACCTACAGCAGCTCCAGACTGGGCCTCTCGTGTTAAGTCGCATGCTAAGACCTGCCCAAATTCTGAAAGTATTTCCCTGAATCATCTAAGACTCTTTTTGTTCCCCAGATTCAAATTCCAAGAAATGAACACGATGATGGCACAGGCTGCATAAAATAGCTAAAAAAAAGAATTGTTAATGATAAAAACTGTTTTTTCCTGTTGCTGTGACTGACCCTTTTTCTTAAACTGGACGTTACTGGTGTCAGATGTGGACATCTTTAAAAAAAAAAAAAGTCCTTCTGAATTTGGGCTAATTACAGGAAACTATGATAAAGGTGTATCCACATTATGGAGCTCAGTCACTGTGGTGTCACCGGATGTCCACGGTGCACTGAGCAGCATGGGACCGTGCAGAAAGTTTATATCGATGTCCTATCTTTAAAAAAAAATTTAAATTACTGAGCTTCATGGCAGCAGAACCACATGGTTCAGACTGTGTGACTGCAGATCCAGCTGACTTTTAAAAAGCCTCTGAACGACAGCAGACATCATCACCATATTAGCACTGGAGCTAAGCTGGAGCAGTTGACGACAGCGCCTGGAGTATTGGAGGGGAGCACCGCATCGGGAAGAAGACTTTCCCCCGACTCAGTGCAAGTTCTTACAGAGTACCCTCTGTTTTGCGTCTACTGTGAGTTGCTGGACATTTAAGCAGTTCAGCAAATTGTGCACAAACAGAAATTCTCACGCATTTTTCTGCCAAAACAAACGTGGCGTTGACCAATGAATTAAAGAGGAAACCCTGGATGGAAAACTGTGGACAACATGGACTGTAGAGTCAGTGTTCAGCTCATTAATCACCTTAGATCTGCTCTAAACCACCTGCAGAGGCTAATGTGACATCAGGTGCAGTATCACAGACGTTTTACAAGTCCAAGTTCACAAAGGCAGGACAGGGCCCGATGCCCGACCCTGGAATCTGCATCAGGACGTCCCCACCATGACAGAGAGGATCACACAATGTGACTATTCTGTCACTTTTTAGATTTAGACAACAGCAAGAAACTGCAAAAGCACCAGATTCTTGTAAACGAGCCGCGACACATCTGCTCCAGAATGTTGGTAAATGCAAACGCCTCATTAACCAACATGTTAGTGTAGAGATTCACAACCTGATGTTATAATAAAAGAGTATTAATGTAGATGGTTTAAAAAATGCACCATCATATTTTAACTGTGCAAACATCCCTGCCATAGTCTATGTCTTTTTGAGGCTCAATATGTTTCAGAGTTTCGTTAAACTGCTGGAAAATAAAGGATTTCAGTTGTTTGTCATGGTGAAGCTGCTGCTGTTCCCTCAGTTTTTTAGTCCTAATTTGCATATGAGGGAGTTCAAAACATGATCAACTAACAGATTGATCTCCACCAACAACTGTGTCTGTGCATAACGTGGTTTCTTGCTCCTGATTGGCTCAGGTGGACGTTGTTCATCACCGAGCTGCCACCTGAACGCATCGCTCCGCGTTCACCTCCCCAGACGCACCGGAGGGATCCGAGGCTCCAAACTGCAGCATTATGTGTTTCCATAAATCATCTGTCTGCTGCTTTGCACTTTCTGCACCGATGATTTGTGTTTCTGATGAGCGTTGTAGGATTTCTGCCTCTGACACTAATCATCCAGGCGGCAAACCGTGTCCAAACTTCAGCTTCCATGCTTGGCAGCTCCGGTTCGGAGCCGATGTGTGACGCTCTCGGCCTCTCAGACGTTTCCTCAGAGCGCAGAGAGACGCGCTCGAACCCTGAGCCACCAACACCAAACCCTGTTCCACTAAAGACGTGGGTTCGCTGAACGAATCCCACGGAACGTTCCCAAAGACGCACAGCGCACTACGCCCTTCAGCTTTGACCTGGGGATCAAATCTGTGCTTCGGTGAACACACGCAGCTGCACAGGCTCCATGAAGTTTCCCCGGGCTGGTTTCGGCCAGAGCTGCTCCCCAGATCACCCGCAGCCGCCGCGCAACCACCGTGAAGTTGCGCAGCAAGTGGGAAAAAACCGAACGCTCGTTTGGGAAAATGTGACCGTTTGACCACAGAAGCGGGTCCGGTCTTACCTGGATGGCAGATGAGGACGAGGTGCGCAGCCAGCAGCAGCCAGCAGCCCGCGGTCTCCATGTCGCCGAAAACGTCGCAGATCGGGTGAAAGAACGAAGCAAAGCGCGATGTTCGGGCGGCGGGTCCCCGTCACTGCGCCATGCGGCCGCGCTCGGCTCCCGCCGGCCTGCTCTCGGTGCTCGGCGTGTTCAGACCCGGGCTCACGGTGCCGCGCTCCGCTCCGCTCCGCTCCGTCCGCTCTCCTCCGCACCGGCCGAGCCACTGACTGACTGAAGAGGAGCCGCCGGAGCGGAGCTGTGCGCCGCCCACAGCCGCAGCCGCAGCCGGCCGCACTTCCTCCACACAACCACAGCGGCGAGATTCTGAAAATGAAGATTATTGGTGGAATTATTTCAACAGAACCGACTGTGTGGAAAGTAAGAAAAGTGAAGGAGCAAAGAAATGAAATGAGAAGAAACCTTTGAGGGGAATAAAAAAGACATAATACATATAAATAATTCTAATAAATAAATATAGAAAAATACCTTTTTTATATTTATTTATGAATGATTAAAAAATCGTGTAATACGGAAATAAACAGAACTTCTGCAGAACCCACACACCAAACAGACTCTGGATCAGTTACCAGCGTTTCCTTTTCAAACTCTTTATCATAATTTGCAGATGCAGATCACACCGGAAGTCTCCACGTGATTTCAATCAGCCAAATGAACCTCGGGGGTAAATAGTCTGAAAACGTTCTGCTGCTGATCCTAAATCTGAGACAACTGCTCCTCAAACCTTTATTTGACCTCTGACTGTCGATTAGACCAGACAAAGTCACTTTTTTACATTTAATATTTGATTTAGTGAAATGATTCTCCAGTGTTACTTTACGTCCTTAAGTTGTATTAAAGCTCAGTACAAGCTCTAAAATGCAGTAAAAGTACAAGTTGCACAAGTAAACCGCTAAGAAAACTGATCAAAGCGGAGAAACCACTGATGTTCTCATCAGTGGTTTAATGCCTACGAGAAAACATCAGCATTTATGACTTCAAAGTTATTTATTATTAAAAATCAGAAACAAATGCCACTTTTTGAAAATTCTCATGTTTAGTTCAAGTTCATTATCATAACAAAAACCAGGGAGCAGTGAGCGAAGTTACGTGAAGACACAAACAAACGAAAAACAGGATAAACAATCGTTCGTGAATCACATCTGGACTTTCTCCTCAGGCTGGATCAGGTTCTGAGCAGCGGTCGGTGACTCTCAGCCTGTGAAACTGAGTAACTGAGTGAAAGTGACGGAGACGTTTAGTTCTGAAGTGTGTGTGGCGGAGTTCACTGATCTGCCGACCTCCTGACCCCGGAGAGACGCTGCCACCTCGCTCTGAAAGTGAGACCTAAACATCAGCAGTGACCCAGAAATCACAGTTCACTCTGGGAATGGGAGCAAGTGTGTGTGTGTGTGTGTGTGTGTGTGTGTGTGCTTGCTTGTGAGCACATGATGCAACATTGTGCGTAGTTGTGGGACATCTCAAAACTTGAAAAAAAGTCTTGTGTCTTTTTGTCTCGTCTCAATTAAAAAGACAAATGTTCTGTGAAGAAATAAACAGGCACCGCAGCAAAATCGTTTTCACAATCATCACTGTTGGCGTTAATGTGCAAATACACAACCTGAAAGGTTCTTCTACAGTGACTGTGTGTTGGGCTCGGAGAGCTTCCAAAGCACAGGTGACCTACACTTTGTATTGGACCTGAACGCCTCACAGGCAGCACCAAAGCTGCTGCTGCACTTTACAACGCTGCACATGGACCTGGTTTTAAAAAGACTAAAACAACCAATGGAGCAGGTTCACGTCACATGAAGCACTTTTCCATTAAGGCTAATTCTGAATAAAATGGCCTCAGACGTTGTTGTTAAACTCACTGTTGATTACTGTGTCTAAATTCGACCCACCACTAAGTCTGTTGTGTTTTTTGTATGTTTCTCATGAAACACTGATTGACGTTTGAACAGTTCTTTAAATTAAACCGTGTGAGAAACTTAGCTCAGTCTCAGGTTGTGTATTTGCTTCATTTTGGTCCCAAGCCAAGAAGGTGCATAAGAGTTTCTGCAGAATAAGTAGATTTTGAAGGAGCAGTGACTTTTGTCTTACAGCTTAGCTCCCGGCGTCCACATTACTGCTGACGCGGCACCAATCCGCCTGTCACCCGTTAACAAAACTCAAAATACTTCAAGTTCTTTACTTGCGGCTCATTCCCAAACTGAGGGGGACAATCCATTGTTTTCTGAAAGAGAACCTCAGCCTCAGACTTTGAGGTGCCGTCCCAAGTGCACGCTGAAGATCACGGTCATCAGAACCACATCATCTGCTAAAAGCACAGAAGAAATTTCTGGACCGGACAATCTCCTTCCCCCATGAAGATCCCGAACAGCATCAGCTGAGCAGTGGAACCACGTTCAACCACAGTAACCTCTGCAGCTGGTGAACGGGATAAACAGCAGCTGCAGGCGGTGAATCCTGCAGCTCCTGCAGATATTTTATTCTGGGGAGTGGGAGCAGATATTGGCGAGAACCCCCAGGATCTCCTCCTGGGTTTCTGCCCCAGTGAGGAGCTCAACAAACGAGGCACGATGAGGACGTTCTTCACCAGCTTCAGCCGGACTAAACGCTGCAAACAGCTCAGGGACGGACAGTTTTTCTGGGACTTTTCACTGAGTCGTCAGAGCTGCGTTTCTTCTCTTCACCATGATGCAACATCTCAGACTTTTGGATGAAGTTTCCCTCGGTTCAGATTTTTTTTTGCCTCACAATAAACGAGCACCCGCCCCCTCCTTTATCTCAGCGAATACATTTGCATAATTTACTCTGGATTATCTTTAATTTATGCACAAAGAGCTTTCCACTTGTTAGCTTGAATGTTTCCAAGGGGGCTAATAAAATTAGTTGTACTCCCACAGAGGGATTCATTCAGTCAGGGATTTTTTGAGCTTTCAGACACTTTTCCATGACTTTCCTACAAACTCAGAGGGATTTGTTTTCCTCCAACATGAACCCTGGAACTTAAATGACCCTGACAAAAACTAACAGGCCCCATAGAGAGAAACTGAGTTTTTTCCTCCTGTGTTCACCTGTTTTCGGCGTGACTCATCCTCTAGAGCCTTTTCTCACGGTGCCCAGCCCACAGGATCAAACAGGAACGAGCTGCTGCAGAAAACTGTGATTCACACGTTCAACCTGTCTGGACAGATCGACTGCGGAGCGAGCAGCCACCACAGCATGGAGTGGTCATTTCCTAGAAGAAAAACGCTTTCACACCTCCTCCCATAGAACTTTGCTTCAGTATTTTCTCCTTGACTTCATTGTTTGCGCTGCTTTGTAGCTCACCTGTGGATAATAGCATCTGTCAAATGAATACATGTAAATAACATTTTTGAACGTTAGAATTCGATTTTTGAAGCTTTTATATCCATTTATAGTCACTTTGTCTATTATTTCTAGCTATTTTCTGTCTGTTTTTAATCATTTGATGTCTTTTTTTGGACATTTTATGTCTGATTTTTGTGTGAATTTTTTACATTTTCTGTGTTTTTTTTGGGTCATGTGTCATCTCAATGTTTACCAGTAACATCATAATGTTGTGGTCAATAGACCACCTTAACCAACACCAAGAGAATATATATTGAGACCAAGACAGGCCGAGAAAAACTCATGACCCAAGATAAGACACAAGCAAATACTGCAAAAAATAAGTGGGATTTGCAGAAAACCTAAACAAAAGTGAATAAAAACATACAGGTTTTCTGCAAATTTCACTTATTTGTCCAGTTTTTGCTTGTGTCTGATCTTGGGTCTTGAGTTGGTCTCGCCCTGTCTTGGTCTTGGTCTCAGTTAAGGTGACTTTTACTATAGCACTGGTTGTGCATGTCTTTGCAGTCATTTGAGTTGAGTTCTGTTAGACATGATATATTTTATTTATAATTTATTTTAAGGTTAGTTTGAATCCAGTGCAGCAGTTCAGGACCTCATGGAAAACCTCCATAGGTGTGACTGATGATGGTGTTATGCACCAATTCTATCACCCAGCTTATACGGCTCAGAAGATCCTGTTCACATGAACGACGACAAGGGAAAAGAGTGTTTGTCTAAAAATGACAGTGTACCCAAAGGGCATGTATCAGCTATTTATGTAAACCTTTGTTTGACCAAGTAAATCCTCCGTTCAAAAGGGAGACCTGTCCAAGACGGCAAGATTAAATCAGACATCAATCACACGCACACAAAAGTAAAACAAGGAAACTATATATAAAGGCCGTAAAATTTAGTGCTCAAAGGTTTTCTTTAACATCTTTGTCCAAATGTTGGGAACAGACAGCACTGTCTCTTAGACATCATGTTCAGGTAATTATTTGTAATCTTTCAGAAATCTTTTTAGAAATTATGTGAAATTATGTATTTGTACTATTTGAATTATTACAAATTTTCAGGTGCTCAGTTTTATCTATCAGTTTTTTTTACCCTGGACAATGATGTTTGCAGATGACATTGTGATTTGCAGTGAGAGCAAAGAGCAGGTGGTTGAACACCTGGAGAGGTGGCGGTTTGCTCTGGAAAGAAAAGGCATGAAAGTCGTGGCAAGACAGAATACAAGTGTTTAAACGAGAGGGAGCCAGGTAGAAGCGTGAGGTTACAGGGGGCTGAGGTGAAGAAGGTGCAGGAGTTTAAGTACTTGGGGTCAACAGTTCAGTGTGATGGGGAGTGTGGAAAAGAGGTGAAGAGGCGAGTGCAGGCAGGTTGGAATGGGTGGAGGAAAGTGTCAGGAGTGTTGTGTGACAGAAGAGTGTCAGCAAGACTCAAAGGAAAGGTGAACAGGACAGTGGTGAGACCAGCTCTGCTCTATGGGTTAGAGACAGTAGCAGTGAGAAAGAGACAAGAGGCAGAGATGGAAGCAGCAGAGATGAAGATGTTGAGGTTCTCCTTAGGAGTCACAAGGTTGGACAGAATAAGGAACGAGCTCATCAGAGGGACAGCGCACGTTGCCTGTGTTAGCAACAAAGTCAGAGAGGCCAGATTGAGATGGTTTGGACATGTGCAGAGGAGGGATAGTGATTATATTGGTAGAAGGATGTTGGAGATGGAGCTGCCAGGCAAGAGGGCGAGAGGACGACCAAGGAGGAGATATATGGATGTTCAACAGAGGACATGAGGTTAGCTGGTGTCAGAGAGGAAGATGCCCAGGATAGAGTGAAGTGGAAATGGATGATTCGCTGTGGCGACCCCTGATGGGAAAAGCCCAAAGAGAAGT
Organism: Channa striata; assembly: GCA_033026295.1. NCBI lineage: Eukaryota > Metazoa > Chordata > Actinopteri > Anabantiformes > Channidae > Channa > Channa striata. The sequence goes on along the minus strand of CM065176.1, from coordinate 25,507,284 downwards.
CTTTGGAATCTAAAGAGAATCTAAAGAAACTAATCCACTTTCTGCTGGTCCCAGAAATTTTGTGAGGCCTTTAGAATTTTTCTATTTCTCCTTCCTTTAAAGAAGAGAAATCAAAATTTTATTTCTACAAGACAGGTTTGTAGACCAAGGACATTTCAAAAGAGCTAAGAAGAAGAGCTGATGCTCACTAGGCTGAAAACGGCTATAAAAGAAGTTCTAAAGAGTGGTCGACTAACAATATCATGAAAAGCAAAGGGAATTATAAATGGTCTGCACTTAGCATGTAGCACCTTTCTACCTGTTGGTACTCAATCTACCCATTCACACACACACTCACACACCGATGGGGGAGCTGCTATGCAGCTGTCCAACACTCACCAGGAGCAACTAAGTGGGGTTCAGTGTCTTGCTAAAGACACGTGACAGGAGGAGCCGGGGATCAAACCAGCAACTGTAGGATTGGTGGTCGAACGCACTAACTTAAAAGCTAAAAGAAAATACATTTAAACCTCCCAAAAGATACATACTGTACCACGGTCTCCCCAAGGGTGGGACAGTCCAACGAACGTTAATATCGGTGTTCATGAGTCCATCATCTGATGAACAATAAAAGACAAATGTAAACATGGTGGAGCTGCAGGAAATGCCTGTTTACAGTTTGACAAAAACCATGTGGATAAAAGAGAAGACTGGTCAAAGAATGTTCTGTGGATGGATGAGACCAAAGAAGAACTTTTTAGGTTTGAACAAGAAGCCTTATGTTTAGTGGTACCCAGCACAACAATCTAAATCCAGCTTTAAAACAAGGCCATTAAAGTATGAAACCGTGTTGAGCTGATCATCGGTTTCCTTTCAGTCAGAGAAAGAGGCGACGTCCTTTTCAGATCCACAGACTGTTCCACCCGTGGATGATGTTACATGGGAAACAGCATCGGCCATTGACAGGAACAGACAACAACAAACCCCTGAGGGAAGGTTCCCAGGACTTTTTCCAGGACATCAGATAAGTACGTGCCGTTTTAATGGTTGACTCTTTGTATTTTTAATCTTCACTCAGAGACTTTGTGCTCGTCTTCAGCTCCACCCTGCTTCTATTAATGCAGGTCAAAGAGTTGGACGTTATTTATCCTCCAGCATATGTGTAGTAGCAGATTTTACAGGCTCATAAGATCATCTCATCTCAACTGTTTTATTCGTAATTTAATTGTCATTGCTGTCCCTTCATCTTGTAACTATATATCTGTATTTTAGCAATTATCGTAGATATGGTTTTTGATATTTAGCTAAACATGTTTATGTCATAGCTTGAATTCATAGGTTTAATAACCAACAACTGTCAGGGTTGTGTCTTTGGACCCAGGAGGAAGTTTGAGGACGTTTTATTGATAACAGCTAAGCACAGAAATGGATGGCAGATAGTACGTTAAGCCCACAGCCAGGCAAACAGGCAGGTGGCAGGTGTGCTACAGGACCAAGGTCCGGAGTGCAAAAGCAGGAATGACTGTAGACAGGTCTGCAGGCAAGTATGAACTTAACATACCTGGTAGACAGGTGAACAGGAAGGCAGAGTAACAAGGTCCTAAATGTAATTCAGGAGTGACTGAAAGCTCCCTGTCCTGCTGTAGAGCAGTCACGAGGAGAAACAGTTTAACATCACAGACAAGGTCAAAATCCAAGATCCAAAATCCAATACAGAGTCAGGTCCAAAACACAGGGTCAGACATTAACTGAGCCAAATCCACAATCCAGGAGTCAGAGTGAAAGACAAAAGAGAGTTCCATCCAGATCAGAGCTTCACTTCGGAGGTCAGCAGGCAATGTGGCCTCAAGCTGTGGTGAAGTCCTGTGGTATAAATAGGCAGGGAACAGGTGAAAACAATCAAGTCAAGTGATTGGTGGTGAAGCTGGCAGAGTAACCATAGAGCAGGACCAGGATGTGGAGAAAATGGGCAACAAAATAAAAGTCCAGGGGAGGAAGTGGAGATGAGGGGCTGAATCATGACAGACAACACAAAATTATTCACCAAAAAAAAAAGAAGAAGCAAAAACAGGAAACAAGATTTTTTTAACACATACAGGTGATTAAAAGAAAAGAACAAAGTAATAACTTGTAAAAAAAAAAAAAATTAAAACATGAAAAATTTATTATAAATAACTTTTATTATAATAAAAGAAAATGAAAAAGAACAAGGAAAAGAGAAAAAAGCGAAACATGAAAATGAAAAAGGAGAAGAATTTTCAAAAAATTTGACAAAAACTTATTTGTTAAAACAAAGGAAGAACTGTGTTTGTTTCCCACTGTAGTATAAAAAATCTCCATTTGTGTGGACTGACCCTTTAACAGCAGCAGTGGAGCTGAATATGTTGTCAGACTGGAGATAATCCTCCTCCACCCGTGCAGGGATTGAGGTAACGAGGTCACCTCACACAGACGGGGGGTCATTAAACACCCCCTCCCTGCGACCACAGCACACTCACTGTGTAACACCCCCCTCCCCTCTCTCCTTCGCGCCTTCCACCAGAAAGGTCAAAGGTCAGGATCTGGAGCTGGTAACAGTCAGGAGGCAGGTTCTCGCTTCCCTCGGGGGATTCGCATTGAACCCACAGAGTTGACGTCACAAAGTTTCGACCGGATTCATCGAACGCGTCAACAACAAGCGCAGAAATTAACCACAACGCATCAGCTCGGCCCCGAAGACACAGAGCGTCACGCAGCGTGAAGGGAAACGGTCAATTAACCAGCACATGTCCAGCAGAGAGGTCGGAGTTACAATATATTAACATGGTAAGAGATTATTAACAAAATATTAGTAGTATTTTAACAGTAGGAAACAGTATATTAACAAATTATAAACAGAATGTTAACAATGTGGTATGGTAACGGTATTTTACTGATATATTATCAATATAGTAATATTATATTAACGGTATTTTAACAGTGTACTTCACAGCTGAAATAAACATACCTGTTGCTGTTCCTAATATTTGGATTCCCTCGTTTATGTAAATATAAAGGACAAAAACAGGGACACGGTTAAAACGCTGCAGTACCACAGACCACCTTTAACCATGACAGTCGTAAACATAGAGTCCCGTCCATACGTGTTTGTGTGGTGCAGTAATAATCAAACTGCAAAAGCAGCTGGACGCCTCTACCCCGGCAAACATTTCCTAGCTGAGACAGAGCACGTTCCTCCAGCTGGTGTTTGCATCCAGTCCTGGCTCCACATGTGTCTTCGTGGCTTTCAGCCCTCAGAGGACTTTCCATGGATGAAAAGCTGCACCAGGGGTCACACGTGTCTTCAGATCTCTTAATTCGACCCCTGTGCGTTACTGGAACCTGTCAGTAGACGTAGCGATGGCACAAAACCCTGCAGCCCTGATGGTGCAAACTGACATTTTGAGGCGAGCGTCTCTGAGACACTCACTCACTAACTGGGTGTGTAATTAGGCTGGAAATGTGCGTAACATGTCGGCATGTTTACATTGTGCTCTGCTGATTTAGGTGATGGGAACCGGCCGCTCTGCTCTGCCTCCGACTTTGAAGTCGGTCGCCATTGTTGGTGACGGCTCTGAATCGCGGCCGGGCGCTTGGGTTGGTCGCTTGCTTGTTTGGCAGCCATTGAACCTTTGCAAAGATTAACTGTTATTACCGGCGTCTTTGTGCAACCGGCTGCTCTCTGCATACCAGCGGCGTAACAAAAAGACCCTCCTCTCCAGCCTCTCCAGTGGAGGGGGCTTCAGAAAACAGCAGGTTTTATCTGCACACTGACAGAGTATGAGAGCACTAAGTGGCCTCTCCACTGACAACAAGGTCCTTTTTAGGGGACAAGGGGTCCGATATGCACTGTATTACCCATCACACACACAAGCTCACAATGGAAACGGTTCTATTTCGGGACAGACGGGGTCACAGATCACCTCAAGACAGAGGCAGGAATGTGCTGAGGCTCCTGTGCGATCTCTGACTGCAGCAATAACGAGCTTCAGCCGTTCATTCATGCAGAGCTGCTCTTATTTGAAACACACGATGAGTTACACGCCGACCTCTGACCCCGGCACCACTCCACCACACACTGTCACAAACGCTGCGACAGCAGCTTGAAGTCACTTTGCCAGTTCACAAATCAGTACTGTGCTGCAGGAAGGGAAGATTCTTTAGTGAAACTTTTACACTCTTTCAGTCAGTCACTACACAGTAAACCACAAAATACATCAATCAATATTCCGACATGTCATGATGATTTTACTGGAGAGAACAAACCTGCCAAAATAACGTCAAAGAGATGGTTTTCTTGGTGCATGCCTGTGTGAAGGTCTGTGCATCCAACCCGTCTTTGACATGCAGGACCGATTCAGACAGTCGGACATTTAGTCCATTGTCTTCTGTCCATTAGTCCTCAGGTTCTCGTCCACATCACACTGACTGTTTTCCATCGTCTCTGAGCCGGGCTAGCAGCAGCACAGAGGACCATCTGTTAGTCACTGATTGAAGACGTTTGTGTGGTAGGTCACACACATTTACGTTAGATTCATTATTTTACATGTGTTTTCCTTTAGTTTGACAGAGAGAATACAACATCTGTTCGGGTCACTGAGTGACGCTTGTAAACACATCTGCAAGAGAAGATCTCTGCCGTGCTACGAAGGTGATGATGAAGATCGAGCAGATCCTAATTTTATTAAACACAGCAAATGATAAAAGTGTAATAAAAGGCAGTGAAGTTGGATGTGAATGATGTTTTCCTGACTTTACCTTTAGTTCTCTATTCAACCTCATCTCCGAGGATCCTCTTCTTCTTCTGTGGCAGCTGACAAACAAGTTGGTATTTTTGTAACTGGCATTTACGAAGCTTCTGAGTTTTCCCATCTCTGCTAAATCACCTGGTTCTTTACTTTGAGCTCATTTCGCTGATAAGCACAGGAAGCGGCTGATACAATCATCTATGGAAGTATTTCGTAAGACGCTGGTTATTGTTCACACATCACCACTGTGTTTCTGTCATACAGATTTCTGCATACGGTGGGAAATGATTTCATGTTAAGCCTTCGCGAGGAATTTATCAACTGCAAACATCATCTGCTAACAATCACAGACAAACTCTTCACGATCCAAAAGTTCAGTGTTTGTGCTTCGTCTGTGCCGACATGTTTGCTCGAGTTTAATCAAAGATCCGTCAGGCTCTTATTAGTCTGATAAACCACCTCCATCTGCTCCACTTGTGTTTGTTACTGGGTCCACAAACCTCCTAAAGCTAATTACAATTGATCTGTGGTTCTGCGTGTGACACAGAAACCTGTTTGTCTGACCGTCTCCTCTGTCTGTTTCCTGTTCCTGTTTAGATGACTGTGACAGTGTCATATCGCAGGTGAAATCTTGACCTCACAGCTGATTGTAATAGAGACCTCAGAGTGACACTGGTGGGTTATCGATTAGAATCCTCATTAAAAGAACTACAGCTACTTATTGGAAACAGACTTTCACTTTGTTTTTATGGCAGCAGTCTCTAGTGGACATTAGAGAAACTGCAGCTTCAGACTTTCCTCATGTGTATGAAAACTACGACACTACCGTGAATGACATCATCACCCAAGTCCGTGAGGGTCAGGACGGACTCTGACGTCCACCTGCAGCCAAATAATTTATCTGCGGTTCACCTACTGTGTGACACGTGCCATGGAAGTAAACCAGCAGCGTTTTAAAACTGGACGTTTGTGAAATTTGTGTTGTTGTGTTTTCCCTGTGAGTCCAGTCCAACAGGACAAAGAGCTGCTCTTCTCATGTAGACTGGAGACCTTGACGAAGATCTGTTCTTTGACAAAATACAAAATACATCAATCAATTTTTCCAACATGTCATGATCATTTTACTGGAGAGAACAAACCTGCTGAAATAATGAAAAAAAAGAGGTTTTCCTAAAACGTTTTTTTGAGTGATTCCTGTATGAAGGTCTCTTTGTATCCAACCCGTCTTTGACATGCAGGACCGATTCAGACAGTCAGACATTTAGTCCATTGTCTTCTGTCCATTAGTTCTCAGGTTCTCATCCACAGCACACTGACTGTTTTCCATCGTCTCTGTCACTGATTGACATTATCTGGTCCTTGGACCAGACACTGATCCATAGGGGTCAATTTTAATTGGTCTCAGAGTTAGAGGGTTTAACTGCTCAGGTTTTGGCCATAACATCATTAATTTCACAGCATCATTGCTAAAGTTTACAATAGGGAGCAGGTAGGATTGTAGGAAACACAAAAGCCCCCGTTAGCATCATTATTAAAACAGCTGTAACCCTGCTCCCCCCATTTAAAGGACGCCTTCACTGATTGCGAACTTCATGTAGATAAATGCCAAATAATCTTCCCTCTGATTTCAAGATATTAAACTCTGTCTACCTCTAGCTGAAATGTGCCTCCAGATGATGTCACTTGCAGGAAGCTTCATTTCAGATTATCTCATCTCGTTGCTCAAACTATGGACCTTGTAATCATGGTCAACATGCTTTTCCAGAGCTCCTCCAGATGACATCATCTGAACTACTACTGATGAAAAATTCCTCTGGGTGATGTCACCTGGTAGAGATTCTCAGCTAGAAGCAGAGAAATATTTTAATACAGGGACGTCAGAGGGAAGTTGAAAAGCTTCAATGTGCAGCTTTTAGGAACATGATTCCAATCTTACACAGACAGATATGCAGTTTGTCTCCTGTCCTGCAGGGGGCGACTGTGATTCCATGTCTGTCTGTCCTCTGTCAGACCGTTTTGGTTATAAGCACAGAATGATTTCTCCCTCCAAACAGATCGATTATTCAAAGCAGTGTTGGCTTTTTCTAAAAAAAAAATCTTTCCCACTGGTGGAAAGGAGCCAGTCGCTGGCGACCCAGAGCACAACAGAGCCACCTGACAGAGTCGGCAGCCAGCAGAAATTCACCTCAATGCCTTCAGAGAGCTGCTTTATGTGTGTCCTGCCTGCAACTGAGGGTGGAGAGAGGAGAAAGGCCTTAAAGAAAAAGAGTCTGCAAAGTGCAACTCCGAGCGCTAACTCCGAGTTTCCTAGCAACATGCTCTGCAAGATGAGACCGAGGGTTTCACTGGACTCTCTTCATTCAGCACCACCGTGCTTTTCTTGCACAAATAATTCCCGTTAGCTTCCGTAATCCCCTGCACTTTGCAACCAACCACACACACACGTTTCCCCCGGGTGAATTTCCAACAGCAGCATTTGCATGTGTTGTTTTTTCATTGTAATCCCTCTCTGCGCCTCAGACCTGTTTGAATCCGAAAGCTCACAGCTCCCTCATTCACTCCTGCCACAAAAAAACAACAACAAAAAAACCAAGACAAAAGCATGAATGTATAATTAATATAGTGAAGCTGCATTTTTAATTGTTGCTGGTCTTCAAAGTTGCCCAGTGGCATTGTCTCTCAGTTCGGGCCGGCTGCTTCCGATGGCAGAGCCTCATTCAGGTCTTTTTAGGGCCCGAGCGCTGCAGAAGCACCGGCAGACAACGGCTCCAAGCTCGCCTCTTTCTCAGGGTGTCTGCACACACAATGGACTTCCTTAGCCTGCACACAAAGGAGGCTGGCGCATGAAAAAACACCCACATTCAATGGCATTCCTGTGCACAATGCCCGCTGGGAATATGTGCTTCGCCCTCTCCCTCTGCTCTTCAGCACTGGGTGATATACGAGGATGATCTGTGGGGATCAGGAAGTGAAATATTTCTGCGTCAAAACGAGATAAAGTTTTAAAAAGTGAGAATGAAGACACATGAAATGATGCTGGTGCTCAATAGTAAAACGTTAATATCTGTCCATTTCAGATATTAACGTTTTACTGCATTATGAGTAGTTTTGCAGGAGCCCGGCCTTGAAAATGTAAAGTAAAAGTACCAAAGTAAAAGACTTAAAGTAGCAAATGTCTGGTACTGGTTTCACATCAGTTATATCACTGTAATTACTGCTGTTGCAGCTGGTGATGATGGAGCTGGTTTAAAATAATCACATGCTCTGTTTGGATCATATGTTCTGAACCTAATATAATTTGAATTACTTTGTGTACTGCTGGTCAGCTGCTAAATTTCACACCATGCAGCAATCAATAAAGCCTGAGAATGACACTAAAACATAGCTAGTGAACTGGCAGGAAAATACTCGATCTGTCAAAATATGAAGTAGCAGAAAACATAAATACTAAAAGTAGATGTACCGATACTTTTCAAGTTTTAGTTATTATTAATTACGACAAAAAGAAACTGTTGATTGATTGATTGGCAGGTATGATTGGCTGTGTATTTTCAGGAGCTGATTGGTTGCAGCTATTTCATCAGAGGGTTGAAGTATCATGTCTCCCACTTTAAGGAGGACTGTCCTCTCCACTGCTGCCAGTCCAGCAGACGTCCTGTTCGATGTAACCTGGTGTAAATAAGAACGTTTTGTAGGGGCGGGGTTAGTTTGTTTGTTTAGAAAAGTGCACAGTATTCTGGGTAGTTCAGTGTTGTTTGACCGGAAGTCCTGAAGTCTTTTTATGTCCTAATTTAAAGACATGAGACGAAAAAATTGGTTCTTGCTGGTGGTTTCTGGGTGCTGGGAGGAGGGAAGTCTTTGTTTGTGTTGCATCCTGGTTTCCCCTGGGCCAGGACGTAGCACTTACTAATAAACAGACTTTGTTGAAATCCTCTGATTTCTCTGAAGGACTCTGCACTGATGCCAGAGCTGTTCTGTGAGTCTCATGTCCTTTTTCAACAACACTTCTCCACATCCAGATAATTGAGAGACACATTTCTTGTAATAAGCATTTGAAAGAAGTTGCATACGTTTGCTTCAAGTGGGATTTTGAATGCAGGACCTGAACCTGTACCTGACTGGAACTGGGATGTCAGTCTCTGCAGGGATAGACCTGTGCTTCATGCGTTTCGCATAAAAGTGAACTTGGTCTATAAATGTAACATTTCCTTCAGTCAGAAAACCATCCAGTACATTACAGATCCCACATACAGAATGACTTTTGCAGTGTTTTGGCAGAGGAACTTTTTAAGACACCCTGCAGACCCTGTTTCTGTGTGCCCTCTGTGTGTGAAGCCGAAGAAAGGGAGAACAGTTGAAGGGTTGAGGAGTTTGGGAATTGCTCCACCATTGTCGGGGTTCACACCGAGCCTCGTTGACACACCGGCCAGCAGCTTACCACCCCGGGGCTGCTGGAGTCACAAAGGACCACGGCAGAGGGAGATTCGAACAGGGGGACAGAAGCAGCCTAATCTGCGCTGGGCCCGTTTTAAAGCCAGACCCCTCTTTTTCTTCCCTTAACCCCCCCGTGCACCACATCTTTTCTTTTCTCTGTGTTATTCTGCAGCAGCAGAAAGGACGGGCTTTTGTAACGGCCCATAGTGTCACACAGACACAAGACCTGAGGCTGCCAGTTGTCAAATGGAAGCTCTCTCCGGGCCTTTCACTGCTCTCACTTTGCTCATGTCGACTCGGGGAATGAGGGGGAAACTCTTATTTTAGCACGTGAAAAGGCTCCAGACGGGGACACGAAGGCCGGCTCTTCACATCGGACACAATTGACTTTGAAAGGCGACGTTTCTCTGAGAGTAGTAGGGAGTGTTTGCCAGGATGTTGGCTTCATGTTTTAATTGATTTGACTGTCAGCAGGTCTCAAAGGGTCCAAACAAGCTGTGTTCACAAGATAAACTTATTATGGAAACGCTCCTCTGGGATCAACTGAAATAAACCAGGGACATGAAAAAAGGTCAAATGGCTTTTACTCACTGCTGCAGTCCTCGTTTTAAACACATAGATGTACATAAGCGTTCTTGAAACAGTAAATGATGAAGTCAGACTAACCAACTGTAAAGAGAACCAAACACCCGCGTAATGATGCAGCCCGAATAAAACACTGACCAAGAGTCTTATCCAAATTCCAACAACAGGTGGTGCGTCTAGTCACGTCATGTGGTTTGTTTGTTCTTTTTCCCATGACAAGCAAAGAATAAGTGAGAGCTGACGACGCCCTCCAATGGAGTTAATGACAAACTGCAGTCTGAGGCTACACAGCAACTCTGATAGTGTTACAGTGTCACCAGTTTCACACTGGAACAAGTGGATGTAGCCATCGGTTCAGCCAGGACGACTGAGATTGGAAAAGGTGAGAATGTCAGCCAATCACAGGCAGAGTAGGGCGGGCCTGCACTGAAAAGAGGTGTGGAAAACCTGCAGTAAAAAAAGTGACAGTGACAGGGAGAGAGATAAATGGAAAGTGAGAAGTGTATTTGTTCTAATTTATTTTTTCCCCCAGTCATACTGTGTCTTAAAGGTAAATTATATGAATTAATACGATTTAAAGTGGTGTAAAAAAGTGTTTGCCCTCCTACTGATTTCTTATATTTTTGCATGTTTTTAACACTTAAATGTGTCTGATCATCAAAGAAAATTTAATTACTAGTCAAGATAACAGAAGTAAACACATCATGCAGTTTTTAAATGAAGGATTTTATTATTAAGGGCAAAAGAAAAAATCTAAAACCACATTGCCCTGTGTGAAATTTTTTTTGCCCCCCCAGTTAAAATATAACTTGACTCTGGTTCATCATACCTGAGCTCAATTTCTCTAGCTGCACCCAGGCCTGATTGCTGCCATACCTGTTTGCAGTCAAGAAATCATTTAAATAGGACATGCTTGACAAAGTGAAGTAGTTTAAAAGATCCTCAAAAGGTGGACATCATGCCGAGATCCAAAGACATTCAAAAACAAAAGAGAAAGAGAATAATTGTGATTTATAAGTCTGGAAAAGGTTATAAAGCAATTTCTAAAGCTTTGGGACTGCAGCAAACCACAGCCATTATCTACAAATGACAAAAACATGGAACATTGGAGAACCTTCCCATGAGTGGCCGGACGACCAAGATTACCCCAAGAGCGCAGCGACAACTCATCCAAGAGGTCACAAAAAATCCCACAACAACATCCAAAGAACTGTAGGCCTCACTTGCCTCAAATAAGGTGAGTGTTCATGACTCCACAATAAGAAAGAGACTGGGCAAAAAGGTTTGCATGGCAGAGTTCCAAGATGAACATGACTCAGAAATTCCTTGCTGTACTACTGGGGGCCAGAGTTATGTCATCTAAAGGAATGACATAGTTGGACAACATGTTTATGAGACTTTTAGGCCCAAACACAATAACTTCAGTTGTATCTGACTTTAGAAGAAGGAAATTATTAATCTAGCCACAGGGGTTGCAAGCCAGTAACTTCTGTGCCGGTCCCAAGCCCGGATAAATAGAGAGGGTTGCGTCAGGAAGGGCATCCGGCGTAAAACTTGCGAGTACAACCATGCGAGTCATCCATACCACTTTCATACCGGATCGGTCGAGGCCCGGGTCAACAACGACCGCCACCGGTGCTGTTAACCTACAGGGTGCCAGTGGAATTTGGACAATTGTTGGTCGAAGAAGGAGAGGAGGCAGAAGGGTTCGTGAACAGAGAGAGAAGATGAAAGGCAGGAGCTTAGATCTGAGAGTAGGGACTCTTAACGTTGGAACAATGACAGGGAAAGGTAGAGAGCTGGCAGACATGCAGAAAAGGCTGTAGGTCCTGATGACGTACCTGTGGAGGTGTGGAAGTGTTTAGGAGAGACAGCAGTGAAGTTTCTGACAAGTCTGTTTAACAGGATTTTAGAGTGAGAAGATGCCTGAGGAATGGAGGAGAAGCGTTCTGGTGCCGATCTTTAAGAACAAGGGTGACACGCAGAACTGCAGCAACTACAGAGGGATAAAGCTGATGAGCCACACAATGAAGCTGTGGGAAAGAGTAGTGGAGGCCAGGCTTAGGAAGGAGGTGGAGATTTGTGAGCAGCAGTATGGTTTCATGCCCCGTAAGAGCACCACTGATGCCATTTTCGCTTTGAAGTTGTTGATGGAAAAGTACAGAGATGTCAGAAGGAGCTGCATTGTGTCTTTGTGGATTTAGAGAAGGCGTATGACAGGGTGCCGAGGGAGGAGCTGTGGTACTGTATGAGGATGTCGGGAGTGGCAGAGAAGTACGTCAGAGTAGTTCAGGACATGTATGAGAGGAGCATGACGGTGGTGAGATGTGCCGTAGGTCAGACAGAGGAGTTCAAGGTGGAGGTGGGACTACACCAAGGATCGGCTTTGAGTCCCTTCTTGTTTGCTATGCTGATGGACAGGTTGACAGATGAGGTCAGACAGAAATCTCCCTGGACAATGATGTTTGCAGATGACATTGTAATTTGCAGTGAGAGTAGAGAGCAGGTGGAGGACTATTACACGCAGCCGGTCATGTTGTTTTAAGCATTTTAACCTCCACAGGAGTTTGCACAGTAGAACAATTATAATTGATTGATGAAAAGAGAAATCTATACTTCACTTTGTGTGATTAAACCGAACAAAGGATTTAATGTGATCTAGAGGAGGGACTAGCTCTCGATTTTTGTTTGTAATTAAGAAATCCTTCAAAATTAGTCCAGACTGAGTCCAAGATCAACAGCCATATTTTTATCAACCATTTTTGAGGAATTATTCAAATTCAACATCTTCGGCTCCACACGGCTCTGTTTTGGACCGGACAACCTGCGCCTCTGTAATTCGGCTCAGCCACTGCAGAGCCAGACCACGTTACTGGAGCCTGCCATCTGACCAGGTGAACGCTCCTGTGGGCTGGGGAAATCTTTGCAGCCACAGTGGATCCTCGCTCTGATATCTCGCCTGTTAACAGAACCGAGACGGTCTGTCCTGCTCTACAAAAGAACCGGTACCGATTGACGGCTAACCTGGCAGAACAACCTCCAGCAGCTCCTAGGCAAAGTACAAATATCTCTCTCTATTCTATGAAAAGGCTGGTGTCGGTAAAGCCAATAAACCATTGGAGCCTTTGTGAAGTTTATTTCTAGAGTTTCTAAAATATAATTTCCGTTACTTGGAGGTAAATAGTGACTTTCCTCGAGCCCAAATTCCTCACACACTTGTATACCTGGTTCATTTATCCGTTAACTTAGAATTGGGTATTTCATGTTTTGTTGTCTATACATTTTTTCCATTTATTCCATGTATCCATATGCATACTCACATTTATCTATATTCTCTGTAGTTGGAGATTAATAAATAATTTCAAAGAACTGGTTCTGTGTTTGTCTTTCTTCAAAGTCACTGAAATGGTGAAGAACTCATGACAAAGACTGATCTTGGGTCAAATTCTATTGTTTACTTAGTTTTATTGTTACTGTGGACCTTTGGTGGTTCAGTTAATATTTTAATCATAGCTTGGTTCTGCTTAAAGACCTGGTGCCCTATTTTGAAGAAATTAATGCTTTTGCATTAATATCAAATTACCCAAGTCGCATTAGATTGCTACAAAAGTTAGTAATGGAGTTCCACAAGGCTCTGTGTTAGGACAAATACTCTTTACTCTTTATACGTCTCCTCTAGGCAACATCATTAGAAAACACTAAACTTTCATTGCTACGTTGATGACACACAGTTATATCTATCTATGAAACCTGATGAAATAAATCAATTAATCAAACTAGAAGCATGTCTAAAAGACATAAGGGACTGGATGACGTATATATTTCCCTTCTTCTACTACTACTCTTTCAGCTTTTCCCATAAGGGGTCGCCACAGCAAATCATCCTTTTCCACCTCACTCCATCCTGGGCATCTTCCACTCTGGAAAGAAGAGGTCATCTTTCCCCTCCCTTTCTCTCTGTCTGGCTATCCTGTACAAGTCCTTCTCTCCTTCCTTCGTGTCTAACCTGTCATACAGCTCATCGTAAGCTTTCTGTTTGGCCTTTGCCACCTCCCTCTTCACTCTGCGCTGCGCTTCCTTGTACTCCTGTCTACTTTCCTCAGTCCTTTCTACATCCCACTTCCTTTTAGCTAACCTCTTCCTCTGGATGCAGTCCTGTACTTCCTCATTCCACCACCAAATGTCTTTATCATCTTTCCACTTTCCAGATGAAACACCAAGGACCTTCCTACCTGTTTCCCTGATTACCTCTGATGTAGTTTCCCAGTCATCTGGAAGCTCTTCCTGACCACCCAAAGCCTGTCTCAACTTCTGCCTGAATTCCTCACAAGTTTCTTCATTATTTAGCTTCCACCACTTGGTCTTCTTTTCTGTCTTTCCTCTCTTCTTCTTCCTCACCACCAGAGTCATCTTACACACCACCATGCGGTGCTGTCTGGCTACACTCTCTCCTACCACCACTTTACAGTCACTAACCTCTCTCAAATGACCTCGTCTACATAGAATGTAGTCCACCTGTGTACTCCTACCTCCACTTTTGTATGTCACTCTGTGTTCCTCCCTCTTCTGGAAGTAAGTGTTGACTACAGCCATTTCCATCCTCTTAGCAAAGTCCGCTACCATCTGTCCTTCTGGATTCCTGTCCTTTACACCAAACCTGCCCCTTACCTCCTCATCACCTCTGTTCCCCTCACCAACATGCCCATTGAAGTCTGCTCCAACAACTAGTCTCTCTCCTCTGGGGATACTCTCTACAACCTCATCAAACTCACTCCAGAATCTCTCCTTCTCTTCTAACTCACAGCCAACTTGTGGATCATACCCACTGACTACGGTCACCATCACCCCTTCGATTTCTCGCTTTAAGCTCATCACCCTGTCTGAGACTCTTTCACCTCCTTTCTCTTCCTATCCACACCATGGTAGAACAGTTTGTATCCTCCTCCAATACTACGTGCTGTGCTGCCCTTCCACCTCGTCTCCTGCACACACAGTACATCTACCTTCCTTCTCTCCATCATGTCTGCCAGCTCCCTACCTTTCCCTGTCATTGTTCCAACGTTAAGAGTCCCTACTCTCAGATCTAAGCTCCTGCCTTTCCCCTTCTCTCTCTGACCACGAACCCTTCTGCCTCCTCTCCTTCTTCGACCAACAGTAGTCCAATTTCCATCGGCACCCTGTAGGTTAACAGCACCATTGGCGGTCATTGTCAACCTGGGCATCGACTGATCCAGTACGAAATTCCTATGAATGATTTGCATGCTTGTTTTTGGCAGGTTTTACACTGGATGCCCTTCCTGACGCAACCTTCTCCATTTATCCCGGCTTGGGACCGGCTTGTAACCCCTGTGGCTAGATTGTCAATGTTTAAGACATATAGAGGAAACATTGTCAGATGTTTTTCCTGTTCCCTCCTGAAAACACGTCTCATCGGTTTGACTCACATGCTCTGAAAAGACAAACTCCAAAGCAAGTTTCAGGCCGAAAGCTCCAAAAACTATGAGGTCACAATTTGTACTGGATGTAGGTGATACAGTCATTTAAATTGGAGACATGGCCCATCCTACTAAAGACATTACAAACAGTTCACATCAGGATCAGTAGTGACGTTACTATAACTGACTGAACTGTGTGAAAAGCTTGTTCACTGTAACACTTATTACAATTATTAAACCAATGTTCCTCTAGATAATCTCCACCAAGCAGTGATGTGGTGATTTTTCCTG
The DNA here is from genome assembly GCA_033026295.1 of Channa striata. NCBI lineage: Eukaryota > Metazoa > Chordata > Actinopteri > Anabantiformes > Channidae > Channa > Channa striata. The sequence goes on along the minus strand of CM065176.1, from coordinate 25,491,794 downwards.
AAAAAGATCCACATAATATGAAAGCTTTATTAAGAATTTAGTTGACACACGTTTGGTCCTTCTGGATTATTGGAAAAAGGAAGGCAGCTCGGTCTCTGCTGATCTCTGGGAGGATTTTAGATACAAACAAAAAAGTACTTTACAAATGCTGCATTTGAAGTCATGGTGCTGCAGTAAAAGTACAGTCCAACACTTAAGTTGAAGCTCATTTGTAAAGGTTTGATTTTGTGGCAGCTTTTCCGTCTGTCAATGAACGTGTCCTAGAAAACTCTGCTGTAAATCAGTCAGTGGTAGAAAAAGTACAAAAATATTACTGTGGTTTGATTTTAGTCTTTACATTTGACAGAATTGTGTGAAATAGTTTGTTTACCTGTAACCATGGTAACTGTACACAAGATGCTGCTGCCTCCAAATGTCTCTAGGTTAATGTTGTACAGATACAAATATTAAAAGAAGGAAATGAGACGAAAACAAATTGACATTTTCGTCTCAAGACTGAAACTAAATGAAAAGCAGGAGCCAAAATTGCCACTGCAGCAAACAGTAGAAATGTTGATGATCAAAGTGATGAAATGAGACAAATTAATGTTTGGTGTTGGAGTGTGAGACAGATCTGCTTCACAGTGCAGAGTGTGTGTGATGGTGAACAGAGGGAACTTTGGTTTCAGCAGCTGATCTTCAGTTAGCAGAGTTTCTGTCCACAGGAGACACTGTTACACCTACACACTGCACAGAGACAACGAGGAATCAGGACTGATCCAGAACCCAGGATACAGAGGTTCAGTGAATGTGGTGTTGAAGGTGTGGAGGTGGATCAGTTTGTCAGAGGAGACACTGTAGAAGGACAGAGAGCCAGCAGGACAGTCCACATACACTGATACTCTGTGAGAGACAGAGGACGAGGAGGAGATGGGAGTTTTTCTGGCATTGTGCCAGACAGAGTAACCACCATCAGAGCAGCTCAGACTCCAGGACTGATTGTTCCTTCCAAGCACACACTTTTTGCTGCTTCCTCTCCTTCTGATTCCTCTGTAACTCACTGATATAGAAACTCTTCCTCTCCACTCGACCTCCCAGTAACAGCGACCAGTCAGACCATTTCTACACAGCAACTGAGGCCAGTTCTCAAATCTGTCTGGATGATCAGGATATGACTGAACCTCCTTCACACGTGTCACCTTCCTGTTGTTGTCAGACAGTTGTAGGTTTCTGTTCACTGTGTTTGGGTCCAGTTCCAGTTCACAGGCCCCTAATGGACAGAACAAGACACAAACAGCTGCAGTTTATCATATGCTGATTTATCAACAACTTCACTGACAATGACTTTCAGTTAATGTCAGTGATGAAGTTAATGAACGCCCACATCAATAAACACATAGACGGAATCAAGTGGAACTAAGAAAACTGGACCATCTTCTTCCAGTGCAGCAAAAAGAAGCTCAGAACTATCTGCTTTCTAAAACTCTTCTTAACTCCACCAAAGACTCACATTTAGCACAAGAGTTCACACCTTTGCTCATCGAATCCCAAACTGTCGTCTGCCACTAAACGTTTTTAGTTCCAAAGTTCCAAAAGGCTGGACTCAGTGTCCATGAAGATTCAGTCAGAGGCTGTGGCTCCACCAACTGGATTTTCATTGACCAGGAGCCAGATGGAAAAACTCTGTGTGACAAAGACACAAATGTGCAAACACAGAGTTTTCTTCAAAATGATGAAGCTGTGAGTTCACATGGTTCTGTTTTGTGAATCTCAGTCATTGTGGAAGTGGACGCACATACAGGAGCCACAGTGAGACACAAATGGACAGAGACACCACATCAATCCTTGTGTCTGCTTCAGCGTCTGTAGACCTGTCAGGGAAAAGAACGGCAACAACATGTGCCGTTTGCCCATCGAGCCTCATCCACAAAGTTCTCTACTAATGTCAGAGCAGCTTCCTTCCACACAACCACTGAGCAGGACTGTGGATATTTATAGTGAGTGTTTGATGAATTCAGAATCTAGCCACAGGGGTTGCAAGCCAGTAACTTCTGTGCCGGTCCCAAGCCCGGATAAATAGAGAGGGTTGCGTCAGGAAGGGCATCCGGCGTAAAATTTTGCCAAGTACAACCATGCGAGTCATCCATACCACTTTAATACCGGATCGGTCGAGGCCCGGGTCAACAACGACCGCCAATGGTGCTGTTAACCTACAGGGTGCCGGTGGAAATTGGACTACTGTTGGTCGAAGAAGGAGAGGAGGCAGAAGGGTTCGTGGTCAGAGAGAGAAGGAGAAAGGCAGGAGCTTAGATCTGAGAGTAGGGACTCTTAACGTTGGAACAATGACAGGGAAAGGTAGAGAGCTGGGAGACATGATGGAGAGAAGGAAGGTAGATGTACTGTGTGTGCAAGAGACGAGGTGGAAAGGCAGCAAAGCACGTAGTATTGGAGGAGGATACAAACTGTTCTACCATGGTGTGGATAGGAAGAGAAACGGAGTAGGAGTGATCCTGAAGGGGAGTTTGTGAACAATGTTCTAGAGGTGAAAAGAGTCTCAGACAGGGTGATGAGCCTAAAGCTAGAAATTGAAGGGGTGATGGTGAACATAGTCAGTGGGTATGCTCCACAAGTTGGCTGTGAGTTAGAAGAGAAGGAGAGATTCTGGAGTGAGTTTGATGAGGTTGTAGAGAGTATCCCCAGAGGAGAGAGACTAGTTGTTGGAACAGACTTCAATGGGCATGTTGGTGAGGGGAACAGAGGTGATGAGGAGGTGATGGGCAGGTTTGGTGTAAAGGACAGGAATCCAGAAGGACAGATGGTAGTGGACTTTGCTAAGAGGATGGAAATGGCTGTAGTTAACACTTACTTCCAGAAGAGAGAGGAACATAGAGTGACATACAAGAGTGGAGGTAGGAGTACACACAGGTGGACTACATCCTATGTGGACAAGGTCATTTGAGAGAGGTTAGTGACTGTAAAGTGGTGGTAGGAGAGAGTGTAGCCAGACAGCACCGCATGGTGGTGTGTAAGATGACTCTGGTGGTCAGGAAGAAGAAGAGAGGAAAGTCAGAAAAGAAGACCAAGTGGTGGAAGCTAAAGAATGAAGAAACTTGTGAGGAATTCAGGCAGAATTTGAGACAGGCTTTGGGTGGTCAGGAAGCGCTTCCAGATGACTGGGAAACTACATCAGAGGTAATCAGGGAAACAGGTAGGAAGGTCCTTGGTGTGTCATCTGGAAAGTGGAAAGATGATAAAGACACTTGGTGGTGGAATGAGGAAGTACAGGACTGCATCCAGAGGAAGAGGTTAGCTAAAAGGAAGTTGGATGTAGAAAGGACTGAGGAAAGTAGACAGGAGTACAAGGAAGTGCAGCGCAGAGTGAAGAGGGAGGTGGCAAAGGCCAAAAAGAAAGCTTACGATGAGCTGTATGACAGGTTAGACACGAAGGAAGGAGAGAAGGACTTGTACAGGATAGCCAGACAGAGAGATAGGGATGGGAAAGATGTGCAACAGATAAGGGTGATTAAAGACAGAGATGGAAAGGTGCCAACAAGCCAGGAGAGTGTGCAGAGAAGATGGAAGGAGGATTTTGAGGAGCTGATGAATGTGGAAAATGACAGGGAAAGAAGGGAGGAAGATGTGGATGCTGTGGAGCAGGAAATAGGAGAGATTAGAAAGGATGAGGTGAGGAAGGCTCTGAAAAGGATGAAGAGCGGAAAGGCTGTTGGCCCTGATGACATACCTGTGGAGGTGTGGAAGTGTCTAGGAGAGACAGCAGTGGAGTTTCTGACAAGTCTGTTTAACTGGATTTTAGAGTGAGAAGATGCCTGAGGAATGGAGGAGAAGCGTTCTGGTGCCGATCTTTAAGAACAAGGGTGACTCGCAGAACTGTAGCAACTACAGAGGGATAAAGCTGATGAGCCACACAATGAAGCTGTGGGAAAGAGTAGTGGAAGCCAGGCTTAGGAAGGAGGTGGAGATTTGTGAGCAGCAGTATGGTTTCATGCCCCGTAAGAGCACCACTGATGCCATTTTCACTTTGAGGTTGTTGATGGAAAAGTACAGAAATGGTCAGAAGGAGCTGCATTGTGTGTTTGTGGATTTAGAGAAGGCGTATGACAGGGTGCCGAGGGAGGAGCTGTGGTACTGTATGAGGATGTCGGGAGTGGCAGAGAAGTACGTCAGAGTAGTTCAGGACATGTATGAGAGAAGCATGACGGTGGTGAGATGTGCCGTAGGTCAGACAGAGGAGTTCAAGGTGGAGGTGGGACTACACCAAGGATCGGCTTTGAGTCCCTTCTTGTTTGCTATGTTGATGGACAGGTTAACAGATGAGGTCAGACAGAAATCTCCCTGGACAATGATGTTTGCAGATGACATTGTGATTTGCAGTGAGAGTAGAGAGCAGGTGGAGGAACAGCTGGAGAGGTAAACCTCTGGAAAGAAGAGGCATGAAAGTCAATCGGAGCAAGACAGAATACATGTGTCTAAACGAGACAGGGTTGGAGTGGGTGGAGGAAAGTGTCAGGAGTGTTGTGTGACAGAAGAGTGTCAGCAAGACTCAAAGGAAAGGTGTACAGGACAGTGGTGAGACCAGCTCTGCTCTATGGGTTAGAGACAGTAGCAGTGAGAAAGAGACAAGAGGCAGAGATGGAAGCAGCAGAGATGAAGATGTTGAGGTTCTCTTTAGGAGTCACAAGGTTGGATAGAATAAGGAATGAGTTCATCAGAGGGACAACTCACGTTGCCTGTGTTAGCAACAAAGTCAGAGAGGCCAGATTGAGATGGTTTGGACATGTGCAGAGGAGGGATAGTGAATATATTGGTAGAAGGATGTTGGAGATGGAGCTGCCAGGCAAGAGGGCGAGAGGACGACCAAGGAGGAGATATATGGATGTCCTAACAGAGGACATGAGGTTAGCTGGTGTCAGAGAGGAAGATGCCCAGGATAGGATGATT